>CM019828.1:64577009-65777009 GCA_009763385.1 Coix lacryma-jobi var. lacryma-jobi
AGGCGCAGGGCTCGAGCCGTGGGGTGGGCTCGCAGCCCCCGAGTGGGTCCGGCGACTCCGGGAAGAAGCCCAGCCGCCGCTTCGGGTGAGTAGTTTCCTTGGACCTTGTCGGTAGTGAGGCTTTACCTTTTTACTTTTTGATGACATACGCTATCTCTGTTTTCTCAGGGGGAAGCGCTCATATCAGGAGGTGGACCTCGCCTCGTCCAAGAGGGCCAAGTCCTCGGGCCCCATCGAGGCACAGGCACCTCGAGGTATGGCTCCTTCCTCCGCTAGAGAAGCCGCTTGGCTGGAGAAGGCTCGAGCTGCCATGGCTCGAGGGGGCCGACTGGTCGTCGCGAATTTTGGTGAGGCCGTCGCCATCGACCATAGGGGTCGAGGTACCTTTCCTGGTTCTGACGTTTTCGCCATCTCGTACTGCAGGGGCCTCTGCTCATGGCATCGAGCCCGCCACCGCCGTGTCCGCCGAAGTGCTGCCTCCTCCCCCTCCTCCTCCCGCGATGGTGCCAACTGGGAGCGCCACCCTTCCCCCCATCATGACGGTTGCTCCGGGGGAAGCGCCTGGGGCGAGCTCGGCCCCGCCGGCGTCTGGAGCTAAGGAGACTGCGCCCCTTGTGGCTCCAACCAGCACGGGCCGGGCTGCGGAGGAGGGAAGGGGGGGAGAGGCATCGGCGGAGAAGGAGCCGACGGTGGAGGACCTCCTGAACGAGCTGGAGCAGGGGCCGCTCCTCGCCGCGGGCTCGACGACGGTGGAGGCGCCCGTCGTGACGGCTAGCGCCGATGAGGCGCCGGAGGGCCCGGCCAGGGAAGAGGACCCAGGGTCGAGCCTTCCGTCGACCGATCCGCAACAGGAGGCGCCGGCGGAGGGACGGAGGGAGCCGGGGCCCGTGCCGTCGAGCGGCGGGTCGCTGTCGGGGCAGCTCGAGGCGGAGGAGGGTCTGCCCGACATCGAGCTCGACCGACCGATATGGCCGTTTCCCGTCCCACTGAGCCCGCCCCTTGCCGTGGCTCCCGTCGAGCAGCCGGCCCAGCGGGGGGCACCGCGCGAGGTGCGGTCCATCTTCCGGGAGGTGGCCGCACTTATGGCGGAGGCAGAGCGGTCCTGCTCCGAGGAGGCGAGCCGATCCGCACAGGTGTCAGCCGCCCTTGAGCGGGCCGAGGCGGAGCTTCGAGATCTCCGCGCGGAGCTAAGCCGGAACGCCCAGATGGCGAGCCGGCTTAACGAGGCGGAGGCGGAGGTCAAGGCGGCTCGAGGTGAGGTCGCCCGATCCAGGGAGGAGGCCGCCGCCGCTCTCGAAGCGTCGAGGAAGGAGGCCGCGGACGCTCGAAGCGAGGCCACCTCTGCCCGGGCTGAAGCCGAGGCGGCGAAGCAGGAGGCTGCTGACGCCCGTGGCGTGGCCGCCGCTGCCCGGACCGCAGCGGAGGCGGCCAGAAAAGAGGCCGAAGACGCCGTGAGTGGCGCCGCCACCGCCCGAGCTGCCGAGGGGGCGGCGCGGCAGGAGGTGATCCGTAAGGATCTGGCCCTGGTGGAGGCGGGCCGGCTGATCGAGGGCCTTAGGTCCGAGAAGCTCCTTACGCTGGCCGAGAAGCGCAGGCTGGAGCAGCGTGCCGAGGGCCTGTCCAACAACCTCGCCGCACTGGGGCAACACTGCGACGGTGAGGCTTACATCTTGTTTTTGTTTGGGTCTTGAAGTTTTTCGTTATGCCGTCGTCTCACTCTTCCTTGTTTATTGCGCAGGGGTCGAGAAGACGGTCGAGGAGCTCCGTGAGACGAACCAGGCTCTCTTGGACCAACTCCAAGACGAGACGATGGTGGCGGAGCGGGCTCGCACCTCCCTCGACCGGCTCGTCCCTATGTGGGGTGCTCCTGCGGTAGCTGCGGCAGAAGGCGCGATGGCTCGAGGCGACGCCTTGGTCGACGCCTTATGCTTCTTCGACGCAGCCGCTCGGGACCGCGTCCGGCAAGCTCTCCATCACGGTGTCAAGCAGACACTCGCGGTTGTTCGTTCCGGTTTCCGCTTCCCGATCCATGTTGTCGCGAATGGCTTCATCGAGATCGAGGGGAAGGATGAGGAATGGAACAACCGCCGAGTTGACAAAATTTTGGAGAAGATGGAGAGGCCGGGGGCGTCGCTTGCGAAGATCTTCGAGGAGGATGTGATGCCTCCTGACGCCAGCAGCGGCGTCGGGAGCCCTCCTCCCTCGAGCTCGGGTGTCGAGGTCGAGGCTGCCCCTGCGGACCTTGGGGAGGAGTACCGCACCGACGAGGATTGAGGCCTGCGAGCCAAATTTGGGCGTCGAGGCCCTTGTAAGAATTTTGTGAGATAAATGAGGATAAGTCGAGATCCGAATGTATACGTGATTTGTTTATGGAAAGAGTTGTTTTCTTTTCAAATGCGTTTGACCGCTTCTCTTTGTCGCAAGCTCGAGTTTCTGCTAACTTAGTCTGTGTTCTTTAAGTACATCGCGAGCCCCTCGAGGGGAGGCGTAGGTAGGGCACCGTAGCCCGGGGGCGTAGGCGGCCGTCTACGTCGACGCCCCCCGACCCTGGAGGCTCGAGGTACTTTTAAGATTTAGACGTCGCTAGTTTACTCGAGGCGCGTGTCGAGACGAGGGTCAGATTTTTGAAAAGAAAACACACATTTTTTCCGGGGTCTGGGGGGCTTTTACCCCCTTGTCAGCCCCCGAGGGAGGCTCGACCCTGAGCTAGGCAGGGTCGAGGCTACCTTAAGATGTGAAGCAACATGAACGATAAAGCACGAGTTTGTTCATTCATGTTGACATGTTTGTACAAAGTGATAAAATGAACGAGGCCTCGAGGCCTTTAAGGGTAGAAGCGACGTAGCTGAGATATGTTCCACGCGTTCGCCAGGATCCTGCCTTGGTCGTCGTAGAGCTTGTACGTGCCTGGCTTGAGCACTTCGGCCACGGTGTATGGGCCTTCCCACGGAGGGGTGAGTTTATGGCGCCCTCGATTATCTTGCAGCCGTCGAAGCACGAGGTCCCCCACCGCCAGGTCCCTTTTGCGCACGTGCCTGTCGTGGTAGCATCGAAGTGTTTGCTGGTAGCGTGCAGAGTTGATGAGCGCCACGTCTCGGGCCTCCTCGAGCTGGTCCTTGGCGTTGGTGAGCCTTTCGTCACTGGTTTGCTCGTTGTAGGCTCGAAGTCGAGGTGAGCCGTACTCGAGGTCCGTAGGTAAGACGGCCTCGGCGCCGTAGGTTAGGAAAACGGAGTGAACCCGGTGGCTCGACTCGGCGTAGTCCTGAGACCCCACAGCACCGAAGGGAGTTCCGTAGCCCACCCCTTTCCGAAGTCTTTGAGGGTCTTGAACAGCCTTGGCTTTAGCCCATGGAGTATCATGCCGTTGGCACGCTCGACCTGCCCGTTGCATTGGGGGTAGGCGACCGAGGCCTAGGTTACGCGAATGTTGTTGTCATCGCAGAAGTTGGTGAACTTTTTGCCCGTAAATTGGGTGCCATTGTCGGTGATGATGACATTAGGCACCCCAAACCGGTACATGATGTTAGCGATGAACTCGACAGCCCTCTCGGAGGTGGGGTCTCCTATCGGCTTAGCCTCGATCCACTTGGTGAACTTGTCGACGGCCACGAGCATGTGTGTGTACCCTCCATTTGTCCTTTTGAGGGGACCCACGAGGTCGAGCCCCCATACGGCAAATGGCCAAGTGATTGGGATCATTTGCAGGGCGTGTGCGGGCTGGTGCGTTTGCTTGGCGTAGAATTGACATCCGTGGCACGCTTGGACCAAACGCTTGGCGTCCCCAATGGCGGTCGGCCAATAGAAGCCTTGGCGGAAGGCGTTCCCAACCAGGGTCCTCGGCGCTACGTGGTGGCCGCAAGCCCCCGAGTGCATATCGTCGAGGAGCTTGCGCCCTTCCTCGAGTGGGATGCATCGTTGAAGGATCCCGGTCGGGCTTCGTCGGTACAGCTCCCGTTCGTTGCCGTAGATGACGTAGGTCTTGGCCCTCCGGGCGATGCGTCGGGCCTCCGTCTTGTCTTCTGGTAGTTCGCCTTGTGTCAGGTAGTCGAGGTAGGGCGTCCGCCAGTCAAGGGGCCGTGACGACGCGGAGGCGTGTGTGTCGACCTGCATCGCTTCTGCGGACGTCGAGGGGTCCTTCTCGAGGGGTGGCGTCGGATCTCGAGCCCCCGTGCCTAGCTCGAGGGGTGGCGTCGAGGTCCCAGCCCCTGGGTCGATCTCGACGGATGGCTCGAAGACGTCCCTCGAGAAGACATCTGGCGGTACCGTGCCGCGCGTGGACGCCAACCTTGCCAGCTCGTCTGCGGCCTCGTTGAACTTTCGAGCTATGTGGTTGAGCTCGAGGCCGTAGAATTTGTCTTCCAGCTTGCGTACCTCCCCGCAATACGCCTCCATCTTTGGATCAATGCAGCTTGAAGCCTTCATAACCTGGTTGATGACGAGCTGCGAGTCTCCTCGGGCGTCGAGGCGTCGGACCCCGAGCTCGAGGGCGATGCGCAGCCCATTGACGAGGGCCTCGTACTCGGCGACGTTGTTGGAGGCGGGGAAGTGCAAGCGTAGCAGGTAGCGCATGTGTACTCCGAGGGGCGAGATGAAGAGCAGGCCCGCACCTGCCCCCGTCTTCATGAGGGATCCGTCGAAGTACATGGTCCAGAGCTCGGCTTGAATCTGTGCCGGCGGGAGCTGAGTGTCGGTCCATTCAGCGACGAAGTCTGCCAACGCTTGCGATTTGATGGCCTTTCGGGGGGCGTAGGTGATGGTTTCGCCCATTAGCTCGGCGGACCACTTGGCGACGCGCCCCGTGGCCTCCCGATTGTTGATGATTTCACCGAGGGGGAAGGAGGACACCACTGTTACGGGATGAGCGAGGAAGTAGTGCTGGAGCTTGCGCCTCGTGACGATGATGCCGTAGAGCAACTTCTGGATGTGCGGGTACCGGACCTTGGCCTCGGAGAGTACCTCACTGGTGAAGTACACTGGCCGTTGGACTGGCAATGCATGACCCTCCTCGTACCTCTCGACGACTATGGCCGCGCTGACCACCTGAGTGGTTGCGGCCACATAGAGGAGGAGAGGTTCGGGGGGATCACCGTCCTGGGCTGGTTGCGGAGGCACGAGAATTGGCGCAGAAGTCAGCAATCCCTTCAACTTGGTCAAGGCTTCCTCGGCTTCGGCGGTCCACGCAAAGTGTTCCGTCTTTTTGAGTAGACGGTACAGGGGTAGTGCTTTTTCTCCCAGCCTCGAGATGAACCTGCTGAGAGCGGCTAGGCAGCCTGTTACTTTTTGCACACCCTTGAGGTCACGAATCGGGCCCATCCTCGTGACTGCTGAGATTTTTTCAGGGTTTGCCTCGATCCCCCGTTGTGAGACGACGTAGCCAAGTAGCATGCCTCGAGGCACACCAAAGACACACTTCTCGGGGTTGAGCTTCACACTCTTGGCCCGGAGGCACTCGAACGTGGTCTCGAGGTCACTGATGAGGTTCCCGACTTTCTTAGTTTTAACCACGATGTCATCGACGTAGGCCTCGACGGTTTTGCCTATGTGCTCGCCAAAGATGTGCTGCATACATCGTTGGTATGTTGCCCCGGCGTTTCGAAGGCCGAAGGGCATCGTAACATAGCAGTACATACCAAATGGCGTGATAAAAGAGGTCGCGAGCTCATCGGATTTTCTCATTCTAATTTGGTGGTAGCCGGAATACGCATCAAGGAACGAAAGTACTTCGCACCCAGCAGTGGAATCGACGATCTGGTCAATTCTAGGTAAAGGGAATGGAACTTTTGGACATGCTTTATTCAGACCAGTGTAATCTACACACATCCGCATTTTTCCATTCTTTTTCCTAACTAGTACAGGATTAGCTAGCCACTCTGGGTAAAATACCTCCTTGATGAATCCGGCCGCCAAAAGCTTGTGCACCTCTTCGCCGATGATCCTGCGCTTTTCCTCGTCGAAGCGGCGTAGGCGTTGCTTCACCGGTCTGGACCCGGCCTGGATCTCCAAGGCCTGCTCGGCGACTTCCCTCGGTATGCCTGGCATGTCCGAGGGGTTCCACGCAAACATGTCGATGTTCGCGCGGAGAAAGTCGACGAGCACTGCTTCTTATTTGGGCTCGAGGCTGGTGCTGATGGTCAGCGTCTTGCCATTGGCTGAAATCGGGTCGATGGGTATTTGCTTGGTGTGCTCGGCTGGCTCGAAGGTGCCGGCGTGACGCTTCGCTTCTGGGGCCCCCTCGGTGGCCAGAGCTGCCAAGGCCTCGAGCGAGTCGAGGTGGACGTTGGCCTCCCCCCGCTCTACGCACTCCACGTCGCAGTGGTATGCGTGCTCGTAGGAGGTGTCAACGGTGATGACTCCTTTCCGCCCCGGCATCTTGAGCTTCAAGTACGTGTAGTTAGGAATCGCCATGAACTTGGCGTAGCCTGGCCGGCAGATGATGGCGTGGTAGGTCCCTTGGAAGCCGACCACCTCGAAGGTGAGCGTTTCCTGTCGGAAGTTTGCCGGCGTGCCGAAGCAGACCGGTAAGTCGATGCGCCCGAGGGGGTGGGCCTTCTTTCCTGGCACCACTCCGTGGAACCCCCCGACACTGGGTCGGAGCTGTCCTTCTGAAATCCCCAGGAGGTCGAGGGTCTCGAGGTATATGATGTTGAGGCTCGAGCCCCCATCCATCAACACCTTGGAGAACCGAACGTCGACTATGACGGGGTCGACGACGAGGGGGTAAGCCCCCGGGTTTATGACCTGGTCCGGATGGTCGTCACGGTCGAACGTGATTGGCGCATCGGACCAGTCAAGATACCGGGGGGCGTCGTGGTTGAGGGAAAAGATTTCCCGGCGCTCCTTCTTTCTTTCTCGAGCTGAGAGCCCGACGGTCGGCCCCCCGTAGATCATGTAGCAATCGCGCACCGGGGGGAAGTCGCCATCTGCCTTCCGGCCGCCGCGCTGATCGGTATCCTTTCCCTTAGGCGCGTCTTCCCTCTTATCACCGAGCTTGGAGTAGTAGCCCTTCAACAGTCGGCAGTCTTTCAACTTGTGGTTTACGGGGCCTCTGTGGAAGGTGCAGGGATCCTCGAGCATCTGGTCGAAAACAGCCCCGTCGGGGGGGCCTCGGGGCTTCTTAGGCTCGAGGGCGCCCGCGAGCACTTCTTTGTCATCGTCGTCATCAGCGCCACGCTTCGCCTTCTGGCCTTTGCGCTTGTTTTTCTTCCTTTTGTTGCTGTCAATGTTGTCGTTCTTGGCGTCGTCGCCCTTGTTGGAGCCCTCCGGTACGATCACCGCCTTGCCTTTGTCCGTGGAATGGCCAAAGAAGGCCCCCACTGCTTCGTCGCCCGAAGCAAAGCTGGTGACGCGATCCATCAGGTCCTCGACCGTCCCGGGACGGTAGCGTCCTAGCTCATGAACAAGCTCTTGGCAGGTCGTGCCCGCGAGGAATGCTGAGATGACGTCTTCGTCAGGTACGTGGGGGAGCTCGAGACGCTGTTTCGAGAAACGTCGAGCGAAGTCGCGGAGGGGCTCGTCCGCCGCCTGTCTGCAACGCCGTAGGTCCCAGGGGTTGCCTGGGCGCACGCAGGTCCCCTTGAAGTTCCCATCGAAGACCCTGACTAGGTCGGCCCAGTCATGGATCCGATCCGGCGGGAGCCCCTCGAGCCATCGGCGGGCGGTGTCCGAGAGGTAGAGTGGGAGTTGTCGTATGATCACGCGGTCGTCGTTCTTTGCTCCGCCCAGTTGACAGCCAAGGTGGAAGTCCGAGAGCCAGAGCTTGGGCTCGACCTCCCCGTCGTACTTCACGATGTTGGTAGGCGGTCGGAAGCGGTCGGGGAGGGTTGAGCTGCGGATGGCTCGGCTGAAGACTCGGGGGCCCGGGGGCTCGAGGACCTGCCGGTCCTCGTCGCTGTCGTAGCGCCCCCCCCGATGGGCGCTATAGCCACGCTCTTGGGCCCCCTTGTCCTTGCGCCGCCGATTGATGTCGTTGCGGGCGTCGTTGGGGTCTCGAGGCGGCCGGTTGTCGACGGTCCGTTCGCGGACTGGCCTGGCTCGAGAGGCGTCCGGCTGGTGGACGGATGCCTCGCGAGCTTCGCGGGGCGTGTCTGCTGGTTTCCCTGAGGCTGCTTCGCGTCGGCGCGACGCCGAGCTCTCGGCCTGCTGTACCGCGGCTGTCTCAAGGAGGTTTTTCATTTCTCCGAGCATGCGCCTGGCGTCGGGGTTGGAGACGGCGGGCAGTTCACGGAGCATCATCGCCGCCGCCACCACGTTCTGGCCGGCTCGTGGGAAACATACCTCGGGGCGCGCTGGTGCCCCGTCCTCGAGGATCCGTCGGTGGACCTCTCGAGCCCGGCCTCGAGCTCCGGCTCCTCGAGGCTGGGGTGGTTCCTGCATCAGGGTTTGCCGGAGCTGCAGCAGGTGTCGCCGTTCTTCCTCGGCTTTGGTGATTGCCTCTTGCACCTGCGCGAGTTGTGCCGCCCGGCCGTCGTCGTGTTGAGGTGACACAGCCGGTGCCGGAGGTTCGTCCCTCCTTTGAACGCGTGACCCGCCTGCCGCGGCCACGTCGCTGGGGCCTTCTAGATCGAGCGCTGGTCTGCCGTCATCGCCCTCGTCCTCGGTATCGCACGCGACCCCCTCGAGTTGAAAGCACACCCTGGTGGGATCCCAGAAGTCGAGGTCGTGGTAGTCGTATTCGTCGGAGCCGGAGCCGTCGACGGCGTGCCGTCTTGGCAAATGCTGGGATCGCAGCTCGCGGTGCCATTCTCCGACGGTGGATCGCCGAGGTGGCTCGAAGGCTGGCAAAGAGTCGCGGTTGACGCGCGCGGGGTGGACGATCTCCAGGCTGGCCATAGCCTGCAGCAGCGTGCCCGGACGCTGCTCCCGGTCCGCCCTCGCCTGGTCCTGATGGCGCCCGTCGCGGCGGTGAGCGTGCACAGCCGCTGAGCGGTCGAGGCCGACCGGGAGCCGCTGGCGCCAAGCGCGGCGCGACCCGCGCGGGAGGAGGCTGAATGGCGTCGGCGGTGCTCGGCTCGGAGGCCTCTGGCCTGGTTCCTGGTCCGTACGTATGATGAATGCGAAGTCGCTCGGCGGGCGTGGGTGCGCCCTGGAGGTTTCCGGCCGCACGCCGGGCTGGTTTCCCCTTGGGGACCCTGCACCGGCTACGGGGCCGCAGGAGTTTGCCGCGGGTACCGCCTGCGCCCGGCGATGACGGTGACGACGACGCCGCTCGCGATGTGGCGACGCGTGGTGGTGCGGGTGACGCGTCGCGCCCCCCGCGCGGGGTGGCGTGACACGCTCTCCGCTCAGGCCCTCCGTGGAGAGCAGAGTCAGCTCGTTGCCGTTGCCTGTGGCCAGGAACTCGAGGCTCCCGAACCAGACGATGGCACCAGCCGAGAACGGAAGAGGGGATGAAGCCATCCAAGAATCAACGAGAAAACGGCTCGGACACGCGAAGTCCCCTACCTGGCGCGCCAACTGTCGGTGTTTCGTACCCGGGGGTATCACACCAACGAGTAATATGATCGCGTGCTTCTCTTCCTGGATGGTGATGCAAGGGGACACAAGGATTTATCCTGGTTCGGGCAAAGAAGGCCCTACGTCCAGCGGGGGGGGGGGAATGTTCTTGTATTACTTGCACCTAAGTGCTTGTACAGGGGAAAATACAAGCTCAGTGAGCGTGGACCGGAGTCCAGACTTGTGTTTGTGCGTGGACTCGTGTGTTGCCAGTCCGTCGTCCCGAATGAGGGCCCTAGCGTCCCCTTTTATAGAGCAAGGGGTGGCCAGGGTTACAAAAAGTATTACAGGTGTCCGGGCGCATGGCGTCCCATACGGAGAAGGGTAGGGACTCTGTCTTGTCGGGGCCACTGGAGCCGACGTGACCGTCGCTGTTGAGGCGTCCTTGAGTCGTGGCTTCCATCCCGGGCGCGGACGTGGGGGCGCGACAAGGCGGGAGCCGTACAGCACCCATCCCGGAACGTACAGTACGCGGTGAGGTCCCTCCGGGTCTTGGGGTACCTGTCCTTCAATAGCACGAAAGTAGTTAGGGCTCGAAGGGCGCGGAGCCGGCTTCGAGGTGGTGCCACGGGGGCCCGAGGGGCGCGGAGCCGGCCTCGAGGTGTTACAGTGCAGGGCTCGTGGGGCGCGTAGCCGGCCTCGAGGGGTTACAGTGCAGGGCTCGAGGGGCACGTAGCCGGCCTCGAGGGGTTACAGTGCAGGGCTCGAGGGGCGCGTAGCCGGCCTCGAGGGGTTACAGTGCCCGACGTGGCCGAACAGTGCTGCACTGGTGCCCTTTTGCCCATGCTTGTGGTGAAAACGTGACTTGACCTTTACACCGGGTCACTGTGGTACATGCCGTGCACTAGTGGACGTGACCGGAGTAGGTGAAGGCATTAAATGCGTGGTATGGGCTGGTACAGCTGACTGTACAGCTCGAGGTCCGTGCGTTAAGGCTCGAGGTGTGGAGGCGCGTTTGCCCGAGGTTTGGAGGGCTCGAGCGAGACGGAGATGGAGCGTTCGCCCGAGGCCTCGCTGGGAGGGCTCGGGCGAGACGGAGATAGAGCGTTCGCCCGAGGCCTCGCTGGGAGGGCTCGGGCGAGACGGAGATAGGGCGTTCGCCCGAGGCCTCGCTGGGAGGGCTCGGGCGAGACGGAGACGGAGCGTTCGCCCGAGGCCTCGCTGGGAGGGCTCGGGCGAGACGGAGATAGAGCGTTCGCCCGAGGCCTCGCTGGGAGGGCTCGGGCGAGACGGAGACGGAGCGTTCGCCCGAGGCCTCGCTGGGAGGGCTCGGGCGAGACGGTGATAGAGCGTTCGCCCGAGGCCTCGCTGGGAGGGCTCGGGCGAGACGGAGACGGAGCGTTCGGGTGTTTGCGTTGATTGGGGGTACCCTTTTTTCGTACCACCGACAACTTCTATCTGTCACAGAGGAGCAGCTTGAGTTCATGGGGGATGACGAGTTGGCTTTGCTCGCCAACTGGTTCTCGCGGTTCCACAACAACCGCATGAACCGTCGCCGCGGAGGAGGACGCTCGGGATGTTTCGAGTGCAGCGACCCCAACCACTTCATTGCCAATTGCCCGAAGAAGAACAAGCAAGTCTTCGGCAAGGCGGACCATGGGCACAAGTATGACTCCGGCAAACGCAAGGAGAAGTACGTCCCCGCGAAGCACAAGCGGAAGGGCGGCTTCGACAAGGAGTACATCAAGACGAAGTACTTGGAGAAGGCCTAGGCGGAGCAGCGTGCGTTCTTCGCCACGCTCAACGACGTCGATGACTCGGATGACGACTCTGCTCCCTAAAGCGATGACGAGTCCGAGAAGAAGAAGATGATCGAGGACAAGCTGAACGGCCTCTGCTTCTTCGCCGACGACGAGGGCTTCTGCACCATGGCCCTCGGCAAGGAGTTCGACGGCGAGCTAGAGGAGACTCCTCGGAACGACAACGACGACACCTCCCAGGTATCTCAGACCCCCGATGAGCTTTCTGCTGAGGTCGAGAAGCTTACTGCCATGCTCCTTAGTCAGGATAAGTTGCTTAGGCGTGCTGCTAGAGAGCGCAAGGAGTTTAGGCAGAAGTGGGAGGATACGTTGAAGGAACATGAATCTGTCAAGTCCACCGTAGTTGTCACAGATGAGGAGGAGTGCGAGATGTGCACCACGCACATGACTGACCTTCTCACTTTGAGAGGTAAGTATGTAGCGTTGGTAGGAGAGGTGGATGAGCTGAAGGCTAGATCTTCGCTGTTGGGTGCGTGCAAGTCCTGTGCGGGCTTGCAATCTGAGTTGGCAGAGAAGAATGCCAAGATTGTGTCTCTTGAAGAGGCCAACTCAGGTAGCACATGTGTGGCCAGGTGTGTTCTTTGTGAGGGTTTGGAGATGGCGATAGCCAATGTGAAGCATGACAAGATGCAAACCGAGGAGGAAAACACATACCTTCGGACCATCTTGTCATGGGTGTCTTGTGGTGAGCCACAGCTCGGGATGATGATCTCCCAATTCAAGCAAGCTGCTGGAGGTCCAGGTGTAGGTTTTGCTCCAGGTGTTGATGTTTCATCTTTTGGCAAGATTGGAGAGTCGAGTGGTCTTAACCCATGTGAGAAGCCCAACTCCACCACTACTCCCAAGCTTACCAAGATTCCACCCAAAGAGCCTCTCAAGCCTAACACCAAGGATGGGGTCTTTGTTGAACCTCCGAGAGCTCCACCAAAGAAACAATCTTGGGCTCCCAAACCAAACCACCTCAAGAACAAACTTGACACCATGCCACCCATCCAGTAGGAACTTATGCCACAGAAGGGCAAAGTGATCCACACCCACAACCGTGAGTACCAACAACCCCCTATGAGAGCGGTGAGGTACCACTGTGAGCACTGTGGGAGAGATGGACACTTGAGTGAGTTTTGCTTTCGGCGCAAGAGAGAGGCGCGCCGTGCAAGGGAGATGAACAATGCGGACATGTACCATCCTTTCCATGATGTACATGTGCCGAATGTTCAGAGGAGAGCTCCGAGGAGAGCTGCTAGGCCTAGAGGTGCAGTGCCTCAATGTCGGTGTTTCGAACCCGGGGTTATGACACCAACGATTAATATGATCGCGTGCTCTCTTCCTGGATGGTGATGCAAGATGACACAAGGATTTATCCTGGTTCGGGCAAAGAAGGCCCTACGTCCAGCGGGGGGGATGGTTCTTGTATTACTTGCACCTAAGTGCTTGTACAGGGGCAATACAAGCTCAATGAGCGTGGACCGGAGTCCGGACTCGTGTGTGTGTGTATGTGGACTCATGTCGCACAAGCCCGTGCGTAACCAGGTGCGAGCGTGCGTAACCGTAGACTCCTGCGTTGTCTCGTGTGCGCGAAGGGCCCTGGCGTCCCCTTTTATAGAACAAGAGGAGGCCAGGGTTTACACAGGATCGACATGTACAGCGCTCGATATGGCGAAGGGTAGGAACTCCGTCTTGTCGAGGTTACTGTAGCCAACGTGGGGGTTGCTGTTGAAGCGTCCTTGAAGCGTGGCCTCCATCCCGGGCGCGGACGTGGAGGCGTGGTGACGTGGAGGTCGTGCAGCGCCCATTCTGGCTCGTATAGGATGTGGCAGGGTCCCCCGGGTCTTGGGGTACCTGTCCTTGCGTCTGTCGGCTTGTGCCGAGTCTCCCGGTCGGCGGGTCGGACTTCATCCGAGGCCCGGCTGCGAGGCCTCGGGCGAGACGGAGAGCGGAATCATCCTCCGAGGCCTGCCGTGGAGGGCTCAGGGGATGAGGTTGTGGGTCTGGCAACCCATAGCGATGGGCGTACTTGATGCACAGGGATTTTGACTTTCGAGGAGAGCCGAGTCCTCCGCTGCACTGTAGCCTGTCAGATGGTCGTACGTCATAGTGGCCCCAGAGTAGGTATAGTGCCGAACAGTGCCACCGAGTGTGACTTTCCACGTCCGGATCCGCCAGTGGTGGAAAAAAGGGTGTTGTGACTCCCGTCCCGTCTTCCCACGCCTTCTGCACGTCCCTGCCCTGTCCTAACAGCAGATGTCAGCACGTTCCAGGGAGGTGATGTGGTTCTGTTTGACTGGACGTGGGCGCAGCAGGCAGTGGTACGGTTGTCAGAGCTGAGAAGCAGGGAGCTTCCTTCTTGCGGGAGGCTTGAAGGGTGGTGGAGCGCTCGCTCGAGGCCTGACGCGGAGGGCTCGGGCGAGACGGAGAACGAGCGCCAGCCCGAGGCCTGGCTTGGAGGGCTCGGGCGAGACGGAGAACGAGCGCCAGCCCGAGGCCTGGCTTGGAGGGCTCGGGCGAGACGGAGAACGAGCGCCAGCCCGAGGCCTGGCTCGGAGGGCTCGGGCGAGACGGAGAACGAGCGCTCGACCGAGGCCTGGCTCGGAGGGCTCGGGCGAGACGGAGAACGAGCGTTCGACCGAGGCCTGGCTCGGAGGGTGACGCGGCCTACTTCCGCTTAATGGGTTTTCGGGTTTCGGCTTGGTGGGCCAGCGTCGCAGGCTTCGAGGGGTTGGCTTTTTAGGGGTTTAGACTAGTTAGGTTTGTTATTTAATTGGTGTTCTAGGTTTAACCTATTTGTTTTGCGTTGATTGGGGGTACCCCTTTTGCGGACCCCCGACAGTAGCCCCCGAGCCCTTGTTAGGGGCTCTCTACCGGGATCTAGAGGGTTACTAACTGGTTCTCGAGGGTTTGGTTGTTTCGATTTCGTGGGTGTCGCGCGTGCGACACCCGCGGGTGTAGCCCCCGAGGCCACGGGGGAGTGGTTAGGACTCCCTCGTGGGCTTTTTTATGAGCGTGAGTGTTAGTTGCGTTTTTTAGGTTCGGGAGTGTCGAGCCCCCGAGTTTTTTGACCCTCTTTCGTCGAGTGGTGCCAGGCTGAACTGGCCGGCCAGCTCTTCGAGCTGTCCGGCACGCCAGTTGCCCTAGCTTGTCATCCCGCGAGTCCTTTCGATCGGATGCGAGGGGGGATGCCTCGTACTACCACGAGCGGGCGAGTACCGAGGTTCCCGGTGAGCTGGTAACGGGGAAATCCAAGTGAGAGCTCATGCCCCGTTCGATAGGGTCGACTGTAGCCCGGAGGCGATTTCATAAAGCATGGGCGCTCGGTCTGCAGGAGTGCTGGGTCCATTCTATAGGACCCAGTGGCTCGATGCCTCCCTCCGAGGGGATCTCACGGCACGTCGTGCGCCATGCCTTGGATACACGTGAGGAGCCTCGAGGGCTTGGCCCTCGAGCGATGCTGCGAGTGGCGCCCCTTAGTGTCCCTGACTCGGGTGCTCGAAGCCGGCTATCGAACCCTCTTCGAGGGCCAGCCTTCGCTGCTTCGAGGCTTGGAAGGGCCGGGGCCCGTTTTTACCTTCGTGAAGAAGCCTCCGTCGTTTGCAATCCTTATGCCCGTTGGGCGTGCCTTTTTAGGCGGAAACCATCAGGGAGTGGAGATCGTGGCGCTAGGGCGACGGACAAGAAGTCAGAGCGGCGGCCGCAGTGGGCCCCAGAAGTGGAGTGAATGGGGGATTGCCGCGTGTACCTGTCAACCGGCTCGAGACGCGGTTAGGTGGGCGCATTAAATGTGTGCGGTTACCTTTCTTTTGTCGTGGGAGACTCCGCCCGAGGCCTGGCTCGGAGGGCTCGGGCGAGATGGAGAACGAGCGTTCGCCCGAGGCCTGGCTTGGAGGGCTCGGGCGAGGCGGAGAACGAGCGTTCGCCCGAGGCCTGGCTTGGAGGGCTCGGGCGAGACGTCCGTTCAAGGGCTGAAAATCTCGTGTTCACACAAAGAAAAGAGATTAGTCGTATTCCCCGAGCCCCCGAGCCCCTCGGCTGCCGATCGCTGGTTTTGGGATTGGGGGTAGTCCAAGGTTTTTTCGATCTTATCTCGGGTGCGAGGCGAGCCTCAGAGCCCTTTTTTGCAAAGGGTCGGTCAGAGGCGGCCTCGTCTTGGTTTTTCGACCCTCACGCATCCTTTTCGCAAGGAAGAGGGGTGGCGACGCCGTGCTACCATCGGTAGGTATCGGCCACAGCGTCCCCGATGAGCTGTTAATGGATAAATCCAAGTGCGTGCCCGTGCCCTGTTCGATAGGGGTCGGCTAGGGGCTCGGAGGAGCACACATGGAGCCAGAGGACAGTTTCCAGGGGCCGAAACCGTTCGATTGGTTCCGCGGGCTAGTTGCCTCCTTTCGTTGGGGTCCCATTTTGAGACCGTCCTGCTAGCCTTGGATACAACTCTGGATGCCCTGAGCGGTCGCGCTCAGGCTCGGCTCGGGCCATGCGATAGGCGCATCCGAGGCCATTCCTGACTCTGCTACCCCGGGGCGGCTGTCGAACCCTCGGAGTTGTCGGCCTTCGAACCCCCAGAACGTAACGGGCTCGGTGCCCTGGGTTCCTTCGCTGGGAAGGAGTCAGAGGTAGGGCCACCATTCCGTCGGAGCGGTGGGCGCGCCTTTTTAGGCGGCTTTCGGGGGTCGTGGGTGGCGCCCGTTGCGGACGTGTGCAAGGGCCCACGACCAGGCATTTAATGCTTGCGTGCGCACTCGTATCGAGGGGACTCTCGTAACCATGAGATCTCCTAGCGTGCAACGCATTAAATGCGGGTGAATAGTGACCGACCGGGATCTGGCCATTGGTTTTCACCCTATAAATACGCCCCTTGGGGATTTCAGAGCGGTTCCTTTCCTCATTCGCTCGTCCCCCTTACTCTTTCGTCTTCCTCCTCCGTCCAGCTACACAAAAGCAGAGGTGGGGAGGGAGAGACCGGGCCAGCGGCGGAGTAGAGGGTTGAGAGGCAAAGAAGAAAGGAAGAGAGAGAGAGAGAGAGAGAGAGAGGGAGGGATCGAGCGACCTTTCCTCTTTGCGACATCTGCGCCTCCGCCTTTTGCGGTTCGGGATGGCCGACGCCGCTGAGCCGTGGGGCGCTTCTGCTGCCACCCCGGAGAAGCTAGCGGAGCTGGTGCAGAGAGGACTTCTTCGGGGCCTTTCCGGCTCCGATAGGCCAGAGTGGATCGCCCCCGGTCCGGAGGAGGAGGAGCCGAGGCCCCCGAACGGCTACGTGGTCAGCTTCATCGCTTTCCACGAGCGTGGGTTTGGGGTATCGGCTAGCCGGTTCCTTCGGGCGCTTCTTTTCTACTACGGGCTCGAGCTGCATCACCTTGCCTCCAACTCTATTTCACAGGCAGCCATCTTCGCGACCGTCTGTGAAGGCTTCCTGGGGATCGAGCCCCACTGGGAGCTCTGGATCCACCTCTTTCGAGGCGAGCTCTTCACGAAGGCGGTTTCGGAGGGTCGGCGGAGACTGATGAGGTCGGGGAGCTGCGTGCTCTCCGTTCGCCAGCAGAGGTCGGGCCTGTACATCCCGTCCTAGGCGGCCACCTTGAACAAGGACTGGCGCATGGGCTGGTTCTACCTTCGCAACGACGATGGGCTGCTGCCAGCATACACCGGTCGCGTCATCGAGTCGCGGCCGGACTCTTGGAACCACGGCGTCGTCGACAAGAGGCAGAGTCGACTCGACCCGCTACTTGAGGCCTTGTCGAGGCTGCGGAAGGCGGGTCTTACGGCCGGGATGGTCGTGGCCTGGTTCCACCAGCGGTGCGTGCTGCCGCTGATGAACCGGCCCCTGATCATGGCGAGGATGAGGGACGACACGCCTCTCCTGCAGGAGTGCCAGATGAGGGCATCCCCGGTCGCCTATCCCGAGCTTGTTCGCCGGGCGAGGGATGCAGTAAAGGAGGTGAAGTATGCGAACAAACTGCTCAGTATTCTGATGCGCCCATTCCACGGGTACGTCAGCTTGGTAAGGGGATCGATCCTGTTGGAGTGTTGCCGCGGAGCTTTCTTTTTTCGTGTTCGATCCTTACTTCCTTCTTTCTGCAGGGTTTACAGGGGGTCAGTGCCTCAAAACCTCCCCTTCCTGAAGAAAGGGAGGAGAGGCGGCGCCTGGCCGAGGAGAGGAAGAAGAGAAAGGACGACAGGAACACCAGGCGGGCTAAGCGTCGGAAGGACCGTGATGACCTAGAGAGGCGTCAGCGGCAACAGAAGCTCCATGGTGAGCCGGAAGAGTCCTCCCCTACGGAGGAGGATTTCGATGATGAAGATGAGGAGGGCTCGGAGGGGGACTCCGAGCCCCTGGTGGGGTTCCCAGACGTGGACCCTTCGCCGGTCCGGTTGGCGAGCC
This sequence comes from Coix lacryma-jobi var. lacryma-jobi, assembly GCA_009763385.1. NCBI lineage: Eukaryota > Viridiplantae > Streptophyta > Magnoliopsida > Poales > Poaceae > Coix > Coix lacryma-jobi. The sequence goes on from CM019828.1 coordinate 64,594,635, forward strand.
CCGTGAGGGGCACGCCCGGGGCGCAGGCGGCGGGGAAGAGCCCTGTTCCTGCCCTGGGCGCGGGCGGCGATGCTTGTGCGCCCCGGGGGGGAACGGGTCCACTCAGGGCCTGTCGACGCCGCCGTCGGTGGAGGTTTCGACGGAGATCCTCGAGATGGAGCTCCCGCCTCCCCCGAGCGGGGTTCCCCCTGCAGGGACACCGCGGCTGTGGACCTCACCCGTGCCCACTGCGAGGAGGGCGCCAAGGGCTGGGTAAGCACTCGTCGCTTGCCCATCCCATGTTTGCTCGTGTGGGGATTTTTTCTTCATGATGCGTATCTTTCTTCTCTTGTCTCAGCGGGAAGCGATCCGTGGAGGCCTTATCCCTCCGCCCTCGGAAGGGGCTGAAAGTGGGCGCGACTTCCTCCGCCGGCGCGATGGTGGCACCATCCGTGACGCCACCGCTGTTGGGGTCCGGCGGGCCGGTAGTCACGCCCGAAATCATCAAGTCCCCGCAGGGGGCCCCGGTCTCTGGTGGGGCGCCAGAGGAGGACCCTGCTTCTGGGGCGTCGAGGGATGAAGGCGCCCCGGGGGCCTCGACCGCTGAAGTCGAGGCCGCTGAGGCGGCTGAGGCAGAGCCGTCGCAGGCCGTTGCACCCAAGGCTGGGGCTGACGTCTTGCCTCAGGGGTCGCGCTTGCCGGAGGAGATCCATAACATCTCTTCTGACGAGACTTCCCCAAAAGGTGGGAAAGCAGAGGTGGAGGGCGAGGTTACCAGCGTGCCGCCGAGGCTGCCGGTGCCAGAGATCGGAGGGGACGAAAGCTCGGCCCTTGCCCGCTTGGGAGGTCGCTCTCCCACCTGGGGCGGTCCTCGAGTGGAGTGGAGGGATCCAGCTGATCCCGAGGCCAAGCCGGTGTTCGTCCTCGATGATGCCCCCGAGGCCGGAAACTGGAACGTCCTCGGGCAGCTCGGATCGCTCCTCACGCGGTCGTTGAAGACGTCCCTGACGCTGGTGGAAAGCGACCAACCTCGGGCCGTCCAGGTGAGGACCCTTGTTTGGGCGACCTTCTTCTTCCCGTTTTGTCGTAAAGGGGGGTTAATGTTTGGCTGATTATCCACTTTAGGAGCTCATGGAGACTTCTCGGGCTAAGTCGGATTTCCTTCGTCGGGAGAGCCGCGTCTGGGAGCAGCTTCAGACTTCGAGCGCTGAGCTCGCCCGCACCCAGAAGCAGCTTGCCGAGAAGAGTACCGAGGCGGGAGGGCTGAGCGTCCGCTGCTCAGACCTGACTGCCGCGGTTGCCGAGGCCCAAGAGTACGCCGCCTGGGAGGCGGAGAAGGTTAAGAGCTTGGCGTCGCGGCTGGAGGAGTCCGAGAAGGCGGCCGAGGCCCTTCGTGCTTAGGCTGCCGAGGAGGCGTCCAAAGCGCAGGCCCTGAGCACGGACCTCGAGCAGGCTCGGAAGTCTGCTGAGGAGTCGGCCACTGACGCCCAGAAGTGGGAGGGTGTGGCGAAAGGTGACCTTTTGTTCCGTAGGCCTTATGGTTTCCTCATCGCGTTTTCTTTTTCTTTTGACGAGTTGTGTCGATCCTCTGCAGAGCTGAAGGGGAAGCTTGCTGAGGCGGAGGAGGCCTCGGCCGCCCTGCAGTCGGTTTACCAGGCCGAGGCTTCGGATCACCAGGCTCTGCAAGATGCTGCCGCCGAGGCCTGCGCGTCTCTCGGGACCAAAGATGGTCAGTCGGGGAGGTCCCTGACCAGCCGTCGGGCCGCCCTGAGGGGTCAGGTGGATGACCGGGTGCGCGGTGCCCTGCATCTTGGGGTGAAGCGGGCCTTCGCTGTGATCTCCAGCCACTACGACGGCCTCAACTTCGACGCCGTCAGCCAAGGATATATCCTGCCGGACGATGAAGACGAAGTCGAGCGGGAGATTGCAGAATTTGCCAGGGCCGTCGAGGCCCCTGGGGAGGCCCTGGCTCGGTTCTTTGAAGAGGACGTGGGGCTTCCCCCAGCAGCGTCCTCGGCTCCTGAAGACCCCTCGGTGATTGCTCCTGCGGACGAGCCTCAAGAGGAGAGACGGAGTTAGTTTTGGCCACCGAGCCCTTGCGTTGTGTCCTCTGTGGGAGGATATTTTTGTGAGAAAGAACATGCTTGCGGCCTTTGAGGCCTAATGTAAAAACATTTTCGCATTTCACTCCTTGTTGCCTGTTTTGAAAAGCGAGCAAAAATGTAAGTCTCGGGGGCGTCGGACGTCGGGTCGGAGAGACCCTTCTTCTGATAGCCCCCGAGGCCTCGGAGGAGTGGGAAAGACTCCTTCGAGGGCTTTTGGGGTGAGAGCCCGAGATGATATTGAAACATCTTTGCGCTCGAGTTTTTCTTATTTTTCTTTGCCTGAGTTTTGCTTCGACTAAGTCTTCGACACAGACTTGAGTCCTTCGAGGGTGGGAGCGAGTGGAGGTACCGTAGCCCGGGGGCATAGGCGAGCTCCCGTCTCGACACCCTTGACCCTTAGGGAGCTCAAGGTGTTTTCTTCTTAGTCGTGAGGCGCGTTCGAGGCATAGAAAAATAAAATAACGTCGAGTTTAGTAAGAAATGTGCGAGGTTTTTAGGAACTTAGGGGGGATCCCCTGGTTAGCCCCCGAGGGATTCTTGACTCTGATTAGACAGAGTCGAGGCTACCTCTGTTTTGAACGAAATAAATAACTTGGAAATGAACTTTTATTCATTCATGATGCGGTGTTTGTACAAAATACGAGAAATGTACGAAGCCTCGAGGCTTTTAGGAATAGAAATGACGTAGCTGTTCGATGCTCCGAACTGGAGTCGAGCTCGGGGTTGTTTGCTGGTGATGCCCTCGGTCATTTGGCCTCAGACGTAGTACCGTCGAGGTCCCATTGGAGGTCTCACGAGTACTCGACCGAATGCAACAGCGCCACGTCCCGGGCCCCGTTGAGTTGGTCCAGGGTGGCCGAGGCTTCCTGCACACTTTGTACGCATTAGATTATTTGAAGTTTAATCAAGGAAAGAACACTGCGTCTTTCTTGTTGATTTTACAAAAACTTCTCCTTAGCCTCTGCCTCGTGTTTCCGTCCCATTGTCACGTCGTGCTCTTTGGTGTGGTCGGCTTAGGAGACCGTAGCCTTTCACAGGCGATAGGTTTGCTCCTTGCCCGCTTTGGCGTGACCCCTGAGGGTTAGCCGTCCTTCGAGGTTTGTCATGACTTTGGAAAACGGAGCGACAGTGCAGTAGGCTTGTGTTTTTTCTTAGCGTGCCCGCCTTTGTTTCTTCCTTTACTTGAACCTGAGGAGCTCGATCTACGGGCCGTGCTTCGGTTCCGCAGATGGGCCGGTGCCGTTAGCCGTCGGAGGCGTCAGGCGGCCGGGACCCGGTCCGCTTCCTAGAAGACCCGACCCGCATCCCTTGCTCCTCTGGTTCTTATTCGGGATGAAGCAAACGCGGGTGCGGACATTTTAATCATTGTTTTCGTAAACGTTGGCCTTTTTGAGAAACAAAACGAAAAACCAAACGTTAGAAAGAGGAACGTAGCTTTTTGATCGCGGAGACGGATGTTGTTCCTCATTGTTCGAAATGGTCTTGCATTTATCGTCCTGATGCCGGGGAGGGGAGGGCCCCCGGCATTATTGCTGGTGGCGGCGTCATGGGGCCTCGAGGCTAGGCCTCGAGGAAGGCCCGCTGGCGCCCTTTGACATTGTTGCGCAGTCGTTGGCGGCGTCGCGGGGCCTCGAGGCTAGGCCTCGAGGAAGGCCCGTTGGCGCCCTCTTGCGCAGTCGTTGGTGGCGTCGCGGGGCCTCGAGGCTAGGCCTCGAGGAAGGCCCGTTGGCGCCCTTTTGCGCAGTCATTGGTGGCGTCACGGGGCCTCGAGGCTAGGCCTCGAGGAAGGCCCGTTAGCGCCCTTTTGCGCAGTCGTTGGTGGCGTCGCGGGGCCTCAAGGCTAGGCCTCAAGGAAGGCCCGTTGGAGCCCTCTGACCTTGTTGCGCAGTCGTTGGCGGCGTCGCGGGGCCTCGAGGCTAGGCCTCGAGGAAGGCCCATTGGCGCCCTTTTGCGCAGTCGTTGGTGGCGTCGCGGGGCCTCGAGGCTAGGCCTCGAGGAAGGCCCGTTGGCGCCCTTTTGCGCAGTCGTTAGCGGCGTCGCGGCCGGATGAGGAGCTTTGACGGTACGTGGCGCAACGTCCCCGGGCGGCGGGGAAGGGCGCAACGTCCCCGGACAGGTCGGTGGTGGCTCGTAGGATCACGCCCGGACGTTCCTCCCCCTCTGTCGCCGCCCGGTCCTGACGGCGCTCGTCGAGGTGGTGGGCGTAGACGGCTGCGGAGCTGTTGAGGCCGAACGGGGGCCCGCTGGCGTCGAGCGCGGTACATCTCGTGCGGGAGGAAGCTAGGTGGTGTCGACGGAGCATGGCTCGGGGGCCTCTGGCCAGGCTCCCGGTCCGTGCGCATGACGAACGCGAACTCGCTGGGAGAGTGCGCGCGCGCCCTGGAAGTCGCCGGCCGTGCGCCGGGCAGGTTTCCCCTCGGGGACCCTGCGCCGGCCGCTGGGAAGTGGGCGTACGCCACGGGCACCGCCAGTGCCTGGCGACGATGGTGACGACGGCGCCGCCCATGAAGTGGCGACGCGCGGTGGTGCGCGCGACGCGCCACGCCTCCCGCGCGGGGTGGCGTGACACGCCCTCCGCTCGGGCACTCCGTGGAGAGCAGGGTCAGCTCGTTGCCGCTGCCGGTGGCCAGGAACTCGAGGCTCCCGAACCAGATGACGGCACCAGCAGAGAACGAAGGAGCGGAAGAAGCCATCCAGGAAACAACGAGAAATCGACTCGGACATGCGAAGCCCCCTACCTGGCGCGCCAACTGTCGGTGTTTTGAACCCGGGGGTATGACACTAACGAGTAATATGATCGCGTGCTCTCTTCCTAGATGGTGATGCAAGATGACACAAGGATTTATCCTGGTTCGGGCAAAGAAGGCCCTACGTCCAGCGGGGGGGGGGGGTGGTTCTTGTATTACTTGCACCTAAGTGCTTGTACAGGGGCAATACAAGCTCAATGAGCGTGGACCGGAGTCCGGACTCGTGTGTGTGTGTATGTGGACTCGTGTCGCACAAGCCCGTGCGTAACCGGGTGCGAGCGTGCGTAACCGTAGACTCCTGCGTTGTCTCGTGTGCGCGAAGGGCCCTGGCGTCCCCTTTTATAGAACAAGAGGAGGCCAGGGTTTACACAGGATCGACATGTACAGCGCTCGATATGGCGAAGGGTAGGAACTCTGTCTTGTCGAGGTTACTGTAGCCAACGTGGGGGTTGCTGTTGAAGCGTCCTTGAAGCATGGCCTCCATCCCGGGCGCGGACGTGGAGGCGTGGCGACGTGGAGGTCGTGCAGCGCCCATTCTGGCTCGTACAGGATGTGGCAGGGTCCCCCGGGTCTCGGGGTACCTGTCCTTGCGTCTGTCGGCTTGTGCCGAGTCTCCCGGTCGGCGGGTCGGACTTCATCCGAGGCCCGGCTGCGAGGCCTCTGGCGAGACGGAGAGCGGAATCATCCGCCGAGGCCTGTCGTGGAGGGCTCAGGGGATGAGGTTGTGGGTCTGGCAACCCACAGCGACGGGCGTACTTGATGCACAGGGATTTTGACTTTCGAGGAGAGCCGAGTCCTCCGCTGCACTGTAGCCTGTCAGATGGTCATACGTAATAGTGGCCCCGGAGTAGGTATAGTGCTGAACAGTGCCACCGAGTGTGACTTTCCACGTCCGGATCCGCCGGTGGTGGAAAAAAGGGTGTTGTGACTCCCGTCCTGTCTTCCCACGCCTCCTGCACGTCCCTGCCCTGTCCTGACAACAGATGTCAGCACGTTCCAGGGAGGTGATGTGGTTCTATTTGACTGGACATGGGCGCAACAGGCGGTGGGACGGTTGTCAGAGCTGAGAAGCAGGGAGCTTCCTTCTTGCGGGAGGCTTGAAGGGTGGTGGAGCGCTCGCCCGAGGCCTGACGCGGAGGGCTCGGGCGAGACGGAGAACGAGCGCCAGCCCGAGGCCTGGCTTGGAGGGCTCGGGCGAGACGGAGAACGAGCGCTCGCCCGAGGCCTGGCTCGGAGGGCTCGGGCGAGACGGAGAACGAGCGTTCGCCCGAGGCCTGGCTCGGAGGGTGACGCGGCCTACTTCCGCTTAATGGGTTTTTGGGTTTCGGCTTGGTGGGCCAGCGTCGCAGGCTTCGAGGGGTTGGCTTTTTAGGGGTTTAGACTAGTTAGGTTTGTTATTTAATTGGTGTTCTAGATTTAACCTATTTGTTTTGCGTTGATTGGGGGTACCCCTTTTGCGGACCCCCGACACTCAAGGTCCTAGGCGTCAGGGAGGTGTTGCCCGACGGGGTCCTGACTTTGCAGGATACAAACCCCGTGGTGAAGGACCGAAAGTGCTACCAGAAAGCGACCAGAGGGGTGGTGAATGGGAGCTCCAAATTTTCCTTTTGGAAACTCGTTGCCTTTGTCCCAAAGATCAACCACACGAGCAAATCAAGAACTTGCAAGTGTCCACGACCCTAGATGTAGGGTGGATGCTTCCGAGAAGCACAGCGGGACACTATACAACCCTAGAAACCCAACGCAAAAGCCGGAATGCAAAACCTACAACGAACGATCGAACCTCAAACAAAACTGCGCAATTTCAGCAGCATCGGACGCAGGCAGCGTCCGATGACCAACCAACGGACGCGTTCGATGCAAACTGAGCAAAACTGGGACCTTACTGCATACACATCGGACGCTGTGAACAGTGAACTCTCAGTGTTCGATGGACACACTCCGGCGCGTCCGATGCGCAACGGAGCGTTCGGTGAGAGCGTCTAATGCTCCTTTGAAAATGTCAGAGACTGACACGTGGCAATGGTGTGTCCGATGCAAAGGGTGTCAGCGTCCGATGCTATGAACTCGAGCGTCCGATGCCCTCGACGCAGTGTAGTTTCTTCGCGAAATTCACTCGATCTCCTCCGAATCAAAAGCACTAAGGCTTAGACTTGGTGTGAGGAGTTCCAAGGATGTTAGTGAGCTATCCCTCTGGAATCATGGCTCGAACCTAACTCCAAATCGAGGAATTGGAAGAAATTGGGTAAGGGAGGAAAAACTCGATCCAAGACTAAAATCGCTCGATCTCCTAGACCGTGAGGTTAGAGGAGGATTCCTTCGGTGGAAAGAAGTGCCTCATGATCTAGAACAACTTGGTTCAAACGGATTTGCGAAAGATGAACCGAACAAAGAGATCAATCGACGGAAAAAAACATGGAGAAAAGGATTCCGTGAAGAACACGAACAAAACACGAATCACAACCACGAATTTGCAACCGTGTGGCTACCACACGCTACAACAATGAGATTACGGTCTCACTTCCTCAAAATCTCACGGACTCAGAGGTATTGTTCTCTTCTCTGTGGATCTCAAGTTCGCTACAGCAGAGGATAGGGAGAGCAGGAAAACCTAGAAGGCAAAGAGCAAATGACTGAGATAGTTGGGGAGGAGGGTGTCTCCCCCTACTTAACCTATTCCTAATTCCTATTCTATTCCTATTCTACCCCTCTCTACTTACAGAGCGAACCAGCTAAACCCTAATGTTATTCTGGACCAACTCGGTGGTAGGTGTATCCGACGGCCACGCTCGCACAACTCGTACCGTTGCCTCGATGCAACCTCCCGATTGCCGCCGCGTGCCACCCTCGCTCTGCACCCCCGGTTTTGTGGCCCAAACCGGGAAACCAGCCTTTCCAGGCAACCCCCGGTTTTGAGGCCCAAACTGGGAAACTAGCCCACCAGCATCTGAGTTTTGAGGCCAAACTATGCAAACCCTCAGCGCCCAGGTTTTGAGGCCCAAACTTGGAAACCGTCCTCAGCCCGATTTTTGTGGCCAAACTCGGAAACCATCCACGCCCAAGTTTTGAGGCCCAAACCTGGAAACCGTCCACCCGATGGTTTTTCTCTGGCTCTACCACCAAACCGACGCCGTAGAAAGGATGCACCGCCCGTGCACCCCGTCCACCGACACGTGTCCCCAAGTCCACGACTCAGGCAACACATGACCGCAAGTCTTCGCTCGTCGCTGTCCCAGGCTGCCAGCCACCACAGCTGATCCTCGGGCCACCGGTCCCTCAGTCCAAGCCTCATGTCCGCCCTTCGCCACTCTCGGTCCATCGGCACGGCACGTCTCTACTTGACCTTCACCTCGCCTTCGATCACTGTATCCAGGCTCGATACCTGCACAACACAATCCAAAGAACATGCGCATCATCCCACTTGACAATCACTCATCACTCAGAGACTCGACATACACCCATGTATTCGCACGTGGCGGAGGCTTTGTTGAGCGTTTCTCTCCACCGCGTTTTGAGTATCGCGATGGACGCTCTTCCCTTAGCGGACCACATTTTCCTCAACGTGGTGATCGCTCTTCCCGTAGGCGTGCTAGGAATGGTTTTTCTGCTAACCATTCTTTTGAGCAGCCGGCCCAACACTGGTATTCTTCCTACTTTACTAACCCCAGTATTTGACCGTATGCTCACCCTATGTCTTTTTATTGATGTAGGTAAAACGATTGGAGAACGTTTGGTTGGTGGATTCCGGATGTTCGAGACACATGACCGGAAATGCCAAGTGGTTCTCCAGTCTTAGTCCAGTCGCCGAAAAGGAGTTTATCACCTTCGGTGACAATAGCAAAGGTAAGGTATTGTCTCATGGGTCAGTGCGAGTTAATGAGCACTTTGTGTTGCGCGATGTTGCTCTTGTTTCTAACTTGCATTTTAACCTTCTTTCTGTTTTGCAACTTTTTGATGATGACTATGAGATTCATTTTAAACCGAATCTCAGACGCATTTTGGATCCTCATGGCAATCTTGTTTGTGGAATTTCGCCCTTTGGGAAAGTCTTTCGTGCGGATTTCTCAGAGTCTTTTGGCATTTCTCGTTGTCTTGTGGCTGGACCTTCCTCCTCTGATCTTTGGAAGTGGCATAGGAGACTAGGACATTTGAGCTTCGACTTGCTTGCAAGACTTAGTTCACTTAGCCTAGTCCGAGGATTGCCCAAGTTATCCATGGAGAAGGATCTTGTTTGCCATTCTTGTAGACATGGGAAGATGGTTGCCGCTCCACACCATCAAGTGACTCAGGTCATGACTAAGCGCCCTGGAGAGCTTTTACACATGGATCTTGTTGGTCCGGCTCGGGTGAGCTCGGTTGGGCGGAAGTGGTATGTGCTTGTTGTTGTTGATGATTTTTCGAGATATTCGTGGGTCTTCTTTTTAGCTGAGAAGACTGAGACTTTCTCCTTTTCTCGCAATCTGATTTTGCGTCTTCAGAACGAGGTCCTTTTGAACTCGATGCGAGCTATTAGGAGTGATAATGGCTCCAAATTCAAGAATTCAGATTTTGAGAAGTTTTGTAACTCTTTGGGCTTGGACCATCAGTTTTCTTCTCCCTACACACCGCCCCAAAATGGTGTTGTAGAGAGGAAGAATCAGACCCTTGTAGAGATGGCCAGGACGATTCTTGATGAGCATAGGACTCCTAGGCGATATTGGGCCGAAGCTATGAGCACTCCATGCTACATTTCCAATCACATTATTCTTCGAGCTTTCTTGAAAAAGACTTCGTATGAGTTGCGGTTTGGAAAACTCCCCAAGGTGAGTTATTTTAGAGTTTTTGGTTGCCATTGTTTTATACTCAAGAAAGGCAACCTGGACAAGTTTGAGTCTCGTTCTTCCGACAGTGTGTTTTTGGGTTATGGCGCTCATACTCGTGCTTATCGTGTACTTAACCTTGACACTAACCGAGTCATGGAGACATCCGATGTCACCTTCGACGAGACCATGGTTTGTCCTTCTTGTTTTGAGCGTGCAGGTGATCATGAGGTTGGCGAACCTCTTTTTGATGAGGAAGAAGAGGGTGCTGAAGGCATGGATGACCCAGCACCACCTCCACCTGCTGAGCCGCAAAGAGCGGCCTCGACTACGACTCACGGCCCTGATCCCTCCTCTTCGACTTGGGGGCCGTGGGATCCGCCACCTCGAGCGGTACCTTTTGTACCTGAGGAGGCACCAGCTGCTGTTGAGGGGGAGGCTACATCAGCTCGGGAGGCACCACGGCACATCCAGCACCAACACCCGCCTCAGCAGATGATCGGCAGCATCGGCGAACGTGTCACTCGGTCAAGGTCACAGCAAATCTCTCACTTTGCTCATTCTGCATTTGTTGCTGATTTTGAACCACGAGATGTTGGACACGCTTTGACAGTTCCAGATTGGGTCAATGCCATGCATGAGGAGTTAGAAAATTTTGAAAGAAATCGGGTTTGGGTTCTAGTTTCTCCTCCCTCTGAGTGTCACCCAATTGGGACAAAATGGGTTTTCAAAAACAAACAAAGAGAGGATGGCCATGTTGTGAGAACAAGGCCAGACTTGTAGCCCAGGGGTATAGTCAGAAGGAGGGAATAGACTATGAGGAGACTTTTGCCCCTGTAGCTCGTTTGGAGGCTATTACGATACTCTTGGCTTTTGCTACATCCAAAGGTTTTAAACTTTTTCAAATGGATGTCAAGAGTGCCTTCTTAAACGGCTACATAGAAGAGGAGGTGTATGTGAGACAACCCCCCGGTTTCGAAAATCCCAAGTTCCCAAACCATGTCTTTAAACTTCACAAAGCTTTGTACGGTTTGAAACAAGCCCCTAGAGCATGGTATGATAGGTTAAAAACCTTTTTGCTTGCTAAGGGTTTTAAAATGGAATGTGTAGATAAAACGCTTTTTCTCCTCAAGCAAGGCAGTGACACACTCTTGGTCCAGATTTATGTGGATGATATCATTTTCGGTGGTTCTTCTCACGCTTTGGTTGCCAAGTTTGCAGATACTATGAGCACGGAATTTGAGATGAGCATGATGGGCGAGTTGACGTTTTTCCTCGGGTTGCAAATCAAGCAATCCCGAGAGGGGACGTTCGTGCACCAGGGCAAGTACAACAGAGACATTCTGAAGAAATTCGATATGGGTGAGGCCAAGCCTCTTCCAACACCCATGTCGACCATGACGGCCCTGGATGCGGACAAGGATGGAGAAGCTGTGGACTAGAAGGAGTACCAGAGTATGATCGGGTCGCTGCTGTACCTGACGGCAACACGCCCGGACATTCAGTTCGCGGTGTGTTTTTGCGCGTGATTTCAGTCGTCGCCACGCATCTCTCACCGTCAAGCGGTCAAGCGCATTATGAGGTACTTATCCTTCACTCCAGAATTTGGGATTTGGTATTCTGCTTCCTCCACCCCCTCCCTTTGTGGTTATTCCGATGCCGATTTTGCTGGTTGCCAGATTGAGCTCAAGTCCACTTCTGGGACTTGCCAATTTATTGGTTCTTCTCTTGTTTTGTGGTCTTCTCGCAAGCAGTCTAGTGTCGCCCAGTCTACCACGGAGGCTGAGTATGTTGCTGCGGCTAGCTGCTGTTCCCAGTTACTCTGGATGATGGCCACTTTGCATGATTTTGGTCCGAGCTTTTCTCGTGTTCCTTTGCTTTGTGACAGCACGAGTGCGATTAGCGTTGCTAAGAACCCCGTGCTGCACTCGAAGACCAAACACATTGATGTGCGCTTTCATTTTCTGCGAGACCACTATGAGAAGGGTGATATCGACCTTCGCCATGTCGATACTCGTCATCAGTTGGCTGATATTTTCACCAAGCCTTTGGACCAATCAACTTTTAATCGGTTGAGAGGTGAGCTTGGTGTGTGTTTCCCCTTTTAGATGGGGGAAACATTTTGGTTCTTGTATGATACACTTACTTTGTGTTTTTCAGTTGGTATCTTCTCTTTTCTTTGATTTCATCATGCATCTTTGCATTTCATCTTACTTACTTACATTCAAAACTTCAGGTGTATAATCTTCAGAATGTAACTATGCTCTATGAAGTCTTTGCTCCGATGCTTTATGATGATGCTGTAGCTTATGCTCTTTCTGATCACTGATACATGTTGTGAGCGGAGCTATTTTATGGTGAATTTGCTTAATGAACTTAAAACATGAAAATGTTCACCATTGAGATATGCAACTAGCATGTGTAGAATGTGTTGAAGTCACTTGTGCTTTTCATATATGCTAGGTTGCTATGTCTCTAGTTCTGAGTCATTCACTTGCTTGGTATGTTCATATGCTATTTTAATCTTGAACCAAGTTAAGTAAATTGGAAAGATCGAGATGAGATTGCTTGTCAGCACATCACAGTTTCGAGACTGTTTCTCATTGCACTTTGAGTTAAACTTGAGCTGTGTAGTGTATGACCGAAACTGTTGCTTTAAGCTTCTGATTGCTTCTGCATAGGCTTCGCACAGTTGAAAAGTTAGGAAATGACAAGCTCTCAACCTCTCGCAATCACATGCTGAAATTTAAACTTGTGTAATTTTAACCGCTGCAACTCCGATAATATTTTGAATACACAAGTCTATGTTTCATTCTATAGCATGATGATTGAACCTTGCTAGGGGTAGTTCACCTTGTATACATGTTTAGCACTTCTTTGACTTCTTGTCTATACATATTCTGTGCTATTTTGATGGTGAATACCTTTTCGGCTGAAAACTGCTCATTTTGCTCTCATGTTCATATTTCGTACTTAGTGATCAGTTTGAGCCTTTGCTAGCTTCTTATGGATGTTGTTGAGTCATCGAATCAGAACTCTGTAGAGCATCTTTGCACTCTCTTGATTATACTCCTGAAGCTGCTAACATGCATTTTAACTTATATGCATTTCTGGAGGGAGATATTCTGTCAAGGGGGAGATTTTTGTGTGTTTGTGCACTTTTGCTTGCTGGTGCATTTTCAACTAAGGGGGAGAAATATTGACAAATCATGTGTTCCCTGGGTTGTGTGCACTATTTGAGGGGGAGTTTACTAGTTGTGTTGAGCCTTTGCCTCTTTCTTGAGGGACTAGCAAACGTTTTCAGCTCCTTCAGCTCTTCAATTGGTATCAAACTCTTTTGGTTTTTGAGTTGGTAACAGTTGGTATCGAGCTGCTTCGCTAGCGGTGTTGAGCCCGTTCTGCCTCTTCTTGAGGGCTAGCTCTATTTTGCTTGATTTTCAGTTGATTCTTCAATTGGTATCAAGTTCTCTTGCTAGCGGTGTTGAGCCTGTTCTACCTCTTCTTGAGGGCTAGCTTTGCTTTGCTTGGTTGCGTCGAGCCGTTGCCCATGTCTTTGGGGACCAAGTTATCTTGCTCTTTCCACTTGACCTTCTTCGGCTTTGCTATGCTTTTGGGTCATTTGGTCGAGTTCTCTCTCCTTCCTTCTTCCTTCTTCTATTCTGTATGATTTGTGTTGGTAGTTGACAATGCACTCATCAAGGGGGAGATTGCGGATACATGGGTGTATGCCGAGTCTCTGAGTGATGAGTGATTGTCAATTGGAATGATGTGCATGTTCTTTGGCTTGTGTTGTGCAGGTGTCGAGCACGGATGCAGTGATCAAAGGCAAGGTGAAGGTCAAGTAGAGACGTGACGTGCTGAGGGACCGAGAGTGGCGAAGGGCGGACGTGAGGCTTGGACTGAGGGACCGGTAGCCCGAGGATCAGCTGTGGTGGCTGACAGCCTGGGACAGCGACGAGCTAAGACTTGCGGTCATGTGTTGCCTGAGTCGAGGACTTAGGGACACGTGTCGGTGGATGGGGTGCACGGGCGGTGCATCCCCTCTACAGCTTCGGTTTGGTGGTAGAGCCAGAGAAAAACCATCGTGTGGACGGTTTCCAGGTTTGGGCCTCAAAACCTGGGCGCGGATGGTTTCCGATTTTGGCCACCAAACTCGGGCTGAGGACGGTTTCTAGGTTTGGGCCTCAAAACCAGGGTGTTGCGGGTTTGCTGAGTTTGGGCCTCAAAACTCAGGCCTTGGATGGCTGGTTTCCCGGTTTGGGCCTCAAAACCGGGGATTGGCTGTGAAGGCTGGTTTCCCGATTTGGGCCACAAAACCGGGGGTGCGACGTCCGCGAAAAGGACAAGCAGAGCGGAGGTGGCACGTGGCGGCGATCGATGAGGTTGCATCAAGGCAACGCTACCAGTTGTGCGGGCGTGGCCGTCGGATCACCATCTACCCTGAGTTGGTCCAGAATAACCCTAGGGTTTAGCTGGTTCGCTCTGTAATTAGTTGAGGGGTAGAGTTGGAAATAGAATTAGGATAAGTAAAGGGAGACACCCTCCTCCCTTCCTATCTCAGTCATTTGCTATTTTGCCTTCTAGGTTTTCCTGCTCTCCCCATCCTCTGCTGTAGCGAACTGAGATCCACAGAGAAGAGAACAATACCTCTCTGCCCGTGAGATTTTGAGGAAGTGAGACCGTAATCTCACTATTGTAGCGTGTGGTAACCACACGGTTGCAAATTCGTGGTTGTGATTCGCGTTTTGTTCATGTTCTTCGCGGATTGCTTTTCTCCACGTTTTTCTCATCGATCGATCTCTTTGTTCGTTGCGTCTTTTGCGATTCCATTTGAACAGAGATGCTCTAGACCATGAGGCACTTCTTTCCACCGAATGAATTCTCCTCTAACCTCACGAGCTAGTAGATTGGTTGAATTTTTGTTTCGGGTCAAGTTTTTCTCCCTTCCCCGAAATACTTCGATTCATCGATTTGGAAATAGGTTCGAGCCATGGTCTCTTAGAGATAGCTCACTATCCTCTTTGTGACTCATCTCTCCAAGTTTGAACCCTAGAGGTTTCGTTTTGGGAGAGTTTGTTTCGAATCGGTGAACGAACAGGGGGCTGTCGGAGCGACCGGACGCTGGCATCGGGCTGACCGGATGCGTCCGGTGGTTGAATGTCATGCGAGGTTTTTCTATGACCGACCGAACGCTCCTTCTAAACAGGGACCGGACTCGTCCTTACTACTGTTCATCGAGCTTGGCCTTTGCGATCGGACGCTTGGCTTCTAACCGGACGCTCAGACTCAGTGAGTCCGGTCAGAAACAGTAAGCTCCCAAACTGAGTTTTGCCGGACTGGACGCGTCCGGTGGGTCTTGACTGGACGCTGGCAGAGTCCGGTCAGTACTGTCTCTGCGCGTTTTCATCTCCAGTTTGTTCGTCCAACTCTAGATTTGAGATTCGCTTGTCGCGTTGGATTCCTGACTTCGTGCTCTACAGAAATCGGGTTTCTCGCTTTACCCAAAGTTCATCCTGTCACTAGTTGACCTGCGTGAACTTGGGCGAGGGAATTTTTGTGGTGTCCCGCTGTGTTGCTAGGGAACATCCACCCATTCTCTTGGGTCGAGGACATCACGCGCATCGGTTTTGCTCTTAGGGTTGATTTTTGGGACAGAGGTTTAAAGTTTCTGAAAGAAATTTTATAGCTCCCATTCACCCACCCTCTGGTCACTTTCTGGTAGCACTTTCCGTCCTTCAGGCTGCTTATATAGCCCGGGGCGTGGAACGTGAGCCCTTGGATCAAACTGACTTTAGGGACGGTGGAGATGCATCCTAGGAGGCGGTGGAAGAAGGCTCCTGAAGGCGGAGGCAAAACGGCCTCCGTGGCCGACCGACCGGTCTCTGGGCCCCACCGGTCGGTCTGGCCCTGTGGGCCCCTGTGGCGGGCCGCCTCGTGGTGTCTTCTGGTGTCTTCTACATCCTTCTTTTGCAGGTTTCGTTGCGAAATTAATATATTTTCATCCGGGACTCTGAATATAGCAAATGATATGTTCGTTTTGATCGTCTCGACGAGCTCTTCGCAATGGTGCACTCCAATTCATCACTTGAAATACTTTTATATGGTAAAAACATAGATGTCCTACAAAACAAGTGAAAGCACCAAAACTCATGGAATTTGTTAGTTTCAAAGCCTACAACTATGCTTTGTGACTCATTTAGTGTCATTTCATGCAATAGTTGATGGTTAATTATGAACATTAGTGAGCATCAACAATGCGCATGTTCTTTGGCTTGTGTTGTGCAGGTGTCGAGCTCAGAGACGGTGTTCAAAGGCAAGGTGAAGGTCAAGTAGAGATAGGTCGTGTCGATGAACCCAGAGCGATGAAGGGTGGACGTTAGGCTTGGACTGACGAACCGGTGGCCTAAGGATCAGCTGTGGTGGCTGACAGCCTGGGATAGCGAGACCTTGAGGTCACACTAGACAAGACAATGCCTTATGTTTCTTCTGCCTTTGAGCTTGGAGGAGAACAGGAGCCTGGAGAGAGCATTTCGGCTCACAGACCCGATCCCACTTCTTCCACGAATTGGGGTTCCGTTCGAGCAGCTCTCCAGTGAGCACTAGCTGCACCTGAGGGAGCAACAACATCTGGCGAGTGGGAGACGACTTCGACATGGCAGGTGTCCTCTCGGGTATCACACAAGCAGGCGGTCTAGTGCTTCATAAGGTACCTCTGACACACTTCAAAGTTCAGGTTTTGGTACTTTCCTTCTTTGACCTCTTTTTGCTGTGTGGTCTTTCCGATGTGGATTTTGCTAGCTATTCGCTTGAGCATTTCTTGGCTCTTTACTTGTGAGTTTGGTGTGTGTTTCCCTTTTAGTTGGGGAAGCATTTTGCTTGTTGTATCTTAGTTTGACTTCTCTGATACCCCTTTTGTTTTAGGTCTTCCTTTTTAGGCTAGTTTTGCTTTGATTTTGATAGACTAGCTTTTGCATGCATTTCATCATGTGGATACATGGGTGTATTCTAGGTTTTGTGATGATGAGTGATTGTCAACTGGTTTGATGCGCATGTTCTTTAGCTTGTTTTGTGCAGGTGTCGATCTCCGAGACGGTGTTCAAAGGCAAGGTGAAGGTCAAGTAGAGACGGGCTGTGCCGATGAACCCGGAGCGGTGAAGAGCGGATGTGAGGCTTGGACAGACGGACCAGTGGCCTAAGGATCAGCTGTGGTGGCTGACTGCCTGGGACAGCGACATGTAAAGACTTGCGGCTGGACGGGGTGCATGGGCGGTGCATCCCTCTTCAACTTTGGTTTGGTGGTAGAGCCCTAGAAAAACGACCGGCTGGCCAGTTTTCAAGATTTGGCCTCAAAACTTGGGCTGAGGACGGTTTCCCGGTTTGGGCCTCAAAACCTGGGCGCTAACGGTTTCCAGGTTTGGACCTGAAAACCTAGGCGATGGCGGGTTTCTGAGTTTGGGCCACAAAACTCAGCCGGAGGACAGGTTTCCCGGTTTGAGCCTCAAAACAGGGGGAGGTCCTGGAAATGGACGGTGGACAAGTGGTGGCACGTGGCGGCATCGGGTGAGGTCGCGTCAACGCGAAGCTAGCAGTTGTGCGGACATGGCCGTTGGATCAAAATCTACCTTGAGCTGGTCCAGAATAGCCTTAGGGTTTAGCTGGTTCGCTCTCTGTATCATTAGGGCTAGAGTGGGAATAATGTTTAGGATAAGTAGAGGGAGACACCCACCTCCCCAACTATCTTAGCCATTTGCTATTTCCACTTAGGGTTTCCTGGTTCCCATTCCCTGCTGTAGCTACTGAGATCCACAGAGACGGCTAACCATACGTCTGTATACTTGGATTTTGAGGAAACAGGACCGTAATCCCATTGTCTGCTCGTGGGGACGATTTCCGGCTAGTAATTGAGGTTGTGATTCGCGTTCTTGAGTTGTTCTTCGCGTTTTGCTTTTCTGCTCAATTTTCCCATCGCTTGATCTCCCTCTACGTTGCCTCTTTCTCGAATCCATTTGAATCAACTTGTTCTTTGTTGTGAGTAGATCATTTCCACTGAAGGAATTAAACTCAAACCTCACGTACAAGTAGATCGGGTCGATTTGAGTTTCGTGGTGACTTTTTCGTTCTTGCACCAATCTCTTCAATTTTCCAGTGTTTGAGTTGATTTGAGCGGATGGTTTCTTAGGGATAGTCTTCGAACTACCTAGTGATCATCTTCTCCAAGTTTGGGATCGAATGATTTTGATTTGGATCGGATTTGGAAAGATTTGATAAGAAGGCGAATGTTGTTGCCCTCACTAGGTGTCCGTGGACAGTCCGCCGTAGCAGGCGCGGACAGTCCGCGTGTCGGGGTCTTGGCCTGACCAGTGGCCAGACTCCACGCTGGATGGGCTGACAATGTACCCGCGGATAGTCTGCCATTGACTGGCGCGAACATTCCGGAACTTGTCCAGGGAGGTCCAGCAGCTGTGTGATTTCGCAGATTTGGCCGGCGGACAGTCCGCCAGGGGACCGCGGACAGTCCTCCCTTAACGCAGACAGTCCAGGACTGGGAGTCCGGACAGTCCGGGATCCGGCAGCAAGGCACAGTTCAGTGCAATCGCTCTCTCGGCTTTTTCGTTTCGTTTTCGGACTTCTCGGTTGCTCCTAGAGTTCACCAAGGAACCTCTCTAGGTATCTTTTCCACTTGTTGGCATAGGTATTTGGAGACATCCCATCGTAGCCTTCCATCTACGCTCTAGGGTGGGGTTTTGGGCGAGAACTCGGCTCGTTGTTTGTGAGTTTTGGGTTGCTCTCTTTGGTGGTGCCTCGTTGTGATCCTAGGGATCATCCACTCTCTTTTTGAGGGTCATTGGCATCACATTTGTGTTTGAAGGTTTTGGGGTTGATTTGTGGGACAGAGGCCAACGTTTTGAAAGAAATTTTTAGGCTCCCATTCACCCCCCTCTGGTTGCCTTGGTATAGCTTTCTCGGTCCTTCAATTAGTATCCGAGCGGGTTAAGGATCTTCCGCCTTAGCCGGTTCCAGATCCACAGAAGGCGACATGGATCGTGGCATGGGCAAACCGCCGTTCTTCGATGGGACGAACTATACATATTGGAAGATACATATGTCGGCCTATCTTCAGAGTGTGAGTGCTTCGGTTTGGGAGATTTGCAACTCTGCCGATTCGTGGTCTTGGCTGCTCGTGTGACTCAACAGCAGATCGATGAGCACGATGCCAATAGCCGAGCCCGAATGCTCTTTTCTCGTGTTCGAGCATGACTGAGTTTGATCACGTTTCTCATCTCACCACGACTCGGGAGATACAGAACCACTCAAGTCAAAACTCATCTCTACGAGTCGCATAAGCGTGAGTATGAGAACTTTCGACACATGCCTGGCGAGAGCATAGAAAGTTTATTCGCTCGCTTTCTGGTTCTTCTGCTAACCCCTCTAGAGGCATTGCAGTTTCTTCTCTCTTGTCTGTTACAGAGGAGTAGCTGGAGTTCATGGGAGATGATGAGTTGGCTTTGCTTGCCAACCGGTTCTCGCGGTTCCACAACAACCGCATGAACCGTCGCCGTGGAGGAGGACGAGCTGGATACTACGAGTGCGGCGACTCCAACCACTTCATCGCCAACTGCCCAAAGAAGAACAAGCAAGCTTTTGGCAAGGGTGATCATGGCTACAAGTACGACTCCGGCAAGCACATGGAGAAGTACATCCCCGCCAAGCACAAGCGGAAGGGTGGCTTCAACAAGGACAACATCAAGAAGAAGTACCTGGAGAAAGCCCAGGCCGAGCAACGTGCTTTCTTCGCCATGCACGGCGACATCGACAACTCGGACAACGACTCCATTGCATCAAGCGATGATGAGTCCTTGAAGAAGAAGATCGAGGACAAGCTAAACGGCCTGTGCTTTTTCGCCGACAATGAGGGCTTCTGTACCATGGCCCTTGGCGATGTGGTCAAAAGCGAGCTGGAGGAGATCCCTCGGAACGACGATGGCACCTCCCAGGTATCTCAAACTCCCAACGAACTCTCTGCTGAGGTCGAGAAACTTACTGCTGCTCTTATTAATCAAGGCAAGTTGCTAAAACTTGCTGCTAGAGAGAGGAATGAGTTTAGGAAGAAGTGGGAGGATGCGGTGAAGGAACTTGATTCCGTCAAGTCCACCGTTGTAGTCACCGAGGAGAATGAGTGTGAGATGTGCTCCAAGCACATGAATGACCTTCTCACTTTGAGGGGGAAGTATGTTTCTTTGGTTGGAGAGGTGGATGAGCTTATAGCTAGACCCATTTTGCTCGGTGCATGCAAGTCTTGTGCAGGTTTGCAATCTGAGTTGGCAGAGAAGGATATCAAGATTGAGTCTCTTGAGAAGGCCAACTCAGGTAGCACTAGTGTGTCTAGGTGTGCTTTGTGTGAGGGTTTGGAGATGGAGATGGCAAATGTGAAGCATGACAAGATGCAAACCGAGGAGGAAAACACATACCTTCAGACCATCTTGTCATGGGTTTCTAGTGGAGAGCCGCAGCTTGGCATGATGATTGCCCAATTCAAGTTTGCTACTGGAGGTCCAGGTGTTGGCTTTGCTCAGGGTATGGAGAGTGCTACCTCTTTCGGGAAGATTGGTGAGTCTAGTGGTCTTAAGCCGAGTGAGAAGCCGAACTCTACCACTACTCCCAAACTAACCAAGATTCCACCCAAAGAGCCTCTCAAGCCTAACACCAAAGATGGAGTGTTTGTGGAAGCTCCAAGAGCTCCACCCAAGAAACAAACATGGGCTCCAAAACCAAACCACTTGAGGAACAAGCTAGATACCAAGCCACCAATCCAAGAGGAGCTCATACCACAAAAGAACAAAGTGATCCACACCCAATACCGTGAGTACCAACAACCCCCTGTGAGAGCGGTGAGGTACCATTGTGAGCATTGTGGGAGAGATGAACACTTGAGGGAGTTTTGCTTTCGGCGCAAGAGAGAGGAGCGTCATGCAAATGAGATGAACAACACAGACATGTACCATCCTTTCCATGATGTACATGTGCCGAATGTTCAAAGGAGGGTTGATAGGTCTAGAGGTCCAATGCCTCAAGGTCCTAGGCCACAAGGAGGTTTTGCCCGGTGGGATCCTAGTTTTATAGGCTATGCACCCCGTGGCGGTGGCTTTGTTGTTGAGCGTTACCCCCACCGCGTTTTGGCTATCGCGGTGAGCGCTCTCCTCCTAGCGGACCACATTTTCCTGTGCGTGGTGATCGCTTTCCCCATAGGTATGCTAGGAATGGTTTTTCTACTAACCATTCTTTTGAGCAGCCGGGACAACACTAGTACACTTCCCATTTTACTCACCCCAGTGTTGGACCGTATGCTCACCCAATGTCTTAGTCAATTGGAGAACGTTTGGTTGGTGGATTCCAGATGCTCAAGGCATATGACCGGAAACTCCAAGTGGTTCTCCAGTCTTAGTCCAGTCACCGGCAAGGAGTTTATCACCTTCGGTGGCAATAGCAAAGGTAAAGTGCTATCCTGTGGTTCTGTGCTAGTTAATGAGCATTTTGTGTTGCGTGATGTTGCTCTTGTTTCAAACTTGCACTTTAACCTTCTCTCTATTTCTCGACTTTTTGAGGATGACTATGAGATTCGTTTTAAGCCGAATCTCAGTCGTATTTTGGATCCTTAGGGCAATCTTGTATGATTGATTTCGCCCTTTGGGAAAGTCTTTCGTGTGAATTTCTTGGAGTCTTTTGGCATTTCTCGTTGTCTTGTGGCCGGATCCTCCTCCGATCTTTGGAAATGGCATAGGAGACTTTGTCATTTGAGCTTTGACTTGCTTGCAAGCCTTAGTTCACTTGGCTTAATTCAGGGATTGCCTAAGTTACACATGGAGAAGGATCTTGTTTGCCATTCTTGTAGACATGAGAAAATGGTTCCCGCTCCCCACCATCCAGTGAATCAAGTTATGACCAAGCGCCCAGAGAGCTTTTGCATATGGATCTTGTAGGTCCGGCTCGGGTGAGCTCAGTTGGTAGGAAATGGTATGTGCTTGTTGTTGTTGACGACTTCTCGAGATATTCGTGGGTTTGCTTTTTAGCTGAGAAAACTGAGACTTTCTCTTTCACTCGCAATTTGATTTTGCGTCTTCAGAACGAGTTCCCTAAGAACTCGATGAGAGCTATTCGTAGCGATAATGGTACCGAGTTTAAGAACTCGGACTTTGAAAAGTTTTGTAACTCTTTGGGTTTGGAGCATCAGTTTTCTTCTCCCTACACACCGCCACAAAATGGTGTCATAGAGAGGAAAAATCGGACTCTTGTCGAGATGGCTAGGACGATGCTCGACGAGCATAGGACTCCTAGGCGGTATTGGGCCGAGGCTATAAACACTGCATGCTATATTTCCAATCACATTTTTCTCAGTGCCTTCATGAAAAAGACATCTTACGAGTTGCGTTTTGGGAGACAACCCAAAGTGAGTTATTTTAGAGTGTTTAGTTTCCATTGTTTCATACTTAAGAAAGGCAACTTGGACAAGTTTGAGTTTCGCTCTTCTGACGGTGTCTTTTTGGGTTATGGAAATCATACTCGTGCATATCGTGTACTTAACCTTGATACTAACCGAGTCATGGACACATCCGATGTCACCTTCGACGAGACCATGCATTGTCCTTCTTCTAGGTTTGAGCGTGCAGGTGATCATGAGATCGGTGAACCTCTTTTTGATGATGAGGAAGAGGGTGCTGAAGGGATTGATGACCCAGCACTACCGCCACCTGCTCTGCCGTTAGGATCAGCATCCACTACAACAACTCATGGCCCCGACCCCTCTTCGTCGACTACTTGGGGGTCGTGCGATCCACTACCTCAGGCTGTACCATTTGTACCAGATGAGGCACTAGCTACTGTTGACGGGGAGGTCACATCATCTAGAGAGGCGCCACGATAGATTCAACGCCAACACCCTCCTTAACAGATGATCAGCAACATCAACGAATGCGTCACTCGGTCAAGGTCACAACAAATCTCTCACTTTGCTCATTCTGCATTTGTTGCTGATTTTCAACCCCAAGATGTTGGACATGCTTTATCTGATCCAGATTGGGTTAATGCCATGCATGAAGAGTTAGAAAATTTTGAGAGAAATCGGGTTTGGGTTCTAGTTCCACCTCCTCCTGAGTGTCACCCAATTGGGACAAAATGGGTTTTCAAAAACAAACAAGGAGAGGATGGCCACATTGTGAGAAACAAGGCCAGACTTGTAGCCCAGGGGTATAGTCAGAAGGAGGGGATAGACTATGAGGAGTCGCTCCCGTAGCTCGTTTGGAGGCAATCAGGATCCTCTTGGCATTTGCTGCATCCAAAGGGTTTAAACTGTTTCAAATGGATGTCAAGACTGCCTTCCTAAATGGCTACATAGAAGAAGAGGTGTATGTGAAACAACCTCCCGGTTTTGAAAATTCCAAGTTTCCAAACCATGTTTTTAAACTTCACAAAGCTTTGTATGGTTTCAAACAAGCCCCTAGAGCCTGGTATGATAGGTTGAAAACTTTTTTGCATGCTAAGGCTTTTAAAATGGGATGTGTGGATAAAACTCTCTTTCTCCTCAAGCAAGGCAATGACACTCTCTTGGTTCAGATTTTCATGGATGATAACATTTTCGGTGGTTCTTCTCATGCTTTGGTTGCCATGTTTGCAGATACAATGAGCAGGGAATTTGAGATGAGCATGATGGGCGAGTTGGCATTCTTTCTCGGGTTGCAAATCAATCAATCCCAAGAAGGGAGGTTTGTGCACCAGGGAAAGTATACAAAGGACATAATGAAGAAGTTCGATATGGGTGAGGCCAAGCCTCTTCCAACACCCATGTCGACCACGACGGCCCTGGATGCGGACGAGGAGGGAGAAGCCGTAGACCAGAAGGAGTACCGGAGTATGATTGGATCACTACTGTACCTGACGGCGACACGCCCGTACATTCAGTTCGCGGTGTGTCTTTCCGCACGATTTCAGTCGTCGCCGTGCACCTCTCACTGTCAAGCGGTCAAGCGCATTATGAGGTACCTTCGTTCCACACCTGAGTTTGGGCTTTGGTATTCTGCTTCTTCTACTCTCTCTTTGCGGTTACTCAGATGCTGATTTTGCTTATTGCCGACTGGATCGCAAGTCCACTTCTATGACTTGTCAGTTTTGGGGCTCTTCTCTTGTTTCTTGGTCTTCTTGCAAGTAGTCTAGTGTCGTCCAGTTTACCACAGAGTCTGAGTATGTTGCTACGGCTAGCTGTTGTTCCCAGTTGTTGTGGATGATGGCCACTTTGCGTGATTTTGGTCTGAGCTTTTCTCGAGGACCCTTGCTTTGTGATAGCACGAGTGCGATTAGCGTTGCTAAGAACCCCGTGCTGCACTCGAAGACCAAACACATTGATGTGCGCTTTCATTTTCTGCGAGACCATTATGAGAAGGGTGATATCGACCTTAGACATGTTGATACTCATCATCAGTTGGCGGATATTTTTACCAAGCCTTTGGAACAATCAACCTTGCTAGGTTGAGAGGTGAGCTTGCCGTGTGTTTCCCATTTTAGATGTGGGATCACTTTGTTGTATCATATAATGTACAGTCTAGGTTCTTTCATAGCTTTTCTGCATTTGCATGTGTATCATACTTGCATTTTGAGCTTCAATCATATCCTGTCTAGTGTGACACTATGCTGTGTTTTCACATACCTGTATGATACTTAGTTTATGCAGTTTAAGTTCTTTATGATCATGTAACTTAACTTGATGAGCTAAGTATGATTCTGCAATGATGAATTTGTGTAATATCTATCAAAACCTAAAAATAGTTCACCATTTGCTTTGGCAACTAGTATCAGTAGATCTTGTCCTTTCTGAGCTTACTTTGCTATACTAGATTGCTATGTCTCTGGCTTGGAGTTTAAATCGCTTCCATTGTATATACTCCGAAACGCTTAAATGCTAAAATCTGAAATCCAAGCTAAGAGATAAAAGATGGAGGTAGGATTGCACCACAACACCTCATTGTTTCGAGACTGCTTCTCTTTTGGGATGAACTTGAGCAGTGTAGTGTATGACCGAAACCATTGCCTTAAGCTTCTGATAGTCTTTTGACTTAGGCTTCGCTTGGTTGAAAAGTAAGGCATTGTAGTGCTTTCAAACCCCTCGCAGTCACTTGACATGTATAACTCTCGTGTAACTTGCTTAATTTCAATGAAATGAGTTGTATATGGCTTGCTGTTTTGACACTTGCTTTGAGGTAGTTCACCTGTGTGACTTGGTTAGCTCTAGTTGATGACATGTCTTCTTTCATACTAGATGCTATTTCTATGGTGAGCTTGATCTTGTGCTTAAAACATCAAATCTAAAACTGCTTTGCCATCTTCGGTTGAGCTATATGATCATGATGAGCTTATGCTTGCATTAGGGCTCTTTTCCTTTCAGTTGTGCAAATTGAGCATTTTATCACTCTGGATAGTATATCTTTGAAGCTTTTGCATCCATCTTGCTTTCTTTTAGGCTCCCTTGTCTATTCTTGCTTTGTGCATTATCAAATAAGGGGGAGAAATTTTGACAAATCATGATGAGTTGGTTATGTGCATTATCTAAGGGGAAGTTTGTGTCGAGGGGGAGCTTGCTCGTTTTGCTTGACGAGTTTTCATCTTGAGAGTTTCCAATTGGTTTGTTGTGGTTTGCAGCTAGTTGTATTGATCCTTTGCCTCTTTCTGGAGGGACTAGCTGTTTGACTCAGTTTTTGGCTTATTTGCTCCGACTTTCTCACTAGCGGTGTTGAGCCCGTTCTGCCTCTTCTTTAGGGCTAGCTTTGCTTTGCTTGGTTGCGTCGAGCCGTTGCCCATGTCTTTGGGGACCAAGTTGTTTTGCTCATTCCACTTGACCTTCTCTTTGCTTCTGGTCTTTTGGGTGAGTTCATTTTTCTCTCTTCTTTTCTTTCTACTTCATATGATTTGTGCTGGTATTTGACAATGCACTTATCAAGGGGTAGATTGCGGATACATGGGTGTATTTCGGGTCTTGTGATGATGAGTGATTGTCAACTGGTTTGATGCGCATGTTCTTTGGCTTGTGTTGTGCAGGTGTCGAGCTTGGAGACGGTGATCATAGGCAAGGTGAAGGTCAAGTAGAGACGGGCCGTGCTGATGAACCCAGAGCGGTGAAGGGCGGACGTGGGGCTTGGACTGACGGACCGATGGCCTAAGGATCAGCTGTGGTGGCTGACAACCTGGGACATCGACAAGTGAAGACTTGCGGGTGGACGGGGTGCACGGGCGGTGCATCCCTCTTCAGCTTCGGTTTGGTGGTAGAGCCCCAGAAAAACCACCGGCTGGCAGGTTTCTGAGTTTGGGCCTCAAAACTCGAGCTCAGGACGGTTTCCAGGTTTGGGCCTCAAAACCTTGGCGCGGACGGTTTCCAGGTTTGGACTTGAAAACCTGGGCGATGGCGGGTTTCTGAGTTTGGGCCACAAAACTCAGCCGAAGGACAGGTTTCCCGGTTTCAGCCTCAAAACCGGGGGAGGTCCAGGAAAATGGACGGTGGACAAGTGGCAGCACGTGGCGGCATCGGGTGAGGTCGCGTCGAGGCGAAGATTCCAGTTGTGAGGACGTGGCCGTCGGATCAAAATCTACCTTGAGCTGGTCCAGAATAGCCTTAGGGTTTAGCTGGTTCGCTCTCTGTATCATTAGGGGTAGAGTGGAAATAATGTTTAGGATAAGTAGAGGGATACACCCACCTCCCCAACTATCTCAGCCATTTGCTATTTCCACTTAGGGTTTCCTGCTTCCCATTCCCTGCTGTAGCTACTGAGATCCGCAGAGATGACTAATCATACCTCTATGTACTTGGATTTTGAGGAAACGGGACTGTATCCCGTTTTCTCATCGTGGGGATGATTTCCGACTGGTAATTGAGGTTGTGATTCGCGTTCTTGAGTTGTTCTTCGCTTTTTGCTTTTGTCCTCAATTTTCCCGTCGCTCGATCTCCCTCTACGTTGCCTCTTTCTCAAATCTGTTTGAATCAACTTGTTTTTTGTTGTGAGGAGATCATTTCCACCGAAGGAATTAAACTCAAACCTCACGAACAAGTAGATCAGGTCGATTTGAGTTTCATGGTGACTTTTTCGTTCTTGCACCAATCTCTTTGATTTCCCGGAGTTTGAGTTGATTTGAGCGGATGATTTCTTATGGATAGTCTTCCAACTACCTAGTGATCATCTTCTCCAAGTTTGGGATCAAGTGATTTTGATTTGGATCGGATTTGGAAAGATTTGATAAGAAGGCAAACGTTTTCGCCCTCACTAGGTGTCCGCGGACAGTCCACTGTATCGGGCGCGGACAGTCCGCGCGTCGGGGTCTCGGCCTGACCAGTGGCCAGACTCCGCACTGTCTGGGCTGACAAAGAACCCATAGACAGTCCGCCGTTGACAGGCGCGGACAGTCCGGGACTTGTCCAGGGAGGTCCAGCAGCTGCGTGATTCCGCAGATTTGGCCGGCGAACAATCTGCCAGGGGACCGCGAACAGTCCGCCCTTAACGCGGACAGTTCTGGACTGGGAGTCCGGACAATCCGGGATCCTACAGCAAGGCACAGTTCAGTGCAATCGCTCTCTCGGCTTTTCCGTTTTGTTTCCAGA
The DNA here is from genome assembly GCA_009763385.1 of Coix lacryma-jobi var. lacryma-jobi. Taxonomy (NCBI): domain Eukaryota; kingdom Viridiplantae; phylum Streptophyta; class Magnoliopsida; order Poales; family Poaceae; genus Coix; species Coix lacryma-jobi. Next base: position 64,621,897 of record CM019828.1, read on the forward strand.
CTTCTTAGTTGCTCCTAGAGTTCACCAAGCAACCTCTCTAGGTATCTTTGCCACTTGTTGGCATAGGTATTTGGAGACATCCTGTCGTAACCTTCCATCTACGCTCCAGGGTAGGTTTTTGGGCGATAACTCAGCTCGTTGTTTGTGAGTTTTGGGTTGCTCTCTTTGGTGGTGCCTCGCTGTGATCCTAGGGATCATCCACTCTCTTTCTAAGGGTTGTGGGCATCACGTTTGTGTTCGAAGCTTTTGCGGTTGATTTGTGGGACATAGGCCAGAGTTTCGAAAAAAGAATTTAGGCTCCCATTCACCCCCCCTCTAGTCGCCTTGGTATAGCATTCTCGGTCCTTCACATCATGTATTCTAGTGCATTTTAATGCTTCATGTTTAGAAAAATGAGAATGAGTTTATGCTCTTTTTGTTATGCCATGTTGATTCACGATGATGCTTGTAGCTTAGGCTCTTTTTGATCACTGGATACATGTTATGAGCTAAGCTATTTTTGCAAATGGTGAACTTGATTAATCAACTATGAAACCTTTAATTTGTTCACCATGGAGAGTGGCAACTAGCATCGGTAGGATGTGTTGAGATCACTTGAGCTATCTTTTGTATGCTAGGTTGCTATGTCTCCTGCACTGAGTCATTCACTTGCTTGGATTGTTCATATTTACCTTGTGCTTAAAATTTGATCCAAGTCTATTGAAATGAATCGAGATGGGATTGCATGTATCAGCACATCACGGTATCAAGACTGTTTCTCATTGCACAATTGATTTAAACTTGATGTAGTGTAAGACCAAAACTGGTGCTTTAAGCTTCCGATTGCTTTTCTTGCATAGGTTTAGCCCGGTTGAAAAGTTAGGCAATGACCATGCTTTCAACCTCTCGCAATCACATGCCTCAATTTGAACTTTTGTTAATACCGCTGCAATCTTCGATAAATTTGAAAATAACTCAAGTCTGTGCTTCATTCTATGGCATGATGATTGAACTTTGCTAGGGGTAGTTCACCTTTTATACTGAGTTAGCACTTGTTTAATTTCCTGTCTATTCATGCTTAGTGCTATTTTAGTGGTGAACTCCTTTTGAATGGCTTAAAACTGCTCATATGCGTAATTGTTCATATTTTGTATTCACTTGATCAGTTTGAGCCTTTGCTAGCATTTGTTTTCGTTGCTACACTTTCAGTGCAGCACCCTTTTGAGCATCTTTTCATTCTGAGTGCTATACACTTGAAGCTGTTGCATCGTGCATTTCATGCATTTTTAGCTTAGTGTACATACCCCCCAGCTCCGATACACTCTGTGGTCACTTTCAGTGCTTTTCACGGCCCTCATGTGCATTTGGTTGATGCTTGTCTTGTGTTTGTGTCAACTTTGTGTAGAAATTTTAGAATATCCTCAGCATGTTCCCTGTTGTAAAGGGGAAGAAGTTGTTTGCAAGGGGGAGTTTGTGTATTGGCACAAAGGGGAGAGTCGTGCACTTTGGGGAGTATGTGTGCCCTCAAGGTCCTCGAGGTGCGTCCTTCGAGGGGGAGTATGCATTTTTTGAGGGGGAGTTACACTTGTGCTTATGTCTGGGTGTTGTGATTCGAGGGTGTGATGCATCCTTCGAGGGGGAGTTTGCTCGCTTTGCTTGTCGAGTCTCCAGCTCGAGCAGCTTGTTTTGCCTGTAGAGCTTGTCAAGTTTCGAGCCTCGAGCTTTGCCTATCGAGGCTGTGGTTTTGTCTGTTGAGGCTGTGCTCTCCAGCTTGCTTGTTTTGCCTCGAGCCTGCTTGTTTTGCGTCGAGCCTGTCGAGCTGGGTTTTCGAGTCTTGCCTTTCGAGCCTGTCGAGCTGAGTTTTCGAGTCTTGCCTTTCGAGCCTGTCGAGCTGAGTTTTCGAGCTTTGCCTTTCGAGCCTTGCCTCTCGAGCCTGTCGAGTCTCGAGTCTGTCGAGTTTTTCAGCTTGAGTGTTTTCAATCGGACTCGAGTAGTCCCTCGAGGCTGTGCTCTCTAGTCCCTCGAGGCTATACTCACCAGTCCCTCGAGGCTGTGCTCTCCCGTCCCTCGAGGCTGTGCTCTCCAGTCCCTCGAGGCTGTGTTCTCCAGCTCGAGCAGTCCCTCGAGTTCTTCTTGCTAGCGGTGTTGAGCATGTTCCTGCCTCTTATTGAGGGCTAGCTTTGTTGTGCTTGGTTGTGTTGAGTCGTTGCCCATGTCTTTGGGGACCAAGTTTTCGGTTTTGGCATCTCACACCATCTCTTGTGCCTCGTTTTTGTCAATTCAATCATCAAGGGGGAGAAATTTCAAAACCCAAGTGGATAAGAACCTTGGTTTCTTTTGTGATGTTTGTTTGACAATTTATTTGAGAATAGTTTTTGTGTGTCTTTTAGTATTTCATGAAACTCTTGTTTTCTTTTGACTCTTCGGTTGTGTGGAGGCTTTGCCCGCTTTTCTCGTTTCTTTCGGGACCGAGAGCTTTTATTTGGAGTTTTCATGATCCTTCTTCATATCAAGTGGCCTTGTGTTTGCTTTTGCTTGGCTTTTGGGCACTTGAATGAGGCTTGCCTTCAAACCCTTCCTTTGTGGTTTTATTGTTAGTCAATGCATTCATCAAGGGGGAGATTGAGAACATATATGATGAATGATTGACATTTATGAGGAAGGTTTGAGGCTTTTCCCGGTTGAGTCCATATCTTGCTATGCACGTGGCATTGAGTTGTGGTGTGCTACATGTGTTGGTGTGCATGTGGAACATGTGTCTCTTGGTTGTGTTGATGTGCAGGTGTGGAGCACGGAGACAGTTGTCGATGGCGAGGTGAAGGTCAAGTAGAGATGTGTCGTGCTGACGGACCGGGAGCGGTGAAGGATGGGCGTGCTGTGCGGCGGACGTGCCATGTCGATGGACCCATAGCGGTGAAGGGCAGACGTGAGGCTTGGACCGACGGACCAGGAGGCCGGAGGACCAGCTGTGGTAGCTGGCACGTGGCATCGGCGAGCAAGAGCACATGGGGGATTTGCGATGCATCGGCCGAGTCAGGAGGAAAATGATGGCGTCATGGCACTTGGCGGGATGTCGGACACGGGCTTGCATGCGGCGCAAGTGCCATCGGCCGAGTCAAGAAGGAATGCGAAGGCATTGTGCCGGCGGGAGGCTGGACATTAATCGGCATCGGTGCCGGTGGTCGGGGTGTGAGAACCACATCCCGTCTATGGTGCGGGTTCGATAGTTGAGCCTTAGAAAGCTACCATCCACGGATTCTGAGCTTGGGCCTCAAAACTCGGGTGGCGGATTTTCGAGTTTGGGCCTCAAAACTCGGGTTGGACAGTTTCCAGTTTTGGGCCTTAAAACCTGGGCTGGCGGCTGCAGTCGACGTGACGGCACGTGGCGGCATCCTGGAGCTTGCGTCGAGGCGAAGCAAAGGATAAGAAGGCGGGTGGCTGTCGGATGAAACCTGACCAAGTTGGACGGTTTTACCCCTAGGGGGTATTTGTGCTGAGTGCTTCATGTAAGGGCGTTTTTTTCTTCGGACGTGCGCCTATATATATGTGAATGGGCTGCTAGGGCAGCCATCCTTGGATGTGTTGCCATTCTCATTTTGTGTTGTGAGGAGTGGCTAGGGTTAGAGGAGAGAGGGCTCTTGTTCTTCAGCTTTTCGCCATCTGAGCTTTGTTGTTGCGAGGAGTGGCTTATAACCCGACACCGTGATCTAGAGAATCCTTCATCTTGTTGAAATCCAAGGATCAATTTTGTGCTCCTCTTTGTTGGCTGGAATCTTGATTGAATTCGTGTTTTGTTCTTCGCATTTATCTCTTTTCCCCATCGGTGACTTGGCTCGTTCTTCCAATCTGAGGGATGGATTTCAATTCCACTTGAATCAATTTGTGCTAGGACGTGAGTGTCATCTTTCCACCGAAGGATTTCCTCCCAAACCTCACGAGCACATAGATCGGGCTGTTTTCGCGTTCGTTCTACAAACTCTCCTGTTTTCTAGTGTTCTTCGGATTTCTCATGGATGAGTTGGTTTGGAGCAATGATATCCTAGGATCAGCTTCCCAACACGTAGAGGAACACTTGGGTGAAGTTTGGTTGCAGCCCCATTCGATTTTGTTGAGTTCCAATCGAATTTGAGTTTGATACGAGCTGTTTTTGGGCATTCTGCGCACTCCCGGTCTGTCCAGCACTCATCCCTGGACTGTCCGGGGGCCAGGGATGTTCACGGGGAGCGAGGTTGCTATTTTCGTTTTTGAACGGCGGATTGTCCGTGGTTCTATAGCGGACATGCCGCGGTTCACTAGCAGACATTCCGCCACTGCATAGTTTTGTTGTTTTCGTCCGTATCTTTTGCATTCGAGCTCCGATTTGAGATCCGTTTGTTGCGTTGGTTTCCTAACTTCTTACTTTTTCCACCATTGGTCAAAGTATTTTTGGTTTGACACTTCCTTCTTCTCCATAGGAGTTAAGTGTTCCACTTTCGGAGTTTCGACGGCTCTAGCGTCCGTATGTTTTGCGTTCGAGCATCGATTTGAGATCCGTCTGTTGAGTTAGTTTCCTAACATCATAAGGATCTTTCCAAGGTACTTTTGCCACCAGTTGGCCTAAGTATTTTTGGTCGGACACTTCCTTCTTCACAATAGGAGTGGGGTGTTCCATTATTGGAGGTTCGATTGTCCTAGGAGCTTGCTTGTCCTACTTTTTGCTGATCCGCTTTGTTCTAAGGGAACATCCACCCAATAATTTGGGTCGTGGCCATCACAGTTGTGGCTCTTAGCTTTTGGGGTTGATTTTCCCGGACAGTGGCCTAAATATTTCGAAAGAATTTTTTAGGCTCCCATTCACCCCCCTCTGGTCGCCTGATTCCGGTCCTTCAGTTTTCAGCCGTGTTTTTTAACAGGCCTATTCACCCCCCCTCTAGGCGACATCAAGGTCCTTTCAAAAACTCGGGGTGGACGGTTTTCCAGGTCTGGGCCTCAAAACCTGGGCTGGCGGGTTTCTGAGTTTGGGCCACAAAACTCGGCCTGAGGATAGGTTTCCCAGTTTCGGCCTCAAAACTAGGGGGAGGTTCCAAAAGGAACGGTCGACACGTGGCGGTGTGAAGAGGCTTGCGTTGCAGCGAAGCTATCGGTGAGGAAGGCGCGGCGGTCGACAGGACAACACGTGGTAGAATCCTGAGGCTTGCGTCGAGGCGAAGCTAAGGACGAGGAAGGCGCGTGGTCGTCGGATCAAGATTTGGCAGAGTTGGACCAGAATACCCTTAGGGTTAGCCTGTTCACTCTTTGTATCTAGGGGTAGAAGGGGAATAAGTGTATTAGGCTATAAGTAGAGAGGTAGCCCCTCCTCTCATTCTATCCTTGCGGCTTTCATTCTCTTAGCCTTCGCTAGGTTTTCTTCCATACCGCTACCTGTGATCTGCAGAGTGTGAGACAATACCTCTGTGTACTTGTGATTTTGAGGAAATGAGACTGTAATCTCGTTGTTGTCTCGGGGGTTCGAGACACGGCTAAATTCTCGATCGATTCGCGTCTTGTTCGTGTGTTCTTCATGTTTTCAGTTTTTGCCTTCTCGGAGATTTGTCTTGTTCTCCCTCTCTGAGAGATGGTTTTCTATTTCGCTTGAACCTCCTTGTGCTAGATCGTGAGGTGCTTCTTTTCACTGAAGGAATTCCTCTCTAATCTCACGAGCGAGTAGATCGATCGGTTTTTGTTTTGGATCTTGTTCTTCTCCTTTTCCCTCGAATTTCTTCGATTCATAGATTTGGAGTTAGGTTCAAGCCATGATCTCCTAGGAGTAGCTCACTAACATCCTTGTGACCCCTCATACCAAGTCAAAGCCCTAGAGCTTTTGATTTCAGGGAGATCGGGTTGAATCGCTGAAGAACTGCGTTGTTATCGGGGGCATCGGATGCTGGCAACTGGAGCATCGGACGCTGAGTTCATTGCATCGGACGCTCCTGTGCCACGTGTCGAGGAGCTGCATTTTTGAAGGAACATCAGACGCTGGGCATCGGACGCTCTGTTGTACATCGGATGCTCCGAGGCCTTCACATCGGACGCTACGTGATCACTATAGCAGCATCCGATGCCCGAACAGTAAGGTTCTAGATCCGTCCATTTTGCATCGGACGCATCCGGCACTCGGACATCGAACGTTGAGTAGCGTCCGATGTAGTGAATTTTTCACTGTTTCATCCGTGGTTCGTTCGTCCGACTTCGGATTTGGTTACCGGCTTTTGCGTTGGGTTTCTAGGATTGTGTAGAGTCCCGCTGTGCTTCTAGGAAGCATCCACCCTACATCTAGGGTCGTGGACACTACCAAGTGCTTATCTTGCTTTTGGGGTGACTCTCTAGGATAAGGGGTATCTATTTCTCGAGAAGAAATTTGAGGCTCCCATTCACCGCCCCTCTGGTCGCCAATACTTTTTCACCTTGTTTTAAAGTTTGTAGTTTCAAACAGAAATCACGTTGGTAATAAGGAGGAACAAAACGAGATTTCTTATGTTGCTTTAAGGCATTCCAAGTTTGAGGCACAGCAACAACATTATTAGCATTGCAAAGATCACTCCACCAGAACAAAGCAAAATTAGTAAACTCACTAGTAGCAAGTCTAACTCTATGCTTAGCAGGAACATTAAGAGAATCAATTTTTTGTTGAACAGCAAGCTCCCAATCTAAATATGCCTCTGGATCTATATTACTGAAGGACCGAATTGGCGACCAGAGGGGGGTGAATGGGAGCCTCAAATTTCTTCTCGAGAAATAGACAACCCTTGTCCCAGAAAGTCACCCTAAAAAGCAAGACACAGGCTTGCTAGTATCCACGACCCTAGATGTAGGGTGGATGCTTCCTAGAAGCACAGCGGGATACTATACAACCCAAGAAGTCCAACGCAAAAGCCGGAAACCAAATCCTAAGTCAGACGAACGAACTGCGGATGAAAACGTACAAACTGCACTTGACCGGACTCTGGCTAGCGTCCGGTCCAGAGTGATCGGACACGTCCGGTCAGCAGAAGTTCGTTTTGGGAGCTCTCCATGTTGGACCGGACTCACAGGAGCAGAGCGTACGGTCACAACCACAGGTAGCGTCCGGTCGACACAGAAGGGTAATGAACAGTACCCTTTGTGCGTCCGGTCACGCAAGGCCCGAGCGTCCGGTCAACTTTTCACAAAATGGAATAGCGAAGCCTTCAACGACCGGACTCACTGGTCAGAGTCCGATTGCCACGAGCCGTGAGTCTGGTCACCCCGATACAGCACTGTTCATCTACCGATTCAACTTGATCTCACCCAAAACGTAAGCACTAGGGCTCAAACTTGGTGGGGAAAGACACAAGGAGGATAGTGAGCTACTCCTAGGAGATCATGGCTCGAACCTATCTCCAAATCGATGAATCAAAGAAGTTTGGGGGAAGAGAAGAGAGAAGTCGATCCAAAACGAAAACCAACCGATCTACTTGTTCATGAGGTTTGAGTTGAATTCCTTCGGTGGAAATGATCTCCTCACAATAAAGAACAAGTTGATTCAAATGGTTTTGCAAACGGAGCAATGTAGAGAGAGATCGATCGACGGGAAAAAATGTGGAGAAAAGATGAATGCGAAGAACAACTCAAGAACACGAATCACCACCATGATTTCCAACCAAAAATCGTCCCCACGAGGAGACAACGAGAATCCGGTCCCGTTTTCGCAAAATCCAAATACACATAGGTATGATTAGCCGTCTCTACGGATCTCAGTAGCTACAGCAGGGAATGGGAAGCAAGAACCCCTAGGAGAGAATAGCAAATGACTGAGATGGTTTAGAGGGGAGTTGCCTCTCCTAATATAGCCTAATACAATTATTCCCCTTCTACCCCTACTGCTAATGAGTGAGCAGGCTAACCCTAAGGGTATTCCTGTCCAACTCGAAGTGTGGTCGATCCGATGGCCACGCCCGCACATCCGGTAGCTTTGCCTCGACACGACCTCACCTGATGCCACCACGTGCCGCCACACGCCGTCCGTCCTTTTCCTGGACCTCCCCCCGGTTTTGAGGCTGAAACTGGGAAACCAGTCCTCAGGCTGAGTTTTGTGGCCCTAACTCAGAAACCTGCCATCGCCTTGGTTTTGTGGCCCAAACCTAGAAACCATCCTCAGCCTGAGTTTTGAGGCCCAAACTCGGAAACCGGCCAGCACCCAGGTTTTGAGGCCCAAACCTGGCAACCATCCACCCGTTGGTTTTTCTGGGGCTCAACCACCAAATCGAAGCCGTAGAGGGATGCACCGCCCGCGCACCCTGTCCACCAGCAAGTCTTCACTTGTCGCTGTCCCAGGGTGTCAGCCACCACAGCAGATCCTCAAGCCACCGGTCCGTTAGTCCAAGCCTCACGTCCGGCCTTCACCGCTCTGGGTCCATCAGCACGGCACGTCTATACATGACCTTCACCTTGCCTTCGATCACCGTCTCCGAGCTCAACACCTGCACAACACAAGTCAAAGAACATGTGCATCAAACCAGTTGACAATCACTCATCATCTCAAGATCTGGCATACACCCATGTATCCAAAATTACCAGCAAAAGGAGGTAGGCTAAATTTAATTTTAGCAAAGGGATCATTATTACCATGATTATTACCTCCCATACCACAATGATTGAAGTTGAGGCGGCGACGGGCACCAGCATAAGGATCCGCATCTTCATCACCAAGATCATCTGCATCTTCATCATCATGATGAGGTTAAGGGCATTGTTCAAGCTGTTCCATGCGGGTGACCAAAATCTGCACATTGCGCGTCAGCTCGATCGTAAGATTGCATTGTTCAGTCATGAACGTTGTAAGCTCACCCTTGGACACACACTCATTGAAGTCCGTCGAAATTCCTGCCATTGTTAGAAGATTGAAAAATATAACACCAAATTATTATCCCTATCAACTAAAAGGAACCAAGTGGTGTCAGGACACCACACCTCGGGCCGTTGCCAGGAGAGCCCGGTCCACGCCGCAGCAGAAGAAGTCACACAGCTAGCACTCTTGTAAATGGGCCTCAGTGGGCTTGTGTGTCTTGTATGCCGGATAGGGACGGATAAATAGGAGTATTCTGGGAGGCAGAGGGGACATTGAACTTGTATTATCTACTTGTGTCTTGCGAAGGAAGAGAAACACATCTGTAACCGGACCAGTTGGCCGGCGATCCCCTTCTTCTTCGATCTGATCTGGGTCGCTAACACCTAGTATCAAAGACAACGATCCTCGCCATCGGCGCGCTCTGGATCCCGAGGTCGCCGCCCACCACCACTTCACATGGCTCTAGCAGTCCAAGGGAGTCATGGAGCCAAATACCGCGAAGACGTTCGATGAGCTGCTCCAGAAACTCGATGCCTTCGATGCGCGCTCGGCCGAGCATTGGTCGCGCTGAGAGAAGCGCTACCACGATGACTCGTCCGCGCTGAAGGAGCGCGAGGGGGCCATGCAGGAGCGCCTCACTTCTCTGGAGTAGTTCGCCGGGTCGCAGTACTCGGCGGCGGTGCTGGCCGACAACTTGGGAAGCCACTTCGAGTCGCGCGTCTCCGACCTTGAGCAGCGCATCGGGGACCTCGAGCTCATCCATTTCTTCGAGCTTGCAGAAGAGCGTGACGGCCGCGTCGTAGATCTCGAAGCAGTGGTGGGCGAGATCCTGTCCTGGCGTCAAGAGGTCGACGGGCACATCCACGGCATCCGCTTAGACCTCCGCCGCGTCAAGCCGAAGGAAATCGCGCCGCCGCCACATCGGCCCCGGGCGCCTTGGGAGTCGCTCGCTGTTGGGGGAAAGGACCCTCGGCAGAAGCGCCGCACGAACTGGTGCTCGAAATAACCCTCGCGCAATCTATGTGTCCTCGCGAGGTCCCTCTCCTATTGGGGATCGTCACCCTGACCTCCGGACGCGAGTCCAACTCTCGTCGCCTTGTTGCATTTCATGCAGGTCTAAGTGGACAGCCGCATGGCAGGAAACCCTCGATGGCTCCCAAAGCCACCTCGCTTGAAGCGAAGGTTCAAGCGAGCGACGAAGGTGCACTAGCCCGGAGGCAAGCGAAGTCGAAGGCCCGACGAGCACGGCCGAAGGTCAAACCTTCGCTCCTTCTCTCCCGAAGGCAAGTAAAACCGAAGGTCCGGCAGACAGCAAAGGAGCGCAGGTCCAAGGGCGAGCACGGCCGAAGGTCCAAACCTCCGCCTCTCTCTCCCGAAGGTAAATAGAACCAGGTGGCGGCGCATTGGAGAGGGGCCGATTAGGGTTTCCACTTAAGCTGTGTGTTTACGTTTTTGCCCTTCCTCCCTGCGTGGAGATGAGGAATCTTTCTTGTACCCTTTTGTAATTTGGCCCGTGTCCCTTGGTATTCCCTATAAATACCAAGGGGTGAACAGTGTAATGACATGACCTTTTGGGGAATTGAGCATTTTTCCACTTCCGCCTTACCTTCGCTACCGCTTTCGACGCTTGGCCGCCTTCGCCCCTCCCCTGCACGAGTGCGGAGGTGTGGCAAGTGTGTTTCCAACAGTTTGGCGCCGTCCGTGGGGATCGAAGTTTGAAATGGCGGGGAACAGGAGAGCACCTTCGATGAGGGACCAGCGTGTTGCTAGAGAGACGGCGGCGGTGGTCCCGCCTGCCGAGGAAATTGTGCAACCTTCGGGAGGAGAGGACGTTACCCCGGAGCCTCAGGTACTAAGCCCTCAAGCCCGAGGGGCGACGCAGCCGCACCCTCACACCTCAGGAGAGGGAGAAGGAGACGAGGAAGAGTTGGGCCTCGAGGCCCTCGAGAGGCTTGAAGCTGAACTGCAAGAGAAGAAGAGGTGCCTTGATCAACTCGAGAGGCATAACCGACTGCGCTCGATCAGGCAGAGGGCAGACAAAGCCAGAGAGCAGCTTCGCCGAATGGAGGAATCCCTCGCTGAGGCAGAAGCCGAGGCCGAAGGCTGGAACAATGAGGAGATGCCCCCGCTGCAGGAGGGGAATGAGCAGAATCAAGACAACCTTCGCTGCCATCCACCACCCCCACCACCACCAGTTCACCCACAACCTCATCCTCACAGACAACCAAACTTCCGCCACCTTTACCCGGATGAGAGAGAGATAAACCTTCGCAACTACCGAAGGCCTCAACAACACCAAATGCCCTACGACCCAAAGTCTCCACTCTCCCAAATACTCCAAACCCAACCCTGGCCACCATGCTACAACCCACAAAACCTACCTCGCTACGATGGGCTTTCTGACCCTCGCCAATTCATCATGAGCTACGAAGCAGCAGTTGCCGCGGCAGGCGGAGATGAATCAACAATGGCAAAGTCTTTTGTCATCATCCTGCGCGATATCGCACAAACCTGGTACAACAACCTCCGCCCCGAAACCGTAGATTCTTGGGCCAATCTCAGAGACAGGCTCTGCACAAACTTCAAAGGCATTACGCCAGCTCCATCAAACCCCATTGAGTTGTTCAACTGCAAACAAGAAGAGCGCGAACCACTTCAAGATTACTGGCGGAGGTTCATTAAAATCAGAGCAAGAACCCCGGGCATCTCCGACGAGGCTGTCTTCCTCGCAGCAGTCAACGGCCTTCGCCCAGGCCCGTGATCTTCGAAGTTTGCTCAGAAACCGGCAAACACAATCGAAGAATTGCACGAGACGATGGAAAGATACTGTAGAGCAGACATGGATTTCCGAGTGAAGTCCGATGCTCGGAGGCCTCAGCAGAGGCCACAGCCGAGGCCTCAACCGAGAGAAAGCAACCCTCGCCAAGAGCAAAGCAACGTCGGTGCAATCAACAAAGCAACAAATTACGAAGATCAAAGACGGGACGCTCAACCTCTGAGCAACCAAGCCCCGCAGGGTTTGCCACCTCCGCCGAATCAGCGGTACCAGCAGCGAGATCCTGCCAAAATGTATTGTCACTTCTGTGGAATGGGAAAGGGACACACAACAAAGCAATGCGAATGCTTCGCCAAGGGAAAAGAATACCAGGAATCCAGGAAAGCTGCTTCGTCAGACACCCGAACCATCAACCACACAAGGAAACCATGTTTCCACTTCCGCCTTACCTTCGCTACCGCTTCCGACGCTTGGCCGCCTTCGCCCCTCCCCCTGCACGAGTGCGGAGGTGTGGCAAGTGTGTTTCCAACACTCGCCGGCAGCCCTTCTGTCGGATACACGACCGACTGGCCTGACGGGCACCGTACAGCTTTGATTTCACGGGCGAGGAGCTATGGTGCAGCAACGCCCATAGCTCCGACCCCGGCCAATGGTACGCACTCCCTTCCCCAACCCGATCCCCCTCCCGATAGCCATCTTCCTATTTTTCCCCATTCCAAATTCGCCATCCCCAAACACCACCAGCAGTACTCCATCTTCCACGAACCAACCCACCAGCAATCCCATGACCCCTTCCTCGGTAAGTTACCTAAGATGCACTTTCCCCAATTTGACGGTGATAACCCACAACTCTGGATTACTCATGCTCAAAATTATTTCGAGATGTACTTTGTGGATCCCTCTGTTTGGATAAAATGCTCCACAATGCAGTTTACTGGTGCTGCCAAACGCTGGCTCCAGTCCATTGAGCGTCGTATTCCTTACCTTGATTGGGCCACATTCTGTCAGTTGATTCACGAGCGCTTTGGCCGTGATCAACATGAACAGCTTCTTCGGCAGCTGTTCCATATCAAACAAACCGCCACCGTCCAATAGTATGTGGACAAATTTGTCGAACTCATCGATAACTTGTCGGCCTACATACCAAATCCCGATAGCCTATCCTATACCACCAGATTCGTAGACGGCCTTCGTGATGACATTCATTCCATTGTTCTAGTTCAGCGACCTTCGGATTTGGATACTGCTTGCACTTTGGGTCTCTTGCAGGAAGAAGCCGTCGATCCGGGGTGTCGCAAAGACCACAAAAAGGCTGAGTGGTTTCCTATTGTCAAGTACCCGGCGGCCAAGCACTCTCTGCCATTACCTCCACCTCCTCCGTGTCATTCTCCGTCGGCTGATAAGAAACAAGCTGATGACAGATGCCCCTTGCCCAAGTCTGATTCGGTGGATGACAAGCTTCAATCCTTACGCAACTACCGCAAGGCCCGTCGTTTGTGTATTCGCTGCGCTGAGAAGTGGCAACCAGGCCACAAATGTGCGCCAGTTCTGCAGCTCCATGCCCTCCAGGAGGTTTGGACACTTGATGAGGACATCGCCAAGTTGGACTCACCGACGCCATGGTCTTCCCCAAGTTGCAATCCGACTCCAACTCAGTTTTCACGTCACCCTCGGAATTCAGGAGCAGTCCCGAGTAAAATCAACGCCCCGGATGCATACGGACTCCGTTTTCGACGAACCAGATATGCTTGGAAAGATAATTTGATAAGCTAACCAATGGCTTTGAAATCACGTCAAAATACGTCCGGAGTCAACGGGAATCGTCGAAACAAGTCAGCGTCCAGAATCTGCCAGGGTGCTGCGTCACCGTATTTTGGTCCGTTGGGCCGTGTATCGTCTTAGAGCCCATTAGGGGGCGCGTCCAGCAGGGGCGACGACCTAAACCCTATATTTAGCCGCCGCCGCCGTCGTTAGGTCTTGGGTTTTGTTTTGAGTTTAGTTTTCCACCGAGAAACTGAATCGTTCATTGTAACTGTGGTGACAAATCCTTTTACAGTGATCCAGGGCCCCCGTTCTTGATCTCCTCCACTGTGTAGATTAGTCCTTTGGAACCGAGTTCTTGAACCCCTCTAATATATTCGTGATATTCATATCTGCAATTTCAGATTGCGTGCTTTACCTTCTTGCTTGTGTTCTTCGATTCGCTTGCAGGATTAGCCTTCTTGGCGAGGTCAATCAAGTTGTGCTTGGTTGATAACCAACGGAGCAGTGGTGTAAACGGTTGCAGGGTTCGAATCGTGTCTGATTTGAAGCCGGATCGCCAACGTCGAGTTCTCCACCAATCGAACCTATCGCTACCTCACGGAAGATCGGGCCGTCCTTCATCAATTGGTATCGGATTTTTCAGGTTTCCCGCGAGGTATAATCTCGTTTGCCCTTAGATTCATATTTGTTATTACCTACAGTCCACAAAAAGCCAAAAAATATTTCAATTTCCGCTGTCCTATCGCCTTTTGTGCCTTTGCAATTTCGTTTCAGATTCGCTTTGTTGAGTTTGTGTCCGTGGTCGAGTCTTGTTGCTGGTTTAGGTTGTGTTCGTCGTCGTAGTTCATCGTGCCCGTTGCTGTTTCTTTGTTTTCGCCGCTATCCCATCCACCGTTCCTAAACAACAAGTCGAAGCCACCACATTACTCGACTTGCCCGCTAGCCGCCTTGTGTAATTTCTCGCCGCCGCGCAAACCCTAGACAGGTTGCCAACCGCTCTAATTTTTGCCTGCATCGCAGCCCTCCTTACATCATCTGGCATCTACCTTCTGTTGTTAGTCACAAGGACGCATGATCTTGTGATCGGTGTTGGAGTTTCGGGTCGCTTTGCCTTAACTGCCGCTGCCGAGTTGCTCTTACTGCCGATTTTTGTGTGTGCCTTCCAGAAAACATAACTTGAGGTACATTCGGTAAAACAGACATAACTTTTCGCTCGTTTGTCCGAAAAATCTGAAATTTTTTGTGGCGATTCTTGACACCGTTTGGACCTCACCCAAACTCGGCTTCGCCCTGTTTGGTCCCTCCAAATTGCCAAAAAAAAATCGGGAAAATAAATAAAAAAATTGACAAGGTTTCAGCACGCTTTTCAGAGAACTTGCTGATTTTGTGTAGACCACATCCGACCTCAGTTGCAGGCGCCAATTTTTGTGGTTACATCTTTTGTGATCCTTGTTCAAGGAAAAATAAAAAAAAATAGTGAAAAAATAAAAAAAGTTTGATTCCTACTAGTACCTTTTTGGAAAATCAAGGGAAAATTCAGGACAAAGAAAAATTCAGATTCTTTGCTTGTTCTGTGAGTTCTTTCCATCGTTCTTTGTTTCATCTTGTTGCGCTACGTCTACACACGTCTTAGCCAGCAATTGTGACTTGTGCTTTGGATACTTATTGAACTTTGCTAATCTGCTTTCGTTAATTGCTAATCCTTGCTGTCATATTGTGCCTACCTATAGCTCCACATATACTTCTGTCAGCACAGGTTTATCTTGCAACTGTTACCCACGCTCAACAACAGATTGCTTCGTCACTTTGGTTTGATCTTGTTTGGCGTTGGTAAGAATACAGGCAAGACGGTGGTAAGCCGCCTGTGATTTTGCATTCCAGTTCCACTTCTACCACCACCACTTGGTTCCTTTAGTTGATAGGGATAATCCTTTGCTGTTGTATTTTTTTTTCTATCTTCTAACAATGGCAGGAATTCCGACGGACTTCAATGAGTGCGTGTCCAAAGGCGAGCTTACGACATTCATGAATGAACAACGCAATCTTATGACCGAGCTGACACGCAACGTGAACAATTTGGTCAACCGCATTACGCAGCTTGAGCAACGCCCTCAACCAAATCGTGATGACGAAGATGCGGATGCTTTTGGTGATGACGATGCGGATGCTGATGCTGGTCCTCGTCGCCGCCTCAACTTCAATCGTCGCGGTATGGGAGGTAATAATAATAATAATGATCCTTTTGCTAAAATTAAATTTAGCCTACCTTCCTTTGCTGGTAATATGGATCCAGAGACATATTTAGATTGGGAACTTACTGTTCAACAAAAATTTGATTCTTATAATGTTCCTGCTGAGCATAGAGTTAGACTTGCTACTAGTGAGTTTACTAATTTTGCTTTATTCTGGTGGAGTGATCTTTGCAATGCTAATAATGCTGCTGCTGTGCCTCAAACTTGGAATACTTTAAAGCAACGCATGAAATCTCGTTTTGTTCCTCCTTATTACCAACGTGATCTACGTTTGAAACTGCAAACTTTAAAACAAGGTGATAAAGGAGTAGAGGCATATTATCAAGAATTGCTTATTGGTTTAGCACGTTGTGGTATACATGAAGATGATGATGATGCTAGTGCTAGATTCTTTGGTGGTTTAAATCGTGATATCCAGGATATTCTTGATTACAAAGATTGGACTAGGTTCAGCCAATTATATCATCTTGCTCTTAAAGCTGAACGAGAAGTACAGGGACGCAAACAACACCAACCTTTTAGGTATAACACTGGGAGGACTTTTCAGCAACGTTCCGAGCCGGAGACGCCCAAGCTTCCTGCTGCACCACAGCCGTCTACACCTTCCGAGGTAAGTAAATTGTCTAGTGTGCAGATTCCACAATTCAAGAAAGGTGCCACTTCGGGTGCTTCTACTAGATCTTCCTCGTCTAGCTCTACAATCATTTGCCACCGATGCAAAGGCATGGGACATGTCATGAAGGATTGCCCCAGTCGTCGTGCTTTCATTGCTACCGAGGATGGATATGTAAGTACTAGTGATGTTGAAGATGATTTAGCTCTTGCTGCTAACATTGCTGCAGATTCCATCGAGGACGATCACGACAAGGAGACCATCACCATTGACTCTGTGGCTGCTGCTGCGGATTATCCTAGTCTTCTTGTGCAGCGAGTGTTGAGTACACGTGTGGGACATGAAGAAGAAGAGATGAAGATCCAACGCCACAATTTGTTCCACATGTATCTCATTGTGCAGGGTTGTCGTGTTCTCACCATCATTGATAGCGGGAGTTGCAACAACTTGGTGAGTTCGGATTTGGTTGAGAAGCTTGGCTTAACCACACGACAACATTCGTATCCATATAAACTTCAATGGTTCAATAATAATGGTATGACTAAGGTAACTAAATCAGCACGCATTAGCTTTTTCACAGGCTCTTATCATGATACTGCTGATTTTGACGTTGTCCCTATGCAAGCTTGTTCTATTTTGTTAGGTCGCCCATGGGAATTTGATAATGATGCTTTACACCATGGTAGAACTAATACATACACTATCATACATAAGGACAAGAAAATTACTTTGCTGCCTTTGTCTCCTACGGATATTATTAAACATGCTAAAGAGATTAAAAATAAAAATAAACCTCCAACAAATATTGCTAACAATAATGAGATTAAGTTAAAAGGAGGTGTTTTTCTTGCTACAACTTCTACTACTGCTGCGTTATGTGATACTAATGATGCTCCTTGTTATACTATGCTTTGTCGACATGTTAGTGTTGCTGCACATGATTCTATACATTGTGTTTCGCATTGTGCGGTCACTAACCTTTTGCAGGAGCTTGGAGATGACATGGAGTCGCGGACAACTCCAATTCAAGAAGGGGAGGATGATGAGGACATCGCCAAGTTGGACTCACCGACGCCATGGTCTTCCCCAAGTTGCAATCCGACTCCAACTCAGTTTTCACGTCACCCTCGGAATTCAGGAGCAGTCCCGAGTAAAATCAACGCCCCGGATGCATACGGACTCCGTTTTCGACGAACCAGATATGCTTGGAAAGATAATTTGATAAGCTAACCAATGGCTTTGAAATCACGTCAAAATACGTCCGGAGTCAACGGGAATCGTCGAAACAAGTCAGCGTCCAGAATCTGCCAGGGTGCTGCGTCACCGTATTTTGGTCCGTTGGGCCGTGTATCGTCTTTGTCAGGATCAATTTCCTGAAGATATTGACAAGGATACATCACAGTCTGAGGAAACCCAGTTGTTCCTGATGATTTCCGCTACCGCTACATCGCCTCAACCTTCCGCTCGTACTATGCAGTTCTATGGTTCCATTGCTGGACAAGATATTCTTATCCTGGTGGATTCGGGCAGTACATAATCGTTCCTCCACTCAAAGATTGCGCAGTCTGTGCCGGGAGTTCAACTGCTAAAACCTGCTGTGTCAGTTCAAGTTGCAAATGGGAGCACTCTTCCGTGCACTATGGAAGTCCCCATGGCTGAATGGCAGACACAAGGGCATCGCTTCCATTCCACGTTGAAGGTGATTGATCTTGGCCCATATGATATGATCATTGGCATGGATTGGCTCGAGGCTTTTTCGCCTATGAAGGTTCACTGGTAGGAAAAGTGGATGATCATATATCACGGCTCGGTGCAGATTGTAACAGAACCGACCAATTTATAAGAGCACAAGTGCAAAAACCTCCGCCGAAGCAGCTGGATTAGCACACTTGAGCCCATATAAACCCGGTAGTCTGGAAATCTTGAAGGATTTCAAACATTTCCAACATCTCAACCAAGATCGCATGGTCAAGCAAATACAAATCATGTCCACGGAGCTTTGCAGCGGAAATAATCTTACAATAGTGTTCACAAATAATAATACAAGTTGAGTTCCACTTAATTTAGAAGAACAACGTAGCTTTGAAATAAATACCATAACATAAGTTGAAATACTTTGCTAGCTTGAGTGACATCCTCCAACAACAGCATAAGAGAAGAAGTATGGAACTGCCAAGCCCACCGGCACTGGCCATCACCTTTCGACAGGCCTAATCTTCACCTGCAACAAGGTGGGATAAACACTGAGTACTCGAATGTACTCAGCTAGACTTACCCGTCATAAACCTGAAATAAAGTGACACCAAGGAGTATGCAAGGCTGTATCTGGGGTTGGCCATACTTACCTTTTTGCATAAAAGCATTTTTATCATTAATAACCATCATTAAGGTATTAGCAGTCAATTTTATGTAATCAACCTGATTAACTAGATTTGCACCTGATCTAGAGCAATCACTTGGCTAATTAATCAAGCAAGAGTGACTATTTCATCAATAGCCTTTCAGATTAAACATCATAACCATCTTTAGTTCCATAAGTTACTACGGTAACACATGCCCAGTCAAGTTACTCACTGTCCAGGAGCGATGGCGATTATAACCGATTCCTACCAGCTGGGGATAAAAATGTCGCACACTCGCCCGATCACACCCTGCCAGGTAGCCGTCGGCTGCCACTTCAGGAAATTCGAGAACACAACACGCGGGACGGTCAAGGGCCCTTCTACATCGGGGGTTATCTCAATGTCAGGTCGCTCAAGCTATAACTGCCCACGGTCATGCCAGGTCAATCAGGCCCCGCCTGTCCACGGACCATGCCAGGTTGCTCAGAATAGTTGCCCACGGTACATTTAAGGCCCTGGGTGTTAGGTGTCAACATCTCCATCACCGGCTCGAATAGCCTTACTCGGCTTCACGGGAGGTACTCAGACCTACTCCGTTAAGTGATTGACGCGTTCAAAATGACTGAGGTGTGCCTTCGTCGGGTCCTAATCGACACAGACGGGAGACTACCAGCACACATGACCCATGCCCTGCTGCTCCTACATCCCGCCCGGTCTCAAATTAATTATCACATGGTTATCTCCATGATAGCACGAGGCTAGTCATGATCAGTATCCACCTATATGCGGGAGACAGGAAATCACCCGACTTTTACCAGTCTAAGCAGACTAAGCATATACGGCCTAGACATAACAGGGATATCAAGATAATAATTGTAGGTGGACAAGGATAAGTAAGTAATGCATCAACGGTATCATTCAACTCTTATAACATAATGCATCAATCATTATATTGACTCTATTGCATTTATAAAAGAATGTTAGGAGACTTAGAATGCTCCGGGGCTTGCCTGGGAAACAACACTTATGCTAGTGTTAGTTGGCACCACTTCGGGAACATCGCCACTCTAGCAACTTGTGGTTCACCAACACCATCATCTCCAGGTGATCACCAAATCATCATCCTGTGGTTTGGCTCCATCACCATGTCCTTTGCTTGACGTTCTTCCATCTAGCGAGCCTAGATATGAGATGCACAATGCATATGTATGAATGCTCATGAAGTAATATATTAAGCAAGCATAAGCACATAGCACAAGTAACTACTTAGCAAGCACTGAGCACAAGCACTAATAACAAGCATCCATCATAGTTTCACATAAGCAATCGGGATAACTCAACTTAATTACTTCACACCAAAGCACATTACAAAACTGGACAGCAGACAGCAGTCCACTCTTTTGAACCTAACTCAAGCTAAAAATCTCCAAACAAGGTGAGATAAGGCTTTCTGGAAAGCTAACTCAATTGTGTACAACTTTGTTATTCACCATAAGAGGAAATTCAAAGGTTATCTAACTCAAAAATAGATAACTATACAGCTCTGCCCAATTGTTGGACAGCAGGACAGACAAAGCTTCAAGGAAGCATAACTCACAATATAAACATCACATGAGCAAGAAATTAGATATTTTAGAAGGCTTACAAGATTATCTAAATATTTCTTAATATTAGCCTAAGGTGAATCAATCATTAACAAGGTCAAACCACACTATTAGTGCAGCTCTGTCCATACTTGGACAGAACTAGCCACACATCAACAACAGTAACTTAAGATAACCATAACTAAAGATCTATAATACCTGGGAACTTACCCCTAGACTTTTTAGAAAGTATATTAAGTTGTCTACAAATCATCTATAATCATCTTAAGATGATTCACAAGTTAACAAGGTCTAATTAGTATAATTAGGCACCTCTGTACAGACTTAGACAGATTTACCCATCTACACTAAAAAAGCTATAACTCAAGTTATAAAACTCCAACAAACATGATCTAAGACAATTTAGAAAGCTTATAAAAAGTACTACAACTCTTCTATAAACATCAAAGGATGATTCACGAGTTAAATTAGACCAACAGTTCACTGTATCAGATCTGCACTGGAAGCCTGCAAATCCTGACAGCGAACTTCTAAAAACCCTAACTCCCAAACCACTTGGCCTAAAATCATGAAATTTCAGGACAAGAAAGATGTGAGAATTATCTACAGCTTTTATTTAGATCACAACTATAGAAAACAAAATTTACATCACAAAATAACCACTCCAACTGAAACCACACATGCAGTCTATTAGCATATTATCATATCAATCTAGACTGCAACAACAGCTGGTTAATTGGACCATAACTAAAGCTATACTCATCCAAAAGATATGAAACAAGAAAATCTAGAAAGCTTATAAAATTTCCTACCAATCATCTTTAAACATATCAGCATGAATCCCAAGTTAACATGGCCAAATTAATTCATTTCTGAAATCTGATCCAGAAATTTCAGAGAACACCCATTTTTGAAGCAGAAATTTGCACAACCATAACTCCTAATCCATTAGATTAAAAATCATGAAAATTTAACACAAGCTAGATATATAAGTTATATACAACTTATATATTATACCTATCCACAGAAAACATGATTTACATTATGAAACCATGACCATAACAGAAACTGCTTCTGCAGCTAATTCAGCATAGCTAGACATACAATGAACAACTGGGTAATTAAATCATAACTAGAGCTACATAACTCCAAAAGGCATGCAACAAGACATTCTGGAAAGCTTATGAAATTATATTTCTTTCATCTTCAATCACCACAACATGATTCATAAATTAAAAGGGTCCAACATATACATTTGCAGAATCTGATCTAGGCATCACAGAGAACAACTATTTCTGAACCTAACTTTAAACTGTTGTATCTCCTAAACTACTAGGCCAAAAATCACGAAATTTTAACAGCAGCTAGATCATGCAATCCTCTACAACTTTGGATTGACTAAACCTACATCAAACAATATTTATTTTATGAAATTACCACTCCCATAGAAACTATGCAAGCAGCCAAGATTCAGCACATCAACAAATTAATTTCACCACTTGTTTGATTTATATTTGAACCACCTATGCCATAAATATACATCAAACACTTCAAGAATAAATCACATTATTTATAAAATTAGCCACATGCCAAGCCTTAAGAAAAAAACGAGATTGACAACCATTAAACCCTAGAATCGCTGTTGCCGGCGTTGCAGCTGCTCCCTGATGGCTGCTGCTTCCCTCCTTCTTGCACTTGCTGCTGCCAAAGTCTTGGGAGGAGAGGAGGACAGGGCGCCATGGCTAGGGTTTGGAGCACCATGGAGCTCTTGCTGCTGCAATAGAGATGGAGAGGGAAAGGAGAGGACTGCTGTCCTGTTGATTCGGCCATGGAAGGGAGATTGAGAAGAGGAAGGAGGTGCTGCCATGACAGGAGGGCAGCAAGGGGAAGAAGGGGAGAGGGGCGTCCATGGTGGAGGAGCAGCAAAGGGGAGGAGAAGAGGGCGCCAGGGCTGCTGTCTGCCTACGCCAGGGAGGAGGGCAGCGACCAGGGAGAGGAGGAGCTGGGAGGAGGCGCCATGGAAGAGGAGGGAGGAGAGCTGGAGGATGAAGAAGCAGGGCAGTTGCTGCCTTCTCTGGTGTGCTGCTATGGTAGGGAGAACAAGGAGGGAGAAGACCTAGGGGAGGAGAGCCGGGCTCGGCTTTTTACGGAGAAGGGAGGCGCGGCCTACGGCCACGGGAAAAAGCCTCGTGAAATTTTTCCCAAAATTTCTTTCCTAAAATGGCAAGTTTCCGGAAACTTTCGGTCAAACTCCAAAATTGCGAACACTGCACAAACGGACTCCGATTTCGACGAAACTAATTTTGTTGTCGCCGTCTCGCCGAGTACTCCGACTTTCGTTAAAGGCACTTGGTCAAATTCCCAACGGTTTGCCCGGTAACGATCGTCGACGGCAGCTTCGCGGTGACCGAAACTCCAATTTTGCAGTACAGACTTAACTGTTTTCTGGAACCGGAAAACTGTGATGTATTTCATCTTGCGAGCTCGTTTTCACCATTTTTGGCACCGATCCAGGTCTCGGCCATAAAACAAAATTTGTTCCTCTCGAACTGTACTACAACTTTCGTTTAAGGCGCTCTGACATGCGAGCACCAGAAAATACCGTTCAATGCCGGTCAACGCAATCACCCGGTAGGATCCGAATTAGGGTTTCTCGTCGATCGGAACATTTTCCGGTCGTCTGCTCAACACGGAACTTCCATAACTTTTGACCGTGAGTTCATATATAGTTGATTGGGCATAACTGCAACACTTGGTTGAACCCGAATGATTTTCTTCCGTTAATCAGTCAGCACTGTCAAAGCTGCGACTCGTCATTTCATGTGACTTTTTGATTCCAAACTTCATGAAACTTTTTCACTAGTTATTATAGACAGGAATGGAGGTGGGTCATATGAAAAATCTAGGTTTAGCATAATTCCTGAATATTCATAAATTGGCGATCATTATTAACTGGCTCCATTAATTACTTTCTGAATAATTTAAACATAGGTTCTACCTCTGAGATTGATCCTGGCACTTCTGTCACCACTGACTAACCTTGAATTTAGTTCTTCACCATTGCTTGATATACCAAGTTCGTGCTCAACAGACTGCTTAACTGACGGCAAACACCTGGGGTGTTACAGCCCTTCCCTCCTTAAAAGAATCTCGTCCCGAGATTCCGGACGAAAGACTTTTCCAAGGAAGAGAAGCATAGCACACATCCTTAATCATGCGCTATTGGGAGCTTGTTGACGTTTGTTAGTGCAAATAGAATATGAAAGATTCCGCAAGCGCACAGAACATCATTGTAGCATTTCACCGGAAGTATTCCAGGATCGTTATTTATATTTTACCACAGGGAAGCTAGGGTCAAGAATCTGATAACTCACTATCATACATCTACTAACTCAGAGTACTAAATAGACTAAAGCAGGAGTAAATAATATATGACATGAATGAAAGCACATAAAAGATAATTCAATGATAACTAGATAACTATAGTTGGAGGACAACGAGAGAGATCAAGGTTCCTATGTACTTCTCTATTACTTGGGTTCTAATGTAACAAAGATGAAAAGATATAGCAGTTATAAACATTGGCACTTTGGAGCAGTAGGTCCTTTCCAACTCTCGAAGAAGACTGGGAAAAAGGTAGTTGCGAGAAGGCTGCCAAAAGCTCTATGAAACATCAATCCGAACGTGGTGGACTACGAAGGCCTAACAGAGCTGTCACCCCTGGGGCTACCACAACTATTCCGTGGGATTGAGCGCAACCTCAGGTAACCTATAGACTAAACACCATGTCTAATCTATCGATTGCTACTCTAATTACCTAGTATAACTAGAGCACTCAATACGAGCGAAGATCCCATGCCAAGATATAACAACTATACTAAACATATAATAAAGAAAAAGTAAATAGAGAAGATAAATATATTAAAGTATAAGTCTTACAAAGAAAAGATACAAAGACATACCAAAACTCTGAAGACTCCTCTGGAACCGGAGCGCAGCTCCGCTCTGCCTAACTCCCGAGTAGAGCTAAGCTATTACATTGGAAAATCTAAACCTAATACATAGAGAAGAGAGGTTATCCATTCGAGGGACACCTCTACAACTCCATGATGATGATTTTTTGCCTCAGGGGGGTCCTGGGTTTATTATATAGGGGCTCCTGGCCTCCCCTCCGTCTAGGGCAAGCGATGTGGTACTAAATCCTTCGTCATATGCACTTAGGCCTAAATGGGCCAAAACGTGTTGGAGAAGTCGGTTGGATTGCGTCATGCGAAAGGGGGTGCAATTGGGCCCAATAGCCGACTGGTCGGTCCAGGGGGAGACCGGTCGATCTGCCCCTATGACAGGTGGGCCCCACCGTCCGTGGGTCACCTTCTTGTGTCTTCTGGAATGCTCTGGAATGTTCTAGAATCTCCCAAGTCGTATCCATCGAGGACTCTCGCTCCGGGACTCCAAATATAGCAAATCATATGTCCGTTTCGATCGTCTCGACGAGCTCTTCGCAATGGTGTGCTCTGTTTCATCACTTGGGATACTTTTATATGGTAAAAATATGGATGTCCTATAAAACAAGTGAGAGCACCAAAACTCGTGGAACTTGTTAGTTTCAAACCCTACAACTATGCTTTGTGATTCATTTAGTGTCATTTCATGCATTAGTTGATGGTATAATATTGACATTAAGGACCGTCAACAAGTTCCCCCAAGCTTACCCTTTGCTAGTCCCTTAGCAAAGCCAAACTCAACAATGGATCAGGAGTTGCTGCAATATCTGCACTTCTAACAAGAACATATGCATTCAAACAAAAGTTGTCATTTGGATTAGAAAAAGATATCATATTATTTATCACAGGGCTTAGTACTTTACCTTGAATCTTGAATAATTGGAAGATAGAACTATCAAATCAAGCACTATGTCTCTTGCTCTTTCACATCACCTTTATCCCGGAGTTTTTATGAATTTTCAAAAAGCTTAAAAACATATGTTGCCAAATTAAACAATGGATCCATAGAGAAAGTCAACCACGAGAAGTGCATGTGTATGAAAAATGGAGGCGGATGCTCTTTTGAATATATCACTCTCTTTTGTCTATCAGAGACACATGGCTATCAGGCTAATTCTACTGTCGGGCACGTGCCCATTTTTTCTGATATCCTTTTTTTTCTTTTTTTTCTTTTCTTTTTTTCGAGGTTTCGGACACTTGTCCCTTTTTATTTCCTCGGATTTTTTTTCTTTTCTCCTTTTTTTTCAATAGCCACATGCTTCCAACAAACTTTTGACAGGATAGCAATAGATAATCATGAGCATTTATGCGGAGAATAGATGAAATGTGTAAGTGATCTCAATTCAATAGTATGATAACTTCTCATAGGGTCAACAAAGCTTAATTTAACTCAATGCAATTATTAGTCATATTAATATTGGAGACTCTCCGGAACTCTAGTGTTGTTTTAGAATAAGATAACAGTAACTCAGATCATCACATATCATATCTGTCAATTACCTAGACTCTAGATCAAGCATTTGCTACCCATATATTTAATTTGATTTTAAGGTATCATTAATTTTTAAACTTAAGAGAACTCATGTTTAAAGGCTAGGTACTAGAAAGAAATACAATAGAGCAACCATTCATCATTTCCATTTTAAGAAATTAGGGAGAGAGTTCTTCAGATTAGACATGCTTTATTTATTTAATCTAACACACACTATAACCTATTACTTAAAAAAACACTAAGATAATAGTAAGACATACTTGAATCACGAAGATAACGGGGGTGCACCTCCCCCAAGCTCGATGTTGTTGTAATATTGTTGAGTCTGGATACATGGGGGTGCTTTCCTCCAAGCTGAATGTTGATGTAGTCGTTCGATCTTGCAATGTAGCGGACTATTGGTGAAAATGTTCTTCCTCCATCGGAGCATTGATTGATGTTGATGGTTGTTGAAATAATGCTCCAACAGTGGATGAAACATCCACTTGCTCGTCAGCTTTTCTTGGTCATTCAATCCTATGAAACTCAAATAGACAACAAAACTTGTGGAATAGATTAAGCATTAGTGGTTGGCCACTCAAGCCTTAGTTGTCTAGAGTTTCAGTAA
Organism: Coix lacryma-jobi var. lacryma-jobi; assembly: GCA_009763385.1. Taxonomy (NCBI): domain Eukaryota; kingdom Viridiplantae; phylum Streptophyta; class Magnoliopsida; order Poales; family Poaceae; genus Coix; species Coix lacryma-jobi. The sequence goes on from CM019828.1 coordinate 64,648,154, forward strand.
GATCTCTTTCTCAATATTTTTTTTATTTTATATTTTTTATGATGCAAGAGAAAGTGTAACAGGATGAATGTATGCATATTTATTTTTGTTTTTATGCCACCACGGTGAATATTTCATGTGGGTTTTTACACATCACAGAATTATTCACATGAGACTTTAGGTTTTATGATGCAATGCAATAAGTAAAATATTTTTATTTCCTTCTTTTTTATGCAATACTAATGCAGAAAAGTAAATATGCTATGGAGAGATGATGATGGAAAGTAAATATGCAAAATAGAAACTAATGCAGAAAAGATAAATATGGATAACTACCAATTTTACCTTTCGGCGAGGGTTCAATGGTTTAAGTCCTCTGAACAGGACTTCTCACCATGTTGATTCCTGAGGTGCACCATTTGATCTTGATATGTAGACCTTGATAACTACACCTCTTAATATGGTGTCACTCATGTTCTTCGTTCGCCCAGCAATTTGTAGTGAAGCGTTAATTATGGAAGCTGGTAGCATGTTGCTCAGTGTGCATGTTCTTGTAGATCCAGAACCTTCACTCTGTAGAATTTGGGAGTTGACAAACCCCTCCATGTTTTGCTCAAGAGTGTGTCCTGCTCATAAAGACAAGGTAGAGATCAAGTGCATAGGCTCTGTTGGTGGAAAAACACCAACAGAACCAAAAGTTTTGTTCATTCTTCCCTAACCTTAGGCTTATTGAACAAGATAAACTTGTTGTTTATGTGTTCTATTCAATCTTAACATGAGTGATAGGATCAGAAGATGAGCATGAAAGTAGCATCTTCAAAATATTTAACAGATCATATTACTTAACCCAAGGAAGGATAATCTATGTATAGTGTGTAGATATTTTTATGATTGTGATATATCACCTTCCAAAGGTTGGATGTACAACATTTTAGCTCATTTAAGTGAGATACAAGAGAGTAAAGCCAGGAACAAAGAGTAAAGAACTGAACATGTTGAGTTGATTAGGTCGGATCAAGTGAGGTGCAACTTAAACATGTTTGGTTCTTTATTTATGCGCATACCAGGATCAAAGAGAAGCTTTTAAAGTGATGGTCACTTACCTTGAAATGTTACTTTATCATTGATGAGTGATTGTGTTGAACCACCTTGTGGAAGCTTCTCTTGTCTAGCTGGTTGTTGTTCATGAATGGCTTGTCTTCTCTCGTCTATCTCACAGTGGGCCAGCTGAGTCTTCTTCTCAATAGGTCCAGACGATGGAGACTTTGTCAACTATTCTCTTGATTTCTAGGCTCGCGTGCTATCTCTCCATCTTTGAAATCTTGCAGTGCAGTGGCTTCATTCTTCATGATGTATCCCTCAATTCCTGGCAGTTGGTTCTTCATTTGTCGGTTGAGTCAACGTCTTCTCTTGGTTTTCTTCGGCTGCTCATAAATGGTGTAGTTGTTGATAAAGCAGAGAACCTTTTGATCGAAGATCCAAAAGTGGATGTCTCTAGGTCCGACGTAGATGACAACGATCTTCCAAGAATGAGTGATGGATCATTTTTCTTCTTCTTGATTGGGGTAGTATCTAGTGGCTTGTACTGATCAAAGTGGTGAGCAGGAGGTCAAAGTGTCTTGAAGCTGGATTTCTCCTTCCCCCTCTTGATCGTGAAGCAAATTTAGACAACGTTATTTTGTCTCCCCCAAGCTGACTTGTGAAGTAGGTGGATATTTCTTCAACAATGTGTTCATGAGTTGAAATTGTAGATGTTGTTGCTGTTGAAGTTGTTCCACCTCATCCCTCAAACTAGCTCTTGTGTTGGAATGATTGGAAGTGAGGAGAACTTCCACTGCTTGTCTTTATAGTGAACCACCAACAAACTTTCTTCGGATGACACATAGATGTTATGATGTAGTGGCATATCGTCTTCCTGATATTTGTTGTTGGTGTCGGTGTTGATGTCTTCAACAATGTTCAGCGTAGGCATAGATTGACCCATACGGGGTGAGTTGCATCCCGCTCGTCATCAGTGTCCTGGCTTAGGCCTTGGGATAGCTCAAAGCTTGGCTGCCTTCGACATCACTAGTGACTTGTCTGATGATGAGTTTTGTCTATCCATGGGTTGGATTTTGGATCTTTAAGTTAACACCATGAACAAGCAAATCTCATGTCCTACAAAATGTTAGTGGACACATACCCGAAGGATTGCACTGAATTTGAAACATGGGTTGTTATCCACAACTTATGTGTTATTCATCCATGCTAATGAAAATGATGATTTTAGGATTACTTTAGCATAGACTAGCATTTTATGTGTTGGCTGCATTTTAACATGGTTCAAGGCAAAAGATAACTTGCAGTAGAAGATAAATTGAAATAAACTTTAATACTCACAGTTCTTTCATCCATGATGAATGAGCTGAGTCTTCATTATGTCGTTCACCATATGCCTTGCTTCATCTATGATGTGAATTCATCTCAGGACTTTTGCAAAGTGTATTTAGAGTTCTCTGCAGGGGTTAGTCCAACAAAATATCCAATGTCTACACTAGCAATTTCAGTTCAATAATCAAACTAGACTCCATGTCTAATTGGATTAAGGAAGGAATTTTAACCTAAGCACCACGCTTAATTTAAAATCCTTTGAATGTACTCTCGAGAAGCACAACCAAACCAAAGCATACTATAGCAAACACAGGTAGAATGAAAGCATAGAAGAGATTTATTCAAAAAGAGATGACAGAGTATGATCACAATGAGGAGTATATTTTTTTTATACATATATTTTTTAATTTTTTTAGATGCAGATGACATGAATGCATGCAAGGAACTTGATATGAGAAAAGATAAACTAAATGGAGTGGATGAAGGATTAAATGTAAACATGCAGTGGTATGAAAGAAATTAAAAATAGAACTACTCATAAATTTAAAGTCCATGAGCAAGACTGTCTCACCTTGATCATACTTACCATGACTCATAACTGGGACTTGTGAGTGGCGCAGCGTAACTATCCGTCACATGGGATGGGAGTTGAATTCTTGTGACGATGACCTTTTCTCCAATCTACACATGGTTAGAATAAATAATATATATGTATACACAAACCTGTGAGATGGCAGGGCTCCAGAATTAATGATGGATCTTGAATGTTCAGGCACCTTGGGTTCTTCATTCTTGTGGATGTTCGCCATAAGGTCGAAATGGCGTCTGTTGTCCTGTCTCTTCCACACTCAACAGAACAAGGGGTAATCCTACTAAAGCTAGTGGTACACTAAATTAGCAGACATCAAGATCATTATCAAAATCTTTACACCAATTGCTTCCCCGGCAATGGCGCCAAAAATGCTTGTTGACGTTTGTTAGTGCAAATAGAATATGAAAGATTCCGCAAGCGCACAGAACATCATTGTAGCATTTTATCGGGAGTATTCCAGGATCGTTATTTATATTTTACCACAGGGAAGCTGGGTCAAGAATTTGATAACTCACTATCAAGCATCTACTAACTCAGAGTACTAAATAGACTAAAGCAGGAGTAAATAATATATGATATGAATGAAAGCACATAAAAGATAATTCAATGATAACTAGATAACTATAGTGGGAGGACAACGAGAGAGATCAAGGTTCCTATGTACTTCTCTATTACTTGGGTTCTAATGTAACAAAGATGAAAAGATATAGCAGTTATAAACATTGGCACTTTGGACCAGCAGGTCCTTTCCAACTCTCGAAGAAGATTGGGAAAAAGGTAGTTGGGAGAAGGCTGCCAAAAGCTCTACGAAACATCAATCCGAACGTGGTGGACTACGAAGGCCTAACAGAGCTGTCACCCCTGGGGCTACCACGACTATTCCGTGGGATTGAGCGCAACCTCAGGTAACCTATAGACTAAACACCATGTCTAATCTATCGATTACTACTCTAATTACCTAGTATAACTAGAGCACTCAATACGAGCGAAGATCCCAGGCCAAGATATAACAACTATACTAAACATTTAATAAAGCATAAAGTAAATAGAGAAGATAAATATATTAAAGTATAAGTCTTACAAAGAAAAGATACAAAGACATACCAAAACTCTGAAGACTCCTCCGGAACCGGAGCGCAGCTCCGCTCTCCCTAACTCCCGACTAGAGCTAAGCTATTACATTGAAAAATCTAAACCTAATACATAGAGAAGAGAGGTTATCCATTCGAGGGACACCTCTACAACTCTATGATGATGATTTTTTGCCTCAGGGGGTCCTGGGTTTATTATATAAGGGCTCCTGGCCTCCCCTCCACCTTGGGCAAGCGATGTGGTACTAAATCCATCGCCATATGCACTTAGGCCTAAATGGGCCAAAACGTGTTGGAGAAGTCAGTTGGAGTGCGTCACGCGAAACGGGGTGCAATTGGGCCCAATAGCCGACCGGTCGGTCCAGGGGGGGAGACCGGTCGGTCTACCCCTATGACAGGTGGGCCCCACCTTCCGTGGGTCGCCTTCTTGTGTCTTCTGGAATGCTCTGGAATGTTCTAGAATCTACCAAGTCATATCCATCGAGGACTCTCGCTCCGGGACTCCAAATATAGCAAATCATATGTCCATTTCGATCATCTCGACGAGCTCTTCGCAATGGTGTGCTCTGTTTCATGACTTGGGATACTTTTATATGCTAAAAATATGGATGTCCTACAAAACAAGTGAGAGCACCAAAACTCGTGGAACTTGTTAGTTTCAAACCCTACAACTATGCTTTGTGATTCATTTAGTGTCATTTCATGCATTAGTTGATGGTATAATATTGACATTAAGGACCATCAACAGAGCTCAAGATACTGACTTCTCAACAGAACAGAAACTGTTAGGAACAGAACAACTTTCTGATATGTTTCCATAACATTTCCCGTTACTAGCTCTTGTCAGAAGAATCTACTTCACTGACTTCCACCGAGCATTGAGGTACACTCAATATCACTGTCGGGTTGAATGGAAACCAAAACTGCATTATTACTTTGGGAGGAATCCAAGATAATATTACTTCAAATATTAGATCTTCGTTTGATGGGGACCATAGCAAAAATACATCCTGGATAAGGTCAGGAACTGACTAACAGCAACCACTATTTATACTACTTGTGAATGTTTGATCAATTAGATAGCAATCAATGGAAAGCCACATAAGGTTCCATGTGTGCAATTCTCTTTCTCTGATGATAACACGTTATTATCTGAATCTGAAAAAAAGAGCGGTGAATGTGATAGCTGTCTCTACCAATTCCACGCTTTCACTGATCCTTGTTTATGAGAATCTCTTATTTCTTAGGCTGCGACAGTCACTTAGGTTAAGCTTGATGCAACCTCTTGGGTAAAAATACCAGGTTACTGAATCTCTGTACTACCAAGCAGATCAATATCATTCTTCTTCATGGTGTAGATGCAATTCAGTGAGGCTGACTTGTTGTACTACTTGGGTCATAGAGCGATCTTCTCAAATTCACTCAGCAATGCGGGAGCATAATCGGAAATCTATTGTTTGACACCTCAATTGTCAGCAATCTGCAATTCTAAGAGTGGATTTTTGGTAGGACACCTCGTCTGCTTCAAGAATAAGCGACTGATTCTGAATGTTCTTTTCTAGCTTCATCCAAAATAATCTGGAATAATCTTTCCATAATAGCCCAATGTATCGCCAAGCAGTCCTTACTCCAGATAAAATTCTGACTGAGTTACTAAACTGGCGTACTGTTTTGTATTACCATTAAAATTTCTCTCAGATAGAGCTGGCCGGAACCTGTCGGAGACTTGGATGTACGAGTGCCACAACAATATCAGTGGGTTTACAGACTTCTGGCATAACATTGTTCTGTGAGACATAGCCTTCCTAGCTACCAAAGAGTCATTTCTGAACCGGAGATTGACTTTTTAATGACCGAACTAATCAGTTGTCTCTCAACACTAAAAAGCTCCAAGATTTCAGCTTCTACCACAAGCACTGTTGAATATCAATGCCCATGGACACTATCAAAGTCAACCGAGAATCAAACATATCTGGGAAGAAGGGGTTGACTACAAGATCATCATCAAGCCTGGGCAAAATACCCGCTACCCATTACCCGTACCCGAATTACCCGAACCCGGACCCGAATTACCCGAACTCGAGGTACCCGATCCCAACTTCGGATACTGATTTTGATTACCCGAAATTAGTTTGGGTAATTCGGGTAATATCCCCCGGTACCCGAACTACCCGAATTACCCGAAGTTATATTTTTTTCTTTGTATTTATCATGTTTTGTTAGTTAAATCAATAAATTTATCATTTAATTAGTATACTATTCTCTCCGTTTGAACAAGTGATTGTAATATGTTATTGTTTGTAAATTAATGTTAGAATTCTATACAAGATGTTGCTGAAATTATGTATGAATTTCTACTAAAATTTTGTATAATTTGCTCTTTTTATGAATTCGGGTAAATCGGGTAATACCCGAACCCGAACCCGAATTATCGGGTACCCGAAGTTGCGGGTAGTGTTTTTTCAGGACTAAATTCGGGTAACAATTTTCATTACCCGAACTTTGAATTACCCGAATTACCCGACCCGAAAAAAACGGGTAACCCGAATGCCCAGGCTTAATCATCATGCAAGTATATGTATCTTGTTCGGACAGAAAATTTCTGGACCTCAGGTATCTGGTTCAGTAACACACCGTTTCTGTTATTCATCCTTCAGCTGATACTTGCCCACTTTTAAGAATTCCGTGCCACTTCGCTTTACTATGACCATATATGTTATTCGGTCTTTGTTGCTGATCAAACAGAGTCCTTTGTCTACCACCTCTTACAGTCTGTTACTGCTTTCATCTTTGACCGATTCTGGAAAAGGTCACCCTCTTTGCCATTTTTAGAAAGAAACACTACCACGTCCGAGCCGACATGAAGATTTTTCTAAAGAATATAGGAGATAATCAAGGAGGAGGCTTCATGAAAGATAACACATTGGCGTAGTTCTATAATAGATCTTGATTAGAACCCACGGTACCAGCGCGTGCCGAGCAGCACCTACTTGTGTCGGCCGCCACAAGAGGCTCTCGGTTTCGTCGCGGCACCATTAGTTCTTAACCAAGACACTGTTGACACATGCTAACGTCGTTACTAGGAGTAGACTATGGAGTCTATCCCCGGCAACGGCGCCAGAAATGCCTGTTGGTAGTTCTTAGCTACACCTAGGATAGGGTAGTTGTTGGTATAAATTAATGCACACTCTACTTTATCCGCAAGCGCACAGATAAAATCTACCGATTTAGCACTTCATCGGAGTAACCCAGTTTTAATATCGAACCCAAAGGAACGGATAGCGATGAGTCTCAAGTGTATAACCCCTGAGTAACTAACAAGGATGGAGAAGCTAAAAGTATAGAGGGGATCACTAAGGCTATCTAAATCCAACTTAAGAGTGATATGTTTATATTATTCTTATTGGGGAAGTTGCCATAAAAGGTCACAAACAGAGTATGATTCTTTTATGCAAATGTATAATCCTACCGAGCCTACACACAGGTAAGTGGACTATAGAAGAATCAACAAGGCTATAAGAGTCACCCTTGCGAACTACCACTACTACCGGCGTTATAGGAGGTAAATATGAGCTATCAAGTCTAAGCACCACGCTTACACTATCCAACTACTCTAACTCTAGAGCGACTAGAATTAAAGTACTCAAAAGAGAGTCATAAACATTAAGAACAATAAGAACAATGGCTCAAACTTAAATATAGATGTTGATTACCGAAACAATCGTTGAAGCAAGTCGATGAAGAACTTGAATCCACAGGTACAAGATGAAGAAGTTGATCCGACAGGCCAGAGCTTCCTCTTGATCTCTTCCTCTCTCTCTCTTCTAGTTCTAGAATAAGACTAGGTTCTAATCCTACTAGAGGGATATCTAGTCTTCTACTTGAAAGCTGACTCCTGAAGTCGCTTCTAGGGTTTCTAATTGAAGCGTAGTCTTCTGAAGAGGGACCTCCTGTTGGCACCAAAAGTGACGCACTGTGCCAATCACACAGCAAGCCGGAGAAGCTGGCTTCAAACGTGGCTCGGGTGCTCAGATGTCCGGTGCGTGCCAGTCAGTTTGCCCTGCAACTAACAAGGGAGATAAACTGTTAAATACAAAGCTGGAACATGTCGGGTATGACCAGACAATTCCAAAATATACGGCCCTGAAGCCACTTACGACGACATATAGCTATGAAAGCTATCTGTCAACAGGTTTAAAGATTATTCGGCAATATGAACAGAGTTACGTGAATAACAGGTTGCCGAACACGTTTGCATGAGAATCGTACTTGCATGATGTATTAAATATAAGTTAAAACTTAACCAATCTCGATTGTACAACCGAGTTGGGATCCATGGGGATTGAACATACAAACTAAGCATGACTAAGATAATCTAAAGCCTGCGCCTGCCGCACGACACATAGCCTTGTCATAGATCAAACATACTTAACATGCATGAACCCTCACCACGTGGCAATCCAGATACGATCCAATCGGCTATTACGAACAATAGATCTACTGCATAAAAGACTTTTCAATAATAAACGTGAAAGAACAGAGCAGATCTATAAAGATGAAGCCGAACCGAACGGTATCTAGATTGGGCAAAAGTGTTATGATGAAATAAACATAACAAAACATATAACACAAGGTAACTTAATGAATCTATCAGATTGCCAAATCTAACAGAGCCGATAACTATTTTTACTCATGACTCAATCCGCCGCACGATACAAGGCATAAGCAAAAACCTCCCGTCATAAGCTTAAATCCGCCGCACGATACTAAGCTTAACGTACGAGACTACTTGCACCATATCTAAACCCGCCGCACGATACTAGACATGATAACAAGGTTGCCAGAACTTACGGAGGTCGACGGACCGATGGCCCCTCTCGAAGAACACGACGACACGACTTGGACTCGAAGACGGCACGGGGCCGGGTTGGTTGTATTGATTGTGAACCTCCTTACAATAGTCTCAGGGTTTATATTTATACCCTGGTGTTCTACGAGTCCTAGGAGGACACGATTACAACAACAAAACAGGAAACTTATCTAAAACACGATGCCTTTTATTCTAAGCCTCCCTTAATAATCGGCACGTGCTAACCATGACGATATCTTCTGTTGCCGAATCTTCTGATATGCTGTATTTGTCGCAAACCGACTTAGCCTGAGGTAGCCGACCGCAGCGCCATATTGCCGAATCCACCCCCCGTTTGACCAGTCGCCTCCACAGCCTTACCGAATCGATTGGATTAGCCGACCGTGCTTGCTATCTACCGAATCCCTCAGGTGGTGATTTCTCCCGAACCTGCGTCGTGCTGGCCCACTTGTCATAGTGCGAAAATTCTGTGTTAACACATGCCCCCTCAATTTCTGCACAAAGGCATTTGTTCTGAAATTGACCATAAGTCCGCCGCGTGTTCTAGGTCAGCGCTGCTTCAAACTCTACGTCTTCCCCAAATCATCAACAGCTTCAAACACCACCCGAGTTTCGCAATGGCGACCCACGACGAGATCCCGGAGGTAAATTTCACTTTTCCTTTCAACGCATTCGGTCAATTTATATCGGCATTCGGCTCATCTAGCTTCCTCCGCACACCTTCTCCTTTCAGGCCCTTAGGGATGAAATTCTGATTCCTTGCGACGCGGATCCCAACTCCTACTTCTTGGGACCGATGGGAAACTCCAATCCAACCAATATCATCGATATGGAGACCAACAGAACCCCCTTTCAAGCATGGAGTCATTTCACCGAACAGGTGGCGGTATACCTTCAAGAACTGGCCCCTGCCCGCGGTCACCGGCTGGAGGAATTGGTACAGAAGAACTCAGGCGAGATTTGGGCCTCACTGGGAAACCCAAGACATCCATCATGCTCTGGAACTGTCCCTGGCCGACATGCCCAAAAATGAGTCATTGCTCATAGCAGCTCTCATTTTTGGTCAGATGCCCTCAATGCTTTCGTGTTCGGCCATGGCATAATGACAATCACACTAGCCGATGTCTTCATGATGAGCGGCCTGAACATTACCTCGATCATGAACGCCGACGAACTGCTAGAGAAAATTCCTCAGAGATCCCTTGATGTCAGTGTTGGATGATGAAGTATGTAGAGATCCACAACAAAATGTCAGGCCCAGTAGCAGAAACAGAGCACAGGGCTTTCTAAAACATGTGGCTATGCAGATTTATCTTCTGTGGGAGATCCAACGAGCCAACCCTCAACTACATCGCACTGGCTGATAAATTATCCAAAGGAAAGCAACTCCCTCTAGGCAGGCTCTTCCTGGGTCATATACCACATGATGCATCAGATCTCCATTCAAATGTATCATGCCACTCATGATAGCACAGATGGACTGCCACCAATTGATTGTGTCAATGGCCCCTGGTGGTTGTTCAAATGTGGTTTCAGCTATACATGCACCAAATCATTGCTGTGCCACTGGACAACCTCAGCTTTCCCTCCAGCAACTTTGCTGAGGATGAAGAGGCTATAGAGAAAGCTTGCCAACTTATGGGGAAGCAGCCACTGCTATAACCATAAACAAGAGTATTGGCAATCTCTTCAAATTATTCTTCAAGGGCTTTAATCAGGTGCTCTGGTTACCCTACAGGGAGAATGACAACCTCACTTTCCCTATCAAATTCAGCTTTGATGATGGCTGCATAGATGAAATGGCCACAGGAGTTTTCAACTCATTTATCAAACCCTGCATCCTACCAGCCGAATTCAACAGAGGAAGACAAGTGAAGCATACTTATGAGTTCTACTATCCTAACATAGCAGCTAGGCAATTGGGTTGTGGACAGCTTCCTCCAAAACTCATCTTTTCCACCATCATCAAGCCCAGGGAGCAGATTCAGTCCAAAGAGCGTATTACAATAGGGATGCAGGCCCATCGAGTATTCAGCTGGGGCAAGATCTGCCAGACTACAAACCAGTACCATTTCATTTGATCAGTCTGCTCACCCTCTTTTTGAGTCCTGGTGGCAAGAATGGCATGATCATATCTTCAACAGCCCAGTCCACCCCATGTGCCTAGGAACTTCAAGCAGACTTCAGCTCTGACAGCGAGGTACAATAACAAGTCATCTACTATTTTAGTGTTCAATCCTGGGGTTTCTAATTCTTTTAAAATTTCCACAGGACTTCATACCCCAATCCTGACACCAGGCCCATCCAATATCATCAAGCTGGTCCAACCACTGTCCTGGGGCACAACGCTCCTTCATTGTCTCGGTTCATGAAATCCCAAGCAGCTTCATCAACCGTCCTTTCAGCTATAAGAGGGAAAAGAAAGGCCACTGAGGAATCCTCCCGTTCTAGGCCACACCAAGACCAGAAGAACACACCTCCTCCAAAGGTAAGATGTTCTAGTTCCTCCATCATTATCAACTTATTCTTGACTGGCTTGTATACCATTGCAGGCTTCTTCCCCTGAGCAAGAAAATGCTCAAATGATGGTGCCCCCAATCCTTATTACCTTGGAAAATGATGAGCATGCAGATGCCGAGGAAATGGTCACCCAGAACCCGGATGATATCAGCATTGGTAGGTCCTTCATTTATCCCTTCAACCAGCAGATTCTTGCCCCTCTTGGCTGACCAGCGATTTCACAGATACCGCGGTTGGTGAGACCTTCATCGGCTCAACTCCAGACTCTGCTGGTCCATCCGGCTTTCAACCAGACCAAACCTCTGTTAATCAGCCGACTCATCAGGCAAGAATTAACTCCCCATTTCTTCATACTTTACCGTGGTCGGCTAACCTGTCCAAATCAACACAGACTTTCATCGGTTCAGCCTCCGAGTATGCATTTGATGTCAACGAGTTCCTGAACAAGAGAACAGTGGCCAAAAGACCATCGGCACTCGTCCAAGATGTCCTGAGCAACATAACAAACTTTCTGAGTCAAGACATCTTGTCCTTAGTCAGAGACGCCGATGAAGTTAAAAATTTCCTCGAGCCCATTGCTGAGGACATTCCAGAGAATCTGAGGCTCCATCTGGAGGCCGTGTCTACGCTGGATGACTGCTTTGCTAAGGTAAAACGAGCAATCAGAAGCGTTGATCTTCAGACTGCCAAGTCCAAATGCACCCAGGAAGTCAATGATCTGTACACTCAGTTCCAAGAGGCCAAGAACTCTCAGGAGACTCTGGAGGCTCAGTTGAAAGAATTACAAGAAAAGAGATCTGAACTGGAAGCCCAACTAGCCCAGGTCGATTCTGATATTCAGTCATGCACCTCTCGGCTATCGGGTTTACCGAATATCATTGAAACAACATCTTCCAAGCTGTCATCAGTGCTTGATGAAGACATCAAACTTAGCACGAGGCTCTCACAGGCACAGGGCACCGAAGAGGAGGACAACAAGGCACTAGAGCATGCTAACCAGGTCAAAGTCGATACTCTGGCGGCCATAAACCAATTCTTGAACAACTAAGATGACTGTGCAATGATCCTTTAGTTTCTGTAATCCTGTGTAAGAATGACTCGAACATTTCCTTGTAACATATCTGTATTTTGCATCCAATCGGTTACCGTTCTGATGACATCGTGTTTAACCATGTGAACCTGTTCGGCAATCTGGCCAGTGTTTGTCCCGAACACCTAAATCGGCAATTTTGCCGAAGCCAGGCGCTCTATTCCCCGCCGAACACGTGAGTGCATCCAGACGGTTTGCACAGCCCGTTACTGCAGAGGCCCATCTCGGGAAGCAGGAAAACCCCAATCCGCCGGTCGATATTCGGCATAAATCGTCCCTGGAGGCCTGCCTTCTCCCAATCTTGCATTCGCTCCTCTAGTACTCTCGCCGCCTCGGCTTCCTTGCTTGCTCCGCCCCAGAAAACCCTAACTTTTCGACTGCAATGGCGAGCCATGATGACCACGGCAAGCGCACGGGGACTGAGGAGGCCGAAGGGAGCCGCGCTCGGCGCCTCCGTCAGCACGGGTGGGACTCCTCGCTTACGTCCTTTGTGGCAGTTTCTTGAAAACCTCGCTCACGCTCTATTACTGCTCGCCGACAGGGTCCCCGTTATCTCTTCCGCCGGTGGGCATGCGCAGCCTTCTCCAGCACCGGGGAGGCCAGAGGCTCCACCATCGGGCTCATCGAGCTCCTCCGACAGCCTCTCCTACCACTCCCATCCTTGGGAGGCGAGCCCGGACCGGGACTCCGACGGCGGCCTCTACGACCACAACGACGCCTTGAACTTCATGGCGCCGCGGGATGAGTCCCGGGAAGAGCTGGCCGTCGTCTCAAAGCAGTACGGGATTGACCAGCTGGAATGGGAAGACCAGCGCCGGCAGTTCTGTGACGCAATCACGGGTATGAACGCCCAATCTTGGATCTGCTTTCGGTCGTTCTTGTTGATCTTTTAACCGATCCATTCCATTTTGTCGCTCACAGCGTTGTCTGAAGAACTGGAGCGCCTGAAGATGGCAGCGAACGCCGTCGCAGACTGGGTGAACGCCCAGGGCGTCACTGCCGATGCACGCCTGGCCAACGTGTACGGCCGCATCGAGCAGGTCGCCCCTGCAGGGTGTGCACCACGGCGTGGCGCTGGGGCTGTCGGCGCTAACGGTCCGCACGGAGGAGGACTTCTCCGTGACGCGGTTGGCTTCCCCGGCGGGGCATGTCCGGAGGACGTCGAGCAGATCAACGATTTTCTGGACTCCTACGATGATCATGCTCACGCCCTCACCGCAGTCACCAATCCGCAGACGGTCATCAACAAGGTGCTTGGTAACTGATCTGCACTTTCGTACCGCCCCAACTTATGAACAATGTTCTACTTTGCTATGTTCACGCGTACAATCAGTTTTCCCTTTCTGTGCTTGTCTAGTGTTCGACCTCTCCGTTGAACCGATTGAACAGCACCGCGTGCATTTGGTTCTGTTTTAGCGTTTTTCGCGCTAAAGGCGACACATGTCGTGTCGGCTGTTTTTGCTCTAAGGGCGATAGAACCTATCGGGCATTTTTGTGCTAAGGGCGACACAACCTTGTATCGGCCGTCGGCGCCCGCTAGTCCTTGATTCCGTTATGCACCGACCTCCACGCTAGGATGAAATCTCTTTAGATAACGTCCATTAATTGCCCTAGCAAACTCTTCTCCTTGGAGGGTTTTCAGAATGTACGCATTACCCGGAGCACGTCTCAGAATTTGAAAAGGCCCTTCCCAGTTAGGGGACCATTTGCCGAATGCCTTATCTTTGGTACCGATCGGCAAGACAATTTTCCAAACCAAGTCTCCTTCTTCGAATCCTTTTTCTTTCACTTTCGAATCGTAGTACTTGGCAACGCGTATCTTGTTCTTTTCAATATTTTCCAAGGCCTTGAGACGAATCAAATGCAAATCTTCTAGCTCATCCATCATCAAATCTTTATAATTCCCTTTGGTTAGATCGTTCTGCAATGTAACTCGTCTTGACCCCGATTGCAATTCCCAAGGTAGCACTGCGTGATGCCCGTAGACTAACTCGTATGGCGACGTCTGAGTCGACCCATGACAAGCCATTCGGTAAGCCCACAAAGCTTCGTTGAGTACCAAGTGCCACCTTTTAGGTTTCTCTTCGATCTTCTTTTGAATGATCTTAATCATGATTTTGTTAGAAGCCTCTGCCTGCCCATTGGCCTGTGCATAATAAGGGGAGGAATTATATAGCTTAATCCCCATCCCTTCGGCAAAGCCACAAAACTCCGAGGAAGTGAACTGAGTTCCCTGATCGGTAGTGATGGACTGAGGGATGCCGAATCGGTAAATGATGTGCTCCCTGACGAAGGACACCATGTTCTCTGATGTCACCTTCTTCAATGGGATGGCTTCAACCCACTTAGTGAAATAATCCGTGGCTAACAAAACAAACTTATGTCCCTTGCTAGATGGAGGGTGGATTTGGCCGATCAAATCAATGCCCCATCCTCTGAAAGGCCAAGGCTTAATGATCGGATTCATGGCCGATGCTGGGGCCCTTTGCACATTGCCGAATCGCTGGCAATCCTGACAACCTCTGTAGTACTCAAAGCAATCTTCGAGCATAGTCGGCCAAAAATATCCAGTCCTCCTGATTAACCATCTCATACGGTGAGCCGACTGGTGTGCACCACATACGCCTTTGTGCACCTCATACATCAGTTTCCTAGCCCCGTCTTGGTTCAGGCATTTAAGCAAAACCCCATCTATGGATTTGTAGTACAATTGATTGTCCAAGAGCGTGAACATAAGAGCCTTGTACCTGAGTTTTCGGGAGACTTTCCTGGATGGGTCCCTGAGGTAATCGGCAATGTTGTCTCTCCAGTCTTCAATTGCCTGATTATCACTTGGGACTGCTTGATCATCTTCTGGGGTTGTTTGCTCTTCCTCAAGTGCAAAAATGTTTTGATTCTCCCTATACCCGGATGCTGCCTGAGCCAACTGGTTTGCTTCTTCGTTTTGCCCCCTAGGAATATGTTGCAAGGTTGCTGATCGAAACTGTCTAAGGAGCTCTTGGCAACCTTTGAGATATTCCTGCAGCGTGTCATTTTTGCATTCGTACTCACCTGTTAGCTGCCTGATCACCAACTCCGAGTCACCGAAGATCTCTACGGCGTCTGCCTTAACGTCCACGAGCAACCGCAATCCCCAAAGCAATGCCTCATACTCCGCTTGATTATTAGTCACCGGGTACTCGACCGGTATAGAGTATTTGAAAGGTGCCCCCTTGGGAGAAATCAACATGATCCCGACTCCACCACCTTTGCTACACGACGATCCATCAAAAAACAACGCCCAGGGGGCAATGGTTACTATGTTAGCGTTAGAATCACGATGGTGAGTGACGAAATCAGCCATAATCTGGCCTTTAACAGCCTTTGCCGATTCAAAACGCAAATCAAATTCAGACAGGGCTAAAACCCATTTGCCGATCCTTCCACTTAAAATCGGCATTGATAACATGTGCTTGATTACATCAAACTCTGATACTACCACGCATTCGACATTCAATAGATAGTGCCGAAACTTAGTACAGGAATAGAAAACACACAAGCACAACTTTTCCGTAGCCGAATACCTCGTTTCGGGGTCCAGTAGCTTTCGGCTAAGATAGGCTATGACTCTCTCTTTTCCTTCGAATTCTTGCATGAGGGCCGACCCTATTGTTACGTTGTCAGCCACCACGTACAACTTGAAAGGCCTGTCGAGTTGTGGAGGAACCAATACTGGTGGTGCCTTCATGTACTCCTTGATCTCATCGAAAGCCTTTTGTTGCACGTCACCCCACACGAATTCCTGATCTTTCTTGAGCTTCAACAGTGGAGAAAATGGCATCACGCACTCGGACAAGTTGGATATGAACCTTCTGACAAAGTTGATTTTGCCGAGCAGTGATTGAAGTTCTTTGAGATTGGTCGGCGGCACTACCTTATCAATTGCTTCCATGCTCTTCTTGCCGACTTCGATGCCCCTTTTGTGGACCAGGAATCCCAGAAACTCACCAGCCGACACCCCAAATGCACACATGGTTGGATTCATCTTTAAACCATGTTTCCTTGTGCACTCCAAGGTCTTCCTTAAATCGGCTAAGTGTCTTTCTTTGCCTCTGGATTTGATCACCGCGTCATCAATGTAGATCTCTACGATTTTGCCGATCAGCTCATGGAATATGTAATTCATGGCTCGCTGGTAAGTGGCACCGGCATTTTTCAAACCAAAAGTCATGACCATCCATTCAAACAAACCTATATGGCCGGGGCACCTGAAGGCGGTCTTTGCCACATCCTCTGCAGCCATGAAGATCTGGTTGTAACCTGCATTGTCGTCCATAAAGCTTATGATTTCAAAACCGGCCGAAGCATCTACTAGCAAATCGGCCACCGGCATTGGATAACCGTCCATAGGAGTGGCTTTGTTGAGGTTCCTGAAGTCGATGCAGACTCTCATCTTCCCGTTCTTCTTGTACACCGGGACAATATTGGAGATCCATTCCGCATATCGACACGGCCGAATGAAGTGAGCTTCTAGTAATCTTTCCACTTCCTTTTTCACGTCGGCCAACACCTCCTCCTTGTAGATCCTGCACGGAGGTTGTTTGTATTGGCGGTATCCAGGTTTGACCGGCAACTTATGCTCAACAATGGACCGATATAATCCGGGCATCTCTGTGTAGTCCCACGCAAAACAGTCTTTGAACTCTTTTAGAAGATCTACTAGCTGCACTCTGAAATCAGGATCTAAACTGGAACTTACAAACATCGACCTCTTCTTACTCGTATCACCAACATCCACCTCCTCTAACTTGTCGGCCGACGTGAAACCACGTCCCAGTTTGCCCTCGCTGTTGTCGGTTGGGTTGTCCATCTAAAAGAAGCTTTGAGAGCCGATTGCTTGGATCGGCTGTTGATCCCTGCCGTAGACGTTGACAGGACCTTCTCCCCACACGCGATCGGAGAAGCAGTCTACCCCGTCGAATTCCCAGTAGGTGGGCTCAATGGTGGCAACACTCACCGAGTCGTCAGCTTGGACAATCTCGATGTCATCTCCAACCCACTGTATGAGTATTTGATGCATGGTTGAAGGTATGCAGCAGTTGGCATGGATCCAATCCCTGCCCAAAAGCAGGCTATATGCCCCCTTGCCGTCAATGACAAAGAAGGTCGTAATGAGCGTCTTGGATCCAATCATCAGTTCCACGTGCACGGCACCCCGAGTGTCGGAGGGATTGCCGGCAAAATCGCGGAGTATCATATCCGTTTTGAGCAGGTCTTCATCGTTCATGCCCAGCTTTCTGAACGTGGCGTAAGGCATGATGTTGATTGCTGCGCCGCCATCAACAAACATCTTGGTTAGCGGCTTCCCGTTGACGTACCCCTTGACATACAACGGCTTCAAATGTCGATGCTTGGCTGGCTTGTCAAATGCTGCCTTCTGAGACAACATGAGCTGTGCCGCGGCTGCTTCTTCCAACTCCCTATTCCGGAGGCGCTGCACTCTCCTTTTCTGGCTTTTTCTGAGCCCTGGTGGGCACCACTGCCCCTTTTGCCACCTATAAGGGCGAGGCTGTGCCTCCTCGCCGTCGTCCTGGTGGTGCACCCACTCTCGATCGGCATATCTCTTGGCTTGCCGGCCCGGGCTTTCCGTTTTCAGGCGCCGATCGCTCATCGGGATGCGAGCTCCCAACCTTTCATGGACGGGACGGCGGTTGACCCGATCCTGCCTATACCCCCTGTACTGATCGCTGCATTCGGGGCAGTTGTTGACGGCAGGCAGTTTCAAGCCTTCGTTCCAGCAGTGGCGAAAGAACGGGCAGCCCCAGTGCTCTTGCTCCCGCTCTTGGCGGTGTTCTTGTTCCCAACGACGGGCCTGTTCTCTGTGGTAAGCCCTCTCCTCCAGACGATACCGGTGCTCTCCCGTGTGACCGTCTTCACGCTGGTATTCCTCTTCGAGTTCTCGCTCTTCGCGTTGGAGACGCCTCTGCTCTTTCTCATTTTGTCGGCGCCATTTGTTAAGGAGATCTCTGTGGGTAGGCCTGTGCCTGGAAGATGACTCTCCGTGCTCGTATCGGCTATTCGTGGCTTGGGCGCGCTGCCGGAGCTCATCGCCAGTGATTTGCCGATCGGGATCCACTGCGCCAAATTCGCGTGCCTTGTCGGAGGTGAGGACTTTGACTTTGCCCTTGCCTCTGGGATCTGCTGGGGTTACCATGTTCACTGAGAAGAACACGGCGTTCTGGGAGAAGGGGTTTGCATCGATCTTCATTTTGCCATTGAACTTGATGTGGCCGTCCTAGATGGCTTTCTGGATCCTCGTCCTGAACACACGACAATCATTAATAGAATGAGTGTTAGTGTTATGAAAACCGCAGTACTTCTTGTCCTTGACTCCTCCAGGACGCAGCATCGGGTGATCCGGGGGTAGCCTGACTCTTCCTTCGGCAACCAGGAACTCGAAGAGCTTGTCGGCTTTGGTGACGTCGAAGTCGTATGCCCCCTTCTGCTGGCGCAGCCATTGCTTGTTGGCTTGGGTCGGCTCCTTGTCCCAGTTGAGCTCTGCAGCGGCCACCTCATCTTCAGTGTCGGTATAGTCATCGGCTTCGTCCATGAAAGCCTGATACATCTGCGCCGCGACATTGTCCTTCTGGAAACGCCCTTCCCTCCGGAAGCCTTGCGCTTGGATAGTCATCTCATTCAGCCGGCGGGAGAGATGACCCAAGTCTTCAAACTCCTGACCGAACAGCTTGTCCCTCATGCTCGGGAGCATGCCTGCCACGGCCAATGGTGGAAGCTGATCGTCCGGCAGGTGCATGCCGAAGCACTGGCTCTTGACTTCCCTGAACCTGCGCAGGTAGTCCTGCGGTGTCTCATTTGGCTTCTGGCGTACGTACATGATGTCCACCAGTTTCTTCTCCTTGGTGCCCGTGTAGAAGTGTGTATGGAACTTTTGTTCCAAGTCCGCCCAAGAGAGAATAGAGCCCGGCGGTAGTGACGTGAACCATGCGAATGCCGGCCTAGTGAGTGACGACGGGAAGTACCGAACCCTGAAGGCGTCTTCGGTATTGGCCTCCCCAAGCTGGAGCAGATAACGACTGACGTGCTCCACCGTGCTGGTGTCGTCTAAGCTGGAGAACTTGGACAGGTCCGTCGGCACTTTGACTCTGGGGGGTAGAGCCACACGGTGGAACCATTCGGGGAACGGAGACCTGTAAGCATAAGTGCCCTTAGGCTTCAGGCCGAAAGTGCGCTGCATCATATCCGCCATCCTCTCTAGCATGACATCGACATTAGAGTCGGCGGTTTTTTCGGTCGTCGGCTTCCCATATCCTGGATGCGGGGCGCCCTCTATGTTGTGAGGCTCAAGCATCTCATGGTACCCGTTTCTGTAGTAGTCCTTTATGAGCCTATAGGTTTGCGGGGAGATCTTGCGTGTTGACTCTGGCGGCTGACCCTTAGTGCCGAACGTGAGCTGCCCCATGGTCGGCAACTGGCCTTCTGGCGTGTGCTTCTCTTGAATGGTCATCCCGCTTGATTGAGCCTTAGGCGGGGTCTCCTCACCGGCAGCTCCTGCCCCCTTGAGGTGATTCGGCAGATTGAAAAGATGTGGTCCTGCTATGGGGCCAAACTCGGCCTCCATAAGTTCATCGACCTTAGGGCCGAATTGGGCGATCATGATGGTGCGGAAAGTGTTGAGAAACGCCCCATGCATGCGACCGATGGCACCAGAGACAGCTTCGTTGATCATATGAGACATTTTCAACACTGCCTCCGCTTCCCCGGGATCATTCGGGTTGAGCTGGACGGGCTTCGGCAGATCGTGCAGACGGCGAACCTTTCCACTTTTGTTCTTGGAAAAGGCTTCTAGGCACTTGGCCTGGAATTCGGCACAAGCATTATCCACCTGCTCTCTGTACTCGTCGGGTAGTTCAGTGAGCTGCACCTGCACGAACCCCGCCTTGTTGCTGGCCTCGGCTTCAGTGACTTCGACCATTGCTGCAGGAAAAAGGCGTCCCACCGGGCGTGCCAAAAAGTGTGTTGGCACCAAAAGTGACGCACTGTGCCAATCACACAGCAAGCCGGAGAAGCTGGCTTCAAACGTGGCCCGGGTGCTCAGAAGTCCGGTGCGTGCCAGTCAGTTTGCCTTGCAACTAACAAGGGAGATAAACTGTTAAATACAAAGCTGGAACATGTCGGGTATGACCAGACAGTTCCAAAATATATGGCCCTGAAGCCACTTACGACGACATATAGCTATGAAAGCTATCTGTCAACAGGTTTAAAGATTATTCGACAATATGAACAGAGTTACGTGAATAACAGGTTGCCGAACACGTTTGCATGAGAATCGTACTTGCATGATGTATTAAATATAAGTTAAAACTTAACCAATCTCGATTGTACAACCGAGTTGGGATCCATGGGGATTGAACATACAAACTAAGCATGACTAAGCTAATCTAAAGCCTGCGCCTGCCGCACGACACCTAGCCTTGTCATAGATCAAACATACTTAACATGCATGAACCCTCACCACGTGGCAATCCAGATACGATCCAATCGGCTATTACGAACAATAGATCTACTGCATAAAAGACTTTTCAATAATAAACGTGAAAGAACAGAGCAGATCTATAAAGATGAAGCCGAAACGAACGGTATCTAGATTGGGCAAAAGTGTTATGATGAAATAAACATAACAAAACATATAACACAAGGTAACTTAATGAATCTATCAGATTGCCAAATCTAACAGAGCCGATAACTATTTTTACTCATGACTCAATCCGCCGCACGATACAAGGCATAAGCAAAAACCTCCCGTCATAAGCTTAAATCCGCCGCACGATACTAAGCTTAACGTACGAGACTACTTGCACCATATCTAAACCCGCCGCACGATACTAGACATGATAACAAGGTTGCCGGAACTTACGGAGGTCGACGGATCGATGGCCCCTCTCGAAGAACACGACGACACGACTTGGACTCGAAGACGGCACGGGGCCGGGTTGGTTGTATTGATTGTGAACCTCCTTACAATAGTCGCAGGGTTTATATTTATACCCTGGTGTTCTACGAGTCCTAGGAGGACACGATTACAACAACAAAACAGGAAACTTATCTAAAACACGATGCCTTTTATTCTAAGCCTCCCTTAATAATCGGCACGTGCTAACCATGACGATATCTTCTGTTGCCGAATCTTCTGATATGCTGTATTTGTCGCAAACCGACTTAGCCTGAGGTAGCCGACCGCAGCGCCATATTGCCGAATCCACCCCCCGTTTGACCAGTCGCCTCCACAGCCTTACCGAATCGATTGGATTAGCCGATCGTGCTTGCTATCTACCGAATCCCTCAGGTGGTGATTTCTCCCGAACCTGCGCCGTGCTGGCCCACTTGTCATAGTGCAAAAATTCTGTGTTAACACCTCCTGTCTGACCTGGAGCCTGGGGGTCTGTTTATATAGCCCTAAGGGATCAACCGCGACCGTTGGATCAAACCGACTTCACGTAGGGCTGAGATTGATCCTCAAAGGCGGTGGAAGTAGCTTGTAGAAGACGGAAGCCAGCGGCGTCAGGGGGAGACCGACCGGTGGGCCCAGGGGACCGGTCGGTCCCACCTAGAAGTGGATCGGGGTGCCTTTCCTCGTGGTGTCTCTAGGTGTTCTCTGGAGTCTTCCAGAAGGTTCCTGACTTGCCGAATGCGTTATCTCCCGTCGGTTTCCTTCTAGGGGAAGGAATCGAAGGTTGTTTCCTGGTTTAGTCCCTGCGGATTCACAATTCACCAAAACTCGTGGAATTTATTAGTTTTAAACCCTATACTAAGGTGGAGTTTATATATTCATCCATTTTCATGCTTAATTGACATTTAATAATAAGAGTTAATTAGTGTCAACAGTAGCTAAAGTAGCTATCTACTAATGCCAAGCGGGGTTGTCAGTCCCGACACTAGTAGGAGCTAACTAACGAGAATGCAATCTACCAGGAGGAGATTCTGCAAGCGCACAGAACTATCGTAGTAGCACTTCACCTGGGAGTACCAGGTGTCGATTTATTTGATCCCAAGGGAAGGCTAGGGTGGTGTAAGAGTCGAGTCAAGGAGGGGATGAGAGTCGAAGAAATAAGAAAAAAGAAAAGGGGAGAAGAGAGGAGATGAAGGGCTAGAAAGAATATATGGGTGGATAGGTAAGGATGAAATGGATGGCTAAGGTAAGGTGGATGGATAGGTAGATAGAGGGTAACTAAGGGTAACTAAGATAACGAACTACTAACTAATAACTACTCCTAGATAACCACGAAGCAAGATAACTACAAGGCAAGATAACTACGAAGCAAGACAGGCAAATGTCAATAAAGCAACTAAGTTAAGTAAAGTTTTATTCCTATCTTATCAAGTATCGAGGCGTACTAGCCTTTACCACTAACTTAGGTTGAACGCTAGCACAACGAGCCTTACTGTTAAACTGGGCCAACTACGTGGTGGAATTCAAGGCGCACAGGGCTGTCACCACCTGCTTGCTACCACAGCTATCCGGGGGTCCAGCCGTATCTGAAGGTAAGTCTATAACTAAGCACCACGCTTAACTATATTCTAACTATCTGTACCCTAGCTTTGAATAGAGACACCCTTGTGAACGTCAGAGCAAATACTTGAATCAATAAGATAAACACTAAACTAACTAAGCAACCTATTGGCAAAGATCAAACACTAAGCTCACTAGAGATTAACTACTATGGCTAAGTGAATTGAACTGTAGGATAGCTAGACACTCAAGCAATCAATCAAGTATACCACTCAATACTGATAAGTAGAATAAAGTAATACCTGAAATGATGAAATAGAATACAGTAAAGTGCTTGAGTAACAAGAGCAAAACCTGAACTGGAGATGAAGGAAGACTCTTCCCAGCTCCAGGACCGATCACTCGCACGCCTCTACTCTTGAGCTAAGCCTTGAGCAGCGCTTCCGCGAGGGCAAAGATGCCTTGCTCTACTAGCTACCTACTTGCCTAAGCTCTCTGAGCTTCTAACCTAACTCTCACTTGCTTCTCTTGCTTGTGTGTTGCTTGGTGTGGTCTTGTTTTGGAATATGATGCCTCAGGGGGGTACTTATAGGGGCAGCCAGCCGACCTAGGGCTAACCCTAGTGGCGGGCGCCAGCCCTAGGTCGCGGCCGCCACCCTCACAACCGTTGGATGAACTGCCTTTGCTTCAACGGCACCCAGGAGCTCCAGAGAGGCGGTTGGTAGGTTGGTTGCATGTCCAAGTAACCGCCATTCGGCCTTGATCCACGCCACTCACTCCTGAGCTGTCCGATGCCACTGACCTAGTGACCAAGGGCCAAGATTTGGCCTTGGGATGGTCACACGGATCATTGACATGGCAAAGGGGATTTGAACTTCATCAACAACAACAACGGTTTCCGTCAACAGAATCAAGGATGGAATCAGCCTGCAAATTCTCAAGGTAACAATTCATTCCCCCGCTCTAATTTTCAGAATTCTGATAATTTCTCATTCTTGAAAAATTTAGTTTACTCACAAGGTAGAACTACTGATTTCTGGAATAAGAGATTAATGTCGAATGATAAAACCCTTGAGAATATAAATGCTAAATTGGAAGATTTCTCATCTGCTCTGAAAAATCAACTTAGCTTTAATAAGATGTTAGAAACCCAATTAGCTCAACTTGCTGCTATCATACCATATTTTGAATGTGGCAAAATTCCTGCTAAATCTGACATGGAAACTGCAAATATGGTTGAAATAAAGTATTTTAACTATTATGAAGATCAAACCATGACTGTTAAAAAGGGTGATCCTGGTAGTCCCATAATTAGATGCTCAATCTTTGGTGAAGTTTTTAAAAATGCCATGTGTGATTTAGGATCGAGTGTGAACATTTTATCTAAAGATTTCTATGAAAACTCGTTCTTTCCACCCATGTCATCCACATCTGCCTATGTTGTGCTAGCGATCAATCCACTTGCTATGTAGAAGGAATAGTTAATGATTTACCTGTTCATACTAGAGGTTCCTATGTTCCTACTGATTTCATAATATTAGATATGGGAAATAGGAAAGATGTGCCTCTAATCTTATGTAGACCCTTCTTGAACACTATTGATGCTTGCATATATGTGGGGAGTGGTAAAATGCAAATGACATTAGGAGGGAGGAAGGAAATATTCTCCTTTTCCCATGGTCCCGCATATGCCGCTAACATGCAGGAAGCAAAACCCGTTCGTACCAAGAAGAGGTGCCCAAGAACAACGTGGAACATAAAGAAAGAACCACCTCCTCCTAAGTTGTATAGTTCACATAACAAAGGAGAGGTGCCAAAAGAAGAAGAACTTGGTGAAGTACTGAGAGAAGAAGTGCCTAAGGAAGAAGAAGATCCACCCGATAAGGATGAAACTCCATGGACATAAGGTATGGTTTTACTTTTAATTTTTCCCTTCAATTTTCCCTTTTTCGAATAAATAACATATGTCATGCATGTAACTAAAAAAAATCAGTTATCATTAGTTATATGCATAGGTATATGTTAACTTAGCTAGAATAATAAAATATCATAATAGGATAGTTTCCCTTTTCACAACATTAGATAGTTTCCCTTTTAATAAAATGAGAACAAGAGCTCTGACTGAGAAGAAGAAGATCCTTCACCAAGCAAGAAGCCAGCTTGGGGGAGACCCCCGCTCCAATAAGGTATGTCTCAAGCCTACACTTTACATTCAGTTCTTAAATTCTATATCTTTTGAATGTCACATGCTTGCCTAAATAACCATTCCATGAATAAAATTGATAAAATCTGCTTAAACAAGTTGAAACCTGAATAAGATTTGAAATATGTCATGCAAATGCTATTGTTATGGTTTGAATAACTGGTCTTATCTAAGTTGTAGCTTTTGTGGGTTGCACATGCTTTAACTGAAATCATGCTTAGTGAATAAAGTTAGTAAGAAATGGAGTAATTCTTTAAACTAGCTAAGGTGAAATTAGGACCTAATCTGGAGGATTTCTTTTAAAAATTATGAAAACCTTGCTAAAAGTTCCTCCTAGATTTTATCCCATCCCACCACCAGCCAAATATTTGTTAGTCAAAACCACAAAGAGCTTTGTCTGTGTTGAGCTTTGTTAGACCTCATAGATCTTAGTAGAGAAGCTTATCATATCTTTTGATCAAGATACACACCCACCCACCATATTGCTTACTTTCCACTTTGGAAGTTTGCAACCACCAAATAAATTGCTCATTCTCTACACTGGAGATATGCAATACCTTGCCAAACGTCCCATTGCTAGCCTTATGCTATTCCTACACTGGGAAGAAGCATTTCTCTCCCTTTCCCTACTCATTTCAAAAATCCTTTCCTATAGATAATCTGGGGAAATCTAGAGCTAAAAAAAGAGAGAGATAAAAAAATGAGCAAAGTAGCTCAAGAGAGCACTATGTCCTAAGAAAAGGTGAGGACACATCTTTTTGTCTACTCACTATGTATCCAAAAAAGAGAGAGAGAGAGAGAGAGAGAGAATTATCATTAGCTCTAGACCCCAAAAAATTAACTAGGAAGGATTATGAAATATCTCTCTATACACTTCCACATAACCACACACGCACATCTTGATCAATTTTTATGATTTGCTGCTCCTTATGATCTGAGTGTCTAGCTTAGCAATAAACATTAGGCAATTTGCTCATGGTTCTTAGCCTTCCTATAACTCCACATATCATTCTTTAGAAGTAGGAGAGGCTACATTTTGGCCTAAGTGAGGATGTAAACACCATTGAGTGATTGAGTGAATCTTGGAGGACTTAAGCAAGTTGTTATCTTTTAAAAACCTTGAAAAAACTTCAGACAAAATCCTAGTCAAACCTGAGCAAGATAAAAGTTTCCAATCTACTACTTTATTTCACTCTTGCATGTTTGAAGTGAAAAGCTATAAGCCCCACATTGATATGATTAATGATATATGCTAAGTTATTTCTCACTATACAATATGCACTTGCATACATCTTAAGTTGCTATCTATTTCTTGCTCAATGCTTAAACTGCATTGTTGCTCGAGGATGAGCAACAGGTTAGCTTGAGGGAGCTTGTTGATGGTCCTTAAACACCTATTTTACCATCAACAATTGACCCTAAAGTCCACCAAAAAGGCATGAAATGTAGTCAAATAGGTTTCAAACTAACCAAATTCCACATGTCCATAGATTTTTATTTGAATGCAGGATTTGGACCAAATTTGAAGAGTGAACCCACCAGGAGACGAGCCCACTCACCAGGACCCAATTGGGCCCTAGTGGGGTGGCGCCCGCCACCCCTAGGTGGCGCCCGCCACAAGGGTGAAGCCCACATTCTCCCCTGCCACGTCACTGATCCGTGTGACCACCCCAAGGCCAAATCTTGGCCCTTGGTCACTAGGTCAGTGGCATCGGACGGCTCAGGAGGAAGTGGCGTGGATCAAGACCGAATGGCGGTTACTCTGACATGCAACCGACCTAACCACCGCCTCTCTGGAGCTCCTAGATGTCATTGAAGCAAAGGCGGTGCATCCAACGGTGATGAGGGTGGCGGCTGCCACCTAGGGCTGGCGCCCGCCACTAGGGTTAGCCCTAGGTCGGTTGGCTGCCCCCTATAAGTACCCGCCTCACTCCACAAGGCTATAAATACCCTCCTGAGGCATCACTTCAACACACACCACACACCAAGAAAGACAGCAAGCAAAGAGAAGCAAGGCTAGAGCTAGAGAGCTAATAGCTTAGGGTTTAGCCAAGCTTACGCAAGTCGATAGCTCGTAGAGCAAGGCACCTTTGCCCTCGTGGGAGTGCTGCTCAAGGCTTAGCTCAAGAGTAGAAGCGTGCGAGTGATCGGTCCTGGAGCTAGGAAGAGTCTTCCTTCATCTCCAGTTCAGGTTTTGCTCTTGTATCTCAAGCACTTTACTATATTCTAGTTCATCATTTCAAGTATTACTTTATTCTACTTATCAGTATTGAGTAGTATACTTGTTTGATTGCTTGAGTGCCTAGCTATCCTACACTTCAATTCACTTAGCCATAGTAGTTAATCTCTAGTGAGCTTAGTGTTTGATCTTTGCCAATAGGTTGCTTAGTTAGTTTAGTGTTTATCTTATTAAGTCAAGTATTTGCTCTGACGTCCGCAAGGGTGTCTCTATTCAAAGCTAGGGTTGAGATAGTTAGAATATAATTAAGCGTGGTGTTTAGTTATAGACTTACCTTCAGATACGGCTGGACCCCCGGATAGCTGTGGTAGCAAGCAGGTGGTGATAGCCCTGTGCGCCTTGAATTCCACCACGTAGTTGGCCCAGTTTAACAGTAAGGCTCGTTGTGCTAGTGTTCAACCTAAGTCAGTGGTAAAGGCTAGTACGCCTCAATACTTGATAAGATAGGAATAAAACTTTACTTAACTTGGTTGCTTGTTTGGCATTTGCCTATCTTGCTTCGTAGTTATCTTGCTCTGTGGTTATCTAGGAGTAGTTATTAGTTAGTAGGTAGTTATCATAAGTTATCCTTAGTTATCCCATTCTATCTATCTATTTAGTTATCCACCTTACCTTACCATCCATTTCATCCTTACCTATCCACCATATATTATTTCTAGCCTTTCATCTCCTCTCTTCTCCCCTTTTCCTTTTTCTTATTTCTTCGACTCTCATCCCCTCCTTGACTCGACTCATACACCACCCTAGCCTTCCCTTGGGATCAAATAAATCGACACCTGGTACTCTCAGGCGAAGTGATACTATGATAGTTCTGTGCGCTTGTAGAATCTCCTCTTGGTAGATTGCAATCTCTCTAGCTAGCTCCTACTAGTGTCGGGATTGACAACCTCACTTGACATTAGTAGATAGCTGATTTAGCTTCATTCCTTTAGGTATAGTGACCGGACTTGCTTCAAGCACTTCTGACACCGTTGCCTGGAATAGATTCCATAGTCTACTCCTAGTAACGACGTTGGCTAGTGTCAACAAGCATTTCTGGGCCGTTACCGGGGATAGTTGCCTAGCTCTATCTTTAGTGAAGCTAAGAACTACCAACACACCTCGGGGAAGAGATACGCGAAGTTTGTTACCCGTCCGACCATCGGATAAGGTAAGAGTTCTATTTGCAGTGTCTAACACCGCGTTCCACATGGTCATCCAACTCATTCCCAAGACTACATCCATGCTTAGTCCAGGCAAAACCACTAAATTAGCTCCAAATTTGTGCCCTCCAATTTCGATGGTCGCATTACAAACCATCTGTCTGGATATCACGCTACTCCCAACGAAGCTCACGCGAAACCCATAATCCATTTCAGACATTTCTTGATTATGCTTTTGTGCAAATGCCTTGCTCATGAAAGAATGCAATGATCCAGTTTCAAACAAAACAACTGCAGGATGATGGTTAACGAGACACATACCAGCGGTCACGGGCTCTCCTGCACGAGCTTCTTCGGCAGTCATGTTATGCATACGTGCGGGGTAGCTGGTCTGCTGCTTCTTTGGATGCGGGCAATATCTTGCAAAATGTCCCTCTTGGTTGCAATTGTAGCACGGCCCACGAACTAGAGACTTGCTTCCAGTTGAACTGCCTTGACCCCCTCGAATTTGATTTGCTGCTATCTTGTATGGACGTTGACTACGTTGAGCTTGTTGCTGACCTTTCTTCTGAGGCGGCCTGAAACGAGCTCCTGGCGCTGGTGGTCGATATTGGAAACGCTGAGTTGGCGACCCTCTCGGCTGGGAAGGTCCAGATTCCAATGTCCTCTTTCGAGCCTTGACCGCTGCATGCTTGTTGTTATGATTCTCTTGGATCAAACAATCACTGATGAAGTCATTGAAGACGGTACGAGATGAAGTACCCACTGATTTTCCCATTTTGGTATTTAACCCTCTCTTGAAACTAGCTATCTTCTTAGCATCAGTGTTCACAAAGTCCGGAGCATACCGGGACAAGGAATTGAACACATGATGATACTCGGTAACAGATCGGGTCTCCTGTGTCAAGCTCATGAACTCTGCCACCTTCATCTGAGTTAAGCCTAGCGGAATATAATGCCATCGAACAGCTTGCGAAAACAGTCCCCAAGTGATCGGTGTTCGGGCAGGATAAGTGGTGCGGTGATGTCCCCACCAGATTTCGGTCGGTCCTTGCAGCAGATGTGCAGCGTACTCTGCCTTGAGCTCCTCCGTGAGCCTGAGTAGCCAAAATTTTTGCTCCGTAGTGTGCAGCCATTCTTCTGCTTCCAGAGGTTTAGTAGCTTCCTTGAATAATGGTGGCTTTGTATCCAGAAAATCCTTGAAAGAGCTGTACTGATTTGGCTCCAGACGATGATTGCCATGCACCAAATTCTCTCGCAGAAGTGCTTCGATATTGCGCTGGCTCCCCAAAAATTGGGCGAAGAGTTGCTTGGGTGTGGCCGGTGGAGGAGGTGGTGGGTTGCGGTTCTCTCTATTATCGTCGTTACCACCACTACCGCCAGCCCCACTGCGAGTCGTCGTCATATGCATATATCGATAGCAATGATCATTAGGCGACATTGCCATTAGTGTAGAGAACAATAAACCATGCCAACGGAAATTATTCGGAAAATGAATTCACCAAACAATTACAGAGGCATAATAAATTCCAATCCACATTGCAACATCACATAATAAGAGTGCTCATCACAAATCATGCAACAGCCAACATATCATCCATGTGTGCCCATACATATGGGACTTTTAAAGGTCTTGCGCCACGCGCACATAGGTTCCCAACACAACCGTACAACATCCCATGATAACGCAAAAGACTAAGCGCGAAGGACGTGTGACAAAAGATCACCACGCTCTAACAACAGCTAGCCTACGCTCTATCGGCACCATCATCATCATCATCATCGTCGCTCGAGATATCTGAAGAACCACTAGAAGAAGCATGAGGATCCGGGTCCTCCTGAGGAAAGATGGGGTTCCTCTCGTTCTCTCAGCGATGGATCTCCTCATGCAGGCGATCATTGTAGTCCTGGAGGTGATGAAGCTGTAGCTCCAAGTCTCCCACCTGAAGCCTGAGAAGCCTGTTCTGCTCAGTCGCGCGTATGACCTCAATACACACACCTCGATGTGACTCCTCAGTCTCTGCCATGATCGTGGATAGGAAAGTTATCATCCCCTGCTGATCAGCAAGCTACTGTGCCGTATCCTGCTCCCTCTGACGAGCCTGATCCCTCTCGACAGTCATGTGAGCTGGCTCTGTGGTGAGACAGTCCATCTCTGCAGTATGCTCCTCTTGACTCTGGTGGTGTGTGGCTATCTCCTCACTGAGAATATGGTCCAGGTGATCGTAGCTGCGCGACAAACACCCATAGGTAGCCATGAGTGCAGCCATAGCACTCCCAGCTGGTCCTGCACAATGCTCTCACTCCAAGGAACTGGCCTCAAGTATAGTGGCACCTGGCTGACGCCACACCGACTGGTAAGGGTCCGCCATAGGGAAGATGCTAGCAATGGCCTGCGCAACCACCTCCGGGTGGTCCTCCATAATGTCCCGAAGAACAGTATAGGCAACCCTGTTAGCTCCATACCACGGGGTCCTACCCTGCAGAGCGAACACCCGACGACACCATAGAGGATCCCGAGCATCGCGGCTGGGCACGTCCACCTCAACTGTGTACGTGTAGCGGTCCTCTGAAAACTGCACTCGGTGCCAATCGTACTGCGGCTCCTGGCCCTCCTGGTATCCCACTAAGTGCAGCACTCTCCATAGAATGGTAGGCATGCCGAACTCATCCAGAAAGTCCTCTGATCCCTCAGCAGTCCAGGGTCCCAGCATATAGTTATTTCTCTTGCCTCCAGTCGACTTACGGGCAGTGCACTTGGTACGGGCCATCTGAAATAAGTTTATCCACATAGTTTTAATTAGTTGAGAACAACTTTTATTAGAAAACGGGACGGATATCATAAGGAAGGAAGTAAGATTAATGCAAGATTGTATGATCATGATGCATGTGCATAACATACGTCCTCACTGTCTAACATTCTAACGGCTAGACGGTGGCATACAACGTTCTCTCATAGCGTTAACTAATGTACTAAACGTTCGCAAGTTAGCGTACCTGCAGAAAATCATTTCAGCCTTGCCCACAGTATGAATATTATGCATTGCTGAATTTAATCTAATACTAACTTAGGTGCACACCCAGTATACACGTAAGTAGTATATGTACCCATTGAATAGGATACTCCCACAATTAAATACTTTCATATATACCCGTGTGCAACAGGTATACATTCCAGTACCGGTCTAACACTCCCCTAGATTGGCGGTTGTCCAATCTTGCTTCACAACTCCCTCATTACCTTGGCGTAGAGGCAAATTGATCCATACATTACTATCCCGAATAATAGCACCCATACAATTTCACCCTTGCCGTATGGATGACAGAAAACAACAGAATTTAAATATGATGCACGACCCCCAAGTTAGTAGTTAAATAGCCACCTAAGATCCTATTGGGCATAAGGACTTGATCACTGGCACACCTTAGTTTTTATTCTTACGGTTTCCAAATCCTACTATAACTATAGGTTGGCAAGTATGACTTTATTCTTGTGAAAATACTGTTTTTCAAATACACTTATGAACAGTACACTGAACTGTGCTCCGATGCCAGCTGTAATAGAACCAACCAATTTGCACCAGATCAAGTACCGAGACCTCCGCTTATCGCAGAAATCATCAAGTACTTAACCTCGTACAAACCCGGTAGTCCGGAAATCTTGAAGGATTTCAGATCATTTTAACTACGAGCCAAGATCGTACTAGTTCAGCGACATGCCCACAAGTTACATCACAGTTGCACATAGTTCGATTACACTGGAGTACGAAATAATATTACAAACCAGAGTTTGAACAGTAGCGGAAGCAACATAGTTTTAAACAAAAGTTCGGAAAGTTCTTAATACAGTGCCAACAGTCTGATCAGGTCCACAAAAGCATCAGATAAGATAGGTAGCGACCATGCCCTTGGTCTAGTCATCTTCCGTAACCGGGTACAAGCAGTTCTCACAGTAGCCAAAGAAGCACTGGCCATCTGCAACAACAAGTGGATAAAACCCTGAGTACGAGAAGGTAGTCAGCTAGACTTACCCGTTATAAACCAGAAATAATGAGACTCCAAGGATCATGTAGGCTATATGTGGTGTTGGCTGTACATACCCTTTTTGCATGAAAGATTTTTGTAAGAAAAATTAACATAGGGTGATGGCAGTCACTTTTAGTAATTAATTCTACCTGACTAGGTTTGCTCCTGATCTAAAACAAGCACTTGACTAATTATTCACTGTCCAGGAGCGATGGCGATTATAATCGATTCCTACCCAGCTGGGGATAAAATATCGCACACTCGCCCGATCACACCTGCGCTCGGTAGCCATCGGCTGCCACTCAGGAGGTTCGAGAACACAACGCGCGGGACAGCCATGGGCTCTTCTACATCGAGAGTTATCTCAGGGCCAGGTCGCTCAAGCTATAGCTGCCCACGGTCATGCCAGGTCGATCAGGCCCTGCCTGCCCTTGGACCATGCCAGGTTGCTCAGAATAGTTGCCCACAGTACAGCTGAGGCCCCGGGTGTTAGGCGTCAACATCTCCATCACTGGCTTGAATAACCTTACTCGGCTTCACGGGAGGTACTCCGACCTACTCCGTTAAGTGATTAACGCGTTCAATTTGACTGAAGGGACATTCCCAAACGGGTCCTATGCGACACAGACGGGAGACTACTAGCACACAGAACCCATGTCCTGCTGCTCTTACATCCCGCCCGGTCTCAGATTAATTATCACATGGTTATCTCCATGATAGCACCAGGCTAGTCATGATCAGTATCCACCTAAATGCGGGAGACGGGGAATCACCCGACTTTTACCGGTCTAAGCAGGGCTAAGCATAAACATCGAGCCTAGACCTAACAGGGATATGAAGATAATAATTGCTGGTGGACAAGGATATAGTAATAATGCATCAACGGTAGCAATCAATTCCTATAACCTAATGCAACAGTCATTATCAGGTTAATTATAAACCATTGCAAACCGTAGGAGTTAGAATGCTCCGGGGCTTGCCTTTCTCGAAGTCCGACGGGCGGTGATCACGGCACTCGGGCAGTTCCTCGGCGTCGGTGCCTTCGGTCTCCTCGGGCTGACTCTCCTCCTGGCTGGGCTCTTCCGGCTGCGGTGGATTATGGGTCTCCTCTGCCGCTCCTGTATGATGCATGATATGTATGAATAGGATGAATGCACAAGAATGCATACAGGATGCACAGAGCTGATAACACTTCAGAAGATAAGCACATGTCATCTACTTCATTTTCTTCAACAAGGTAGTTAACATCATCTTAATGATTATAAAAGATCCCAACATCTAACAACCATTTAACTTTTCTAATTAACCAATTAAGACACATAATCATCACAGCATTACCTACTTAATTAAATTATTTTCATCTACTTACTTGCTTTAATAATCCTATTTAAATATGCTTATAACAGCAACCTACCGTAAGTAGTTTCAGAAAAATCTACAAAAATTATTTAGGGTTGACAGCATGCAAAACAACTTACTGTTAAATTTTCAAGTCATTTGGGTTTAAGCACTGTCCTCTATGAAAAAGACAAATAACATGATGAAAAGGTGCTTTGAACTACTCATCATAATAGAAAGTGTCAAACAATAGTTTTAATATTTTTCTTCTGAACTTCTTAGCACAAGAGCAGTCCACAAAAATTATCAAGTTCATATTCATCATATTTTAATTACTACAAATTATACAAGAAAACAACATTTAACCATTTTAAATGCTACTGCCAACATATTTCACAGAACATCTCCATAGTATATTTTCCTAGAAACTACTCATCTACACAGACTTAACAAAATTGGAATCACATTTTTCCGAGCTACACAGAATTAGTTATGTATTTTCTAAGTTAGCAGCAAAATCTTAAATCAATTTCAACTGCATATAAAAGTATCACCAAAAATGCATTTTACATTTTTCACAGGTAGCCCTACTCATTCTTAACACACCAAAATTTGTTTCATTTTATTTGAACTTAAAATGAGCCTGGTATGAATTTTTGAAGCCTTAACACAAATTCTGCAAAACTGTTTTTAAAGAAAACCCGACCTAAACTGCTACGGGTACCCCACTTCGTACACCAGCAGACACAGGGCATAACGCTAGATGCACCCGGCTATCCCGAGCGCTTGCGTACCCAGACTTCTCTCCTTTCCCTTTTTTCTCACTACCAGCGGGCCCCACTAGTCAGGTGACCCCACGCGTCAGTGGTAAATGGACCCACGCGACACTGGCACTGTGCTCCCACCGGCGCTGACTGACGTTAGCTCACCGGTGGTGAGGTTTCTGGCGACACCAACCCTACCACTAGACTCACCTTCGCGAGGCGGACACTGTCGGCTATGTCTTCACGCTAGAGGCTCACCGGAGCAAGCTCGACGACGACAATGGTGGAGCGGCAGTACGGCAACTCGGCGTCGAGGCCTTGCCTGGCTATTCCGAGGCTCGGTGACGCGAGAATTAGCTCAAGCAAACCCTAAGCTACCTACCGAGGCTGCTAACGAGTTTTGCCGGCTTCGGCATTGCCCGGCGCCACGCACGGCGGCGGTCCGCGGCGGACATGGCCATGGCATGGCCCTGTTCTGGTTGAAACATGGCGAGAGAAGAGTCTCCATCTAACCCTAAGCAACTACAGAGGTAGAGGAGATGAGAACGAGGCTTGGTTGGGCATGGTTTGGCCAGAGTTAGCCGGACCACGTGATGGTCATGGTGGCGGCCAAGGCAAGAACCCGAGGATGGCGCTCGGCGTTCCGTCGGCTAGAGAGGAGGAGAGGGGAAACCAACCCGTGCTGGTGCAAGAGGAGGTTAGGGCGGAGGTGTTGGCGGAAGGAATCGAATGGCGGTGCGCTGTGGAACGAGCAATCGCTCGCCGGAGTTCGGCGAGCGGCGGCGGCGCTTTGAATTGGGGAAGATGGAGTGGATGGAGGAGGCGAGAGAGCGAGTGAGCGAAACAGCTCCTGGCTTGCAAGCGCAAAGCGGAGAGGAGGCAAAAGAGAGGGAGGGCGCGGGTGCATTGCACCTGGCCACTTCCCGTCGGGGCGGCGCTCCCGACCGGCGCGGCGGCGTCAGGCATCGGCGGCCACGCGGCAAGCAGGCAGAGGGCAACGGGGCGACGTGGCGACCTTGGCGCAAACCGCGGGCGACAAGAAGTCAGTGGTTTGGTCGGCCGGCGAAGCGGTCTCGCGGCGTCGGGCGGTTTCTGCCAGCGTGGAGGCGAGCGGCACGCGCGCGGGGGAGGAAGAAGAGGGTGACAGGTGGGTCCACTACGGTTTAAACTAATGAACTTTTTGTTTATTTCTAAACTGCTCCACAACTCCCAAACTAAGCTGGATTAGGAAAAGGTCCTAAAAGCAAAGTTGCTTAGAATTTTGCAAGGAACAAATCATCTTTATGCCTCAAGTCCAAATTCTGCATAGAAAAAGAATTTTACTCTTAATCCATTTTCCTAATGCAAGAAATAACATTTAAAAGACCTTTTCTGAAAAAGTGCTTTTAAGCAAAGTTGTTCTTTTCATGAAGACCTACACCTTTGGTTTAAGGCACTAAGTCAGAAACAGAAAGCAAAACATAGCTATACTAGAAGCTTTAACAAGGACTTAAACACTCAACACACAAATGCACATGAAAAGATGAGATGCTATGCTCATGCTATGTCAAGTTATGCATTTTAGGGTTGCTTAACACCTAGGGTGTTACACATAATTCCATTATGTAGATTTGCTTCACGATCAAGGGGAGGAATGAGAAATCCAGCTTCAAGACACTTTGACCTTCTACTCAACACTTTGATCAGTACAAGCCACTAGACGCTGCCTCAGCCATGAAGAAGAAGATGATCCACCACTCATTCTTGGAAGATCGTTCTTGAAAACCTTCAATGTTGTCATCTATGTTGGAACTAGAGAAATCCACTTTTGGATCTTTGACCAAAAGGTTCATTGCCTCTTCAACAATTACACCATTTATGAGTAGCCAAAGAAAACCAAGAGAAGACGTTGACTCAACCGACAAAGGAAGAACCAACTTCCAGGAATAGAGGGGATATCATAAAGGATGAAGCCACTGCACCACAAGAAGTAGAAGATGGAGAGACAGTACCTAAGCCTACAAATCAAGAAAATAGTTGACAAAGTCTCCATCATCTGGATCTGTTGAAGATAAGACTCAGCTGGCCCACAGTGAGATAAGCAAGAGAAGACAAGTTATTCATGAACAACAACCAGCTAGACAAGAGAAGCTTCCACAAGGTGGTTCGACACAATCACTCTTCAATGGTAAAGGCAACATCTCAAGGTATGTGACCATCACATTAAAAGCTTCCCCTAAATTCTGGTATGTGCATAAATAAGAACCAAACATGTTTCAGTTGCACCTCACTTGATCCAACCTAATCAACTCAACATGTTCAGTTATTTACTCCTTGTTCTTAGCTTTACTCTCTTGATCTCACTATCTTAACCAAATGAGCTAAAATATTGTGCATTCAACCTTTGAAAGATGATATATCACAATCATGAAAAGATCGATACACTATGCATAGATTATCCTTCCATGGGTCAAGTAATCTAATCTGTTAAATATTTTAAGATGCTACTTTTCATGCTCATCTTTTGATCCTATCACTCATATTAAGATTGAATAGAATACATAAACAACAAGTTTATCTTGTTCGATGTGCCTAAGGTTAGAGAGGACTGAACAAAACTTTTGGTTCTGTTGGTGTTTTTTTTCACCAGCAGAGCCCATGCACTTGATCTCTACCTTGTCTTTATGAGCAGGACACACTCTTGAGCAAAACATGGAGGAGTTTGTCAAATCCCAAATTCTATAGAGTGAAGGTCCTAGATCTACAAGAAGATATGCACTAATCAAGATGTTGCCAGCTTCCACAACTAATGCTTCACTTCAAATTGCTGGGCAAATGAAGAACATTAGTGACACCATATCAAGAGGTGTAGTTATCAAGGTCTACATAACAAGATCAAATGATGCACGTCAGGAATGAACATGGTGAGAAGTCCTGTTCAGAGGACTTAAAACATTGAACCCTCGCCGAAAAGGTAAAAACGGTAGTTATCCATATTTATCTTTTCTACATTAGTTCCTATTTTGCATATTTACTTTCCATCATTGTTTCTCCATAGAATATTTCCTTTTCGGTATTAGCATTGCATAAAAAATAAAATAAAAATATTTTACTTATTGCATTTCAATATAAAACCTAAAGCCCCATGTGAATAATTTTGTGGTATGTAAAAACCCACATGAAATATTCACCGTGGTGGCATAAAAATAAAAATAAAAATGCATTCATTATCATTGCATCAAAGAAAATATTAAAATACAAAAATATTGAGAAAGAGATCTTACTGAAACTCTGGACAACTAAGGCTTGAGTGTCCAACCACTAACGCTTAATTTGTTCAATAAGTTTTGTTGTCTATTTGAGTTTCACAGGATTGAAGACCAAGAAAAGCTGACGAGCAAGTGGATGTTCCATCCACTGTCGGAGCACTGTCCAATAACCATCAACATCAATCAAAGCTTCGATAAAGGAAGAACATTTTCACTGCTAGTCCGCTGCATTACAAGATCGAACGACTATGTCAACATCCAGCTTGGGGGAGGCACCCTCACGTGTATCCAGGTAAGTATCCTTCCTCTTAAGTTTTCTTTCTATACATAAATCTAAAAAAATATATACAAAAAAATGTGGGCACATGAAGGCTCACCAATTAAAAAAAAGAAAAAAAATATATGGGCACATGAAGGCTCAGCGCTATTAAGGGAACCGACTTGGGGGAGACGCACCCCCGTTATCTTCGTAATCCACGTATGTCTTATTCACTATCTTAGTTATTTGTAATATGTGTGTGTTAGGTTAAATAAATAGTGTGTTAAGTTTGCTTAGTTTGTTTTATGAAATTAATAATAAAAGAAGAAGTCTCTCTCTAATCTTTTATATGGAAATGATGAATAGTTGCTCTATCTAATTTCTTTCAAGTACCTAGCCTTCAAAGCATGAGTTCTCTAATTAATAATGATGCCTTAAAGTGAAATTAAATATATGAGTATCAAATACTTGATCTAAAGTGTAGATAATTGACAGATATGATATGTGATGATCAGAGCTACTGTTATCTTGTTCTAAACAACACTAGAGTTCCGGAGATTTCTCAGTATAAATATGACTAATAATTGCATTTAGTTAAATTAAGCTTTGTTGAACCTATGAGAAGTTATCATGCTATTGAATTGAGATCACTTACACATTTCATCCATTTTCCGCACAAATGCTCACGATTATTTGTTCCAATCCTCTCAAAAGTTTGTTGGAAGCATGTGGCTATTGAAAAGAAAGAAGAAAGAAAAAAAATCTGAGGAAATAAAAAGGGACAAGTGTCTGAAACCTCAAAAAGAAAGATCCTGAGGAAATAAAAAGGGACAAGTGTCCGGAACCTCAAAAAAAAGGAAGAAAAAAATGAATATCAGAAAAAATGGGCACATGCCCGACAGTAGAATTTGCCTAATAGCCATGTGTCTGTGATAGACAGAAGAGAGTGATATATATAAAAGAGCATCCGACTCCATCTTCGTTACACATTCACTTCTCGATTCAATGGTATGGTTGACATTCTCTTTGGATCAATTGTTTAATTTGACAACATATGTTTTTAAGCTTTTGAAAATTCATAAAAACTATGGGATAAAGGTGAAGTGAAAGAACTAGAGACATAGTGCTTTATTTGATCATTCTATCTTTCAATTACTCAAGATTCAAGGTAAAGTGCTAAGCCCTGTAATGAATAATATGATACCTTTTTGAGAACTTTTGTTTGAATGCTTGTGTATTTGTTGGAAGTGAAGATATAGTAGCAACTCCTGATCCACTTTTTGGTTTGACTTTGCTAAGGGACTAGCAAAGGGTAAGCTTGGGGGAACTTGTTGACGCTCACTAATGCTCATAATTAACCATCAACTATTGCATGAAATGACACTAAATGAATCACAAAGCATAGTTGTAGGGTTTGAAACTAACAAGTTCCACGAGTTTTGGTGCTTTCACTTGTTTTGTAGGACATCCATGTTTTTACCATATAAAAGCATCTCAAGTGATGAATTGGAGTGCATCATTACGAAGAGATCGTCGAGACGATCGAAACAGACATATCATTTGCTATATTCGAAGTCCCGGATGAAAAGATATTAATTTCGCAACGAAATCTGCAAAAGAAAGATCTAGAAGACACCAAAAGACACCACGAGGCGGGCCACCACGTGGGCCCACTGGGCCAGACCGACCGGTCCCACCCTGGGACCGACCGGTCGGCCACAGAGGCCGTTTTGCCTCCGCCTTCTGGAACCTTCTTCCACCGCCTCCTAGGATGCATCTCCACCGTCCCTGAAGTCGGTTTGATCCAAGGGCTCACGTTCCATGCTCCGGGCTATAAAACCAGACCCAGACCCCCCTCTCCAGGCATCTCCATCTTCATTATTCA
Organism: Coix lacryma-jobi var. lacryma-jobi; assembly: GCA_009763385.1. Classification (NCBI taxonomy): domain Eukaryota; kingdom Viridiplantae; phylum Streptophyta; class Magnoliopsida; order Poales; family Poaceae; genus Coix; species Coix lacryma-jobi. Next base: position 64,688,277 of record CM019828.1, read on the forward strand.
TCTCCACATCAGAAACTAGGGTTTCAATTAGAAGTAGAGGTCCCTCTAGATGAATCTTTTCTAGTTCATCTAGAATTAGATCTAGTTCTAGTTCTAGTTGTCTAGTTCATCTAGTTGTAATTAGAGATCGGATTAGAGAGAGAAGAAGGAGAGAGCTGAGGAGGAGTCGGATCTGTCGGATCTTCCTCGACATTGTATTGGTGCAACATCTAGTTCGTCTTCAAGTAATCTCCAGGTTCTTCATTTACTATTTCCAAGTATTATATTTAATTTTAGTTCTTGCTTTATTTCATTTACTGGATCTCCGCTCGTATCGAGTGCTCTAGTTATTTGCAGTAATTAGAGTAGTAAGTGTTAGTGTAGACGTGGTGTCTAGACTAGGGTTTACCTGAGTTTGCACCCAGCCCCACGGATAGTTGTGGTAGCCCCAGGTGGTGACAGCCCTGACGACCGACGTAGTCCACCATGTTCGGGTTGGTGTTTGTAGGACCGTAGTCGGAGCTTCCTAGCCCCTTTCTCATCCCTTTCTGTGGCTAGTGTTCTGATGTCCCGAAGTAAGTAAAGTATAGTGAGCCTTTAATTAGATAGACCTACTTAGAAAACCATAAGATCTCTCTCTACCCACTTTATCATTCGTTTCTAGGACGTTCTTAATTCTTCTAGTACACTTCACGTTCCCCGTGGAAATCGATACCCTGGAATACTCACGGGTGAAAGCTACATCGGTATCCGTGCGCTTGCGGATTCTTCTATGTGTGTGTTTAAAATACCCAACACTATGTCTGATCCATTCTAAGTCCAAAGATATGTATCTTTACTATATTTTCATTACAATTTAATAAAGTTTCTTTGCCTCACTGTTTTTGCCTCATTCTTAAGAGTTTTTCAAGTTTCCTTCTTTTGATCTTCAAAGTTACCCTACCAAACTATCCTACTTGAGTTTCTCAGAGTAGGCACAGTCTCTGACCTCACCTCACACACGAACGAGGTCCGTCCTTTGCATTCTGGGTGGTCGGCAGTCGCTCCCTAGTCAAACCAATCATCCTACGCGTGACTGGGCTCCGCGCCTCGTGCTTCGGGTGGTCAGTGTAGCTAGGGCCAGCGAAGCTCTAGGATAGGTCCAACCAATCGCGGTCAACTAAAACAACTAAGTTAAAAATAGAGTTTTTAACAGCTACCACGATGACCAAGACAACAACACTGAGTGTCTGCTCACATGACTAACATAGACAATGACACTGAGTGCTCCATTAAACAAACAAACTTTACAACAAAGTTTTTATGAGCACCAATTCTGGCAATGTACCCCGGACAATCCGCGGTCAGAACCCGGACAGTCCGCAGTCAGAACCCGGACAGTTCGTCCCTGTGTAGATTGCCGGCATTTGAGTCTTTCACTTTGTTCCTATATGTGGCGCTTCTCCGACAGTTCCGCTGTACCTCTAGGACATCTCCTAAGGTATCTAACCACCAGTTGGCTCATGGACTAGCCGCACTCGTGGTTTTGCTTTGGGGTTTATTCTCTGGGATAGTAGCCTAAGTATTTCGAAAGAAATTTTACTACTCCCATTCACCGCCCACCGGTCATCATTTCCGGTCCTTCAGAGCTTTATTTTAATGCTAGAGCTAAAAATTTCCTAGTTGAATCTTTTAGCATGGATGTGTTTAACCAAGTTTTTACTTTACAAACATCTCATGAAATTTAGCTAAAATCCCAAGAGCTCCATGATGGCACAAGTAATCTTTGTGAGCAAAAACATCACCTAGCTAAATCAAGTTATGATTATTTTAAAATGAATGAATGTTCATGATATGTATTCTCATTTGAATCTAGTTATCAATGAGCTCAATTCTATTAGTATTACAAAGTTAGGTGATGTGGATATCGTGAGGAAGATCATCTCGGTGCTACCACATAGCCAGTATGCAACCATCATCACCATCCTCCACAATATGGAAGACTTGAGCACCATGACCCTGGCCATTGTCATTGGCAAATTGGTGGCAATTGAAATGTCACGCAAGATGGGTCAAGAAGAAGCCACTTCATCAAGAAAAAGCATAGCTCTCACATTTGATGAGCACAAGAAGATGAAGGGAAAGAAGCAAGTCGAGACAAGCTCAAGCCCGAGCTCATCAAGTGAAGATGAGGAAGAAGAAGAGGAAGATGATGACGAAGAATCAAGTGATGATGTTCAAGCCTCCACCTCTTCCAACTCCTCCTTAGATGGAGAAATAATCAAGCTAGTGCGGGGAGTGGGGAGGATGAACTGCAAGCTCAATGTCAAAGGTGCGCCCATCACAATTGAAGATTGCATCTTCACCAACCAAAGAAGATAGCAAATAAAAAATGGATGCTATGGATGCGGCAAGAAATGGCACTTTCTGGAGGATTGCCCAACACACAAGCCCACACCAGGGACAAGAAAAAGAAGGGATGCAAGGCCAAAGCCCTTACCACCATCAAGACATGGGATAATTCACTAAGCGAAGATGAAGCCCAACACATGAGGCGTGTTGGCGGTCCTAAACTCATACTTTATTACCGCCAAAGACTCGCATAAAACCAACATCAAACATAGAATAGGGCTTACAATTAAGTATTTCCACAAGTTTTGCTGTTTGGTCAATTGTAGGAGGGCATTCACGTAAACGACTACATTCGGGCTCCATCACGTACAAAATATCACATGTGCATGGACCCGAAATAAGCCCAAGGGAGGATGATCCACCTACCAGGCAAATTAGGGCTTGGAAAAGTGGAGAATAAGCCCAAATACCAAATCAAACAGTCTCAACAGGGCAAGTTGAAGGACCAAATTGGCGACCAGAGGGGGGGGGGTGAATGGGAGCCTCAAATTTCAACTTGTGAAATGGATGGCCTTGTCCCAGAAAATCACCCCAAAAGCAAAACTGACGAACGTGATGTCCACGACCCAAATGATTGGGTGGATGTTCCCTAGGAACACAGCGGGTCACCACAAGAAAGCTCACACAAAAGACGTATCACCACATCAAGAGAACACCTTCAAAATTGGACCCCAAATGCTACTCGAGGCTGGCCTCATTTGCTCAGGGAACTCCGTAATCGAGGCTTCCAAGGGTTCTCGAGGGGTCCCTCGTTCGCTCGAAGAAACTTCGTAATCGAGTGTCCGAGGAGAGCCTCGTTCGCTCAGAAGTCTCCGTAATCGAGGGTTTGAGCAGAGCCTCGTTTGCTCGGGAAACTACGTAATCGAGGGTCCGAGGAGAGCCTCGTTCGCTTCGAAGTCTCCGTAATCGAGGGTCCCAGTAGAGCCTCCTTCGCTCAGATGACCTCCATAATAGTGGGGCCTGAGGAGACCTGGAGGGGTGCCGCTCGAGGGGTTCCTGAAGGGTGCTCGAGGGTTGCCTATCGTGGGGTGCCTGAGGGTGCTTGAGGGGTGCCTCTCGAGGGGTGCGTGAGGGTTGCTCGATGGGTGCCTCTCGAGGGGTGTCTGACAAAGCTCTTGAGGGGTGTCTGAAAAAGCACTCGAGGGGTGCCCGGAAAGATCGGTTGTGACATCCTGGCCCAGGGCTTAATAGGAATAAAAGGATACTCATACCAACAAGTTGCAACTTCTTTTTCGGAAGCCCATCTCCAAAGAACTCTAAAGTTAAGCGTGCTTGGCCTGGAGAAATTTAGGGATGGGTGACCGACCGAGAAGTTATTCCCGTGTGAGCGCGAGTGAGGACAAAGTGCGGAAAAGACTGGTGTTGGTCTGTGAGGAAAGTCTATGTCCTAGAAAACCTGCCAGATGTAAGCGGGCTCGGCCTCGTGGAGGCGAGACGTTACAGAATGGTATCGGAGCCGACTCTCGCGGTTTCACGGGCGTGTGTGTCTGTTTACACCAGATTTTGGACTCAAAGGGTTATTTGTTTATAAACACAAACAACTGATTTATTTCATAAAAGAATCGGCTAGATAAATAAAAGAGGCCTATTTTGACCCGGACGCAACCAAAGTTTATGTGGACTAGACGTAACAAGCTTCGAAGACATGTTGGGTTCGGCTGAAGAGTTTGAGTCCGGGTCATCTTTTGTTTTGCCTATTATGTAACCTAGTCGTGTTAGGACAGGGGTCAACCGGGTTATATATAGCTAGAAACCCGGATTTTGTAAAAAATCATCCAATCAATCAACATACCGGCCACCGGCCAAAACCCTAGGAGTATGAGTAACGTAGATCTCGGCGAGACCTTAAATCAGGCAGGGCTGCATCGGCCTCGTGTCATTGTACGATAAGGCTGTATTTGGCTTCTACCAAACTCTTGTTAAGCTATGACCTGGCTAGTTATCGGTCTAAGTTTGTCTTTTGTAAGGCTGTCTTGACTCTGATCAATCTCTTACTTTAGTCGATCTTGACTAGTTATCGGCTCTATTGGTTTGGTAAGCTAATAGATTCATTAAGTTATCGATGTTGTTTTATGTTTTAATTTGTTTCTTTATGTTTTAAACAACATCTTGCCCAATCAAGATTGACAAAGTATCTTAAGCTTAAAGGACGTTGTCTTGGCTATCTTGAGGTTTTTCATGCTCACAATAGAAAATAGCCGATTCAAGTTTCTTATCGACTATTTTGTCAATCTTGGTTGTTACATGTTTTGCGTTCGAGATATCCGACAAAACTATGATTTTGATCTAAGAACAAGTAAATTTGATCTAGCATGTCTATTATGGCTATATTTTCGAACCCGGCTGATATATATGGTAGACTAGATTTGCTTGATCTTAAGTTGAATCGTGGTTCTAATGGATAGATCTTGTTCGTGCTTCATGGACCCTGCATCAACTAAAATAGTCGATCCAGTTATGCTTTCTTCATAATGTGTACTTTTAGGCGACTTGGAATCAACGCATCGGCTTGTTACATTGGACGTAATCTAGTTCGGTCATCATTATGGCTGCATGGAGACACCCCACTGTTGATGATTAAGTAATTTTATCGATCTATTTGTTATTATGGCTGCATGGAAACACCCCACCGTTAACAGATAGAACTGCCTATGCAATTAGTCGATACGTTGATTTCATGTTGTTTGGATGTACATATAGATCTTTATTCTGTTAATATGTTTAAGATTATCGGCTGTTCACCTGTTACGAATGTTTCTTTATACATACCATAGTCGTTCTGCTTTATATCATTATTAATGCTTCATGCAATCTTTTGGGAGTTGACTTGGTAGTCAATATCCTAATAACAAGTGGATATATCAGAGCCGTACAATTTGGAACTGTCTGGCACCAAACCGGCAGGTTCCACAATTTGACAACTTTTTGTTCTCCTTGTCAATTACAAGTCAAATTGACTGGCATGCCCAAGGTCAATCTCACCGAGATTCGGCACCATTACCCGTTGAAGGTTCAGGAGGTCAGGAACTTGCTCTATAAACCCTCTGAGGACCGCGCGCTCGAGTGTGTTGGTGTGACCGACCGAATTTTTGTGTCAACACATTCTTTTGGCACGCCCGGTGGGACACAATCGTCTGATCATGACAATCAATAACAAAGATGTGTTGAACGTGACAATGGAGGAACTTCCAGATGAGCTTTGACGCCTGATAGAAGAAACTATAGAACAATATCGTTACATGTGTTTGTTGAGCTTCAGTAAAAGTAGTGATAAGAAGATTATCCAGAAGTCTCATCTTCTGAGGGTAGTTCTAGATGGCCATGTTGATCCAATGGCTCAGGTCCAGCACAATGCCATGCAAGAAGTGATCAGCAAAGCAATGTCTGCCACTCTGACGAATCACAATGAAGTGTTCCTCAGCAGTCTCACAAATGTCATTAAAGAAGTCTTCAACTTAGGCGATGATAGGAGAGGTCCAGCATATACCATAAGAAATAATCAAGGAGCTAGGACTTCTGGTGGACCACAGATCAATGGCCCTAATGGCAATGAAAACCAAATGATTGTCAGCCCTGGGGGCGTGACGCCGCAGCCAATGCAACAGCCGAATATGAGTAATAACATATACTCATCGGCTACAAAAATAGCTCCCCATGCAAGGCACATTACAAGAGATTTCAATGCACCACCGTATCAAGGGAGTGTGGCACCTGGTGATATTCCTCTTGGATATCATTATGTTTCAGATTTTTATACCTTGGACGCTCAGGAGAACCTGGGATATCGTGGCAATGCCTTCGGAGGGCAGAACATCGACTATCAAAGGCCGGTGAATCAAATTGATCAGCTGATGAGTCAGGTCACTGACTTGGTTCAAAAGAAATTTGGCTTAACGCCAAAATCTACGATGACTGGTTACAAGAAACCATATCCGGAGTGGTTTGACCAGGTTGTTCTTCCTCCAAAATATAGGATCCCTAATTTTACCAAATTCACAGGAACCGGCTCAGTGACGACCATGGAACATTTTACTCAGTTTTTAGTCCATCTCGGGGAAGTTGGTGATGAATCAGCACTTGGTCAGATTATTTCCTTTATCCCTGTCTGGTTCAGCTTTCTCGTGGTTTTCATCTCTGCCACCCAATTCCATTCAAAGCTGGGAGGATTTGGAAGACAAGTTCCATAAATACTTTGACTCTGGGGTATTGGAAAAAGACCTTGTAGACTTAGTCGATACGAGGCAAGGAAATAATGAATCTAGATGCCAGTATCTTCAGAGATTCAGAGAGATTAAAAATCAGTGCTATACCTTGTCATTATCAGATTCAGAAATTGTCAGCATTGCAATTCAGGGGCTGATACCTGCCATCAGAGAAAAAATCGGCTTTGGTTGTAACAATATAGCCGATTTAGCTAAGAGGGTGGCAAATGTTGATGCTCAGAATCGATACAATCAGGTTTTCAAACCCAAGAAAGCCTATAATGCAGAGAGTCATTTCTTCTCACAAGAGGAAGACAATAATTCAAGTGATGAAAGTGAAGATGAAGTGGCTGCTGTGGACTGGGCTTGGAAGAACAACGAGTATATGCCCTGGGCAGAAGCTAAGAATACCGAGAAAGATGTAAAATATAGCTTTGACATTACTAAAGCCGACAAGATATTTGACTACTTGCTAGAGAAGGGTCAAATCAAGTTAATTGGGAATCACAATATCCCATCAGCTGAAGAACTCAAAAATAAAAGGTACTGCAAGTTTCATAATTCTGGTACCCATACTACTCCAAGTTTTCAGAGATATGATCCAGAGGGCTATCGTTAAAGGAAGGATTGGCCTAGAAAAGGCCAAGGGCATGAGCATCAATGGTCATCCTTTTCCACAAAATATGGTGGCTTCTGCACCTCGGAGTGAAATCAAAGTATTGACTTCTGACAAAGCCAAGGCAGCTAGGATGGTTGATCCAAAGAAACAGCTAACAGCTAGAGAGTATCAGGAAACGAAAGGAAAGAAGAATACCGATCAGCATGATCAACCTGAAACATCAAAGGCTAGTGAAGCAAGAAGGCGTCTGACTGTCAGGATCTTATTGAACAAATGGCAGCGTCAGAAAGAGAGGAGCCAAATGCAAAGAGAAAGAGATGAGAAAGAGTATCAAGAGTGGCTTGAAGAGGAAGAGTATAAAAGGTCTCGTGAAGAAGAAAGGCATGTCAGGGATGAAGAGAAGAATCACTGGGACTGCCCTTTCTTCAGACATTGTTAGAATGAAGGACTGAAGCTCCCCACTCTTCATAATTGCTCGGAATACAGTGATCAGTATTGGGAGTATAGGGAGTCGAGAGACAACCGCCGATCTGTACATGAAAGGTTAAGATTTGAAAAGACAGATCGGCACATAAAAAATGAAAATATTCATAATCGGCTTGGACAAAAATTAACCGATCATGATCATCCTTGGCAAGAGGGACAATGGTGTCCTGGTGGTTTGACTAAAAGCCAGAAGCGACGGGTTCAAAGACTAAGGAATGATGAGATCCAGAAGAAGAAACCCAAAGTCTGGCAGGTAAAACAAATAGCCGATAAGAATGAGTCATCGACTAATATCGCTGCTCTGTTCATGCTACCTGCTGAGTTTAGATCCTCTAATCATGAATCTGATGATGAAGAAGAAGTTGCTCAGTGGATCTATCAAGCAGAAGAGGCCACGCTTCAAAAACCCGAGAGACATTCCCATCTGAAAGCTTTGTATTTGAAAGGGTTTGTTGATGGAAGGCCTCTGAGCAGGATGTTAGTTGATGGAGGGGCAGCTGTTAATTTGATGTCATATGCCACCTTTAGAAAGCTTGGCAAGACTATGGAAGACTTGACTCAGAGCGATATGAGGTTGACCGACTTTGCTGGCAACGTATCGGCTACTAAAGGTGTTGTTTATGTTGAGTTGACGATAGGCAGTAAGAGTATGCCGACTACTTTCTTTGTGGTCGATGCAAAAGGATCATAAATTGTGCTTCTTGGAAGGGATTGGATCCACACCAATTGTTGTGTTCCATCTACCATGCATCAAAATGTAATTCAGTGGATCGGCGACACTGTGGAAGTGGTACCAGCCGATTCAACTGTTAGTGTTGCTTACTCAGACCCTGATGTCTGGAACTTTGATAGCATGGAGTGCTTTTCTGGGAAGACTCTCGAAGAAGGCTTTCTCAAGACATCTGATGATAGCCAACAGTCGATCCAAGAAGTCGGCTTCAAAAAAATGTATCTAGTCAATTAATTAATTAGAGGATTTGCATCGGCTTAAGTGGTTGAAATAGGTTAAGGCCGATGTATTTTTAAGTAGTCAAAGTTATTTCTTTTTGAGCAGAGATTAGCTTTGTCTCCACTTATATAGCCGATACTAATGTATCGCCTTCAGAACAAAAACAACCGATATATATGTATCATCTTTGGTATCCAATTGGTAGCCGATACTAAGGAAATATCGCCTTTAGAACATTCAAAGAAATAAATAAAAGGGAGAATTTTGGAAACTCAGTGATAGCACAAAGGATATCAAACGGAAATATTTAACAAGATTATTCGAGCCTGACGATGGAGGAACAAGCTTATACTTCTTCAGTTTGTTCGGCCAAAAGGCCGAATTTACATGGGAAACATTAAATCGAAACTAATCTAAATGCAGCTTGTTCAGGAGGTCCTCCAGGTGCGACACCTTCGTCACGGCGAGCCTTCCCTCGTCCTGGCGCCAACGAAGGAGGGAGAGACTTCCCCGGAGATCTCAGCACCACTGAGTTCGGCTCCGGCGAGGGCGAAGGTAGCACCGTGGCAAATAGCGTGGAGGGCCAGCTCCCTGATACGTGTCCCAACGTCCTCGAGGTGCGCCTGCAGAGTTTCTCCTCGGGCGTTCACAAAATTAGCGATTGCCGTAGCCCGCCCTGGAGCCAGTCAAGCTGATGTTGGAGCTCTATGATTGAACAGAAAAGAACTCAAAGTTGGAAGGTAACCGATTTAATCGAATAAAGAACAAATCGGCTAAATGTTCAAGCAAACAAATCACCAAAAATTGACTAGAGCAGTTATGCTGAGGTGAATTGAAGATGATGAAATTGATGGATGTGAAGAAACTATACCAACGACCCTGGCGTCGGACGCCTCTAGGTGTTCCAGAACACTGTTGAGGCGAGCGCGGAGGACCTCTCGCTCCTCCACGGCACGGGCGGTTCGGCGGCGCTCTTCTTCGAGGAGGCATCGGGTGTTGGAGTAGCCCCGGATGAAAGCACAGGCGTCATCATCCAACGCCAACCCGTGACCCGATGGGGGTTGGCTGGGGCCTTGGCCGTTCGCTAGAGGAGAAGGACTACAGAAAAGTTAGGGTTTTCCTCAGGTGAATGAGAAGTTTCGGAGCATAAGAGGTTGTTGAGGGGGAAATCGTTACCCGAGCACACGACGGCAAGTTACCGGAGGGCCATCGACGGACTCCGACTCTTCGGCGGGACGCTTGCCATAGTTATCCACCATTGGTTCGGTTGCTAGTTGGAGAAGAAGAACAATCGGCGACTTGGAAGAGTGAAAAGCCGAGGAGTAAGGCAATGAATGCGTGGTGTGTTTGGGAAGCCGACGGTTTATATTTATGAGTAAGCCTTGAGAGGGTGAAAAGGCGTCGGATCTGGGGCACCCTTAGATCCAGATCCTAAGGCGAATCGACTAATAAGCACGAGAGCCGTTATAAATACTGAATCGGCTAAACAATGAAAGATGAAGTGAATGGATAATATCGGCTAAAGGGATAGCTGATAGAGTATCTTAAACACCAACCAAACTGATGGAACATATAAATGTTTACAAGGGAGGACCAAGCGCTAGAGATTACAGACAAACAAAGTTACATGATCAGCATGGACTTCAATACATTCAAAGCATTCAAGCGAATGGCATCTATATCAACTATCTTCTTTTGATCTTCTTCGATTGAGCCTGCAATTGGTTTCTTCTTGTCCTTCATGTGTTGAAGATCATTGCGAAGGGATGCCATTTTTCTCTTCTTGTCTTGGATTGTATTTGGAATCTTAGCTAACATTTCTTTCTTCAATGTGATCTGTTCATTGATTACCCAAAGCCTTTCAGTCAATTGATCCCTCTCAGACTCCAGGGAAGATAAATCACTAATAAGGATTGTGGAGTTGTTGTTCAGTTGGTCTATTTCTTCCTTCATAGACACCATGTCAGAGATGCACTGTTGCTCCTTATTGGGAAGAACAGCCTGGGCTTCACGTGCTGTGAGCTTGGCCGTGGTTTCTATGAATTCTGACCGGAGGAACTCTATATGAGCGATAGGAACTAGAGCTTTGTTAAGATCATCTGGTATGTCATCTTTGATCAAGTCAAAGATGTTTCTAATTCCTTTTGCATCATGTACCAAATCGGCTATATTGGCCTCCAAAAGATGGAGTAGCAGTTGGAGCCAAGTCTTGGTCTCTTCAGAAGGTTTCTTAGGATATTCTGGTACAGAGATTTCTTCTTCCTCCACATAATCTTCTAAGTCAAAGGGAATGGTAGGTGAAGAAGGTCCTCCTTGTTCCTACGCAAATAGATGTATAAGGATCACAGATGGAAAGATGTTGGAAGGAGAAGTGGCATTGTTTAAAGCACCTGGCTAGATGGGATGATTTGAAGCTCCGTAATAATTGAAGAAGGCTCAGGGAGTGCATCTGAAAGAAATCTTCATCAGTTTCAAAGGTCATCCACTAAGGAAGATGAAGATATCGACTAAAGGTATACCTGGTTGAGGAGACTCTTGATCAATGTCAGGAAGAGGGAGCATTTCAGACTCAATATTCTGAGTATCAGTCTGCTCCTGAAAATTAAGAGGCAGAAAAAGTTACAAACTAGGTAATGAGAACAGGGAAGACAATTTTTCTTACTTCTATATTAACATTTTCAATCAAGGATTGGATACCATCAAAGATGTCCTTCTTCTTCCTCTTGAATGTAACTTTAGTGATTGGCCTATCAGTCTTCTGCTTCTTGGAGGAACCAACTTCCTTTATGAAAGTGCTGAGAGTTTGGTCATCTGGGATGTCAGAAGCCTTCCTCTTCATCAAAGCTTTGATGGTAGGAGCATCACAGCCAATCCTGGAATTTGGACACCATACATTGTAATCAATTTTTGGTGGGTTCAGAGTGACCAAATCCTGCAAGTATTTGTCATGTGATGTCAGAAGAAAACAAATGGTAAGAATATAGGATTTGAGAAGAAATTGAGTCATGCCTCATCAGTTGCTTGAAAGTCTGAATCCAACTTAAGGCAGTAGGTGGCCACAACATCATTGAAAAGATGGGTGCTCCATTGTTGCCACCAGTCTTTGAAAGAAGATGAGGAGAAGGGTCGACAATTCCATTCTCTGACCATCTTTAAGGAAACAGATTGCTCTAATTGGAATATTCGGTTATACTCTAAGGCAGAGTTTACTGCTTCCCTTGGTCTGAGCTTATCAGCAAAATAGAGAGCTGGGGGCACCTGACCAAAACCTATCTGCCTGGCTGACATAACAGGGTGATAGAATTCATAACACATAGAAGGTTTTTCCCTACCATGCCTAATTTCAATAGGCAGAAGGCAAGGCTTCATTATTTGACACAAAATTTTCAAACCTTCATCTTCACATTCTCTATGAAATCTGAAGGTATATGGATTCTCAAAATCTGCAATATCTGGATATTGAAACAAGTTGAAGGCAGCTGCAGGGAGTCCTTTATAGAAAATCTTAAAGAAGAAGCTGGCTGATTCATCAATGAATATCATGGCAGCAGCTTCTCCAAAAGAGGTGCATCTCCACACCTTAGCATCATCGGCTAGTATCTTTTCTTGGTCATCTGGATACAGAGATGGGAAAGATAGAGTCCTCAAATCTGAGGTTGCCAGTCTCTGTAGATGGAGATTGAGCCAAAGCTGAAGAAACCACTAGGGACCTGTTATTGATGGGATGCCTTCGTTTTCCATCAGGCTTTGGGCTACTTTATTCAACATGCTATACAAAGCACCCAGGAGATATTTTCCCAAAGGTATGTCTGAGTTCACAGACAATTTCTCTGCTAGTGCCAAGAAATTTGAAGTCCGGCCGCAGCTCTGCCCACAAAAGAAATACTTCTCCAACCACATGTTCAAGAAGATGATGTGCTCTCATTCTGAAACACTGGACTGAGAAGCATTGAAGGTGGCAATGTAGCTGGACTAACCACCAGTCTTGAGATTTCCAAGTTTGATGGAAGGTTTGGTTTGGAGACTGTAGGGGTGGATTGATCCAGTGATATTAATGTCGGTCAACATGTGTATATCGGCTAAGGTAGGAGTCATCGATCCATGCCTAAACATGAAAGAGTTGAAGGTTCCGGACCAGAAGTAACAGGCGGCCTTCAGCATTGGCTCGTTCCTTTTCATGTCTGGCAGAGACAAAGAAATGCACTGGTCGAGGCTGCGAAGGATGCAGTCTGGTTTCTTTTTAGCTTCCACTTTGATTAGCCAATTTCTGAAAGGGGTCCTGCCCCAATGCTTTGAGGCAAAGTCCGAATTCTTGAAAGGGACCCGCTGTGTTTCTGCGGTGATGGTTTCAGTAGGGTCAAGATTGCTAACTGGGCCGAGGAAGAAGTTGTTCGGGTTGTCTTCAATCGCAATAAGAATTTGGTCGTGAAGAACCTGAAAATTCAAAATGTAAAAGATATGTCGGGCAGAGAATCATCGGAAGAAGGGGTGCTAGAAAGCCAAATCTTTACCTCCGGGATGGAATCTTGAGTCGCCATTTGACTTATGGGAGTACTGGATTTAAATTGTCAAAGGATTTTTGGCTCGAATCAAGTGGCGGCGGGTGTCTTGAAAGGGCTAGGGTTTGAGAATGACCCTGAGAGGAAGGAATAACGGTTGGGAAGAAGACTCGGTTGATCGACTAAAGAGAGGTTTGTCGATCGAACCCCAAGGAAGGAAATAGCATTTTTAGAATAAAATAAATTTCATCCCAAAATTGGGGGCATGTGTTTACACCAGATGTTGGACTAAAAGGGTTATTTGTTTATAAACACAAACAACTGATTTATTTCATATAAGAATCGGCTAGAAAAATAAAAAAGGCCTATTTTGACTCGGACGCAACCAAAATTTATGTGGACCAGATGTAACAAGCTTCGAAGACATGTTGGGTTCGGCCGAAGAGTTTCAGTCTGGGTCATCTTTTGTTTTGCCTATTAGGTAACCTAGTCATGTTAGGACAGGGGTCAACCGGGTTATATATAGCTAGAAACCCAGATTTTGTAAAAAATCATCCAAATCAATCAACATACCGGTCAATGGCCAAAACCCTAGTAGTAGGAGTAACGTAGATCTCGGCGAGACCTTCAATCAGGAAGGGCTGCATCGGCCTCGACCGACCTCCGGTTTGCTTGTAAGTTTCACCAATGGTTCGTGTCATTGTACGATAAGGCTGTATTTGGCTTCGACCAAACTCTTGTTAAGCTATGACATGGCTAGTTATTGGTCTAAGGTTGCCTTTTGTAAGGCTGTCCTGACTCTGATCAATCTTTTACTTTAGTCGATCTTGACTAGTTATCGGCTCTATTGGTTTGGCAAGCTAATAGATTCATTAAGTTATCGATGTTGTTTTATGTTTTAATTTGTTTCTTTATGTTTTAAAAAACATCTTGCACAATCAAGATTGACAAAGTATCTTAAGCTTAAAGGACGCTTAGTCTCGGCTATCTTGAGGTTTTTCATGCTCACAATAGAAAAATAGCCGATTCAAGTTTCTTATCGACTATTTTTGACACCCTGAAAATCGCTATCGGAAAAAAAGATTTTAATATGGCTTTACATATTTATTTTCATGAAACATATAGGTCAAATAATAATTTTTGGAGAATTAAAAAAATAAAGTTGGGGCTTAGAAATATTTTTGTTGCATTCATGTTGGAGCATATTATTTTGTTTGAGTGTAGGAATAGTGTTGGGTGGTTTGAATTCGAACTTTGTTTGAATTTGAACAAGTTTTTGAGCAAAAACCTTTTTGAAACAAAAGAAAAAGGCTTTCTTTTTTCCCCCTCACCCTCCCCATCCTTTCGGCCCGGCCAAAGATGCAGCCCAGCCCGCACCTCCCTCTCTCCCTCCCTCTCCCCGCGCTAGCCGCATGGGCCTCGGCCTGCCCCCGGCCCGCTCCGCACCCGCCTCCTCCTCCCCACTCTGCCTCGCGCTCGCCCGTGGCCCAAACCAGGCGGCCCAGCTCGCCGATCGCCCCGCGCGGCCCACGCAGCGCAACGCCCCGCGCTCGCCCTCCTCCCTTTCCCCGCGTGCGCTCGCATCGGCCCAAGCTCCGCGGCCCAGCTCCTCCGCTCGCCGCACGCGCACAGCGCCGCAGCGCACCGCCGCTCCCTCACCCCACTGACGAGCTGGCCCCAAACGTTAGTGCGCTCACCCCGCCTGACAGCCCGACCCCGCTCGTCAGCATCTCCCGCCTCTTCCCCTACCTCGAGCAATCGCTCGGCGCCGCCGCCGCCTCCCCTCCTCCCGTAACCGCCGCAGTAATGGCCCTAATGGCCACTACACCGCCATCCCAGCTCAGTGGAGCCTCCACCAGCTGCCATCGCCCAAGCCCGAGCCCTATAAAGCCAGGGCGAAGCCCCCTCGCCCTTCCCCTCGTTCACCCGCTCGCGTCCCCCGCCTCACCGCCGCTTGGGAGACCGCCCTGGCCCCTGCCTTTGTCAACCGACCGCCTCCGAAGACGCAGGGTGAGTTTGCGGAGCCATAGCTCCCTCCGTAGCTCTTCTTTTCCTCTGGTTGTGCGGAACCGAGCTTGCCCGAGCCTGTGTGCCTCGTGCAGATCCACTTTGCCACCATCTGACGCCGAGGTGAGCCCTCCGCCAGCGCTGAGTCCTCCTCCGTGCTCGCCGTCCTCCCCGCAGTCCCGTGGTTCCGTCCCCGTAGCCAGCTGAGGCCGGGAGCGTCCTCTGGTGGAGCTCCCGAGCGCCTCCAATGGGGTGCCGCCGTGCTCCGGCGAGACACCGCCGCCCTGTTTCGCCCGAGCCTCCCCAGCGTCGTCCATCAAGCCTCGAACGGCCCAGATTAGGGCCCGCCGTTCGAAGCGGCGTGCGGCGGCCGCGTAGACCCGTGGACCCGAGCAAGCGCACGGTCCACCGGCCGCGTGGTGGACCGGCCAGTCAGCCCACGACGCGTGGCGCCGTGTCGGCGCCAGCGCAGCAGCCGCTGCCGCTTTTGCAGAAAAGCCCTTGCCTTTTCCCAAAATCAACCCGCAGTCCAAGCTAGTTCAAAAGAGTTTCTTTCCAGTCCTGTTTTCTTTCGTTTAAGCCCCCAAGTTTTCTGGTTTTAGGACCCGCCGTCCAGGCCACGTTGTTTCACGTGCTAGCCACTGCTGTCTATGGTTAATCGCATTTAGGTCCTCGGTTTTCGTGAGTTAGCCCCCGAAAAATGAGTTTTATTTACAAAAGTGCCCCTGAAACTTGTTTTCTTTATAACTTTCTTGTTTTAGATCCGATTAGAGTGATCTTTATGTTCATCTGATCGTATCGACGAGTAGAATAGTTTTATATATGTTTCTCTACCTGTTTTTAATGCTTGGTGTACTGTTATAATAGAAGTATATTTTTTTTATCTGCATGTGATGATTGGAATGGGTGTTTGTGTGGTGCCTTTGACCCCGTTTAGAGTTCAAGTTGTCCAAGGTTATCGAGAAGAAGATCTTTCAAGAAGTGAGACCATCAACACAAGTTATTGGAAGGCAAGTATAACCTACGGTTTCCTTGTTACCTATTAACTGCAAGACTAAATATTCATTATGCATGTGTCATAACTTGATGAACCATAGGACAAACCTACTTTCACTTGAGCTTATACCTTGTACCTATGGAAGAGTTTTGCATAATGTGTTTAGTAATGCTAAGCGTTTTTAATTGCTAAATGTTAATATTGATTAATGACAATGGAACAATGTTAAAAGAGGCTTTTTAACCACATTTTGGGCACTAGAGCATGTTGTTCGCTCAGTGATCCACGCCAGGGACTATCTTTTAAAGCGGCAACCCGGGAGATCCCGTGTGTAACGTCCCGCCTCCTCGAGTCTGGGCCCGCTTACATCAGGCAGCTTTCATAGGACCTAGACTATCCCCACAGACCAACACCAGTCTTTTCTGCGCACTTTGTCCTCACTCATGCGTACCCGGGAAAGACTTCCCGGTCGGTCACCCATCGCTCCAAGCCAAGCACGCTTAACTTTGGAGTTTTTAGGAGATGGGCTTCCGGAAAAGAAGTTGCAACTTATTGGTATGAGTATTCTATTAATCCTATTAAGCCCTGAGACGAGATGTTACAATCTCACCCCCTTCAGAGATCGACGTCCTCGTCGATCAATCCCAGGCCAGGAACGTCCTCTCTTGGCCACGTCCGTATGCCCAATGCCAGCGCATATGCCATGCTGTGTGACCACTCCGGATCCACACCAGCCATGCGCACTATGCCTGCGCAACTGCGACACACGTGCCCGTGAAACCGCGAGAGTCGGCTCCGATACCATTCTGTAACGTCCCGCCTCCTCGAGGCCGGGCCCGCTTACATCAGGCAGCTTTTATAGGACCTAGACTATCCCCACAGACCAACACCAGTCTTTTCTGCGCACTTTGTCCTCACTCATGCGTACCCGGGAAAGACTTCCCGGTCGGTCACCCATCGCTCCAAGCCAAGCACGCTTAACTTTGGAGTTTTTAGGAGATGGGCTTCCGGAAAAGAAGTTGCAACTTATTGGTATGAGTATTCTATTAATCCTATTAAGCCCTGAACCGAGATGTTACACCCTGCAACCTTGGGTATTATATGGCTCTGATCTTAGTTGTGTAACTAGACTTTCTCTAGCTTGTAGTAGTTACCGAAAGGCGCTAGAGGGGAGCCTAGGCTTCAGAATGGCTTCCTTGCCTGTCAAGATATGTACTGGTCGGCTGTCAGGTGTGCCATCTTGAAGGGGGCCTCCATTCGCCTAGATGCTGAAACCTTGCGGCTACTACTTGTTAGGGTAGCTAGTGAAAGGCTACATAGTGAAACCCAGCCATACTTCCATAGAGGAGGTAATGTGGGCCTTGCAAACCCCGGCATATGGGAATCACGGCCTAAAGTGAAAGTGTACAACCTCTGCAGAGTGTAAACCTGATATATCAGCCGTGCTCACGGATACGAGCGGCTCGGATCCTTTTTAAGCAGTCCATGGTGGGGTATGTTGGTAGTTTACCTCTTTTTAACATAATGATTATCGCTTACTATGGGAAACCAGGTTCATACATCTAGTAATGTAAGGTTAATATAAAATATGATCAACTTAAAATGCTAACCGCAGTTAACCGAGTCAAGCCTTTGAGCCTCGCATCCCCGTAGTTATACATGCTGAGCATGGTGAGCTGACGCTTGTCGTTGGTTCACAAAAATCCCAGATGGGTACCAGATGGTGGATTCTAGTGAAGAGTTGCAGAAGATGTTCTAAGAGTTCTAGGCGGGTGTTCCCCCAGTCAACCGTCCCTGTGGAGTTTGGTGTCCCGAAGAGTAGTTTCCGCTCTGCTTTGTTTTATATGTGAGTCTTAATGTAAATGTGTTTCGATATGTAATAAAGCATTGTCTTTGGGAAAATTCCATATTTTGTGCTATATGTGTGTTGTGGACTTCCTGGGCACACATATAGTTGGCACTTGGAATTCTTCGGAGATCCGGGTGTTACAAATTGGTATCAAAGCAATGTTGACTGTAGGACGCAAGCCTAGTTAGAACTGGACGTTTTAGCATGCTTTCATCCTTGCTTAGTTCTTGCCTTCTATCCAACCTTGTTATTTGATAAAAGAAATGCTACTTCTATCTCTATTCTATTACAAAACGTTGCTTCTATTCTAAGTCTTTTCTCTCTTAGATGGACCATAATAAGGATGTCACCAACACCAAAGGTCAGGAGGACCAAGCTATGTTGCCCAAGAATATTTTTGATACGGAGAAGCTTTTAGCCATGCAAAGAAAAGTATTAGAAGGTATGGCTCAACATGGGAATTCTATCAAAGGACTAGTGAAGAGACAAGTAGCAGAAGCTTGGAAGCATATGAAATCCAATGTAGGTGTAGGCAGTAAAATGCTTGGAAGTCAGAATCAGTGTCGTTGTTGCAAGCATTATGGCTTTCTCTGTCTGCAAAACAAGTCAACTAAGAAGCAAAACAAGGAGGACCAAAATGGTAAGGCCAATGTGGATAAGAAGAGAAAGGCACACTCAATGGAGAGCTACCAACAGTCAGCTGGAACAATTTCACATGAGGTATACATAGATGGGTGGACCATCACCTACAAGGAGTTCCAACCGCGAAAGACCAAGCAAGCCAAGAAGCAAGCTAATCAGATAAAGTTGAACCCTACGAGTCAGCAAGACCACAATACATCAGGAGACAATCTGAACACAAAAGATCCAGCCAAGAAAAGGTGTTATCATTGCCAAGAAGAAGGGCACTATGTTAAGTCTTGCCCACAGAAGAATCAACAGTTATGCTATGGAAGCAACCAGAGTCAAGTCACTGCGAAACGACCTCTAGCAAGTAATGCCAACACATCAAGTGAAGAAACCCCCTGATGAGTTTGAGAAAGGATTGGATGCGTCACTCTTTCTCCTGCACAAGAGATGCCACCAAGATATCCCTGTAAACATGTCATCCTTGAGGATTAGGAGCTTATGCCCTTAATGTAATAAAACCGTTAGTCACGAAGTTCAGTCTCTGTGTGAAGTGTGAATCTTTGTTGTGCAAGTTAGTTTATCTTTATGCATATGTTTGATTTGGATCTTTGTAATGATTGCTAAAAGATAGTGAGTAGATAGTTGGGGCAGTGTTGTCGATCCCTCATCCTTGTGTTCTCTCGATCTATCCTAAATCCATCAATGAAGTCTCTTATCAAGCCATGCTTGAAGGTCATCTCCCTCTTTCTCATGCTACCTTTGTTAAACGACAGATGTCAGGCACAAGAAATGATGATGTGCAACTTTTCTCTCAAGAACCAAGCCTGTCATATTCTACCAGCTCCCCGATGAAGATTAACACTCCTAGTGAAGAATGTTACAATGGTAAACAGAATGGGCGTGATATGGATAATTGCATTGAGAATCTTATCCAAGGTAACAGATACGAAAGGTTCGTAAGAAGCAGGCAAAAGGAAATAAGGTGAAAAGGAACTTTATCCAAGGTAGATTGAACCATGTGGATATGATTAATACTTCAAGAGCTCAAGAGGTCATGTATGTTTTACTTCCAGTAAACTCAGTTAATGCCAAGGTTTTGTTTGACCCCAGAGCATCGCATTCTTTCATCCCTAGTGAGTTTGTCAAAAATCATAATATACCTATGTTTCAAATGAAGAAACCCATGACAGTTAATTCTTCAAGAGGAAAAATGAAGGCAAACCGCATGTGTCCGAAGGTTAGACTTGATATAAAAGGAATAAACTTTATGGCAAACCTTATAGTTCTGAAGTTAACAAAGTTTGATGTTATCCTTGGAATGGGATGGCTATCTGCTTGCGATGGAGTAATTAACTATCCCCAAGGTTCAGTACTTCTAACAACCCCGTCAGGAGAAAGAATTGAATATCAAGGTATTCAACCTCTACCCCAGGAAAATGAAGTTAGCCTAGAGGAAGGTGTAAACCCAGAAAGTGATAATATGAAGAGTGAGATTTCGGATGATCTTGAAGAGGAACAAGCACCCGTGGAAAAGCACAATACAACAGATGACTTCACATGAAATGAGAATTCAATCAGGTTATGAAGATCGGACAATAACGACCAAGGTGTTGTATGAAGTTTGGATATGTTTTTGAGTTCAGTGTTTTGTTGGCAAGTCAGTTGTAACCCTTGTTTTAAGAGGGGTAGGCGTTCAGTCGAACCTCCGTGATATCAAGTATAAAAAGACCTGTCATGAGTCGTTTGTCAAGTTGGTTTACCAGTGAAGATGTTGAGATGACTAAACAAGTTCTCTTTTCCATCTTTCCAAAATCCTTTGTGGTTCTCTTTGTCCCAAGTCTCTTCGAATCTCCAGGACGAGATTCTTTTTAAGGGGGGTAGGTTTGTGACACCCTGAAAATCGCTTTCGGAAAAATAGATTTTAATATGGCTTTACATATTTATTTTCATGAAACATATAGGTCAAATAATAATTTTTGGAGAATTAAAAAAATAAAGTTGGGGCTTAGAAATATTTTTGTTGCATTCATGCTGGAGCATATTATTTTGTTTGAGTGTAGGAATAGTGTTGGGTGGTTTGAATTCAAACTTTGTTTGAATTTGAACAAGTTTTTGAGCAAAAACCTTTTTGAAACAAAAGAAAAAGGCTTTCTTTTTTCCCCCTCACCCTCCCCATCCATTCGGCCCGGCCAGAGATGCGGCCCAGCCCGCACCTCCCTCTCCCCGCGCTAGCCGCATGGGCCTCGGCCTGCCCCCGGCCCGCTCCGCACCCGCCTCCTCCTCCCCTCTCTGCCTCGCGCTCGCCCGCGGCCCAAACCAGGCGGCCCAGCTCGCCGATCGCCCCGCGCAGCCCGCGCAGCGCAACGCCCCGCACTCGCCCTCCTCCCTTTCCCCACGTGCGCTCGCGTCGGCCCAAGCTCCGCGGCCCAGCTCCTCCGCTCGCCGCACGCGCACAGCGCCGCAACGCCCCGCCGCTCCCTCACCCCACTTACGAGCCGGCCCCATACGTCAGTGCGCTCACCCCGCCTGACAGCCCGACCCCGCTCGTCAGCGTCTCCCGCCTCTTCCCCTACCTCGAGCAATCGCTCGGCGCCACCACCGCCTCCCCTTCTCCTTTAACCGCCGCAGTAATGGCCCTAATGGCCACTACACTACCATCCCAGCTCAGTGGAGCCTCCACCAGCCGCCATAGCCCAAGCCCAAGCCCTATAAAGCCAGGGCGAAGCCCCCTCGCCCTTCCCCTCGTTCACCCGCTCGCGTCCCCCACCTCACCGCCGCTTGGGAGACCGCCCTGACCCCAACCTTTGTCAACCGACCGCCTCCGCAGACGCAGGGTGAGTTTGCGGAGCCGTAGCTCCTTCCGGCGCTCTTCTTTTCCTCTGGTTGTGCGGAACCAAGCTCGCCCGAGCCCGTGTGCCTCGTGCAGATCCACTTCGCCACCATCCGACGCCGAGGTGAGCCCTCCGCCGACGCTGAGTCCTCCTCCGTGCTCGCCGTCTTCCCCGCAGTCCCCTGGTTCCGTCCACGTAGCCAGCCGAGGCCGGGAGCGTCCTCTGGTGGAGCTCCCGAGCGCCTCCAATGAGGCGCCGCCGTGCTCCGGCGAGCCGCCGCCGCCCTGTTTCGCCCTAGCCTCCCCAGCGTCATCCATCAAGCCTCGAACGACCCAGATTAGGGCCCGCCGTTCGAAGCAGTGTGCGCCGGCCGCGTAGACCCGTGGACCCGAGCAAGCGCACGGTCGACCGGCCGTGTGGTGGACCGGCCAGTCAGCCCGCGACGCGTGGCGCCGTGTCGGTGCCAGCGCAGCAGCCGCTGCCGCTTTTGCAGAAAAGCCCCTGCCTTTTCCCAAAATCAACCCGCAGTCCAAGCTAGTTCAAAAGAGTTTCTTTTCAGTCCTGTTTTCTTTCGTTTAAGCCCCCGAGTTTTCTGGTTTTAGGACCCGCCATCTATGCCGCGCTGTTTCGCATGCTAGCCCCTGCTCTCTATGGTTAATCGCGTTTAGGTCCTCGGTTTTCGTGAGTTAGCCCCCGAAAAATGAGTTTTATTTACAAAAGTGCCTCTGAAACTTGTTTTCTTTATAACTTTCTCGTTTTAGATCCGATTAGAGTGATCTTTATGTTCATGTGATCGTATCGATGAGTAGAATAGTTTTATATATGTTTCTCTACCTATTTTTAATGCTTGTGTACTGTTCTAATAGAAGTATATTTTTTTATCTGCATGTGATGATTGGAATGGGTGTTTGTGTGGTGCCTTTGACCCCGTTTAGAGTTCAAGTTGTTCAAGGTTATCGAGAAGAAGATCTTTCAAGAAGTGAGACCATCAACACAAGTTATTGGAAGGCAAGTATAACCTATGGTTTCCTTGTTACCTATTAACTGCAAGACTAAATATTCATTATGCATGTGTCATAACTTGATGAACCACAGGACAAACCTAGTTTCACTTGATCTTATACCTTGTACCTATGGAAGGGTTTTGCATAATGTGTTTAGTAATGCTAAGCGCTTTTAATTGCTAAATGTTAATATTGATTAATGACTATGGAACAATATTAAAAGAGGCTTTTTAACCACATTTTGGGCACTGGAGCATGTTGTTCTCTCAGTGATCCACCCCAGGTACTATCTTTTAAAGCGGCAACCCGGGAGATCCCGTGCAACCTTGGGTATTATATGGCTCTGATCTTAGTTGTGTTACTAGACTTTCTCTAGCTTGTAGTAGTTACCGAAAGGCGCTAGAGGGGAGCCTAGGCTTCAGAATGGCTTCCTTGCCTGTCAAGATGTGTACTGGTCGGCTCTCAGGTGTGCCATCTTGAAGGGGCCTCCATTCGCCTAGATGCTGAAACCTTGCGGCTACTACTTGTTAGGGTAGCCAGTGAAAGGCTACGTAGTGAAACCCAGCCATACTTCCATAGAGGAGGTAATGTGGCCCTTGCAAACCCCGACATATGGGAATCACGGCATAAGGTGAAAGTGTACAACCTCTGCAGACTGTAAACCTGATATATCAGCCGTGCTCACGGATACGAGCGGCTCGGATCCTTTTTAAGCAGTCCATGGTGGGGTATGTTGGTAGTTTACCTCTTTTTAACATAATGATTATCGCTTACTATGGGAAACCAGGTTCATACATCTAGTAATGTAAGGTTAATATAAAATATGATCAACTTAAAATGCTAACCGCAGTTAACCGAGTCAAGCCTTTGAGCCTCGCATCCCCATAGTTATACTTGTTGAGCATGGTGAGCTGACGCTTGTCGTTGGTTCACAAAAATCCCAGATGGGTACCAGATGGTGGATTCAAGTGAAGAGTTGCAGAAGATGTTCCAAGAGTTCTAGGCGGGTGTTCCCCCAGTCAACCGTCCCTGTGGAGTTTGGAGTCCCGAAGAGTAGTTTCCGCTCTGCTTTGTTTTATATGTGAGCCTTAATGTAAATATGTTTCGATATGTAATAAAGCATTGTCTTTGGGAAAATTCCATATTTGGTGCTATATGTGTGTTGTGGACTTCCTGGGCACACATATAGTTGGCACTTGGAATTCTTCGGAAATCCGGGTGTTACACTATTTTGTCAATCTTGGTTGTTACATGTTGTGCGTTCGAGATATCCGACAAAACTATGATTTTGATCTAAGAACAAGTAAATTTGATCTAGCATGTCTATTATGGCTATATTTTTGAACCCCACTGATATATATGGTAGACTAGATTTGCTTGATCTTCAGTTGAATCGTGGTTCTAATGGATAGATCTTGTTCGTGCTTCATGGACCCTACATCGGCTAAAATAGCCGATCCAGTTATGCTTTCTTCATAATGTGTACTTTTAGGCGACTTGGAATCAACACATTTCCTTGTTACATTGGACGTAATCTAGTTCGGTCATCATTGTGGCTGCATGGAGACACCCCACTGTTGATGATTAAGCTATTTTATTGATCTATTTGTTATTATGGCTGCATGGAAACACCCCATTGTTAACAGACAGAATTGCCTGTGCAATTGAGAACACATGGTTGATATGTGCCCTTGTGGTTCCCTTCCTGACTGATGAGTGATCGGTCAACAGGCAACATGTCTCTTGGCTGTGTTGGTGTGCAGGTGCATAGCTCGGACAGTGGTCGAAGGTGAGGTGAAGGTCAAGTAGAGACGTGCCGTGCCGACGGACCTAGAGCGGTGAAGGGCGGACGTGAGGCTTGGACCGACGGACCGGGAGACCTGAGGACCAGCTGTGGTAGCTGGCACGTGGCATCGGCCGAGTCGGGAGGAAGGTGATGGCGTCGTGACACTTTGCGGGAGGTTGAGAAGGATGGCGAATGCACTATGCCCGGCGTGGAGGCTGGACATGCTCCGGCATCGGTGCTGGAACTCGGGGTGTGCGAACCACATCCCGTCTACGACGCGGGTTCGGTAGCTGAGCCTCAAAAAGCTACCCTCAACGGTTTCCGAGTTTGGGCCTCAAAACTCGGGGTGGCCGATTTCCTAGTTTGGGCCTCAAAACTCGACATGGACGGTTTCCAGGTTTGGGCCTCAAAACCTGGGCTCGCGGGTTTCTGAGTTTGGGCCACAAAACTCAGCCCGAGGACAGGTTTCCCAGTTTCAGCCTCAAAACCGGGGGAAGGCCCAGGTTTCCCGGTTTCGGCCTCAAAACCGGGGGAGGGCCAAAAAAAGGACGGTCGACGCGTGACGGCATGGAGAGGCTGGCGTGGCGGCAAAGCTATTCACGAGGAAGGCGCGGCGGTCGACGGGGCGGCACATGGCGGCATCCTGAGGCTTGCGTCGAGGCGAAGCTAAGGATGAGGAAGGCGCGTGGCCGTCGGATCAACTACCAGCAGAGTTGGACCGGGATACCCCTAGGGTTGGCAGCTTCGCTCTTGTATCTAGGGGTAGAAGGGGATTATTGTTCTAGTCTATAAATAAGAGTGGCACCCCTCCTCTCTATCTATCCTAGCAGTCATTTGTTCCTGAGCTCTCTCTCTCTAGCCCCCGCTTAGGTTCTAATCATACCTCGCTGCTAGAGATCCGCAGAGACGGGAATCATACCTCTGTGTATTTGGATCTTTTGAGGAAACGATACCGTATTCTCGTTGTCTCCTCGTGTGGAGGAATTTCGGCTGAAATTGAATCGATTCGCGTTTTGTGTTGGTGTTCTTCGCGTTTCGGTTTTTCATCTCCCAGAGATTTGTCTCGTTCTCCCTCTCCGCGAGATGATTTTCAATTCCACTTGAATCAATTAGTTCTAGGTTGTGAGCTCCTTCTTTCCACTGAAGGATTTCTCCCTTAACCTCACGAATCCATAGATCGGGTTGATTTCGCTTTCGTTCTTCGTTCTTAACCCATTTCCGGTGATCCTTGGATTTCTCTTCATAGACTTGGTTTGGTGCGATGATTTCTTAGGATTAGCACCCCAATACATAGAGGAACATCTGGGAGGAGTTTGGATCGAAGTCCCTTTCGATTTGGTTGAGCCAGTGCAGTTTTGTGTTCTCTGTGTATTGGCGGACAGTCCGCGACCTGACGGCGGACAGTCCGCGCGTTGGGATTTTGCAGAGTTAGTCAGGCGCAGCCCCCTGACTGTTCACTGTTGAGTGAACGGCGGACAGTCTGCGGTACAAACCCGCGGACAGTCCGAGACTCGTCCAGAACTGTTTCAGATCAGTTCTGTTTCTGGTCTGTAGCCGGCGGACAGTCCGGACTTGCAGTGTCGAACAGTCCGACAGTCACCGGACAGTCCTGGACCCTAACCCCAGATAGTCCAAGAATCTGCAGTTTGTGCAGTTCTGGTTTGGGGTTTTCGCCGTTGACTTTGGGGTTTCTCCGGATGTTCCGCTGTACCACTATGACATCTCCTAGGGTATCCACCTACTCGTAGGTCATGAACTCTCTGGTCATTTCGAGTCTTCGTTTTTGGGTGATTTTCTGGGACAAGGGCCATTCTATTCACGAGTTGAATTTGAGGCTCCCATTCCCCCCCCTCTGGTTGCCAATCCGGTCCTTCAATTGGTATCAGAGCCGGTTAAGGATCTTCTCTACCGTAATCGGTTTCAGATCCTAAGGGCGACATGGATCGAGGGAACGACAAGACTCCTTGGTTCGATGTGTCGAATTATCCCTATTGGAAGATTCAGATGCTTGCTTTTCTCTGCACCATCAGTTCTTCCATTTAGGAGATATGCGAGAACACTGATTATGAGGTCCTTGCGGCTCGTGTGGGTCAGGTTCAGATTGATCAACACGAGGCCAACTCCAAGGCTTGTAATGCTCTTTTGGACAACATCTCCCTTCCTGAGTTCGAGCGTGTCTCTGAGCTTGAGACAGCACGAGAGATCTGGGTGAAGCTTCAGAGCTATCACTAGGGAACTGTTCAGGTCAAGACCAGACTCTTTGAGACGTACAAGCGCAAGTACGAGAACTTTGTTCAGTTTGAGGGAGAGACGATTGACACTATGTTCGCTCATTTCCAAACGATTGTGAACAAGATGCGTGCCAATCGGGCTAACCTAGCCTATGACGATCATGAGAGGGCTGTCAAGTTGCTATACGCCCTGGATCGGAGGGTATGGGAGGTGAAGGTGTCAACTATCATAGAGTCTCCATCTTATGACACCCTCACCGTGGACGAGCTGTTCAACAAGCTCAAATCCACCGAGATCGATCACCTGAAGAACCCATCTTCACATTCCATGGCTTTGGTCTCAAGCAAGGGTGGATCGATGTTTCCTGCTGACGCTTCACCTCCTCTCTTTGCTTTGTCTTCTTTGCTTGCAGTTACAGAGGAGCAGTTGGAGGCATTAGGAGACGACAAGCTTGCCCTCGTCATCACCCCGGTTCTCGTGGTTTCAGAACAACCGCCTGAATCGCCGGCGTGGTGGCGCACGCGAGGGCTGCTACATGTGCGGTGATCCAGATCACTTCATCACGAACAGCCCCAAGAACAACAAGAAATCTTCTGGCAAGGCTCGCAACTCCACGCGCAAAGGGAAGCCAGAGTACAAGACCGAGAAGAAGAAGAAGGACACCTTTCACTGGGAGGATGTGGAGAAAGCCTTCGACGTCGGTCGGCGTGCCCTCTTTGCCACCAAAAGCGATGAAGACAAGACCTCCGATAGCAACTCCAGCGACTACAGGTCCGAGCAATACGGATACATGGGTGTATGCCGAGTCTCGAGTGATGAGTGATTGTCAACTAGGATAATGCGCATGTTCTTTGGCTTGTGTTGTGCAGGTGTCGAGCACGGATACAGTGATCGAAGGCAAGGTGAAGGTCAAGTAGAGACGTGCTGTGCCAACGGACCGGGAGCGGTGAAGGGCGGACGTGAGACTTGGACTGAGGGACCGGTGGCCTGAGGATCAGCTGTGGTGGCTGACTGCCTGGGACAGCGACGAGCCAAGACTTGCGGGGATGGTGTTGCTCGGGTCGAGGACCTGGGGACACGTGTCGGTGGACGGGGTGCATGGGCGGTGCATCCCATCTACAGCGTCGGTTTGATGGTTGAGCCACAGAAAAACCATCGGTGGACGGTTTCCAGGTTTGGGCCACAAAACCTAGGCGCTATGGGTTTGCCGAGTTTGGGCCACAAAACTCGGGTTGAGGACGGTTTCCAGGTTTGGGGCTCAAAACCTGGGCGCTGGCAGGTTTCTGAGTTTGGGCCATGTTGATGGTCTTTAACACTTGTTTTACCATCAACATTTTACCCAAAAATTCAACAAAAAGGCATGAAAAGTAGTCAAATAGGTTTCAAACTAACCAAATTCCACATGTCCGTAGATTTTTATTTGAATGCAGGATTTGGACCAAATTTAGAGAATGGACGCACCAGGGGCCGAGCCCACTCACCAGGGCCCTTTTGGGCCCTAGTGGGGTGGCGCCCGCCACCCCTAGGTGGCGCCCGCCACCAAGGAGAGGCCCAAACTCTCCCCTGCCATGTCACTGATCCGTGTGACCACCCCAGGGCCAAATCTTAGCCCTTGGTCACTAGGTCGGTGGCATCGGAGGGCTAAGAAGAGATGTCACGTGGATCATGACCTAATTGCCCATGTGACGGTTATTTGGACATGCAACCGACCTTGGAACCGCCTTGGAGGAGTCCCTGGAGATAGTAGGATCAATGACGGTGCATCCAAGGGCCAGGGGGGCGGCGGCTGCCTCCTAGGGCTGGTGCCTGCCACTAGGGTTTGCCCTAGGTCAGTTGGCTGCCCCCTATAAGTACCCTCCTCACTCACTTGGGCTATAAATACCCCCCTGGAGGTGTCACTTCACATCAAGCAAGGAAAGGAAGGAAGAAAAGGAAAGCAAGGCTAAAGCTAGAGAGCTAATAGCCTAGGATGTAGCCAAGCTTAGGCAAGTAGGTAGCTAGTAGAGCAAGGCATCCTTGCCTCATTGCCCTCGCGGAAGCACTGCTCAAGGCTTAGCTCAGGAGTAGAAGTGTGCGAGTGATCCGTCCTGGAGTTGGGAAGAGTCTTCATTCATCTCTAGTTCAGGTTTTGCTCTTGTAACTCAAGCACTTTACTATATTCTAGTTCATCATTTCAAGTATTACTTTATTCTACTTGCCAGTATTGAGTAGTATACTTGATTGATTGCTTGAGTACCTAGCTATCCAACAGTTCAATTCACTTAGCCATAGTAGTTAATCTCTAGTGTGCTTAGTGTTTGATCTTTGCCAATAGGCTGCTTAGTTAGTTTAGTGTTTATCTTATTGAGTCAAGTATTTGCTCTGATGTCCACAAGGGTGTCTCTATTCTAGGCCAGGATAGAGATAGTTAGAATATAATTAGGCGTGGTGCTTAGTTATAGACTTACCTTCAGATACGGCTAGACCCACGGATAGCTGTGGTAGCAAGCAGGTGGTGACAGCCCTGTGCGCCTTGAATTCCACCACGTAGTTGGTCTAGTTTAACAGTAAGGCTCGTTGTGCTAGCGTTCAACCTAAGTCAGTGGTAAAGGCTAGTACGCCTCGGTACTTGACAAGATAGGAATAAAACTATACTTAACTTGGTTGCTTATTTGACATTTGCCTATCTTGCTTCATAGTTATCTAGGAGTAGTTATTAATTACTAGTTAGTTATATTAGCCTTGGTTATCTTATTCCCCTTATCTACCTATCCATCCACCTTACCTTAACCATTCATTTAATCCTTACCTATCCACATAAAGTCTTTCTAGCCTTTCATCTCCTCTCTTCTCTTCTCTCCTTTTCCCTTTCTTATTCTTCGACTCTCATCCCCTCCTTGACTCGACTCATACACCACCCTAGCCTTCCTTTGGGATCAAATAAATCGACACCTGGTACTCCCAGGCGAAGTGCTACTATGATAGTTCTGTGCGCTTGCAAAATCTCCTCTAGGTAGATTGCAATGTCTCTAGCTAGCTCCTACTAGTGTCGTTATTGACAACCCCGTTTGACATTAGTAGATTGCTGTTTTAGCTTCACTCCTTTAGGTATAGTGACTGGACTTGCTACAAGCATTTCTGGCGCTGTTGCCAGGGATAGATTCCATAGTCTACTCCTAGTAACGACGTTAGCAAGTGTCAACAAGCATTTCTGGGCCATTACCGGGGATAGTTGCCTAGCTCTATCTTTAGTGAAGTTAAGAACTACCAACAGGCCACAAAACTCAGGCGATTGTCGGCTGGTTTCCCGGTTTGGGCCTCAATACCGGGGGTTGGTCGTGAAGGCTTGTTAGGGAAAAGAACCCTCGACAGTGACATCGCGCAGGCTGAGTCAGGAGGCAACCCTCGTTGTGCCCTGCGTTCCATCGAGAAAACCCTCGTCACTTGACAAGCCCCTCGAGTCTTATTTCCTAACCCTCGGATACCGACATGGCCTTCGGGTCATCTTACGGTTCTTGCAGGAAAGAAGCGTGGGAAGAACAAGGAACGACCCTCACGCGTGTCGCGCACCTTCGCAAGGAAAGTCAAGCTCAACGGGTGGCAAGCGAATGCGTGCCTCGCGATTGATGAAGCTGAGAAGTTAATCGTCGCGTCCCTGCGAAGGTGTGCGCAAGCCAGGTGGCGGCAGACATATGGGAGGCAAACTAGGGTTTCTATACTATCTGCGTTTGTACGATTCTGCCCTTTCGTTGTATAGCGCAGAGGAATCTTTCTTGTACCCTTTTGTAATTTGGTCAATGCCCCTTGGTATCCTCTATAAATACCAGGGTGTGAATAGTGTAATGGGCATGATTTTTTGGGAATAGAGCTACAACATCACTGTTCCAGTTTCCCTTTACCTTCGCTCTTGGTTCTGACGATTGGCCACCTTCGCCACTCCCCTGCACGTGTGCGGAGGTAGGGCAAGTGTGTTTCCAACAGTTTGGCGCCGTCCGTGGGGAGCGAAGATCGCGATGGCCGGAAACAGAAGAGCATCCTCAACCAGAGACCATCGCGCGACCAGAGAGGCCACGGTGACGGTTCAAACCGTGGAAGAAAATGTGGAACCTTCGGGGGGAAGAAGAGGTTACTCCAGGAACAGAGGTCCCGGGCCCTCACACTCGGCTAGTATCACAGCCGCACCCGCACACCTCCGGAGAAGGTGGAAGAGGAGATGAAGAAGAGTTGGGCCTCGAGACTCTGGACAGGCTTCAAGCCGAATTGCAGGAAAAGAAAAGGCGCCTAGACCAGCTTGAAAGGCATAATCGGCTGCGCGCCGTCAGGCAAAAAGCGGATGAAGCAAGGGAACAACTTCGCCGAATGGAAGAGTCCCTCGAGGCAGCTGAAGCCAAAGCCGAGGGTTGGAATGATAGAGAAATGCCGCCCCTTCAAGAGGGGAATGAGGAGTTGGGTCAGGGTAACGCCCGTTAGCCACCACCACCCCCACCACCACCAAATTTTCGCCAACTTTACCCAGAAGAGCGAGAGCCAAACCTTCGCATTCAGTGAAGGGCCCAACAACACCAGATGCCCGACGACCCAAGATCACCACTCTCTCAGATACTGCAAACCCATCCCTGGCCACCATGCTACAATCGACAAAATCTGCCCCGTTATGACGGACTTACTGACCCTCGCCAATTCATAATGAGCTATGAAGTGACAGTCGCCGCAGCAGGGGGAGATGAATCAACAAAGGCGAAGTCTTTCGTAATCATCCTTCGTGACATTGCGCAGACTTGGTACAACAACCTTCACCCCGGAACTGTGGATTCCTGGGCCAAGCTCAGAGATAGACTCTGCACAAACTTCAAGGGCATCACAACAGCCCCATCAAACTCCATCGAGTTGTTCAACTGCAAACAAGAAGAGCGCGAACCGCTGCAAGACTACTGGCGAAGGTTCATCCAGATTAGAGCAAGAACTCCGGGGATATCCGACGAGGCGGTGATCCTCGCTGCAGTCAGCGGCCTACGTCCAGGCCCATGTTCCTCAAAGTTTGCCAGGAAACCAGCAAACACAATCGAAGAGCTTCATGATACAATGGAAAGATACTGTAGAGCGGACATGGACTTCCGGGCAAAGTCCGACGCTCGAAGGTCCCAGCAGAAACCACAGTTGAGGCCCCAAGCGAGAGAGAACAACCTTCGCCAAGATCAAACCAACATTGGCGTGATCAACAAGGCAAATCCACTCGAAGATCAGAGAAGGGGCACTCAGCCTTCGGGCAACCAAAATCCACATGGATTTCCACCCCCGCCTGACCAAAGAAACCAACAGAGGGACCCGACCAAAATGTACTATCATTTTTGTGGGCAAGGAAAGGGGCACACAACAAAGCAATGCGAGTGTTTCGCCAAAGGAAAGGAGTACCAAGAGTCCAAAAGAGCCACTTCGGCCAAAAACAGAACCATCAATCATACCAGAAAGCCAAGTTTCTATCCAACCCATCCTCCATACCACTACACACCTATAAACTATGGCCTACCTTCGCACCAACCTTTCTACGCTCAACACCCAAACTACAACCACACCTCATATCAACCAACCTCCATCCCTCAACGACAAAACACACCATACACCGTCACATACCCTCCAACCCCTCAAACCCAAATCAACCAACAAGCGAGCAATGCTTTACCACCACCAACAACAATACCAACTTTGCCAGCCCCCCAACCTGTCAAATCCGAAGCCCAAACCCAGACAACCATCAATAACCCAACATCAACCTTCGGTGTAATACTAGCTATCACCGGAGGCTCCAACGAAGATCATGGCAACAAGAGGCAAAGGAAAGAACATACTAGAAGAGTGCACCACGTAGCCGTCGAAGGACCGCACAAATTTGGACGATGGTCCCATATCCCAATAACCTTCGATTCCGGTGATATGAAAATAAGGGACTACCCTCACACTGATGCTATGGTGATCGAAACCAATCTAGCAGGATGGACAGTCATTAAAATCCTGGTCGACACAGGAAGCTCCGCAGACATCCTATTCGCCACAACCTTCGACAGCATGAAGCTGGACAGAAACCTCTTGCAACCCGCTGGCAACCCCTATACGGTTTCGGTGGTCAACAAGTTAGAGCTGTTGGGAAAATTTCTTTGCCCGTGACCTTCGGAGACCAAGTGAACTGCAGAACTGAGCACATAACCTTCGACGTGGTTGACATGTTCTGCCCTTACAATGCAATATTTGGCCGACGGGTCACCAATGCATTCAATGCTGTCATCCATCCTGCACACCTCTGCACGAAGCTTCCGGCTCCGAAGGGCGTCGTTGCAGTATATGGAGATCAAGACATTGCAAGAGCAGCTGAGGGAACAGTAGCACCTAGGCAACGCAATGTTCACAATCTGTCAAAGCCTCAAGCAACAAACCTCAACACCGAAGGTGAGGAATGCACTGACCAAAGAAAAGCATCACCCAAAGAAGAAACCAAAAAAGTTCAACTCTTTGAGGGTAACTCCGAAAGAAAACTTTTCATCTCGGTCAACTTAGACCCCCAATCAGAAAATAACCTCATCTGTTTCCTCAAGGAAAACTCCGACACCTTCGCTTGGTCTGCAAAGGACCTCAAGGGAGTAAACAGAACTTTGATAGAGCATAGCCTAAACATTGAACCAGGCTATTGCCTAGTTAAGCAAAAGCTTCGCAAAATGTCAGAAGAAAGAAAAGAGGCAGCGAGGGTAGAGGTAAAAAGACTTTTGGACGCAGGTGTCATCCGCCCAGTCAAATACCCAACATGGCTCTCAAATGTGGTCCTAGTCCAGAAAAAGAACAAGAAATGGAGAATGTGTGTAGATTTCACGTGCCTGAACAAAGCCTGCCCGAAGGATGACTTTCCCCTGCCAAACATAACCACCTTGGTCAACAGAGCAGCTGGTTGCCAAATGCTTTCGCTCCTCGACTATTTCTCGAGGTACCATCAGATCTGGATGAATGAAAAAGATGAGGAAAAAACAAGTTTCATTACACCTTCGGGCACCTTTTGCTTTCGAAGAATGGTAGAAGGCTTGAGAAACGCAGGATCAACCTTCGCTCGCATGACATCTGAAGTGTTCAAAGATGAACATGCCATCTCTGCCTACGTCGATGATTTGATTTTCCAAAGCGAGCAAAAAGAAAACCACATATCAGACTTGGCAAGAGTGTTCAACAACCTTCGATCTGCCGGATTAAAACTAAACCCCGAAAAATGTGTTTTTGGAGTAAGCGAAGGAAAACTGCTAGGTTGCATCGTCTCAGCAAGGGGAATTGAAGCCAACCCCGAGAAAATTGACGCCATCATCAATATGGAACCCCCGACAACCAAAAAAGCAGCTCAGCGTTTGTCAGGCCGCCTAGCAGCACTCAGCAGATTCATCTCTTGATCAGCTGAGCGAGGGTTACCTTTCTTCGAAACATTGAGAAGCACATCCCCATTCAATTGGGGACCTCGGCAGCCGAAAGCCTTCGAGGATTTAAAAAACTATCTCACCAACTTGACCGTCTTAACCAGCCCGAGCAAAGGGGACCTTCTACTGCTATATGTCACAGCCTCGCCTCATGCAGCTAGCGCAGTGCTGATCAAAGAATTGCATGAAAACAGCAAAACCAGGCAGGCCCCGATCTACTATGTGTCAGAAACCCTCGAGGGACCCAAATGAAACTACTCAGAGGTTGAGAAGATAGCATATGCCGTGGTCATGGCGTCAAGAAAGCTAAAACACTATTTCCAGGCACACGAAATCCAGGTACCTTCAGCATACCCCCTCGAGAACATTTTCAAGAATAATGAGGTAGTCGGCAAAATAGCAAAATGGGCAGTTGAACTGAATAGTTACGCCATAACCTTCGTGGGAAGAACAGCGATCAAATCGCAGGCACTAGCAGATTTCATAGCCGAATGGACCCCTGACCCTCGCAGAGATGGAGTCCAATCAGATCCATTTTGGACAGTGTATGTCGACGGAGCCTGGGGAGCAGCTGGAGCAGGAGCCTCGGCTAGCCTAGTTTCGCCATCTGGGTCGAAGCTACGGTACGCAAAAAGACTCAACTTCAAGTGCACAAACAACTCCGCAGAGTACGAAGCCGTGATACTAGCCCTCTCAAGGCTTCGAGCATTATCAATCCGAAGGGCGGTCATTAACACAGATTCCCAGGTCATCGCGGGACACATTGAGAAAAATTACAAAGCAAAAGATCTAGAGCTACAAAAATACTTCCAATATGTCCGAAGGTTAGAATCATTTTTCCTCGGCATAACAGTGAAAGCAATACCGAGGTCAGAAAACAATGAGGCAGACAGCCTGGCCAAAGCAGCAGCACAACAACTACAGCTGCCCCCGACGTGTTTCACGAGGTAACAACTCAAAGAGCATTCGAAGCCTCTGAAAAGAATGCTAAGCTGATCAACGCAATCCAGAGCGAAGATTGGAGAGCACCTATCATGGCCAATATCAACGGGTTGCATGAACCCGAGTCCAAAGAGGAAGAAAACAGACTAAAACAAAGAACTCGAGGGTACAAAATAGTGGACAACATTTTGTTCAAAGCCTCGGTCACCTCCCCATGGCTGAAATGCGTGTCACAGATTCAAGGAAAGGACATTCTCAAGCTCATTCACGATGGTATCTACGGATCACACAACGGCCCAAGGGCACTAGTTGGGAAAGCTTTCCGTCAAGGCTTCTACTGGCCAACAACATTACAAGATGCAGAAGACATCGTCAAACGTTGCGAGGGTTGCCAACTAACGACAAAAACACAAAACGTCCCAGGGGCTCCAACAACTCTGATATGCCCAACATGGCCCTTGCAAAGATGGGCAATGGACCTCGTCGGTCCAGTACCAACAGCTCAGGAAACCTTCGCTTTGCAGTGGTAGCTGTGGAATACTTCACGAAGTGGATTGAAACTA
This sequence comes from Coix lacryma-jobi var. lacryma-jobi, assembly GCA_009763385.1. Classification (NCBI taxonomy): domain Eukaryota; kingdom Viridiplantae; phylum Streptophyta; class Magnoliopsida; order Poales; family Poaceae; genus Coix; species Coix lacryma-jobi. The sequence goes on from CM019828.1 coordinate 64,723,667, forward strand.
GACCGTTGGCTTCCATCACCTCCCTAGCCGTGAAAAAGTTTTTCTGGCAGCAATTAGTCTGTCAATTTGGAGTTCCCAAACACCTAACCGTCGACAACGACACTCAGTTTGACAGCGAGGTCTTCAAAGAATTCTGCGCACAAATCAGAACAGTCTTGTGCTTCGCCTCAGTTCGGCACCCACAATCCAATGGCTTAGTTGAAAGAGCCAATGCAACAATTTTCCAAGCCATATCCAAAAAATTACAAGGCATGCCCAAAGGAAAGTGGGCGGAAGAGCTAACCTCAGTCACTTGGTCCCATAACACCTCGGAATGCAGAGCCACCAAATTCACACCTTTTAGGCTCCTGTTTGGGGAAGAGGCTATGTTACCAGAAGAATTGAAGCATGGGTCTCTCAGAACAACCCTCGAATCAGATGAACAAAACTAGCTGCTTGAGTATCAGGAAACAAGACTTACTCGAGGAAACAAGATGCAACGCAGTGCACAACCTTCGCAAGTATCTGGAAGAAACAAAAAAATGGAGAGACAAAAAGGTGTGAATCAAAGAACTGAAGAAGGGTGACCTCGTCCTCATTCGGAAACAAAACGCCAACATGGCGGGAATGTTTCAGCCAAAATGGACGGGACCATACCTAATAGTAGAATGTAATCGTCCCGGATCATATCACCTCGCTAACAACGAAGGAAACAACCTGCCTCACACCTGGAATGTTGACGACCTTCACAAATATTATCCATAGTGGAGCCTTAGCGAGCTCTCGCAACATGTAATTTGTTCTTTCTTTCTTGCCTTTTGTCAGTTCAATACTTGTAAGAAAAATAGAGGAGATGCACTCTTTTTCCTTACGAAGGGGCGTAAGGTTTTTTAACGAAGCAGCATCCAAACCCTTAATACATGCTACAACCCCCGGAAAAAGCAAAACTCCAAATTGTTACTTTTCTTAATAAACATTGAAAAAGCAACTCTTCATCAAAAGTGCTTATAAACGATGAAAACCCGTGGAGATTGCTTCAAAAAATAAACTTTTTTCGAAACAAACTTGAAAAAAGTCGAGCACCCTCGCAAGGCACGCCAGGGGCTCGCAAAGCAAACTTCACCTGCACCTATGACAAGGGGAGGCACGAAGTCTAAAAAAGTCGAGCACCCTCGCAAGACACGCCAGGGGCTTGCAAAGCAAACTTCACCTCCATCTAAGACAAGGGGAGGCGCGAAGTCCAAAAAAGTCGAGCACCCTCGCAAGGCACGCCAGGGGCTCGCAAAGCAATCTTCACCTCCACCTAAGACAAGGGGAGGTGCGAAGTCTAAAAAAATCGAGCACCCTCGCAAGGCACGCCAGGGGCTCGCAAAGGAAACTTCACCTCCATCTAAGACAAGGGGAGGCGCGAAGTACAAAAAAGTCGAGCACCCTCGCAAGGCACGCCAGGGGCTCGCAAAGCAAACTTCACCTCCACCTAAGACAGGGGGACGTCTAAGCTGAAGTCTCAAAAAGTCGAGCACCCTCGCAAGACACGCCAGGGGCTCGCAAAGCAAACTTCACCTCCACCTTAGACAAGGGGAGGCTCGAAGTCCAAAAAAGTCGAGCACCCTCGCAAGGCACGCCAGGGGCTCACAAAGCAAAATTCACCTCCACCTAAGACAAGGGGAGGCGCGAAGTCTAAAAAAGTCGAGCACCCTCGCAAGACATGCCAGGTGCTTGCAAAGCAAATTTCACCTCCATCTAAGACAAGGGGAGGCGCGAAGTTCAAAAAAGTCGAGCACCCTCGCAAGGCACGCCAGCGGCTCGTGAAGCAAACTTCACCTCCACCTAAGACAAGGGGAGGCGCAAAGTCTAAAAAAGTCGAGCAACCTCGCAAGACACGCCAGGGGCTCGCAAAGCAAACTTCACCTCCACCATAGACAAGGGGAGGCGCGAAGTCCAAAAAAGTCGAGCACGCAAGGCAAACTTTACCTCCACCTTTCACTATGAGAAAATAGTAATAGCACAATCCTGACCAATTCTTTAACCGAAAAGCGAGCCTCGCTAAAAAGAAAAGGGGGCGTCGCTGTCTTATCCTAAACAGCTTACAAAAACCGTTAAGCGAGCCTCGCCTAAAAGAAAAGGGGGCGTCGCTGTCTTATCCTAAACAACTTACAAAAACAGTTAAGCGAGCCTCGCTAAAAGAAAAGGGGGCGTCGCTGTATTATCCTAATCAGCAAACAAAAAACGTTAAACGAGCCTCGCTAAAAGAAAAGGGGGTCATCGCTGTTTTTTCCTAATCAGCTTACAAAAACGTTAAGCGAGCCTCGTTAAAACAAAGGGGAGCGCCATCGTTTTCCAAAACATGTTAATTGCGCAATAATGCAAGCTCCGCCATAGAGTGAGCGAGGGTAAAATTCATCTTCTTTATCAGCTCCCAAATAACGGTACACAAGGCCAATTTTCTACTTTACAACTTCCTGTGTAACTACAAAACATCATAGTATGGTAAACTTAATCTAAAAAGTAAAAGTCATAAAGAATCTTCGTCGTCCTCAATCATCATTAAATCTTCAAAACCCTCGTTACCCTCCTCAAATCCTGTTTCAACCAGAATTATGGGCCCCCACAACAAAGGAGCCGCAGGAACAATGGGTAGTTCTCCGGACAGAACCCTCGCCCTATACATATATCTCCGACCTATATCACTAACTTCCGAAGGCTCCTCTTTCGGAATCTGCGGATACATGGGTGTATGCCGAGTCTCATGTGATGAGTGATTGTCAACGGGTTTGATCGCAGGTTCTTTGGCTTGTGTTGTGCAGGTGTCGAGCACAGAGACAGTGATCGAGGGCAAGGTGAAGGTCAAGTAGAGACGTGCTGTGTCGATGGACTGGGAGCGGTGAAGGGCGGACGTGAGGCTTGGACTGAGGGACCGGTGGCCTGAGGATCAGCTGTGGTGGCTGGCAGCCTGGGACAGCGACGAGCGAAGACTTGCGGGCACGGTGTTGCTTGGGTCGAGGACCTGGGGACACGTGTCGGTGGACGGGGTGCACGGGCGGTGCATCCCCTCTACAGCTTCGGTTTGGTGGTAGAGCCAGAGAAAAACCATCGGGTGGACGGTTTCTAGGTTTGGGCCTCAAAACCTGGGCGCTGATGGTTTCCGAGTTTGGCCACAAAACTCGGGCTGAGGACGGTTTCCAGGTTTGGGCCTCAAAACCTGGGTGCTGCGGGTTTGCTAAGTTTGGGCCACAAAACTCATGCGCTGGTGGGCTGGTTTCCTGGTTTGGGCCTCAGAACCGGGGGTTGGCTGTGAAGGCTGGTTTCCCAGTTTGGGCCACAAAACTGGGGGCAGAGTCCGTGAAAAGGACGCAGAGCGGTGGCGGCACATGGCGGCAATCGGGAGGTTGCGTCGAGCCAACGCTACGAGTTGTGCGGGCGTGGCCGTCGGATCCACCTACCATCGAGTTGGTCCAGAATAACCTTAGGGTTTAGCTGGTTCGCTTTGTAAGTAGTTAGTGGTAGATTGGGAATTAGGAATAGTTAGAATTAGGATAAGTAGGGGGAGACACCCACCTCCCAATTTATCTCAGTCATTTGCTCTTTGCACTTAGGGTTTCCCGCTCTCTCAATCCCCTGCTGTAGCTAGCTGAGATCCGCAGAGAACCATACCTCTGTGTACTGGAGATTTTGAGGAAGTGAGGCCGTAACCTCACTGTTGTAGCGTGTGGTAGCCACACGGTTGCAGATCGATGACTTGATTCGCGTTTTGGTTCGTGTTCTTCGCGTTCTTTGTTTCTCCGCGATTTTCCCGTCACTCGATCTCCCTCTCTACTGCATCTTTGCGAAATCCGTTTGAATCAACTTGTTCGTTTTTGAAAGGAGATCATTTCCACCGAAGGAATTCATCTAACTCCTCACGAACAAGTAGATCGAGTTGATTTCGTTTTCGTGGCGCTTTTTCGTTCTTGATCTTCCCCTTTCGATTTCCCGGTGATTGAATCGATTTGAGCGGATGATTTCTTGGGGATAGTCTCCCAACTACCTCGTGATCATCCTCTCCAAGTTTGGGATCAAGGGATTTTGGTTTGAAACATTTTGGAGAAGATTTGAGTTGAGGGCGACCAAAGTTGCCCTTTCTGGGCACTCGCGAACAGTCCGCTAGTGCCACCGCGGACAGTCCGCCCGTGTGACGTAACGACCCTAATCCCATGGCCCACTGATCACTATCAACCACTGACAGTCGATCCGTACGGCCAAGAGATTAAGACCGGGTTCGCCACTGGGCTACATCAGTGCCCGATGTCCGCAGGATCAGCTCACAATTCAGTTACAATCTCTTGAACATTTTGACAAATAACATCGGAGTAAATAGCGGAAGACTTAAATAACAATAGTTTTACAAACCAGTGTTCAACATAAACTTAAAGTGAAGTTATTACAGACCATAGTTCAAATAGAGTTGGCAGGGTAGCAGATGACAACAACTAAAAGATAAAGATACATCACCCAGCCCGAGGTGAATAATCACTCATCGGCCTCATCGGCCTCTTCCTGAACAACAGTCACACAGCAGGGTCCGAGGCATACTGAGGAGTCTGCCATACCTGCAACATGGGTAAAATAACCCTGAGTACAAAGGTACTCAACAAGACTTACCCGACTAAAGAAAAGGGAGAAGACTCAGGAATGCAGGCTTAGGGTAGTCAAGGTAAGGCTTAAGCAAGTTCAAGTATTTTGCAGAAAAGCATTTTTGGTAACCTCATTTTTATTTTGAAAGGTTCGGTATTCCTTGTTCCATCATAATCATTCATGATTCATTTTATATTTCAAAACAGGCCTAGTTGAGAACCACTCCCTGTTGACAGTCAGTGACTAAGTCTCCATAACCGAGGAGCAGCGTTAATCCGGATAAATAATACTCAGCTGAGGGTCCCTATCCACACTGCATATGTAGCACCCAAGCTTGCATATGCCAACTCGTCTACCACGATTCCTCCAAGATTGGGCCCGGTCCTACGCCACCCGGAAGTACAGTACACCACTCCAATCCGGGCCTCTAACCCACGTGGGTACATGCTACTTCCGCCATCTCTCCACTCCCAGTGCGCGGTTGTCGGTCCAATAAAGGATTCCTCGGAGCCGAAGCTTTCCGTAGTATGTGAATAGTTGCAAGTCTTAGTCAATCAGGCCCCCATACAGGTGTCCCTAAATTTTCCAGCCAGCGACAAGCACCTCGGGACTCTAACCCAAGAGTACAGGTCCTGTCAGTTTTTCAACCCTGTCCCGGTCGGTGTCAACTGTTGAGTCCCGGACTACAACATGACGGCACCGTACGCAAGGACAACCTCTCCTTCCCATTGACTAGGTACGGATCAGATACTTAGCCAATGGTGGGAGTAAACCAGAAATTCCCATAAATATTCTTAAAGTGATCACACTTTTGAACTTGGCATTTTTATTGCAAATCTATCATATAGCATTGCTAAGCATTTTTCAAATAGTTTTTGAAAAGCAGGTATCGGGTGTATCATTGGTCAAGGTAGATAATGCATCAGATAGGATTTCACTCAACTCCTATCAACCTAATGCAATAATTTAACTCAAAACATTTAAAGAAAGCATTTATAAAAGCAAGGTAGGGTTAAATGCACGGGGCTTGCCTTGGATGGCAAAAAGAGCAGAGTCGGGGTAGGTATAAGCGTCGGAGCTTGGGGTTGCCTCGGGGACAGATCCTTCGGCGGCTACCTCGACTTCAGGGCCTCCTTCGTCAACTATACGGATGCAATGATGAATGCTCATGAGAATGATGACATGGACTTCAGGTGCAGGAAGACATTCCCCAGATTCAAGATTACTCTCAGGCAAGGCATAATCGAAATCTAGGTTGAGCATAAAAGTTAACCATTTCTTCCTTAAGCAAAATTGATTAACTAGACTTTATCATAACTATCCTAATCAATCAAACATATCATCACAAACATCATAGACCAAAGGGTAGGGGTCTATGAACATCAAGCAATCCCAAAAGTCACATCACAGGTCAATCAACGCTAACCCTAATCACCCTTTTCTATTTTTCTTAATTATTTAAAAAGGTCATTTTATGAAGGTGCTCCAAAAATTACCAAATTAATCTCATAAGTTCATTATGGTACAAGTATATGGCAAAACAAATTTCATAATTTTTGGAGGTCATTAAGGTGCTCAATTAAATCTAGACATTTAATTAACAAAAGGCACTATTCCTTAATTAAAATAAAGCTCAAAAATCAACTCGTTCCAAATGACTTCAAAATTTCACCAGAGACTTGTCATGGCATAACTAGCTCACAAAAACTTATCTCATAATTTTTGGAGTTATAAATTATTTTTCTAAATCCAAAACCATCCATTTATTAATTAAATGGGAGATTTTTCATTTTCAAATTTCTGCAGAAAGGTCAAGTTTTATATTTTTTAAAAATCTTCAAGGTACAAAGAGTCTATCCTCAAAATTTCAGAATTTTTGAAGCAACTCAGAAAAACACACACGAAATATGAAATTTCAGCACTATTCAAATAAACTGGAAATTGGAAAACGGTACTGTTCTTCTTCCTTGCGCGCAGGCGGTCTCCCGCCGGCGGCGAGAGCCCGTTCCGGCCACAGCGAAGACTCGCGGGCGAAACCGAGCACATGGGGAGGTTCAGGAGCTCACCGGCGATCGATGCCGCGCGGCGGCGAGGCGAGGGGGTGGTCGGAGCTAGGAGGTCGACGGAGCGGGGGTCGTCGGCGGGCAGAAAAGCGTCGCGACAGCGTTCCGGCGATCCTGAGCACCACACGGGGTCACCAAGGCATGGTTAGAATCGCAATGATGCGAGGAAGAAGAAACAGAGGTCGGGAGGGATGATCATGGCCGGGGAGAGAGAATTTCTCGGACCCGAGCTCAACGGTGCTTCGCCGGCGTTGGGGAAGTCGGAGTTACGCCGGGCGATTGGGGATGGTAGTGACCAAATTGAGGGGCGGTGAAGCTGCGTGAGACCACGGCGGAGCTTTGGGCTAGCTGGAAGGGAGCGGAGGCACTGGCTTGCTCTGGCGACGGTGGCGGAGATGAGTTCTACTCCGGCGACCTCGTCGGGCCTTTTATAGCCGCGGCAAGAGGCTGGCGGAGCGTATTCTGGCGCGGATAAGATCACACGGAGCGTGCGCAATCGATTGCGGTTGGGCAGAGGGTTGACGCGCGCTCAGGGACCGGGTGTGCGCTCGCCGGCGACGGCCACGCGGCGGCGCTGTCGGGGAGCAGTGGGGGACGGGTGTGGGGGTCGGTTCTTGCGCGTGCGGGTGCGGCGCGATGTCGCGGCTGCAGGCGACAGGTCGGGGATGGGCGTGCGGCTGCCAGGCACGCGGCGCGTGCAGCGCCGGCGAGCGGCCATGGCCGGGCCCCCCCCCCTACCGGAGAAGAAACAGTAGCTAGGGTAGGGTTTGACTTTCTATTTTTGCAAATTACTTCCAAAATTTGAACTGTGCGACAAAAACTCAAAACCCAAAGTTGTTCAGAAAATGAGATCTACAACTTTGTCAATATGAACATTTTCAAATTCCAAATAGTTTTTGAACAAATTTGAAAACAGTAAAGGGGACACTTTTTCAAACTTGATTCAAATCGAAATTACTCTGGATTTCAAACTGAAACTTGAAAATCTGTAAACATGAAAGTTGTTCCTTTTATCAAACCTACAACTTTGCTATTATACATTTTTCCTGAAACTCATTAGTTTTTGAACTCATTTTGAAAACTGAAAAGGGGACAAAAACTGGAGTTTGATTGAATTTGAAATAACTCAAAACTTTGCACTGCAACTTGAAAATTTGTAAATACCAAAGTTGTTTCTCTTTGACAGATCTACAACTTTGCTTTTTGGACCAATCCCAAATTTTGAATAATTTTTGAATCACAACAAGAGGGATAAAATCCAGGATTTGGAAATCAGGGTTTTGCAAAGAGTTTTGAAATCAAATCTGATTTTTGAACTTTGGCCAACACAACAACACTTCAAGACACCAAAGGAATAAGAATTACACAAAGCTAATCACAGAGATGAAATTACCATTTTGCCCTAGTAGAGAGAAGTGGGCTAAATAGGGTTTTTGCAATAGAGGTAAATCACATAAAATGATACACTTAGCAAAATGCATACACATGAAATCATGATGCTTAATGATGATAATGATGATATGTCAAGTTAATTACATGCTAAACACCAGAGGTGTTACAGCCTCCCCCCCTTAAGAAATCTCGCCCCGAGATTCCACGTCTTACAAAAGTACAAAGAAGGGATAAAGGCAAAACTTACATAGACAGAGATTCGAGAAAAACGGGGTAGTTCTTTGCTAAGAAGTCTTCAGATTCCCAGGTGGCTTCTTCTTCAGAGTGCTGGTTCCACTGGATTTTGTACCATCTTGTGGTGGTTCTTCGGGTAACGCGATCCTTGTGGTCCAACACGCGAACTGGGTATTCTGAGTAGGATAGATCAGGCTCTAGCTCGACACCTTCAACTTCCACGACATGTTCTGGTACTCGGAGACACTTCTTGAGTTGAGAGACATGGAAAACATTGTGGACAGCGGAGAGATGATCAGGCAACTTCAGCTTGTAAGCTACCTTGCCACAACATTCCAAAATCTCAAACGGACCAATGTAGCGAGGTGCTAACTTTCCTTTGACTCCAAAACGAGTGACTCCTTTGGTTGGTGAGACCTTGAGATATACATAATCTCCAACTTGAAACTTCAAAGGTCGACGTCTCTTGTCTGCGTAGCTCTTCTGTCGAGATTGGGCAATCTTCATATTCTCCTGTATCTGCTTGACTTTCTCTTCCATATCTTTGACCAGGTCAACTCCAAAGAATTCTCTTTCTCCGGGCTCAGACCAACTGAGGGGTGTACGACAACGACGACCGTACAGTGCTTCAAAGGGTGCCATTTTGATGCTCTCTTGGTAACTGTTATTATACGAGAACTCTGCCAAAGGCAAACAGTCATCCCAAGTATCTGCGAAGGTAAGAATACAGGCTCTCAACATGTCTTCCAGCACTTGGTTGACTCGCTCTGTTTGTCCATCAGTTTGAGGATGATAAGCTGTACTATGCAAGAGCTTGGTTCCAAGTGAGGCATGGAACGCTTTCCAAAACTTAGCGACAAACTGGGTACCACGGTCAGAGACAATGCTCTTGGGTATGCCATGAAGCTTCACTATGTTGTTCTTGTACAAGGTGGCATACATGGGGACAGTGTAACTGGTCTTCACTGGAAGAATGAGCTTGCTTAGTGAGTCGGTCCACGATTACCCAAATGGAATCAAAACTTTCTCTGGGTTCTGGGTAGTCCATTGACAAAATCCATACTAATGTCGTCCCATTTCCAAGCGGGTACTGACAAAGGTTGCAATTCTCCTCCAGGCTTCATGTGTACTGCCTTGACTCTTTGGCAGGTATCACACTGAGCGACATACCGGGCAATCTCAATCTTCATTTTAGTCCACCAGAATCTCTGCTTTAAGTCTTGGTACATCTTGTTGCTGCCGGGGTGAATAGAGAATCTGGTCAAGTGTGCTTCATCAAGGATTAACTGTCTCAATTCAGGCACCTTGGGAACTACTAGACGGTTCTTGAACCAAACAACTCCTACATCATCGATCCTGAAACAATCAGTCTTTCCAGTCTGGACCTTTTCGATGATGTGCTTGATTCCAGGGTTATCCTTCTGAGCAGCAATGACTTGATCCTTGATGGATGTTTCTATGCTGACATTATTCAGGCTTCCTTGCGGGATCATTTCGATACCCATCCTTTCAAGTTCATGGCACAAGGAAAGATCATAGGGCTTTGTCGTCAGACAGTTGCAGTGTGACTTGCGACTGAGGGCATCGGCAACTACATTTGCCTTACCAGGATGGTAATGTACCTTGAGATCATAATCTTTAATCAGCTCAAGCCATCTTCTCTGCCTCATATTCAATTCTTCTTGAGTGAATATACTTTAGGCTCTTGTGATCCGTATACATATTGCAGGTACTGCCTAACAGATAGTGACGCCAAATCTTCAAGGCATGCACGACTGCTGCTAGCTCAAGATCATGGGTGGGGTAGTTTTCCTCATGTCGCTTAAGCTGTCGTGAGGCATAAGCGATTACTCGTCCTTCTTGCATCAAAACACAGCCCAAACCAGTACCAGATGCATCACAGTATACATCGAAGGGTTTCTCGATATCTGGTTGAGCTAGGACTGGTGATGTAGTTAGCAGTTTCTTCAAGGCTTGAAAGGCTTGCTCACAGGCTGGTGACCAAACGAAATCCACGGAATTCTTCAACAACTCTGTGATAGGCTTGGCGACTCTGGAGAAATCTGGGATGAAACGACGATAGTATCCAGCCATTCCCATGAAGCTGCGAACTTCGCGGACAGTGGTAGGTGGCTTCCAATCCAAGATATCTGCCACTTTTTCAGGGTCAACTGACACACCTTCAGCGGACAGGACATGACCAAGGAATTGAATTCGATCTAGCCAGAATTCACATTTACTGAACTTGGCATACAGCTGGTGATCTCTGAGACGAGAGAGAACGATTCGAAGATGCTTGGCGTGATCTTCAGGAGTTCTTGAATAGACAAGGATGTCGTCAATGAACACGACTACAAATTTATCGAGCTCTGGCATGAACACAGAGTTCATGAGATACATGAAATGAGCGGGGGCATTGGTCAAGCCAAAGGACATGACCAAGTACTCATATAGGGCGTATCTGGTGGTGAAAGCTGTTTTAGGAATGTCTTCTGGACGGATTTTTATTTGGTGATAGCCAGATCTGAGATCAATCTTGGAGAACACTCTGGCTCCAGACAACTGGTCAAAAAGAAGGTCAATGCGGGGCAAGGGATATTTATTTTTGATGGTGACCTCGTTGAGCGGGCGATAGTCAACGCACAGACGAAGACTTTTGTCCTTCTTCTTCACAAAATAGCAGGACAGCCCCAAGGAGATGAACTTGGGCGAATGAGACCCTTGTCCAAAGCTCTTGCAATTGGATCTTCAGCTCTGCCAACTCTCTGGGAGGCATTCGATAAGCTCTACGGGATATAGGAGCAGTCCCGGGCTTTAGCTCTATGGCAAACTCAACATCACGGTCAGGAGGCAGACCGGGTAGATCTTCTGGGAAGACATCAGGGAACTCACAGACCACGGGAATATCCCTGACTTCCGGAACACAGGCGGTATTCAACTGGGTGGTTGCTGGTTTTTGAGGCATAGGAAGTTGGAGAAGGAGTTTGGAAGTGCTGTTAGGAATATCCACTCTCACAACTCTATTCAAGATGTCTATCATGGCTTTACTGACACATCCAATTCATGCCTAAGATGACATCTATCTCTTGATTGCGCAGTACTATCATGGTGGTAGGAAAGACATGTTCCCCCAACATTACTGGTATACTGCGGACCACTTCCTTAGTATTTATCCGCCCTCCAGGCGAAAGTATACAGAAACTTTCTTTTAACTCCCCCATGGGTAACTCATGCTTGATGACAAAAGTGCGACTGATGAAGGAATGCGATGCACCAGAATCGAACAAGACGACTGCAGGATGATTGGCAACAGAGAACCTACCGAGCATGACGGGCTCTCCTTCTGGGATGTTACTGACGGTGGTGAAGTAGACTTGCCCGTGCTTCTTGACAAACTTGCCCTTCTGGACGTGCTGCTGCGGTGCACGGTGCTGCTGCTGTGATCCTCCAGGGCCTTTCTGTGCATGCTGGGCATTCTTCTTGGGTTTTGGGCAATCGCGAGACCAGTGACCAACTTGGCCACAGTTGTAGCATGGATGGTTGTAAGCTGTTTGTGGGGTGGTGATACGAACACCTGGGGCGTTCGGCTGAGTGGCACTTTGCTGGTTGGCATTATGAGTGGTGGCCGCGGTACGAACGACCACTTGCTGATGGGGATATGGGGCACGGTTTTGGTGGTGGCTGGGGTGGTAGATGATTCTTGGGCGCTTATGGTTGCTGGAGAAGCTGCTAGACCCAGCCTTCTTCTTCTTCTTCTCCTCCTGATACTGGCGGTTACTTTCCTCGAAAGCGACAGCACGGTCAACGACATCATGATAAGATCCGTTGAGGTTGTTGGATAGACCTCTGCGAATCTTAGGGTGCAGACCCCTAAGGAAACAATCTCTCTTCTTCTCATCCGTGTTGACATAGTCGGAGGCATACTGGCTCAGGTGGTTGAACTGACCCACATACTGCATCACTGTGGATTCCTTCTGCTGCAGGGCTAGGAACTGATCAAGCTTCATCTTCATCAGACCTGATGGGATGTGGTGTGCACGGAAAGCGGTGCGGAACTCTCCCAGGTCAACTCATGACCTTCAGGTTGGGCAGCCAAGAGGTTGGCATACCAAGCACTTGCTGGACCACGAGCTGCTGAGAAGCAAACCGGGGCTTCTGGATTTCAGTGCATCGGATGAGACCAAACTTCTGCTCCATGGTGCGGAGCCAATCATCAGCTTCGAGGGGTTCATCGGCTCTGGTGAAAACCGGTGGACGGGTTTCAGTGAACTCCACATAGGTGGTTTCTTGGTTGTGACGACCACGGTGACCAACATTCTGCTGTCCTTGGTTCTGAGCCATTAGGTTGGCAGCGGCGGCCAAGGCTGCAATGGCATCTGCCAGGGTAGCAGGAACTGGTGGAGGGTTTGGAAGGTTGGCACCTCCGGAACTTCCGGCTCCAGTGCGGGTGTTCACAGGCATCTGTTAAGAATTTGGGAACTTAGCATCCAAAGATTGCTTTTGAACGAAACTGACTGATAAGATTCATTGATTAAGGGTAGATAACTGATACAGAAGTTCGATAGATAGCTACTAACTGACAAAGGAAAGGTACAAGACATGATACAGACTCGACTAGACAGAAGACCAACTAACGTCCCAAACCTAGACTAAGGCTTTAGGTGAGCAGATGGTACAGACACAAGGAATCTAGTCGTCATCGATGATGATCATCTCTTCATCGTCATCTTCATCTTCGATGATGAGCTCAGGCTCTTCCTCCTCATCTTCATCTTCAACGTGAACATCTCCAGCAGGTTCCATTTCTACATTCTGGACTGGCTCATGTTCTTCTTCAGGTTCCTCCACGACTCCATCTTCTGGATCCTCAGCAACAGGTGGAGCCACGGGGTGAAGTTGGTTGTACAGTTGATGTACCTCCTCATGAAGCATATCATTGTACTGCTCAATCTGGGCAGTGTACTGCTGCAGTCCATGGAGCTGGGCTCTGGCGACGTCCTCGCGTTCCAAGCCTCGTTGCGCTGCTCGATAGCGCGAACCGTGTTCCGATTGGCCTGCTCCAGGGAAGCTCGTGCCTCATAAAACTCCATGCGGGAAAGATAGAAGTCATGCTCCATGTTCTCCATCTCAGCCTTCAGATTCTTGATTTCCTCCTTCAGTTCTTGCGGGTGCGGCGGGGAAAACGACGACCATTGGAGGATTCTCCAGTCTCTTCTCCGGTGCGTGGCGCCAGCTGGTGACGCGGCACACCGTGCGGTCCAGTCGACTTGCGAGCAGTCCGCTTGAGGATGACCATATCTGGACAAGAGATTATAGGTGAGAAAGGCTAGCAAGAAAAAGGTAAAGGCATACTAACCCAACCGACTTAGAGAGGAAGTTAACTTAAGTGATTATGACATGATGCATGATTCGTTCCTACGGAACAAGGCAATGCAACTACTAAGGTAAGGTACATAGGGCTTATACAAGTTGTCTTGCTACTAGTTGCCAAAGACAAGATGAGATGAGAGAAGCAATTTGGACTCAAAATAGTCAAGTTTAGTTTTTGGACTTAAAACCTTTTGAAATTTTCGCAAAAAGATTGCAACGTCGTAGTGAGATGCTCCGATACCACTCTGTGACGTAACGACCCTAATCCCATGGCCCACTGATCACTATCAACCACTGACAGTCGATCCGTACAGCCAAGAGATTAAGACCGGGTTCGCCACTGGGCTACATCAGTGCCCGATGTCCGCAGGATCAGCTCACAATTCAGTTACAATCTCTTGAACATTTTGACAAATAACATCGGAGTAAATAGCGGAAGACTTAAATAACAATAGTTTTACAAACCAGTGTTCAACATAAACTTAAAGTGAAGTTATTACAGACCATAGTTCAAATAGAGTTGGCAGGGTAGCAGATGACAACAACTAAAAGATAAAGATACATCACCCAGCCCGAGGGTGAATAATCACTCATCGGCCTCATCGGCCTCTTCCTGAACAACAGTCACACAGCAGGGTCCGAGGCATACTGAGGAGTCTGCCATACCTGCAACATGGGTAAAAGAACCCTGAGTACAAAGGTACTCAACAAGACTTACCCGACTAAAGAAAAGGGAGAAGACTCAGGAATGCAGGCTTAGGGTAGTCAAGGTAAGGCTTAAGCAAGTTCAAGTATTTTGCAGAAAAGCATTTTTGGTAAACCTCATTTTTATTTTGAAAGGTTCGGTATTCCTTGTTCCATCATAATCATTCATGATTCATTTTATATTCAAAACAGACCTAGTTGAGAACCACTCCCTGTTGACAGTCAGTGACTAAGTCTCCATAACCGAGGAGCAGCGTTAATCCGGATAAATAATACTCAGCTGAGGGTCCCTATCCACACTGCATATGTAGCACCCAAGCTTGCATATGCCAACTCGTCTACCACGATTCCTCCAAGATTGGGCCCGGTCCTACGCCACCCGGAAGTACAGTACACCACTCCAATCCGGGCCTCTAACCCACGTGGGTACATGCTACTTCCGCCATCTCTCCACTCCCAGTGCGCGGTTGTCGGTCCAATAAAGGATTCCTCGGAGCCGAAGCTTTCCGTAGTATGTGAATAGTTGCAAGTCTTAGTCAATCAGGCCCCCATACAGGTGGTCCCTAAATTTTCCAGCCAGCGACAAGCACCTCGGGACTCTAACCCAAGAGTACAGGTCCTGTCAGTTTTTCAACCCTGTCCCGGTCGGTGTCAACTGTTGAGTCCCGGACTACAACATGACGGCACCGTACGCAAGGACAACCTCTCCTTCCCATTGACTAGGTACGGATCAGATACTTAGCCAATGGTGGGAGTAAACCAGAAATTCCCATAAATATCTTAAAGTGATCACACTTTTGAACTTGGCATTTTATTGCAAATCTATCATATAGCATTGCTAAGCATTTTTCAAATAGTTTTTGAAAAGCAGGTATCGGGTGTATCATTGGTCAAGGTAGATAATGCATCAGATAGGATTTCACTCAACTCCTATCAACCTAATGCAATAATTTAACTCAAACATTTAAAGAAAGCATTTATAAAAGCAAGGTAGGGTTAAATGCACCGGGGCTTGCCTTGGATGGCAAAAAGAGCAGAGTCGGGGTAGGTATAAGCGTCGGAGCTTGGGGTTGCCTCGGGGACAGATCCTTCGGCGGCTACCTCGACTTCAGGGCCTTCTTCGTCAACTATACGGATGCAATGATGAATGCTCATGAGAATGATGACATGGACTTCAGGTGCAAGACAATACCACAGATTCAAGATTACTCTAAGGCAAGGCATAATCGAAATCTAGGTTGAGCATAAAAGTTACCATTTCTTCCTTAAGCAAAATTGATTAAACTAGACTTTATCATAACTATCCTAACATCAATCAAACATAGCATCACAAACATCATAGACCAAAGGTAGGGGTCTATGAACATCAAGCAATCCCAAAAGTCACATCACAGGTCATCAACGCTAACCCTAATCACCCTTTTCTATTTTTCTTAATTATTTAAAAAGGTCATTTTATGAAGGTGCTCCAAAAATTACCAATTAATCACACAAGTTCATTAGGGTACAAGTATATGGCAAAACAAATTTCATAATTTTTGGAGGTCATTAAGGTGCTCAATTAAATCTAGACATTTAATTAACAAAAGGCACTATTCCTTAATTAAAATAAAGCTCAAAAATCAACTTGTTCCAAATGACTTCAAAATTTCACCAGAGACTTGTCATGGCATAACTAGCTCACAAAAAGTTATCTCATATTTTTGGAGTTATAAATATTTTCTAAAAATCCAAAACCATCCATTTATTAATTAAATGGGAGATTTTTCATTTTCAAATTTTGCAGAAAGGTCAAGTTTTATATTTTTATAAAATACTTCAGGTACAAAGAGTCTACCACAAAATTTCAGAATTTTTGAAGCAACACAGAAAATCACACAAAATATGAAATTCAGCACTATTCAATAAATGGAAATTGGAAAACGGCACTGTTCTTCTTCCTTGCGCGCAGGGCGGCTCCCCGCGCGGCGAGAGCCCGTTGCCGGCCACACGCGGCTCGCGGCGAAACCGAGGGCATGGGAGGTTCAGGAGCTCACCGGCGATCGATGACGGCTCGGCGGCGAGGCGAGGGTGGTCGGAGCTAGGAGGTCGACGAGCGGGGTCGTCGCGGGCAAGAAAAGCGTCGCGACAGCGTCCGGCGATCCTGAGCACCACACGGGGTCACCGGCATGGTTAGAATCGCAATGAGGCGAGGAAGAAGAAACAGAGGTCGGGGAGGGATGATCATGGCCGGGGAGAGAGAATTTCTCGACCCGAGCTCAACGGGCTTCGCCGGCGTTGGGGAAGTCGGAGTTACGCCGGGCGATTGGGGATGGTAGTGACCAAATTGAGGGGTGGTGAAGCTGCACGAGACCACGGCGGAGCTTTAGGGCTAGCTGGAAGGAAGCGGAGGCACTGGCTTGCTCTGGCGACGGTGGCGGAGATGAGTTCTACTCCGGCGACCTCGTCGGGCCTTTTATAGCCGCGGCAAGAGGCTGGAGGAGCGTTTCTGGCGGCGGATAGATCACACGGAGCGTGCGCAATCGATTGCGGTTGGGCAGAAGGGTTGACGCGCGCTCAGGGACCTGGGTGTGCGCTCGCCGGCGATGCCACGCGGCGGCGCTGTCGGGGAGCAGTGGGGGACGGTGTGGGGGTCGGTTCTTGCGCGTGCGGGTGCGGCGCGATGTCGCGGCTGCAGGCGACAGGTCGGGGATGGGCGTGCGGCTGCCAGGCACGCGGCGCGTGCAGCGCCGGCGAGCGGCCATGGCCGGGCCCCCCCCCCTACCGGAGAAGATGAACAGCTAGGTTAGGGTTTGACTTTCTTCTGTATTTTGCAATTACTTCCAAAATTTGAACTGTGCGACAAAAACTCAAAACACCAAAGTTGTTCAGAAAAATGAGATCTACAACTTTGTCAATATGAACATTTTCAAATTCAAATAGTTTTTGAACAAATTTGAAAACAGTAAAGGGGACACTTTTTCAAACTTGATTCAAATCAAAATTACTCTGGATTTCAAACTGAAACTTGAAAATCTGTAAACATGAAAGTTGTTCCTTTTATCAAAACCTACAACTTTGCTATTATACACTTTTCCTGAAACTCATTAGTTTTTGAACTCATTTTGAAAACTGAAAAGGGGACAAAAACTGGAGTTTGATTGAATTTGAAATAACTCAAAACTTTGTACTGCAACTTGAAAATTTGTAAATACCAAAGTTGTTTCTCTTTGACAGATCTACAACTTTGCTTTTTGGACCAATCCCAAATTTTGAATAATTTTTGAATCACAACAAGAGGGATAAAATCCAGGATTTGGAAATCAGGGTTTTGCAAAGAGTTTTGAAATCAAATTCTGATTTTTGAACTTTGGCCAACACAACAACACTTCAAGACACCAAAGGAATAAGAATTACACAAAGCTAATCACAGAGATGAAATTACCATTTTGCCCTAGTAGAGAGAAGTGGGCTAAATAGGGTTTTTGCAATAGAGGTAAATCACATAAAATGATACACTTAGCAAAATGCATACACATGAAATCATGATGCTTAATGATGATATGATGATATGTCAAGTTAATTACATGCTAAACACCAGAGGTGTTACAAACACCCTCCCCCCCCTTAAATAATCTCGCCCCGAGATTCCACGTCTTACAAAGGACAAAGAAGGGCTAAGGCAAAACTTTCTAGACCAGATTCGAGAAAACGGGGTAGTGTCTCTTTGCTAGACTCTTCAAGATTCCCAGGTGGCCTTCTTCTTCACTTCTTCAGAGTTGCTGGTTTCCACTTGGATTTTTGTACCATTCTTGTGGTGGTTTCTTCGGTAACTCGATCCTTTGGTCCCCACGCGAACTGGGTATTCTGTTAGGATAGATCAGCCTCTAGCTCGACAACCTTCAACTTCCAACGACATGTTCTGGACTCGGAGGACATTCTTGAGTTTGAGAGACCTGGAAAACATTGTGGACAGCGAGAATGATCCGGCAACTTCAGCTTGTTAATCTACTGCCACAAACATTCCAAAATCTCAACTGACCAATGTACGAGGTGCTACTTCCCGTTGACTCCAAAACGAGTGACTCCTTGGTTGGTGATCCTTGAGATATTACATAATCTCCAACTTGAAACTTCAAAGGTCGACGTCTCTTGTCTGCTTAGCTCTTCTGTCGAGATGGGCCATCTTCATATTCTCCTGTATCGCTTGACTTTCTCTTCCATATCTTTGACCAGGTCAACTCCAAGAATTCCTCTTTCCCGGGCTCAGACCAACTGAGGGTGTACGACAACGCACCAGTACAGTGCTTCAAAGGGTGCCATTTTGATGCTCTTGGTAGCTGTTATTATACGAGAACTCTGCCAAAGGCAAACAGTCATCCCAAGTATCTGCGAAGGTAAGAATCCAGGCTCTCAACATGTCCTTCCAGCACTTGGTTGACTCGCTCTGTTTGTCCATCAGTTTGAGGATGAATAACTGTACTATGCAAGAGCTTGGTTCCAAGTGAGGCATGGAACGCTTTCCAAACTTAGCGACAAACTGGGTACCACGGTCAGAGACAATGCTCTTGGGTATGCCATGAAGCTTTCACTATGTTGTTTCTTGTACAAGGTGGCATACATTGGGACGTGTAACTGGTCTTCACTGGCAGAAAGTGAGCTTGCTTAGTGAGTCGGTCCACGATTACCCAAATGGAATCAAAACCTTTCTGGGTCTCTGGGTAGTCCATTGACAAAATCCATACTAATGTCGTCCCATTTCCAGCGGGTACTGACAAAGGTTGCAATTCTCCTCCAGGCTTCATGTGTACTGCCTTGACTCTTTGGCAGTATCACACTGAGCGACATACCGGGCAATCTCAATCTTCATTTTAGTCCACCAGAATCTCTGCTTTTAAGTCTTGGTACATCTTGTTGCTACCGGGGTGAATAGAGAATCTGGTCAAGTGTGCTTCATCAAGAATTAACTGTCTCAATTCAGGCACCTTGGGAACGACTAGACGGTTCTTGAACCAACAACTCCTACATCATCGATCCTGAAACAATCATCTTTCCAGTCTGGACCTTTTCGATGATGTGCTTGATTCCAGGGTTATCCTTCTGAGCAGCAATGACTTGATCCTTGATGGAGTTTCTATGCTGACATTATTCAGGCTTCCTTGCGGGATCATTTCGATACCCATCCTTTCAAGTTCATGGCACAAGGAAAGATCATAGGGCTTCGTCGTCAGACAGTTGCAGTGTGACTTGCGACTGAGGGCATCGGCAACTACATTTGCCTTACCAGGATGGTAATGTACTTGAGATCATAATCTTTTAATCAGCTCAAGCCATCTTCTCTGCCTCATATTCAATTCTTCTTGAGTGAATATATACTTTAGGCTCTTGTGATCCGTATACATATTGCAGGTACTGCCTAACAGATAGTGACGCCAAATCTTCAAGGCATGCACGACTGCTGCTAGCTCAAGATCATGGGTGGGGTAGTTTTCCTCATGTCGCTTAAGCTGTCGTGAGGCATAAGCGATTACTCGTCCTTCTTGCATCAAAACACAGCCCAAACCAGTACCAGATGCATCACAGTATACATCGAAGGTTTTCTCGATATCCGGTTGAGCTAGGACTGGTGATGTAGTTAGCATTTTCTTCAAGGCTTGAAAGGCTTGCTCACAGGCTGTGACCAAACGAATCCACGGAATTTTCAACAAAACACTCTGTGATAGGCTTGGCGACTCTGGAGAAATCTGGGATGAATCGACGATAGTATCCAGCCATTCCCATGAAGCTGCGACTTCGCGGACAGTGGTAGGTGGCTTCCAATCCAAGATATCTGCCACTTTTTCAGGGTCAACTGACACACCTTCAGCGGATAGGACATGACCAAGGAATTGAATTTGATCTAGCCGAATTCGCATTTACTGAACTTGGCATCAGCTGGTGATCTCTGAGACGAGAGAGAACGATCGAAGATGCTTGGCGTGATCTTCAGGGTTTCTTGAATAGACAAGGATGTCGTCAATGAACACGACTACAAATTTATCGAGCTCTGGCATGAAACAGAGTTCATGAGATACATGAAATGAGCGGGGGCATTGGTCAACCAAAGGACATGACCCAAGTACTCATATAGGCCGTATCTGTGGTGAAAGCTGTTTTAGGAAGTCTTCTGGACGGATTTTTATTTGGTGATAGCCAGATCTGAGATCAATCTTGGAGAACACTCTGGCTCCAGACAACTGGTCAAAAAGGAGGTCAATGCGGGGCAAGGGATATTTATTTTGATGGTGACCTCGTTGAGCGGGCGATAGTCAACGCACAGACGAAGACTTTTGTCCTTCTTCTTCACAAAAATAGCAGGACAGCCCCAAGGAGATGAACTTGGGCGAATAGACCCCTTATTCCAAAGCTCTTGCAATTGGATCTTCAGCTCTGCCACTCTCTGGGAGGCATTCGATAAGCTCTACGGGATAGGAGCAGTCCCGGGCTTTAGCTCTATGGCAAACTCACAACATCACGGTCGGGAGAGACCGGGTAGATCTTCGGGAAGACATCAGGGAACTCACAGACCACGGGAATATCCCTGACTTCCGCAACACAGGCGGTATTCAACTGGGTGGTTGCTGGTTTTTGAGGCAAGGAAGTTGGAGAAGGAGTTTTGGAGGTGCTGTTAGGAATATCCACTCTCACAACTCTATTCAAGATGTCTATCATGGCTTTATACTGACACATCCAATTCATGCCTAAGATGACATCTATCTCTTGATTGCGTAGTACTATCATGTGGTGGAAAGACATGTTCCCCCAACATTACTGGTATACTGCGGACCACTTCCTTATATTTATCCGCCCTCCAGGCGAAAGTATACAGAAACTTTCTTTTAACTCCCCCATGGTAACTCATGCTGATGACAAAAGTGCGACTGATGAAGGAATGCGATGCAACAGGATCGAACAAGACGACTGCAGGATGATTGGCAACAGGGAACCTACCGAGCATGACGGGCTCTCCTTCTGGGATGTTACTGACGGTGGTGAAGTAGACTTGCCCGTGCTTCTTGACAAACTTGCCCTTCTGGACGTGCTGCTGCGGTGCACGGTGCTTCTGCTGTGATCCTCCAGGGCCTTTCTTTGCATGCTTGGCATTCTTCTTGGGTTTTGGGCAATCGCGAGACCAGTGACCAACTTGGCCACAGTTGTAGCATGGATGGTTGTAAGCTGTTTGAGGGGTGGTGACACGAACACCTGGGGCGTTCGGCTGAGTGGCACTTTGCTGGTTGGCATTATGAGTGGTGGCCGCGGTACGAACGACCACTTGCTGATGGGGATATGGGGCACGGTTTTGTGGTGGCTGGGTGATAGATGATTCTTGGGCGCTTATGGTTGCTGGAGAAGCTGCTAGACCCAGCCTTCTTCTTCTTCTTCCTCTTGATACTGGCGGTTACTTTCCTCGAAAGCGACAGCACGGTCAACGACATCATGATAAGATCCGTTGAGGTTGTTGGATAGACCTCTGCGAATCTTAGATACAGGGTGTAAATGCCGAGTCTCTGTGTGATGAGTGATTGTCAACGGAGATGTCCATGTCTTTGGCTTGTGTTGTGGCAAGGTGTCTAGCTCGGAACATTGATCGCTGGGGGGGCTGTGAAGGTCAAGTTTCGACGTGCCGTGGCCCGACGGAACGGAGCGGGCGCGTGAAGGATTGGCGTGCCGTGCGGCGACGTGCCATGCCGAGTATCGGACTGTGAAAGGGCGACTTGGACTTGGACCGATTTACTGGAGCCGGATGATCAGCTGTGGTGTCTGGCAGCCTGCACAGCGACAAGCGGAGATGCGATCATTTCGGTGGACGGGGTGCAACAGGCGGTGCATCCCCTCTACGACGCCTGTTTTTGTTGGTAGAGCCCGGGAAAAACCCAACGGTGGACGGTTTCCAGGTTGGGCCTCAAAACCTGGGTGTTGGGTTTTCAGTTGAGCCACAAACCTGGGCGTGACGGTTATTTTTCCAGGTTGACCCTCAAAACCTGGGCGTGGCGTTTCCGTAGTTTGGCCTCAAAACTCGGGCCGCGGACGGTTTCCCCGAGTTTGGCACAAGGGCCGGTTTCCGAGTTTGGGCCAAAACGGGCGCGGACGGTTTCCGAGTTTGGCCACAAAACTCGGGCTGGAGGCTGTTTCCCCGTTTGGGCCACAAAACCGGGGGGCAGAGTGGTGGCGGCACGTGGCGGCAATCTGAAGGTTGCGTGGAGGCGACGCGGAAGACCGTGCGGGCGTGGCCGTCGGATCTACCTACCACCAGCGGGTGGACTAGAATAGCCTTAGGGTTAGGCTGGTCCGCTCTGTAATTAGAGTAGAGAGGGGTAGAGTAGAAATAGACTTAGGCTAGGTTAGTATAAGTAGTCCAGGGGAGACACCTCCTCCCTATCTCAATCTCAGTTAGAGCTTTCATTTCCTAGGGTTTCCACTCTCCCACACCCCTGCTTAGCTAGTTGAGATCCGCAGAGAGACTCCACTCTGTGTACTGTTGATTCGAGGAAGTGAGGCCGTATCCTCACCTTGGAGCACTGATCGATGGCTTGATTTGCGTCCTTGATTCGAGTTCGTGGCTGTGATTCCGTTTTGCTTGTGTTCTTCGCGGAATCCTTTTTGCTCCACGATTTTCCCGTCGCTTGATCTCTTTGTTCGGTTCATCTTTTGCAATTCCGTTTGAACCAAGTCGTTCTAGATCGTGAGGCACTTCTTTCCACCGAAGGAATCATCCTCCAACCTCACGGTCTAGGAGATCGATCGATTTTTCGTTTCGGGTCACTTTCCTCCCTTCCCCCAAATTCTTCGATTCACCGATTTGGAGTTAGGTTCGAGCCATGATCTCTTAGAGATAGCTCACTAACCTCCTTGTGACTTCACTCACCGTTTGATCCCTAGAGATTTGTTTTGGGTGAGTTCTAGTCAAATCGGTGGACGAACAGTGAATTCGCGGGGTGACCGGACGCTTCATTCAACGACCGGACGCTGCTACCGTGCGTCCGGTGGTTGAACTCTGTCTGAGTTCTTTGGTTGACCGGACGCTCTGTTCAATCGACCGACGCTCCCTTCAGTGAGTCCGGTCAGAAACAGAGAGGTTCCAGAAACGTTTTTCCGTGACCGACGCGTCCGGTGCCTGGTGACCGGACGCTCTGGTGAGTCCGATCGTTTCCGTGTTTTGTTTTGCTTGACCGGACGCTGGGTGTTGGAACTGACCGGACTGCCAGAGTTACTGTTCCCGTGCCTTGTCCTTGTGACCGTACGCTCAGTGAACGACCGGACTCTTGAGCTCCGTGCGTCCGGTCACGAACAGAGAGCTCCCAGAGCTGATTTCTGACGACCGGACGCGTCCGGTCCCTGCTGACCGGACGCTGGCAGAGTCCGGTCGATCCAGTTTCGCGCGTTTTCGTTCGGTTCGTTCGTCCTTGATCGGATTTGAGTTCCGTCTTTTGCGTTGGCTTTCTAGGGTTGTCTAGTGTCCCGCTGTGCTTCTAGGAGGCATCCACCCTACATCTAGGGTCGTGGACATTAGCAAGCTCTAGGGTTCGCTCTTGGGGTTGATTTTGGGACAGTGGCATCTAGTGTCCGAAAGGAAATTTTGAAGCTCCCATTCACCCCCCCCCTCTGGTCGCTTTCGGGTAGCTTCTCGTCCTTCAATTGGTATCGGAGCAGGTTAAGGATCTTCCACCTTAGCCGGTTCCAGATCCACCGAAGGCGACATGGATCGCGGCGTGGGCAAACCGCCGTTTTTCGATGAGACGAACTATGCGTATTGGAAGATACGTATGTCGGCCTATTTGCAGAGCTTGGGCGCTTCGATCTGGATATTTGCAACTCCCCTGATTACGTGGTCTTGGCTGCTCGTGTGACTCAACAGCAGGTCGAAGAGCACGATGCCAATAGCCGAGCCCGTAATGCTCTTTTCTCTTGTTTGAGCATGGGGGAGTTTGATCGCGTTTCTCACCTCGCTACGGCTCGGGAGATCTGGGACACTCTCATGCGTTTCATGAGGGCACCTCTCAAGTCAAACCCGACTCTACGAGTCGTTCAAGCGAGAGTATGAGAACTTTAGACATCAACCTGGCGAGAGCATAGAAAGTTTATTCGCTCGCTTTCAGGTGATTGTCAACAGGATGAGGGCTAACAGAGAGCATTTGCCATTTGACGATCATGAGCGTGCTTTGAAGCTTTTGCACACTCTTGACTGTTCGGTGTGGGACTCCAAGGTTCAGGCAATCATCGAATCGCCGAACTATGAGACTCTCACCTGCGACGAGCTCTTCAGTAAGCTCAAGTCGTGAGATTGATGCTATGCGAGGGCTTCTTTTGAAAATCTTCTCGCCCGTCCATGGCTTTGTTTTCCGCTCTTCCTCTAACCCTCAGCTGGTTTGCGCTTTCTTCTCTCTTTCTGTTGACAGGAGAGGACCAGCTGGAGTCTTTGGGAGATGACGAGTTGGCTTTGCTCGCCAACCGGTCTCGCGGTTCCACAACAACCGCATGAACCGCCGTCGAGGAGGAGGACGCACGGGATGCTACGAGTGCGGCGACCCCGACCACTTCATCGCCAACTGCCCAAGAAGAACAAGCACTTGGGCAAGCGGCGAACATGGGCGCAAGCGCGACCAAGTACAAGAGAAGCACGTTCCCCCAAGGCACAAGAAACGGGGCGGCTTCGACAAAGAGTACATCAAGAGAAGTACTTGGAGAAAGCAGCAGCTGAGCAGCGCGCGTTCTTCGCCACGCTCAGCGACGTCGACGGCTCCGGATGACGACTCCGCCAGCTCGAGCGATGACGAGTCCGAGAAGAAGAAGAGCATCGAGGACAAGCTGAACGGCCTCTGCTTCTTCGCCGACGACGACGGCTTCTGCACCATGGCGCTCGGAGATGAGGTCGACGGCGAGCCGGAGCGTACCCCTCGGAACGACGACGACGACGACACCTCCCAGGTATCTCTCACCTACGACGAGCTTTCCCCGAGGTTGAGAAGTTGACTGCTGCCCTCCTTAGCCAAGATAATTGCTTAGGCGTGCCGCTAGAGAGCGCAAGGAGTTTAGGCAGAAGTGGGAGGACACGGTGAAGGAGCTTGAGTTCGCTCGGTCCACCGTGGTAGGTATGTCGGAGGAGACGGAGTGCGAGTCGTGCCCCGCGCACATGACTGACCTTCTCACTCTGAGAGGTAAGTATGCTGCGTTGGTTGGAGAGGTGGATGAGCTCCGTGCTAGGCCGCAGCTGTTGGGTGCATGCAAGACTTGTCCTGTCTTGCAATCTGAGTTGGCAGAGAAAAATGCCAAGCTTGAGTCTTTGGAGAAGGCCAGCTCAGATAGCACTTGTGTCTCGAGGTGTGCTTTGTGTGAGGGGCTGGAGATGGAGATTGCCAATGTGAAGCATGGCAAGATGCAAACCGAGGAAGAAAACACATACCTTCGGTCCATCTTGTCATGGGTCTCCAGTAGTGAGCCGCAGCTCGGGATGATGATCTCCCAATTCAAGCGAGCTGTTGGTGCCCCTGGTGTAGGTTTTGCTCAGAGTGTTGATCTCTCAGCCTTGGGAAGATTGGAGAGTCTAGTGTCTGAACCCCTGTGAGAAGCCCAACTCTACCACTGCTCCAAGCTTGCCAAGCTTCCACTCAAAGAGCCTGCCAAGCCTGTCACCAAGGATGGAGTTGTAGTTGAACCTCCCAAGGCTCCACCCAGAATCCACAATGGCAACCCCAAGCCCAATCACCTAAAGAACAAGCTTGACACAATGCCACCCATCCGAGAGGAGTGCCCAGAAGGGCAAGGCAAGGTGAACCATACCCACATCCCTGCAAACCAAAACCCCCTTTGCGCGCGGTGAGGTTTCAGTGTGACTTTTGTGGGAGAGATGGTCACTTGAGCGAGTTCTGCTTAGGCGCAAGAGAGAGGCGCGCAGGGCTCGGGAGATGGAGAACCGGACATGTACCATCCAGCTCATGGTGGACATGTACCGAAGGCCCAGGGGAGATCTGCTAGGTCCTTCACCAGGCCTAGGCTGGAGAGAGCTCCGAGGAGAGACGCTAGAGCAGTTGAGCCCCAGGCTCCTAGGCGTAAACCTCGTAGAGAGCGTACCCGACGGGGTCCTGCTTTTGCAGGTAATGGACCCCGTGGCGGAGGTTTAGTTGAGCGCTTTCCCCCACCGCAGTTTAAGTATCGCGGTGAGCGCTTCTTCCCCAGCGGACCACGTTTTCCTCAGCGTGGTGATCGCTTCCCTCGTAGACGTGCTAGGAATGGTTTTTCTGCTAACCGTTCTTTTGAGCAGCCGGCCCAACACTGGTATTACCCTTATTTCACTAACCCCAGTGTTGGACCGTATGCTCACCTATGTCTTTCTATTGATGTAGGTAAGACGGTTGGAGGACGTTTGGTTGGTGGATTCCGGTTGTTCGAGGCACATGACCGGAAACACCAAGTGGTTCTCCAGCCTTAGCCCGGTCGCCGAAAGGAGTACATAACCTTCGGCGACAATAGTAAAGGTAAGGTTGTCTCGTGGGACGGTGCGGGTTATGAGCACTTTGTGTTGCGCGATGTTGCTCTTGTTTCTAACCTGCATTTTAACCTCTTTCTGTTTCGCAACTTTTTGATGATGACTATGAGATTCGTTTTAAACCGAACCTTAGTCGCATCTTAGATCCTCAGGGCGATCTTGTATGTCTGATTTCGCCCTTTGGGAAAGTCTTTTGTGCGAATTTCTCGGAATCGTTTGGTTCTTCTCGCTGTCTTTTGGCTAGTCCTTCTTCCTCCGATCTTTGGAAGTGGCATAGGAGGCTCGGTCATTTAAGCTTCGACTTGCTTGCAAGACTTAGCTCACTTGGCCTAATCCGAGGATTGCCCAAGTTTCGATGGAGAAGGATCTAGTTTGCCATTCTTGCAGACATGGGAAGATGGTTGCTGCTCCCCACCATCCGGTGACTAAGGTCATGACCTCGCACCCCGGAGAGCTTTTACACATGGACCTTGTTGGTCCGGGTCGGGTGAGCTCGGGTGGTGGCAAGTGGTATGTTTGGTTGTTGTTGACGACTTTTCGAGATATTCGTGGGTCTTCTTTTTAGCTGAGAAGACCGAGACTTTCTCCTTCGCTCGCAATCTGATTTTGCGTCTTCAGAACGAGTTCCCTTTGAACTCGATGCGAGCGATTAGAAGTGATAATGGTTCCGAGTTTAAGAATTCGGATTTTGAGGTGTTTTGTAACCGCCTTGGTTTGGAGCATCAGTTTTTTCCCCCTACACACCGCCCCAAAAATGGGTGTAGGAGAGAGGAAGAATCGGACCCTGTTGAGATGGCCAGGACGATGCTTGATGAGCATAGGACTCCTGGCGCTTTTGGGCCGAAGCTATGAACACTGCATGCTACATTTCGAATCGCATTTTTCTGAGAGCGTTTTTGAAGAAGACCTCTTATGAGTTGCGTTTTGGTCGCCAGCCCAAGGTGAGTTATTTTAGAGTCCTTGGTTTGCCACTGTTTTATATTGAAGAAAGGCAACTGGACAAGTTTGAGTCTCGTTATTCTGACGGTGTGTTTTTGGGTTATGGCACTCACACTCGAGCCTATCTCGTGTACTTAACCTTGACACTAACCGAGTCATGGAGACATCAGATGTCACCTTCGACGAGACTCTTGTTTGTCCCTCTTCTCGTTTGAGCGTGCAGGTGATCATGAGGTTGGAGAGCCTCTTTTTGATGATGAGGACGAGGGTGCTGAAGGTATAGATGATCCAGCACCCCCTCACACCGTGCCGCAAAGGGCGGCCTCGACGACGACTCACGGCCCCGACACTTCTTCTTCCTGGGGGCCGTGGGATTCTCCACCTCGCGCGGTACCTTTTGTACCCGGGGTGGAACCAGCTGCTGTTGAGGGGGAGGTCACTTCTTCCCGGGAGGCGCCACGACATATCCAGCGCCAGCACACCCCCTGAACAGATGATCGGCGACATCGACGAGCGAGTTACTCGCTCCAGGTCACAGCACATCTCGCACTTTGCTCATTCTGCTTTTGTTGCGTCTTTTGAACCCCGAGATGTTGGACACGCATTGACGGATCCGGACTGGGTCAATGCCATGCATGAGGAGCTAGAGAACTTTGAGCGAAATCGGGTTTGGGTTCTAGTGCCACCACCTCCTGACTGTAAAACCTATTGGGACAAATGGGTTTTTAAAAACAAGCAAGGAGAGGGGAGGGCACACATGTGAGAAACAAGGCCCGGCTTGTAGCGAAGGGTTATAGTCAGAAGGAGGGGATAGATTATGAGGAGACCTTCGCTCCTGTAGCTCGTTTGGAGGCTATTAGGATACTCTGGCTTATGCTGCATCCATGGGTTTCAAACTTTTTCAAATGGATGTCAAGAGTGCCTTCTTAAACGGCTACATTGAGGAGGAAGTCTATGTCCAGCAACCCCCGGTTTTGAAAATCCCAAGTTCCAAACCATGTTTTTAACTCCACAAAGCTTTGATGGTTTGAAAACAAGCCCCTAGAGCCTGGTATGAGAGATTAAAACCTTTTTGCTAGCTAAGGGTTTTTAAAATGGGATGTGTTGATAAAACGCTTTTTCCTCAAGCAAGGCAAAGATACTCTCTTGGTCCAAATTTACGTGGATGATATCATTGCGGTGGTTCTTTCAAGCTTTGGTTGCCAAGTTTGCAGATACTATGAGCAGGGAGTTCGAGATGAGCATGATGGGCGAGCTGACTTTTCTTTCTCGGGTTGCAAATTAAGCAAGAGAGAGGGGGACGTTTGTGCACCAGGGCAAGTACACGAGGGACTGCTGAAGCGGTTTGACATGGGTGAGGCCAAGCCTCTTCCGACGCCCATGTCGACGACGACTGCCTGGATGCCGAACCAGGATGGAGAAAGCAGTAGACCAGAAGGGAGTACCGCAGCATGATTGGATCGCCTGCTATTAACTGACGGCGACACGGCCGGACATCAGTTCGCCGTGTGTCTTGTGCGCGCGCTTTCAGGCTTCGCCACGCACTTCTCACCGTCAGGCGGTGAAGCGCATATTCAGGTACCTTCGTTTCACGCCTGAGTTCGGGATTTGGTATTCTGCTTCCTCCACTCTCTCGCTTTGCGGTTATTCCGATGCCGATTTTGCTGGTTGTCGCATTGAGCGCAAGTCCACTTCTGGGACTTGCCAGTTTATTGGGTCTTCTCTTGTGTCGTGGTCTTCTCGCAAGCAGTCTAGTGTCGCCCAGTCTACTACGGAGGCTGAGTATGTTGCTGCGGCTAGCTGCTGTTCCCAGTTACTCTGGATGATGGCCACTTTGCGTGACTTTGGTTTGAGCTTTACTCGAGTTCCTTTGCTTTGTGACAGCACGAGTGCCATTAGCGTTGCTAAGAACCCCGTGCTTCACTCGAAAACCAAACACATTGATGTGCGCTTTCATTTCTTGAGAGACCACCAGGAGAAGGGTGATATCGACCTTCGCCATGTCGACACTCATCACCAATTGGCTGATATTTTCACCAAGCCTTTAGACGAATCAACCTTTAATAGGTTGAGGGGTGAGCTTGGTGTGTGTTTCCCCTTTTAGATGGGGGAAGCATTTTGAGATGTACAGACTGACTCTTTTATTTTGAGGCTCTTTTCTTTTGAGTTTCTTGAGTCTTTCCAATTGGTATCTTCCTTCTTTCAGTTTTGTGTCGGACATACGCATTTACGTTCTGAGCTTTATGTCTATATTCACTAGAATGTAATTATGCTCTTGTTAGTATTGCTCCGATACTTATGATGATGCTTGTAGCTTATGCTCTTCTGATCACTGTTACATGTTATGAGCGAGCTATTTTTGGAATGGTGAATTATGCCTAATGTACATAAATCTGAAAATGTTCACCATTGGGATATGCAACTAGCATGTGTAGGGTGTGTTGAGTCCATTCCTGCTTTTCATATATGCCAGGTTGCTATGTCTCTAGTTCTGAGTCATTCACTTGCTTGGTTGTTCATAACTTGCTTAAAATCTGAACCAAGTATTGTTGAATTGAAAAGATCGAGATGGGATTGCTTGTCAACACCTCATGGTATTGAGATTGTTTCTCATTGCACTTTGAGTTAAACTTGAGCCATGTAGTGTATGACCGAAACCGTTGCTTTAAGCTTCTGATTGCTTCGGCATAGGCTTCGCACGGTTGAAAAGTTAGGCAATGACAAGCTTTCAACCTCTCGCAATCACATGCCAAAAATGAACTGTGAATTCTTTTACCGCTGCAACTCCGATATGAATTTGAAATCACAAGTATATGCTTCATTCCTATGCATGATGATTGAACTTTGCTAGGGGTAGTTCACCTTGTATATATGCTTAGCACTTGTTGGATTCCTTCTATACATGTCTAGTGCTATTTTGATGGTGACTATCTTTTTGGCTTAAAACTGCTCACATGCTCATATGCTTCATATTTCGTATAAGTGATCAGTTTGAGCCTTTGCTATTTGAGTGCTTAATTGAGATGTTGGAGCTATACTGATTAGAGCATCTTTGCACTCTTTTGACTATATACTTGAAGCTCCTAACTTGCATTTTGACTCCATATGCATTGTGGACGGAGATCTTGTGTTCAGGGGGAGTTTATGTGAAGAGAGTTGCTTCTCCGATACCTTTTGGCCTTGATAAGTGCATTTTCAACTAGGGGGAGAAATTTACGCAAATCATATGCCCTGAAAATCTTTTGTCCTAGTTGCTTGCATTTGTCGAGGGGGAGTTTGCTAGTTGTGTTGAGCCGTTGCCTCTGTCTTGAGGGACTAGCAAACGTTCCTAGCTTTTCATGAGCTTTCATAAGCTTTTTCATTTGGCTTTCAATTGGTATCGTCTGGTGTGCTTTCCCATTTGTTTTGGGTTGATTTCCAATTGGTTCGGAGTGATTTTCTTGCTAGTTGTGTTGAGCCTCTGTGCCTCTATCTTGAGGGACTAGCATTTTGCTTCTGTTGTCCTCCGATCTTCAATTGGTATCTGCTAGCGGTGTTGAGCCTGTTCTACCTCTTGAGGGCTAGCTTTGCTTTGCTTGGTTGCGTCGAGCCGTTGCCCATGTCTTTGGGGACCAAGTTTTTCGCTTCATCCACTTGACCTTCTTTGGCTTTTGTTAGGCTTTTGGGTCATTTGGTTGGGTTTTCTCCTCCCACTCCTTCCTACCTCCTTCTTCTTATTCATGATTTGTTGTGGAGTTGACAATGCACTCATCAAGGGGGAGATTGCGGATACATGGGTGTATGCCGAGTCTCTGTGTGATGAGTGATTGTCAACGGAGATGATGCGCATGTTCTTGGCTTGTGTTTGTGCAGGTGTCGAGCTCGGAGACAGTGATCGATGGCGGGTGAAGGTCAAGTTGCGACGTGCCGTGCCGACGGACCGGGCGCGATGAAGGATGGGCGTGCCGTGCGGCGGACGTGCCATGCCGATGTATCGGACGGTGAAGGGCGGACGTGGACTTGGACTGATGGACTGGAGGCCGGAGGATCAGCTGTGGTGGCTGGCAGCCTGCGACAGCGACAAGCGGAGAAGTGCGATCATGTCGGTGGAAGGGGTGCACAGGCGGTGCATCCCCTCTACGACGCCGGTTTGTTGGTAGAGCCCGGGAAAAACCAACGTGTGGACGGTTTCCAGGTTTGGGCCTCAAAACCTGGGTGCTGGGTTTCCAGGTTGAGCCACAAAACCTGGGCGTGACGGTTTCCAGGTTGAGCCTCAAAACCTGGGCGTGGGCCGGTTTCCGAGTTTGGGCCTCAAAACTGGCGCGGACGGTTTCCGAGTTTGGCCACAAAACTCGGGCGGAGGCTGGTTTCCCGGTTTGGGCCACAAACCGGGGTGCAGAGTGGTGGCGGCACGTGGCGGCAATCTGAAGGTTGCGTGGAGGCGACGCGGAAGACCGTGCGGGCGTGGCCGTCGGATCTACCTACCACCAGCGGGTGGACTAGAATAGCCTTAGGGTTAGGCTGGTCCGCTCTGTAATTAGAGTAGAGAGGGGTAGAGTAGGAAATAGACTTAGGCTAGGTTAGTATAAGTAGTCAGGGGAGACACCCTCCTCCCTATCTCAATCTCAGTTAGAGCTTTCATTTCCTAGGGTTTCCACTCTCCCACACCCCTGCTTTAGCTAGTTGAGATCCGCAGAGAGACTCCACTCTGTGTACTGTTGATCGAGGAAGTGAGGCCGTATCCTCACCTTGGAGCACTGATCGATGGCTTGATTTGCGTCCTTGATTCGAGTTCGTGGCTGTGATTTCCGTTTTGCTTGTGTTCTTCGCGGAATCCTTTTGCTCCACGATTTTCCCGTCGCTTGATCTCTTTGCTCGGTTCATCTTTTGCAATTCCGTTTGAACCAGTCGTTCTAGATCGTGAGGCACTTCTTTCCACCGAAGGAATCATCCTCTAACCTCACGGTCTAGGAGATCGATCGATTTTTCGTTTCGGGTCACTTTTCTCCTTCCCCCGAAATTCTTCGATTCACCGATTTGGAGTTAGGTTCGAGCCATGATCTCTTAGAGATAGCTCACTAACCTCCTTGTGACTTCACTCACCAAGTTTGATCCCTAGAGGATTTGTTTTGGGTGAGTTCTAGTCAAATCGGTGGACGAACAGTGAATTCGCGGGGTGACCGGACGCTTCATTCAACGACCGGACGCTGCTACAGTTCGTCCGGTGGTTGAACTCTGTCTGAGTTCTTTTGGTTGCCGGACGCTCTGTTCAAAATCGACCGGACGCTCCCTTCAGTAGTCCGGTCAGAAACAGAGAGGTTCCAGAAACGTTTTTTCCGTGACCGGACGCGTCCGGTGCCTGGTGACCGGACGCTCTGGTGAGTCCATCGTTTCCGGTGTTTTGTTTTGCTTGACCGGACGGACGCTGGTGTTGGAACTGACCGACTTGCCAGAGTTCTGTTCCCCGTGCCTTGTCTCTCTGTGACCGGACGCTCAGTGACGACCGGGACCTTGAGCTCCGTGGCGTCCGGTCACGACAGAGAGCTCCCAGAGCTGAGCTGATTTTGACGACCGGACGCGTCCGGTCCCTGCTGACCGGACGCTTGCCAGAGTCCGGTCGATCCAGTTTCGCGCGTTTTCGTTCGCGGTTCGTTCTTCCTTGATCGGATTTGAGTTCCGTCTTTGCGTTGGCTTTCTAGGGTTGTCTAGTGTCCCGCTGTGCTTCTAGGAGGCATCCACCCTACATCTAGGGTCGTGGAATTAGCAAGCTCTGGGTTCGCTCTTGGGGTTGATTTGGGACAGTGGCATCTAGTGTCCGAAAGGAAATTTTGAAGCTCCCATTCACCCCCCCCCTCTGGTCGCTTTCGGGTAGCTTCTCGGTCCTTCAGTGTTGATGTTTCATCTTGGGAAGATTGGAGAGTCGAGTGGTCTTAACCCATGTGAGAAGCCCAACTCCACCACTACTCCCAAGCTTACCAAGATTCCACCCCAAGGAGCCTCTCAGCCTACACCAAGGATGGGGTCTTTGTGAACCTCCTAGCTCACCAAGAAAACAATCATGGGCTTCCCAAACCAAACCACCCTCAGACAAGCTTGACACCATGCCACCCATCCAGGAGGAGCTTATTCGAAGGGCAAGGTGATCCACACCCACTACCGGATACCAACAACCCCTTTGAGAGCGGTGAGGTACCTTGTGAGCACTGTGGGAGAGATGGACACTTGAGTTGAGTTTTGCTTTCGGCGCAAGAGAGAAGCGCGCCGTGCAAGGGAATAACAACCTGACTGTACCATCCTTTCCATGATGTACATGTGCCAAACGTTCAGAGGCGTGCTGCTAGCTATAGGTCCATAAACTGCAGCGGAGGGGTCGTTGCCCGGCGGGAGCCTCAGTTGTAGGCTATGGACCCCGTGGCGGTTGGCTTTGTTGTAGCGCGTTTTCCTTCACCGCGTTTTGAGTATCGGTGAGCGCTCCTTCCCTTAGCGGACCACATTTTCCTCAGTGTGGTGATAGCTTCCCCGTAGGCGTGCTAGGAATGGTTTTTCTGCTAACCGTTCTTGAGCAGCGGCCCAACACTGGTATTCTCCCCTACTTCACTACCCCAGTGTTTGGACCGTATGCTCACCCTATGTCTTTTTATTGATGTAGGTAAAACGATTGGAGAACGTTTGGTTGGTGGATTCCGGTTGCTCGAGGCACATGACCGGAAATGCAAGTGGTTCTCCAGTCTTAGTCCCCAGTACCGAAAGGAGTTTTCACCTTCGGCGACAATAGCAAAGGTAAGTGTTGTCTCGTGGGTCGGTGCGAGTTAATGAGCACTTTGTGTTGCGCGATGTTGCTCTTGTTTCTAACTTGCATTTTAACCTTCTTTCTGTTTCGCAACTCTTTGATGACGACTATGAGATTCGTTTTAAACCGAATCTCAGTCGTATTTTGGATCCTCAGGGCAATCTTGTTTGTATGATTTCCCCCTTTGGAAAGTCTTTCGTGCGAATTTCTCGGAGTCGTTTGGAGTTTCTCGTTGTCTTTTGGCTGGACCTTCCTCCTCTGATCTTTGGAAGTGGCATAGGAGACTAGGACATTGAGCTCGACTTGCTTGCAAGACTTAGTTCACTTGGCCTAATCCGAGGATTGCCCAAGTTGTCGATGGAGAAGGATCTTGTTTGCCATTCTTGTAGACATGGGAAGATGGTTGCCGCTCCCCACCATCCGGTGACTCAGGTCATGACCAAGCGCCCTGGAGAGCTTTTGCACATGGACCTTTTTGGTCCGGCTCGGGTGAGCTCGGTGGGGGAAAGTGGTATGTGCTTGTTGTTGTTGACGATTTTTCGAGATATTAGTGGTCTTCTTTTTCTTTTGCTGAGAAGACCGAGACTTTCTCCTTTGCTCGCAATCTGATTTTGCGTCTTCAGAACGAGTTCCCTTTGAACTCGATGCGAGCTATTAGGAGTGATAATGGTTCCGAATTCAAGAATTCGGATTTTGAGAAGTTTTGTAACTCTTTGGGTTTAGAGCATCAGTTTTCTTCCCCCTACACACCGCCTCAGAATGGTGTTTGTAGAAAGGAAGAATCGGACCCTTTAGAGATGGCCAGGACGATGCTCGATGAGCATAGGACTCCTAGGCGATATTGGGCCGAAGCTATGAGCACTGCATGCTACATTCCAATTCGCATTTTTCTCTAAGCTTTCTTGAAAAAGACTTCTTATGAGTTGCATTTTGGGAAACTGCCCCAAGGTGAGTTATTTTCGAGTTTTTTTGGTGCCATTGTTTTATACTCAAAAAGGTCAACCTGGACAATTTGAGTCTCGTTCTTCTGACGGTGTGTTTTTGGGTTATGGCACTCATACTCGAGCTTATCGTGTACTTAACCTTGACACTAACCGAGTCATGGAGACATCAGATGTCACCTTCGATGAGACCATGGTTTGTCCTTCTTCTCGTTTTGAGCGTGCAGGTGATCATGAGGTTGGTGAGCCTCTCTTTGATGATGAGGATGAGGGTGCTGCAGGTATGGATGATCCAGCACCCCTCCACCTACTGTGCCGCAAGGAGCGGCTTCTACGACTCACGGCCCCGACACGTCTTCTTCCTGGGGGCCGTGGGATCCGCCACCCCGAGCGGTACCTTTTGTACCCGGGAGGCACCAGCTGCTGTTGAGGGGGAGATCACGTCTGCACGGGAGGCGCCACGACACATCCAGCGCCAACACCCCCCTCAGCAGATGATCATCGGCATCGATTGACACGGGTCTCGGTACTCGTCCAGGTCTCAAATCTCTCACTTTGCTCATTCTGCTTTTTGTGCTGATTTTGAGCCCCGAGATGTTGGACACGCTTTGACGGATCCGATTGGGTCAATGCCATGCATGAGGAGTTAGAGAACTTTGAGCGAAATCGGGTTTGGTTTTTGTTCCACCTCCTCTAGACTGTAAGCCTATTGGGACAAAATGGGTTTTCAAAAACAAGCAAGGAGAGGATGGCCACGTTGTTAGAAACAAGGCCAGGATTGTAGCGAAAGGCTATAGTCAGAAGGAGGGGATAGACTATGAGGAGACTTTTGCTCCGTATTCGTTTGGAGGCTATTAGGATACTCTTGGCTTTGCTGCAACATCCAAAGGTTTCAAACTTTTCAAATGGATGTCAAGAGTGCTTCTTAACGGCTACATAGAAGAGGAGGTTTATGTTGAACAACCCCCTTTTGAAAATCCCAAGTTTCCAAACCATTGTTTCAAACTCCACAAAGCTTTATATGGTTTGAAACAAGCCCCTAGAGCCTGGTATGATAGGTTGAAAACCTTTTTGCTTGCTAAGGGTTTTTAAGATGGGATGTGTGGATAAAACGCTCTTTCTCCTCAAGCAAGGCAAAGACACTCTCTTGGTCCAGATTTACGTGGATGATATCATTTTTGTGTTTCTTCTCACGCTTTGGTTGCCAAGTTTAGATACTATGAGCAGGGAGTTTGAGATGAGTATGATGGGCGAGCTGACTTTCTTTCTCGGATTACAAATTAAGCAATCCCGAGAGGGACGTTTTGCACCAGGGCAAGTATACCAAGGACTTGCTGAAGAGGTTCGATATGGGTGAGGCCAAGCCTCTTCCAACACCCATGTCGACCACGACGGCCCTGGATGCGGACAAGATGGAGAAGCTGTGAGCAGAAGGAGTACCGAAGCATGATCGGGTCGCTGCTCTACCTGACGGCGACACACCCAGACATCCAGTTCGCGGTGTGTCCTGTGTGCCGCGCTTACAGGCGTCGCCGCGCACTTCTCACCGTCAGGCGTCAAGCGCATTTTCAGGTACCTTTGTTTCACACCTGAGTTCGGGATTTGGTATTCATCTTCCTCCACCCTCTCCCTTTGCGGTTATTCCGATGCCGATTTTGCTGGTTGCGCATTGAGCGCAAGTCCACTTCTGGACTTGCCAATTTATTGGTTCTTCTCTTGTATCGTGGTCTTCTCGCAAGCAGTCTAGTGTCGCCCAGTCTACCACGGAGGCTGAGTATGTTGCTGCGGCTAGCTGTTGTTCCCAGTTGCTTTGGATGATGGCCACTTTGCGTGATTTCGGTCTGAGCTTTTCTCGTGTTCCTTTGCTTTGTGACAGCACGAGTGCGATTAGCGATGCTAAGAACCCCGTGCTTCACTCGAAACCAACACAATTGATGTGCGCTTTCACTTTTTGCGAGACCACTATGAGAAGGGTGATGTCGACCTTCGCCATGTCGATACTCATCATCAGTTGGCTGATATTTTCACCAAAAGCCGTTGGACGATTCAACCTTTAATCGGTTGAGGGGTGAGCTTGGTGTGTGTTTTCCCCTTTTAGATGGGGGAAACATTTTGGATCTTGTATCATAACTGACTATTTTTCTCGTTTGCTTTTCTTTGCTTTTCTTTTGCATTTTCAGCATACGCTTTTACATTCTGAGCTTCGTGTATATACTCTTTAGAATGTAATTATGCTCTGTTTTAGTATGCTCCGATGCTATATGCTGATGCTAGTAGCTATGCTCTTTCTGATCACTAATACATGTTGTGAGCTGAGCTATTTTGAATGGTGAATCTACTTATGAACCTAAAATTTGAAAATGTTCACCATTGAGATATGCAACTAGCATGTGTAGGGTGTGTTGA
Organism: Coix lacryma-jobi var. lacryma-jobi; assembly: GCA_009763385.1. Taxonomy (NCBI): domain Eukaryota; kingdom Viridiplantae; phylum Streptophyta; class Magnoliopsida; order Poales; family Poaceae; genus Coix; species Coix lacryma-jobi. Next base: position 64,761,581 of record CM019828.1, read on the forward strand.
ATTCACTCGTGCTTTTCATATATGCTAGGTTGCTATGTCTCTAGTTCTGAGTCTGTCACTTGCTTGGTCTGTTCATTTTCTGTCAATATAATCTGAGCCAAGTTTTAAGTGAATTGAAAAGATCGAGATGGGATTGCTTGTCAACACATCACAGTTTCGAGACTGTTTCTCATTGTACTTTGAGTTAAACTTGAGCTGTGTAGTGTATGACCGAAACTGTTTCTTTAAGCTTTTTGATTGCTTCTGCATAGGCTTCGCACAGTTGAAAAGTTAGGCTATGACAAGCATTCAACCTCTCGCAATCACATGCTGAAATTTGAACTTGTGTAATCCTAACCGCTGCAACTCCGATAAAATTTGGACACACAAGTCTATGTTTCATTTCTATAGCATGATGATGGTTGAACTTTGCTAGGGGTAGTTCACCTTACATACATGGTTAGCACTTGTTTGATTTCCTGCCTATACATGCGTAGTGTTATTTTGATGGTGAATACCTTTTTGGCTAAAAACTGCTCATTTTGCTCAAATGTTCATATTTCATATTTGGTGATCAGTTTGAGCCTTCGCTATCTTGTATGATTTCCAGTGAGTCATTGGAGCTATACTGTTTAGAGCATCTTTGCATTGTCTTGACTATATTCCTGAAGCTGCTAACCTGCATTATGACTCATATGCATTTTGGAAGGGGGAGCACTTCTCTTGTTGGCACTTTTGATGGTGCATTTTCTAAGGGGGAGAAAATCGTTTTCAGCTCCTATTGCTTGATGCTGCATTTTCAACTAAGGGGGAGAAAATTTTGGACAAATCATGCCTCCCATGTTTCACTAAGGGAAGAGGAATCGGTTGTGTGCACCATGCAAGGGGGAGTTTGCTCGTGCTGAATTTTTGAAATTTCCAATTGGTTCGGAGCGCTTTGCTAGTTGTGTTGAGCTTTTGCCTCTATCTTGAGGAACTAGCAGTCGCATCCTTGCTTCAGTTGGTTTCAGTTAGTATCGAGCTTTTCAATCGATGTCGACCTTTCTTGCTAGTTGTGTTGAGCCTCTGTGCCTCTATCTTGAGGAACTTGCATTTTGCTTCGATTTTTGGTTTTCAATTGGTATCGAACCTTTTCTTGCTAGTGGTGTTGAGCCTGTTCTACCTCTTCTTGAGGGCTAGCTTTGCTTTGCTTGGTTGCGTCGAGTCGTTGCCCATGTCTTTGGGAACCAAGTTGTTTCGCTCTTTCCACTTGACCTTCTTCGGCTTTGCTATGCTTCTGGGTCATTTGGTCGAGTTCTCTCTTCTCCTTCTTCCTCCCTCTATTTCTAATATGATTTGTGTGAGTAGTTGACAATGCACTCATCAAGGTGGAGATTGCGGATACATGGGTGTATGCCGAGTCTCATGTGATGAGTGATTGTCAACGGGTTTGATCGCAGGTTCTTTGGCTTGTGTTGTGCAGGTGTCGAGCACAGAGACAGTGATCGAGGGCAAGGTGAAGGTCAAGTAGAGACGTGCTGTGCCGACGGACCGGGAGCGGTGAAGGGCGGACGTGAGGCTTGGACTGAGGGACTGGTGGCCTGAGGATCAGCTGTGGTGGCTGGTAGCTTGGGACAGCAACGAGCGTAGACTTGCGGGCACGGTGTTGCTTGGGTCGAGGACCTGGGGACACATGTCGGTGGACGTGGTGCACAGGCGGTGCATCCCCTCTATAGCTTCGGTTTGGTGGTAGAGCCAGAGAAAAACCATCGGGTGGACGGTTTCCAGGTTTTGGCCTCAAAACCTGGGCGCTGATGGTTTCCGAGTTTGGCCACAAAACTCGGGGAGAGGACGGTTTCCAGGTTTGGGCCTCAAAACCTAGGTGCTGCGGGTTTGCTGAGTTTGGGCCACAAAACTCAGGCGCTGGTGGGCTGGTTTCCCGGTTTGGGCCTCAAAATCGGGGGTTAGTTGTGAAGGCTGGTTTCCCGGTTTAGGCCACAAAACCTGGGGCGGAGTCCGTGAAAAGGACGCAGAGCGGTGGCAGCACGTGGTGGCAATCGAGAGGTTGCATCGAGGCAACGCTACGAGTTGTGCGGGCATGGCCGTCGGATCCACCTACCATCGAGTTGGTCCAGAATTACCTTAGGGTTTAGCTGGTTCGCTCTGTTAGTAGTTAGGGGTAGAGTGGGAATTAGGAATAGTTAGAATTAGGATAAGTAGGGGGAGACACCCACCTCCCAATTTATCTCAGTCATTTGCTCTTTGCACTTAGGGGTTCCTGCTCTCCCAATCCCCTGCTGTAGCTAGCTGAGATCTGCAGAGAACCATACCTTTGTGTACTGGAGATTTTGAGGAAGTGAGGCCGTAACCTCACTGTTGTAGCGTGTGGTAGCCACACGGTTGCAGATCGATGACTTGATTTGCGTTTTGGTTCGTGTTCTTTGCGTTCTTCGTTTCTCCGCGATTTTCCCATCACTCGATCTCCCTCTGTACTGCGTCTTTGCGAAATCCATTTGAATCAACTTGTTCGTTTTTGAATGGAGATCATTTCCACCGAAGGAATTCATCTAACTACTCACGAACAAGTAGATCGAGTTGATTTCGTTTTCGTGGCGCTTTTTCGTTCTTGATCTTCCGCTTTTGATTTCCCGGTGATTGAATTGATTTGAGTGGATGATTTCTAGGGGATAGTCTCCCAACTACCTCGTGATCATCCTCTCCAAGTTTGGGATCAAGGGATTTTGGTTTGAAATGATTTGGAGAAGATTTGAGTTGAGGGCGACCAAAATCGCCCTTTCTGGGCACTCGCGGACAGTCCGCCAGTGCCACCGCGGACAGTCCGCGCGTCGGGGACGAGCCAGATCAGTGGCCGTGTTCTTCGGTTGTCTTGTCTTCTTTTGACCGGCGGACAGTGCGCCGTTGGTTTTCGCGGACAGTCCGGGAACCGTCCAGGGGACTTCAGCAGCGCTGCGGTTTTGCTCTTTTGGCCGGCGGACAGTCCGCGACCTGAGCCCGGACAGTCCGCTACTGGGCAGACAGTCCGCGACCGTACTGCCGGACGAGATCTGCTGTAGTCCGAGATGCTCTCCCGCTCGCTTGGCGGACTTCTCGTTGGTTTAGTGGTCGTCTGCTCTCCCGGTTGGTCTTCTTGACTTCTCGTTTGATTTGTTGACTAGGATCTTAGGTCGATTGCTACTTGTTAGCATCGTATTTGGAGATTTCTCGACGTAGCCATCTATCTACGTTCGAGACTTGGTTTTTGAGGGTTGAACCTGAGCCGGTACCTTAGGCGTTTGGTTTGCTATCGCTTTGTGGTGCCTCGTTGTGATCCTAGGGATCATCCACCCTCTTCCAAGGGTCGTGGGCATCACGTTCTCGGTCGTAGCTTTTGGGGGTTGATTTTGGGACAATCGGCCAAAGTTTCGAAAGAAATTTTTTAGCTCCCATTCACCCCCCCCCCCCCGCCTCTAGTCGCCTTGCTAGTGCTTTCTCGGTCCTTCAGAATCACAAGTGAACCGTCCGGACCCAGATCAAGATTGCTTCGCCCAAACAAGTAGTCCAGGGCCATTTTCTCATCGATGTCATCTTCAACATCTGGCAGCGAAGAAGAAGAAGAACCAAACAAAAACCGCGCAGCTTGCCGATCCGTATAGTCCGCGTTACGCCAAAATCGGCTTGATCGACTACTCTTCAAATCGTATCTTCGCACTTTAGACCACCAAAAACGTTCGAAAGACAGCGAAGGGTGCTTGAGCCTCGCCCAAGCCCAAGATTCACCAGTAATAAAAACATCCTGATAATTCAACGTGAGAGGCGTCACGTCATAAACCTCAAGCACGTTTCCATCAGGAACTTGCATTATCAAATAACCAAAACAAAATAACAGTATCTTACATCAGCAACTTCCCCTCACAAAATATTACAAGACGGACCACTCCAAAAACCACCCACGCTTTTCACACCTGCTCAGCTCCCCCATGCTCTTCTGCATCAGCTTCGCCAGCCGAAGTGTTCAAACCCTCCCCAGATGCAGCAGCCTCCACCAAAGTTTGTTCAGCAACAGGCGCTTCGACCGTCGCTACATCCTCTACAACAGCCTCCCCAGCAAGAGGGGCATTCCTGGCCATGGACACCGCTTCAATAGGTGGAACATCCACAGTGCTGCGCGCAGGTGCGGCCTGGGAGCAACCAGCAACATCATCATCTGCTGACGGCGAAGGCATCGCGTCCCTCCGAGCCTGCAATGAAAAATTGAGGAGGAACACAGAAACAAATATTAACACTTTCCTACCTAAAAAACCAACAAAATAAATATTTCTGATATCACAAACCTGACGTGTAGCCTCGGCAGCCTCTTCGAAGGCAAGAGCACGGCCCCCACCAGCAATCCAGAATTTGCGAAGCAAGCGCATCGCACAATTCTTAACCTCTGCGTCATCAATCTTCATTTGACGCACTTTGTCAACCGTTGGGAAAATGTGGTTAGGTTTTTTGATCTTGCGAAGGTGTTCACAATCTACCTGACGAAGTGTGCCGGCCACCGCTAAAGCTCCGGCATAGCCCCCAAAGTCGGCTGCATTACCAACCAATGAGCTAAAGACATCAGGCTCATTACATAGCCAACTTTCGAAGGCCTCCACAGTAGCAGCGGTCAGCGATTCCCTGACAGAGCCACCGGCCTCAGTCAAGCAGGCATCAACTTTGACCTTAATTTTTCCCATGCTCTCCTGCCACGCCTCTGACCGAGAAGCAAATTCTGAGGTTATTTATTCTATGCGCTTCCTCACGGAATTTAAGTCTTTTTCCTTATCACGGCAGGCAGATAACATCTCAGCGTTACGGTTTGCAGCCACCTGCGCCTCTTCTTGGGTCTTCTTAACTTTCTCCAAAGCCCCTTTAAGCTCAATTGCCTTATTCTCCAAGCTTCGCCGAAGGTCTTTATTCTCTTTCTCAACCTCGGCCAACCGTCTCCTTAAAAAATCATCGTTTATACCAGCCCTTCGGCGCGTAGAGCGACTGAGAAGCATCAACCCAGCCAACTTAACGTCAATATCATCGTGAAGCTCGTCCAATGGCTAGTTGACTAATCGAAGCTCGGCTTCTGGCACACAAACCCGACCAAACACACGTCCAAGAAAACGCCTTTCCTCTGGAGCGCATTGCAGATGGCACTCTCGAAGGTCCGGACTTGTGAAAAGCTCTGTAGCCGGATCCGAAACCCCAACCTTTTTGGCAAAGTAAGGAAGGCGACACCGGCTAGCTTCGCCATATGGCCTCTTACCAGGAGTCCTCTCAGATTCAAGCGCACCCTTAACCTCAAAACCGTCAACCCAGATGTGTGACCCCATGAACTCGGGCACTAGCCCTCGCGCGGGGCTCTCAGGCTCGAGCTCCCGCAGCATCTCATCAAAACTTAGGGCAGCTTCAGCGTCAACGCTCGACGAGACAATCGCTTTCCCATGGTGTCGGTGTTTCGTACCCGGGGGTATTACACCAACGAGTGATATGATCGCGTGCTTCTCTTCCTGGATGGTGATGCAAGAGGACACAAGGATTTATCCTGGTTCGGGCAAAGAAGGCCCTACGTCCAGGGGGGGATGTTCTTGTATTACTTGCACCTAAGTGCTTGTACAGGGGAGAATACAAGCTCAGTGAGCGTGGACCGGAGTCCGGACTCGTGCCTGTGTGTGGACTCGTGTGTTGTGTCCGTCCCCTTGAATGAGGGCCCTAGTGCCCTTTTATAGAGCAAGGGGAGGCCAGGGTTACATAAAGGTATTACAGGTGTCGGGGCGTATGGTGCCCCATACGGAGAAGGGTAGGAACCCTGTCTTGTCGGGCCACTGGAGCCGATGTGATCGTTGCTGTTGAGGCGTCCTTGGGTCGTGGCTTCCATCCTGGGCGCGGACGTGGTGGCGCGACAAGGCGGGAGCCGTACAGCACCCATCCCGGAATGTACAGTACGCGCGGGTCGGGGTCCCTCGGGTCTGGGGTACCTGTTCCTCCAATAGCATGAAAGTAGTTAGGGCTCGAAGGACGCGGAGCCGGCTTCGAGGTGGTGCCACGGGGGCTCGAGGGGCGCGGAGCCGGTTTCGAGGGTTTACAGTGCAGGGCTCGAGGGGTGCGTAGCCGACCTCGAGGGGTTGCAGTGCCTGGCTTGGCCGAACAGTGCTGTACTGGTGCCCTTTTGCCCATGCTTGTGGTGAAAACGAGACTTGACCTTTACACCGAGTTACTGTGGTACATGCTGTGCACTAGTGGACATGACCAGAGTAGGTGAAGGCATTAAATGCGTGGTATGGGCTGGTACGGCTGTCTGCTCAGCTCGAGGTCCGTGCGTTAAGGCTCGAGTGGGGGGCGCTCTGGCTGGGGGGAGAGAGGCTCCTCGCCCGAGGTCTTGCTCGGAGGGCTCGGGCGGCGGAGAAAGAGCGTTCGCCCGAGGCCTGGAGGGCTCGGGCGAGACGGAGACGAGCGTTCGCCCGAGGCCTGGATCGGAGGGCCTCGGGCGAGCGGAGAGACGGAGATAGAGCGTTCGCCCGAGGCCTGGCTGGGAGGGCCGGGCGAGACGGAGATAGAGCGTTCGCCCGAGGCTGGCGGGGAGGGCTCGGGCGAGACGGGAGATAGAGCGTTCGGGTGTTTGCGTTGATTGGGGGTACCCTTTTTTGTACCACCGATAGTAGCCCCCGAGCCCTTGTTTGAGTGCTTGTATTCGAGCAGGGGCTCCAGATTGGGATCTCGATGGATAGCTAACTGGTCTCGAGGGTTTTGTCGATTTGATTCCGTGGGTGTAGCCCCCGAGACAATGGGGGAGTGGTTAGAACTCCCTCGTGGCCTTCCCGAAGAATCCTCCAACGTTTGGGAACCTTCTGCCCAGTGGGCGCGCCTTTTTAGGCGGAAATCGTCAGGGAGCGGAAATCGCGGCGCCGTGTGTACCTGTCAACAGGCTCGAAATGCGGTTCGGTAGTCTCATTAAATATTTGTGGTTACCTTTCCTTTGTCGTGGGAGACTCCGTCCGAGGCTTGGCTTGGAGGGCTCGGGAGAGACGGAGAACGAGCGATCGTTCGAGGCCAGGCCTTGAGGGCTCGGGCGAGATGGAGGACGAGCGTTCGCCCGAGGCCTGAAAATCTCATGTTTACACAAAGAAAAGAGATTAGTCGTAACTGTCCGAGTTCTTAGACCCTCTTTCGTCGAGGGGTGCCAGGCTGAACCGACTGGCTGGCTCCTCGAGCTGTCCGGCATGCCGATTGCCCTGGCTTGTCATCCCGCGAGTCCTTTCGATCGGATGCGAGGGGGGATGCCTCGTACTACCCCGAGTGGGCGAGTATCGAGGTTCCCGGTGAGCTGGTAACGGGGAATCCAAGTGAGAGCTCGTGCCCCGTTCGTTAGGGGTCGACTGTGGCCCGGAGGCGGTCTCATAAAGCATGGGGGCTCAGTCTGCAGGAGTGCCATGTCCATTCGATAGGACCCGGTGGCTCGATGCCTCCCTCCGAGGGGATCTCACTGCACGTCGAGCTCCCCGCCTTGGATACACGTGAGGGGCCTCGAGGGCTCGGCCCTCGAGTAATGCCGCGAGTGGCGCCCCTTGGTGTCCCTGACTCGGGTGCTCGAAGCCGGCTGTCGAACCCTTTTCGAGGGCCAGCCTTCGCTGCTTCGAGACTTAAGGCCGGGGCCCGTTTTTACCTTTATGAAGAAGCCTCCGTCGTCTGGAATCCTTCTGCCCGTTGGGCACGCCTTTTGGCGGAAACCGTCAGGGAGAGCGGCGGGCGCGAAGCCGGAGCGACGGTCGTGGCGGGGGCCGGGTAGTGGAGCGAATGGAGAGGTAACGCGTGTACCTGCATCCGGCTCGAGACGTGGTTAGGTGGGCGCATTGAATGCATTCGGTTACCTTTTTACGTCGTGGGAGATCCCGCCCGTTTGGATTTCCCCCTATAAATATCGAAAGAGGGGAAAAAGAACCCTTTACTTTGCCTTTGCCTTCGCCGCCGCCGTAGCCTTTACGCGCCCTCTCTCCTTCGAGCTAGTCGATTGGGGATTTCCGGCCGCCCGTCCGCTGCTCGGATCCGCGCCGCGCCGCCGTCATGGCCGCCCAGACACAGATGCTGCCGGCCGAGGACTGGAGCCCGTCGAAGGTGACGCAGAGCGAAATGGACTCGCTGGTGGCCCAGGGGCTTCTGCGCCCCAACCCAGAGGAGGGACCCGCATGGTGGGTTATCCCGTCGGCGGAGCACCGGGAGCCGCACCCGCCGGAGGGGTACGTGGTGAGCTTCACGCGCTACCACCGTATGGGGCTCGGCGTCCCGCCGAGCCGCTTCTTGCGAGGGCTGGCCCACCATTTCGAGGTGGAGCTGCAACACTTCTCCCCCAACTCCATCTCGCACGCCGCCATATTCGCCGCGGTGTGCGAGGGGTACCTGAAGATGGAGCCGCACTGGGAGATGTTCGTCCATCTCTTCCGGGGCGAGCTCTTCATCAAGTCCCTGAAGCCCAGCGGGAGGCGGCCCGTGCGCATGGGCTCCCTTGCCATTACCGCGAGGGCGGGGACCTCGTCGGCCAATGTCCCCCGCGAGTACCTGCGATACAAGCTTTCCACCAACCAGGCCGGTGGGACGACCATTGGTTCTATCTGCGGAACGAAGGTGGCCTCCTTCCGCAGTACACCGGCAGGGTCCTCACTCAACGCCCGGAGAAGTGGACCTGGGGCGTTGCGGCGGACAGGCAACGCCACCTGACCCCGCTGATGGAGATGATGAAGACGCTGGTGGACGAGAAGAAGCTGACCGTGCAAGCGGTCATTTGGGCGTTCCACCAGCGAAGAGTTCTCCCGCTGGCGGACCGCCCCCTCCTTATGCACGAGATGGGCCCGCAGGCTCAGCTCGAGGCGCTCAATCGCTCGAGGATGGCCGAAGAGAGGCTGTCCCGGAACGAGGGCGTCTCCCGGGTGTCGATCACGATCCAGGGGCCGTTCGTCCCTGAACTACTCCAACCTAGTTGCGATGGCACCCGACGAGGGGTGTCTCGACCTGGTAAGCCTCCCTCGAGTCGAGCTATCTCGAGCCTCCTCCCCCTTTTTCCTCCTTCGATCCGTTTGCATCCATCTTGTGGTTTGTCTCATCACGCTTCTTCTTTCTTCAGGGGGCATTTACTTGTCGCGCGTCGAGGCCCCCGGTGAGGGAGGACGCCGCGGATTCTCAGGTGAGGCGCCTCTCTGCTCAGAAGGACAAGGAGAGCAAGGATGCCAAAAAGAAGAAAGAGAAAAATAAAAACTTGCGTCGCTTAGCTCGGGAGCAGAGACTGGCGAAGGCTCGTCGTAACCGTCAGCCTGGGGACGGGTCCCCCGAGCTGAGCTCCTCGAGCTCGGAGGAGGAGAGTGGTGATGAGGAGGAGGGCGACGACGAGGGGATGGATGCGCGCTTGATGCGCGCGGGGCTCGTCGATGACAGGGCTGACCGCTCCTCTGTGCAAGAGGGTACACTAGAGGTCCCACCGACAAAAGGGTCGCGCGGGAAGCAGCCGCGGAAGGCAGCGCCGATCCCTGCCTTGTCGGGGGCCCGAGGTCCGTCGAGCTCCGCGCCGGATGTGCCCCTGGTCGTAAGGAAGCCCCGGACCCGGAGCCCCTCCGCCACAGCGCCAACGGAGGCCGCCCCCGCGTCAGCCCAGACGGGGGGTCTCGAGAGGGGTCGGGCCTCGAGAGGCGGTCGACAGGTCGAGAAGGGTTTTTGGGCCGACCCCCGCGAGCCGTCAAGGGCGCCGTCGAGCCCGCGGAGGAGCGGGCGCCAGGAAGAGGCGTCGAGCCTGCGCCATCACGAGCGTCGGGGAGGGAGCCCCCGAGCGTCTCGTGACCAGGGGCGCGAGCGTCCCCGGAGTCCATCGCCGTACCGCGCCGCCGGGACACGGAAGCGGAATACGCGGGAGGGCGCGACCACCAGCGCGGGCGCCGGAGCAGGTCCCGGAGCCCGCGCCGGGGCGGCGCCACGACGTCAGCACGAGGGTGGTACGGTCGCCCTCCCGCGATGTGGGGCGGAAGGAGGGCTCTCCCTCGAGGTCGAGCCATGGGAGGCGTCGGGAGCCCTCCCCCCATCCCAGCCCTGTGGAGACGGCCCAGGCACAGGGCTCGAGCCGTGGGGTGGGCTCGAAGCCCCCGAGTGGGTCCGGCGATTCCGGGAAGAAGCCCAGCCGCCGCTTCGGGTGAGTAGTTTCCTTGGGTCTCGTCGGTAGTGAGGCTTCACCTCTTTGCTTTTGATGACGCGTGCCATCTCCGTCTTCTCAGGGGAAGCGCTCCTACCAGGAGGTGGACCTCGCTTCGTCCAAGCGGGCCAAGACCTCGAGCCCCGTCGAGGCACAGGCACCTCGAGGTATGGCACCTTCCTCCGCTAGAGAAGCCGCTTGGCTGGAGAAGGCCCGAGCTGCCATGGCTCGAGGGGGCCAGATGATCGTCGCGAATTTTGGTGAGGCCGTCGCCATCGACCACAGGGGTCGAGGTACTCTTCCTGGTTCTGATATCTCCGTCATCTCGTATTGCAGGGGCCTCAGCTCATGGCATCGAGCCTGCCACCACCATATCCGCCGAAGCGCTGCCTCCTCCCCCTCCTCCTCCTCCCGCGATGGTGCCAACTGGGAGCGCCATCCTTCCCCTCACCACGACGGCTGTTCCGGGGGAAGCGCCTGGGGCGAGCACGGCCCCGCCGGCGTCTGGGGCTGAGGAGACTGCGCCCCTTGTGGCTCCGACCAGCACGGGCCGGGCTGCGGAGGAGGGAAAGGGGGAGAGGCGTCGGCGGAGAAGGAGCCGACGGTGGAGGACCTCCTGAACGAGCTGGAGCAGGGGCCGCTCCTCGCCGCGGGCTCGATGATGGTGGAGGCGCCCGAGGTGCCGGCTAGCGCCGACAAGGCGCCGGAGGGCCCGGCCAGGAAGAGGGCCCGGGTCGAGCCTTCCCTCGATCGATCCGCAACAGGAAGTGCCGGCGGAGGGACGGAGGGAGTCGGGGCCCGTGCCGTCGGGCGGCGGGTCGCTGTCGGGGCAGCTCGAGGCGGAGGAGGATCTGCCCGACATCGAGCTCGACCGACCGATATGGCCGTTTCCCGTCCCACTGAGCCCGCCCCTTGCCGTGGTTCCCATCGAGCAGCCGGCCCAGCGGGGGGCCCCGCGCGAGGTGCGGTCCATCTTCCGGGAGGTGGCCGAGCTTATGGCGGAGGCGGAGCGGTCCTGCTCCGAGGAGGCGGGCCGGTCCGCACAGGTGTCAGCCGCCCTCGCGCGGGCTGAGGCGGAGCTTCGAGATCTCCGCGCGGAGCTGAGCCGGAACGCCCAGATGGCGAGCCGGCTTAACGAGGCGGAGGCGGAGGTCCGGGTGGCTCGAGGCGAGGTCGCTCGATCCAAGGAGGAGGCCGCCGCCGTTCTCGAAGCGTCGAGGAAGGAGGCCGCGGACGCCCGAAGCGAGGCCACCTCTGCCCGGGCTGAAGCCGAGGCGGCGAAGCAGGAGGCTGCTGACGCCCGTGGCGAGGCCGCCGCTGCCCGAACCGCAGCGGAGGCGGCGAGAAAAGAGGCCGAAGACGCCAGAGAGTGGTGCCGCCACCGCCCGAGCTGCCGAGGGGGCGGCGCGGCAGGAGGTGATCCGCAAGGATCTGGCCCTGGTGGAGGCGGGCCGGCTGATCGAGGACCTTAGGTCCGAGAAGCTCCTCACGCTGGCCGAGAAGCGCAGGCTGGAGCAGCGTGCTGAGGGCCTGACCAGCGACCTCGCCGCACTGGGGCAACACTGCGACGGTGAGGCTTACACCTTGTTCTTGTTTGGGTCTCGAAGTTTTTGTTACGCCGCAGTCTCACTCTTCCTTGTTTGTTGCGCAGGGGTCGAGAAGACGGTCGAGGAGCTCCGCGGGACGAACCAGGCTCTCTTGGACCAACTCCAAGACGAGACGATGGTGGCGGAGCGGGCTCGCTCTCTCTCGACCGGCTCGGCCCCATGTGGGGTGCTCCTCCTGTGACCGCGGCAGAAGGTGCAGTGGCTCGGGGCGATGCCTTGGTCGACGCCTTGTGCTTCTTCGACGCAGCCGCGCGGGACCGTGTCCGGCAAGCTCTCCATCACGGCGTCAAGCAGACACTCGCGGTCGTTCGCTCCGGTTTCCGCTTCCCGGTCCACGTTGTCGCGAATGGCTTCATCGAGATCGAGGGGAAGGATGAGGAGTGGAACAACCGCCGTGTCGACAAAATTTTGGAGAAGATGGAGAGGCCGGGGACGTCGCTCGCGAAGATCTTCGAGGAGGACGTGCTGCCTCCTGACGCCAGCAGCGGTGTCGGGAGCCCTCCTCCTTCGAGCTCGGGCGTCGAGGTTGAGCCCGCCGCGAAGACCTCGGGGAGGAGTACCGCACCGACGAAGACTAGGGCCTGCGCGCCAAATTTGGGCACCGGGCCCTTGTAAGAATTTTATGACGTGAATGAGGGTACGTCGAGACCCGAATGTATATATGACTTGTTTGTTTAAAAGGGGTTGTTTTCCTTTCAAATGCGTTTGACCACTTCTCTTTGTCGCAAGCTCGAGTTTCTGCTAACTTAGTCTGTGTTCCTTCGATACGTCGCGAGCCCCTCGAGGGGAGGCGTAGGTAGGGCACCGTAGCCCGGGGGCGTAGGTGGCCGTCTACGTCGACGCCCCCGACCTTGGAGGCTCGAGGTACTTTAGGATTTAGACGTCGCTAGTTCACTCGAGGCACGAGTCGAGACGAGGGTCAAAATTTTTGAAAAGAAAACGCGTATTTTTTCCGGAGTCTGGGGGGGGGGAGGCCCCCCCGTCAGCCCCCGAGGGAGGCTTGACCCTGAGCAAAGCAGGGTCGAGGCTACCTTAAGATGCGAAGCAACATGAACGACAATGCACGAGTTTGTTCATTCATTTTGACATGTTTGTACAAAGTGATAAAATGAACAAGGCCTCGAGGCCTTTAAGGGTAGAAGCGACGTAGCTGAGATATGTTCCACGCGTTCGCCAGGATCCTGCCTTGGTCGTCGTAGAGCTTGTATGTTCCTGGCTTGAGCACTTCGGCCACGGTGTATGGGCCTTCCCACGGAGGGGTGAGCTTATGGCGCCCTCGATTATCTTGCAGCCGTCGAAGCACGAGGTCCCCCACCGCCAGGTCCCTTTTGCGCACGTGCTTGTCGTGGTAGCATCGAAGTGTTTGCTGGTAGCGTGCAGAGTTGATGAGCGCCACGTCTCGGGCCTCCTCGAGCTGGTCCTTGGCGTTGGCGAGCCTTTCGTCGCTGGTTTGCTCGTTGTAGGCTCGAAGTCGAGGTGAGCCGTACTCGAGGTCCGTAGGTAAGACGGCCTCGGCGCCGTAGGTTAGGAAAAACGGAGTGAACCCGGTGGCTCGACTCGGCGTAGTCCTGAGGCCCCACAGCACCGAGGGGAGTTCTGTAGCCCACCCCTTTCCGAAATTCTTGAGGGTCTTGAACAGCCTCGGCTTTAGCCCATGGAGTATCATGCCGTTGGCGCGCTCGACCTGCCCGTTGCATTGGGGGTATGCGACCGAGGCCCAGGTTACGCGAATGTTGTTGTCATCGCAGAAGTTGGTGAACTTTTTGCCCGTGAATTGGGTGCCATTGTCGGTGATGATGACATTAGGCACCCCGAACCGGTACATGATGTTGGCGATGAACTCGACAGCCCTCTCGGAGGTGGGGTCTCCTATCGGCTTAGCCTCGATCCACTTGGTGAACTTGTCGACGGCCACGAGCATGTGTGTGTACCCTCCACTTGTCCTTTTGAGGGGACCCACAAGGTCGAGCCCCCAAACGGCAAATGGCCAAGTGATTGGGATCATCTGCAGGGCGTGTGCGGGCTGGTGCGTTTGCTTGGCGTAGAATTGACACCCATGGCACGCTTGGACCAAACGCTTGGCGTCCCCAATGGCGGTCGGCCAATAGAAGCCTTGACGGAAGGCGTTCCCAACCAGGGCCCTCGGCGCTGCGTGGTGGCCGCAAGCCCCCGAGTGCATATCGTCGAGGAGCTTGCGCCCTTCCTCGAGTGGGATGCAGCGTTGAAGGATCCCAGTCGGACTTCGTCGGTATAGCTCCCGTTCGTCGCCGTAGATGACGTAGGTCTTGGCCCTCCGAGCGATGCGTCGGGCCTCCGTCTTGTCTTCTGGTAGCTCGCCTCGCGTCAGGTAGTCGAGGTAGGGCGTCCGCCAGTCGAGGGGCCGTGATGACGAAGAGGCGTGTGCGTCGACCTGCATCGCCTCCGCGGACGTCGAGGGGTCCTTCTCGAGGGGTGGCGTTGAGAGTCGAGCCCCCGTGTCTTGCTCGAGGGGTGGCGTCGAGGGGCCAGCCCCCGGGTCGATTTCGACGGATGGCTCGAAGACGTCCCTCGAGAAGACGTCTGGCGGTACCGTGCCGCGCGTGGACGCCAACTTTGCCAGCTCGTCTGCGGCCTCGTTGTACTTCCGAGCTATGTGGTTGAGCTCGAGGCCGTAAAACTTGTCTTCCAGCTTGCGCACCTCCCCGCAGTATGCCTCCATCTTGGGATCGATGCAGCTTGAAGCCTTCATAACCTGGTTGATGACGAGCTGCGAGTCTCCTCGGGCGTCGAGGCGTCGGACCCCGAGCTCGAGGGCGATGCGCAGCCCATTGACGAGGGCCTCGTACTCGGCGACGTTGTTGGAGGCGGGGAAGTGCAAGCGTAGCAGGTAGCGCATGTGTACTCCGAGGGGTGAGATGAAGAGCAGGCCTGCTCCTGCCCCCGTCTTCGTGAGGGATCCATCGAAGTACATGGTCCAGAGCTCGGCTTGAATCTGTGCCGGCGGGAGCTGAGTGTCGGTCCATTCAGCAACGAAGTCCGCCAACGCTTGCGACTTGATGGCCTTTCGCGGGGCATAGGTGATGGTCTCCCCATTAGTTCGGCGGACCACTTGGCGATGCGCCCCGTGGCCTCCCGATTGTTGACGATCTCTCCGAGGGGGAAGGACGACACCACCGTCACGGGATGAGCGAGGAAGTAGTGCTGGAGCTTGCGCCTTGTGACGATGATGCCGTAGAGCAGCTTTTGGATGTGCGGATACCGGACCTTGGCCTCGGAGAGTACCTCACTGGTGAAGTATACCGGTCGTTGGACCGGCAATGTATGACCCTCCTCGTGCCTCTCGACGGCTATGACCGCGCTAACCACCTGAGTGGTTGCGGCCACATAGAGGAGGAGGGGCTCGGGGGAATCGCCACCTTCGGCTGGTCGCGGGGGCACGAGAATTGGTGCAGAAGTCAGCAACCCCTTCAACTTGGTTAAGGCCTCCTCGGCTTCGGCGGTCCACGCAAAGTGTTCCGTCTTTTTAGCAGGCGGTAGAGGGGTAGTGCTTTTTCCCCCAGCCTCGAGATGAATCTGCTGAGAGCGGCTAGGCAGCCTGTCACTTTCTGCACACCCTTGAGGTCACGAATCGGGCCCATCCTCGTGACTGCTGAGATTTTTTCAGGGTTTGCCTGTCCCGATGTTGTGAGACGATGTAGCCAAGTAGCATGCCTCGAGGCACACCAAAGACACACTTCTCGGGGTTGAGCTTCACATTCTTGGCCCGGAGGCACTCGAACGTGGTCTCGAGGTCGCTGATGAGGTTCCCGACTTTTTAGTTTTAACCACGATGTCATCGACGTAGGCCTCGACGGTCTTGCCTATGTGCTCGCCAAAGATGTGCTGCATACATCGCTGGTACGTTGCCCCGGCGTTTCGCAGGCCGAAGGGCATCGTAACATAGCAATACATACCAAATGGCGTGATAAAAGAGGTCGCGAGTTCATCGGATTTTCTCATCCTAATTTGGTGGTAGCCGGAATACGCATCAAGGAACGAAAGCACTTCGCACCCAGCAGTGGAATCGACGATCTGGTCAATTCTAGGTAAAGGAAATGGAACTTTTGGACATGCTTTATTCAGACCAGTGTAATCTACACACATCCGCATTTTTCCATTCTTTTTCCTAACTAGTACAGGGTTAGCTAGCCACTCTGGGTGAAATACCTCCTTGATGAATCCGGCCGCCAAAAGCTTGTGCACCTCCTCGCCGATGATCCTGCGCTTTTCCTCGTCGAAGCGGCGCAGGCGTTGCTTCACCGGTCTGGACCCGGCCTGGATCTCCAAGGCGTGCTCGGCGACTTCCCTCGGTATGCCCGGCATGTCCGAGGGGTTCCACGCAAACATGTCGATGTTCGCGCGGAGAAAGTCGACGAGCACTGCTTCCTATTTGGGCTCGAGGCTGGTACTGATGGTCAGCGTCTTGCCATTGGCCGAGGTCGGGTCGACGGGTATTTGCTTGGTGTGCTCAGCCGGCTCGAAGGTGCCGGCGTGACGCTTTGCTTCTGGGGCCCCCTCGGTGGCCAGAGCTGCCAAGGCCTCGAGCGAGTCGAGGTGGACGTTGGCCTCCCCCCGCTCGACGCACTCCACGTCGCAGTGGTATGCGTGCTCGTAGGAGGTGTCAACGGTGATGACCCCTTTTGGCCCCGGCATCTTGAGCTTCAAGTACGTGTAGTTAGGAATCGCCATGAACTTGGCGTAGCCTGGCCGGCCGATGATGGCGTGGTAGGTCCCTTGGAAGCCGACCACCTCGAAGGTGAGCGTTTCCTGACGGAAGTTTGCCGGCGTGCCGAAGCAAACCGGCAGGTCGATGCGCCCGAGGGGGTGGGCCTTCTTTCCTGGTACTACTCCGTGGAACCCCCCGACGCTGGGTCGGAGCTGTCCCTCTGAAATCCCCAGGAGGTCGAGGGTCTCGAGGTATATGATGTTGAGGCTCGAGCCCCCATCCATCAACACCTTGGAGAACCGAACGTCGACTATGATGGGGTCGACGACGAGGGGGTAAGCCCCCGGGTTTATGACACGGTCCGGATGGTCGTCACGGTCGAACGTGATTGGCGCATCGGACCAGTCAAGATACCGGGGGGCGTCGTGGCCAAGCGAAAAGATTTCCCGGCGCTCCTTCTTTCTTTCTCGAGCTGAGAGCCCGACGGTCGGCCCCCCGTAGATCATGTAGCAGTCGCGCACCGGGGGGAAGTCGCCATCTGCGTTCCTGCCGCCGCGTCGATCGGTATCCTTCCCTTAGGCGCGTCTTCCTCTTATCGCCGAGCTTGGAGTAGTAGCCCTTCAACAGTCGGCAGTCTTTCAACTTGTGGTTTACGGGGCCCCTGTGGTAGGTGCAGGGATCCTCGAGCATCTGGTCGAAAACAGCCCCGTCAGGGGGGCCTCGGGGCTTCTTAGGCTCGAGGGCGCCCGCGAGCACCTCTTTGTCGTCGTCGTCATCGGCGCCACGCTTCGCCTTCTGGCCCTTGCGTTTGTTTTTCTTCCTTTTGTTGCCGTCATTGTTGTCGTTCTTGGCGTCGTTGCCCTTGTTGGAGCCCTCCGGCGCGATCACCGCCTTGCCTTTGTCCGTGGAACGGCCAAAGAAGGCCCCCACTGCTTCGTCGCCCGAAGCAAAGCTGGTGACGCGATCCATCAGGTCCTCGACCGTCCCGGGTCGGTAGCGTCCTAGCTCATGAACAAGCTCTTGGCATGTCGTGCCCGCGAGGAACGCTGAGATGACGTCCTCGTCAGGCACGTGGGGGAGCTCGAGACGCTGCTTCGAGAACCGTCGAGCAAAGTCGCGGAGGGGCTCGTCCGCCGCCTGCCTGCAACGCCGTAGGTCCCAGGGGTTGCCTGGACGCACGCAGGTCCCCTTGAAATTCCCGTCGAAGACCCTGACTAGGTCGGCCCAGTCATGGATCCGATCCGGCGGGAGCCCCTCGAGCCACCGGCGGGCGGTGTCCGAGAGGTAAAGTGGGAGTTGACGTATGATCACGCGGTCGTCGTTCTTCGCTCGCCCAGTTGGCAGCCAAGGCGGAAGTCCGAGAGCCAGAGCTTGGGCTCGACCTCCCCGTCATACTTCACGATGTTGGTCGGCGGTCGGAAGCGGTCGGGGAGGGTCGAGCTGCGGATGGCCCGGCTGAAGACTCGGGGCCCGGGGCTCGAGGACCTGCCGGTCCTCGTCGCTGTCGTAGCGCCCCCCTCGATGGCGCTATAGCCACGCTCTTGGGCCCCCTTGTCCTTGCGCCGTCGGTTGATGTCGTTGCGGGCGTCGTTGGGGTCTCGAGGTGGCCGGTTGTCGACGATCCGTTCGCGGACTGGCCTAGCTCGAGAGCGTCCGGCTGGTGGACGGATGCCTCGCGAGCGTCGTGGGGCGTGTCCGCCGGTCTCCCCGAGGCTGCTCCGCGCTCGGCGTGACGCCGAGCTCTCGGCCTGCTGTACCGCGGCTGTCTCGAGGAGGTTTTTCATTTCTCCGAGCATGCGCCTGGCATCGGGTTGGAGACGGCGGGCAGGTCACGGAGCATCATAGCCGCCGCCGCCACCACGTTCTGCCCAGCTCGCGGGAAACATACCTCAGGGCGTGCTGGTGCCCCGTCCTCGAGGATCCGCCGGTGGACCTCTCGAGCCCGCCTCGAGCTCCGGCTCCTCGGGGCTGGGGTGGTTCCTGCATCAGGGTTTGCCGAGCTGCAGCAGGTGTCGCCGTTCTTCCTCGGCTTTGGTGATTGCCTCTTGCACTTGTGCGAGTTGCGCCGCCCGGCCATCGTCGTGCTTAGGCGGTACAGCCGGTGCTGGAGGTTCGTCCCTTCCCTGAACGCGTGATCCGCCTGCCGCGGCCACGTCGCTAGTCCCTCTAGGTCGAGCGCCGGCCTGTCGTCGTCGCCTTCGTCCTCGGTATCGCATACGACTCCCTCGAGTTGGAAGCACTCCCTGGTGGGATCCCAGAGGTCGGGGTCGTGGTAGTCGTATTCGTCGGAGTCGGAGCTGTTGACGGCACGCCGCCTTGGCCGATGCTGGGACCGCAGCTCGCGGTACCATTCTCCGACGGTGGCTCGCCGAGGTGGCTCGAAGGCTCGCAAGAAGTCGCGGTCGACGCACGCGGGGTGGACGATCTCCCAGGCTGGCCATGGCCTCAGCAGCGCGCCCGAACGCTGCTCCCGGTCCGCCACCGTCTGGTCCTGATGGCGCTCGTCGAGGCGGTGGGCGTATACAGCCGCAGAGTTTCGAGGCCGACCGGGAACCGCTGGCGTCGAGCGCGGCGCGACCCGTGCGGGAGGAGGCTGAGTGGCGTCGACGGCGCACGGCTCGGAGGCCTCTGGCCTGGTTCCTGGTCCGTACGCATGATGAATGCGAAGTCGCTAGGCGGCGCGGGTGCGCCCTGGAGGTCTCCGCCGCGCGCCGGGCTGGTTTCCCCTTGGGGACCTGCACCGGCTACGGGGGCGTAGGTGTTTGCCGCGGGCCCCCGCCTGCGCCGGGCGACGACGTGACGACGGCGCCGCTCGCGATGTGGCGACGTGTGGTGTGGCGGGCGACGCTCACGCCCCCGCGCGGGGTTGCGTGACACGCACTCCGCTCGGGCCCTCCGTGGAGAGCAGAGTCAGTTCGTTGCCTTGCCTTGGCCAGGACTCTCGAGGCTCCCGAACCAGACGACCACCAGCCGAGAACGGAAGTAAAGGGGATGAAGCCATCCAGGAATCAAACGAGAAATCGGCTCGGACACGCGAAGTCCCCTACCTGGCGCACCAACTGTCGTGTGTTTCGTAACCGGGGGTATTACACCAACGAGTGATATGATCGCGTGCTTCTCTTCCTGGATGGTGATGCAAGAGGACACAAGGATTTATCCTGGTTCGGGCAAAGAAGGCCCTACGTCCAGCGGGGGGGGGGGGATGTTCTTGTATTACTTGCACCTAAGTGCTTGTACAGGGGAGAATACAAGCTCAGTGAGCGTGGACCGGAGTCCGGACTCGTGCCTGTGTGTGGACTCGTGTGTTGTGTCCGTCCCCTTGAATGAGGGCCCTAGTGTCCCCTTTTATAGAGCAAGGGGAGGCCAGGGTTACATAAGGTATTACAGGTGTCGGGGCGTATGGTGCCCCATACGGAGAAGGGTAGGAACCCTGTCTTGTCGGGGCCACTGGAGCCATGTGATCATTGCTGTTGAGGCGTCCTTGGGTCGTGGCTTCCATCCTGGGCGCGGACGTGGTGGCGCGACAAGGCGGGAGCCGTACAGCACCCATCCCGGAATGTACAGTACGCGGCGGGGTCCCTCCGGGTCTTGGGGTACCTGTCCTCCAATAGCATGAAAGTAGTTAGGGCTCGAAGGACGCGGAGCGGCTTCGAGGTGGTGAAGGGGGAGGGGCGCGGAGCCGGCCTCGAGGGTTACAGTGCAGGGCTCGAGGGGGCGGTAGCCGGCCTCGAGGGTTACAGTGATGGTTGGTTTCAGCAGCTTACCTCAGTGCACTGAGGTAACTTGTACTGTTGTGGCCGAACAGTGCTGTACTGGTGCCCTTTTGCCCATGCTTGTGGTGAAAACGAGACTTGACCTTTACACCGAGTTACTGTGGTACATGCTGTGCACTAGTGGACATGACCAGAGTAGGTGAAGGCATTAAATGCGTGGTATGGGCTGGTACGGCTGTCTGCTCAGCTCGAGGTCCGTGCGTTAAGGCTCGAGGTGTGGGGGCGCGCTCGCCCGAGGCCTGGAGGGGGGGGAGAGACGGAGAGCGATCGTGCTCGCCCGAGGCCTTGCTCGGAGGGTCGGGCGGGCGGAGAAAGAGCGTTCGCCCGAGGCCTGGCTGGGAGGCTCGGGCGAGACGAGACAGACAAAGCGTTCGCCTGAGGCCCTGGCTGGGAGGGCTCGGCGAGACGGAGACTTAGAGCGTTCGCCCGAGGCCTGGCTGGGGGGCTCGGGCGAGACGGAGATAGAGCGTTCGCCCGAGGCCTGGCTGGGAGGGCTCGGGCGCGAGACGGAGATAGAGCGTTCGCCCGAGGCCTGGCGGGAGGGCTCGGGCGAGACGGAGATAGAGCGTTAGGGTGTTTGCGTTGATTGGGGGTACCCTTTTTCGTACCACCGACACATGGTCATCATGGATGGAAACTTCTTCGTCCGAGTCGCCCTCGTTGCCGGAGGGGTCACTAGCCTCATCAGACGAATCGTCCTCAGAATCGGCCCCCTTCTCGACTTCTTTCTCTTCTTCCTTGTCATCATCATCGGAGGCCCCCTTGTCGTCCGAAATCTGGATCAAAGCTCCAATCCTGCCGACGCGCGGTACTTGACCTACGAACCCGTGACACCTCGGCCACCCGTCACCGATATGACGGCCGAGACGAAGAAGAAGACCGAAAGTACCGGCAGCGCCCGACGCCATAGAAACCTTCGTCGCCAGTGTCTGGTTCGGAGGCCGCCAGCGCAGCCACGGCCCCGACCACGACCCCTCTTCGGCCGTGAGACAACCCCTTTCTCCTCCGTGGACGTGGGCTTCCTCCTTTCGGCGCATCCTCACTCGAAGGTGCGGGCCAATCAGGATACGAAATCCGGAGATATCAAACAGCCTGTTAACTCGACCTCCGCTGCCCACCGGCTGTGGATGCCTTAACTCTAGTGTAGAGAGCTTACCAACAAGGTCCTCCGCCCTCTGCTGAACCCGCTTATAGATCTCTTCGACGCCATCCTCTCGTTGAGGAAACTTCCTAAGGATAGCCTCCCAAACCTTTAAACTCCAACTTCGGTTTCTTCAAACCCCTACCCTTGTACTTGGGGTCATACTCAACCGCAAACCAGATTTGTTTCCGGCGAAGGGGCAACGCTTTAGCACAGCAATACTCCTCGACCAGGTGCGAGCACAATGAGAGCGCGCTACCACCCTCAGACGTCAACGAAGAAGAATGCGCCTCGGCATTATAAATTGTTGTCCCTATGTACTCGCCGAGTTCTACGAACGCCGATCCCCACCGAACAAATCGTCTGAGATCCCTCAAGACGAGTTGCCGGTTAACAAACACCGACAGCTGGCGTGCCAGGTAGGGGCTCTCGGTGATTCGACGACCAAGAGCCCGTCGAACTACGACAACATGTTCTCGGCGGGATCGATTTTCGTTTTTGGCTCATGGACTTGCATCGCGGATGATCAAGGAAAGCTGCACAGACAGCTCGCCATGGAATCAGAACCACAAGCCATGCCAAAGATGAATGATCTCACTCAGAACCTAGCAAATCTTGCAATTCAAGATCCGCAAGATTCCGGGGACCAACCTGAAGCACTGAAGGACCGAAAGTGCTACCAGAAAGCGACCGGAGGGGGGGTGAATGGGAGCTTCAAAATTTCCTACCGGAAACTTGTTGCCACTGTCCCGTGAATCACCCCAAAAACAAACCCTAGAGCTCGTAAGTGTCCACGACCGTAGATGTAGGGTGGATGCTTCCAAGAAGCATAGCGAGACACTACACGACTCTAGAAACCCAACGCAAAAGACGGAAATCAGAACAGACAACGAACGAACGAACGACGAACAAAACTGCGCAAACTCAGCAGCATCGGACGCTGGTAGTGTCTGAGACCCACCCACCGGAAGCATCCGATGCCAAAATAGCCTGACTGGATCCTTACTGGACACCTATCGGACGCTGTGTACAGTGAACCCTCAGCGTCCGATGGTTACACTCCGGAGCATCCGATGGACAACGGAGCGTCCGATGGTAGAGTCCGTTGCTCCTTTAAAACTGTCAGAACTTGACACGTGGCAATGGAGCGTCCAATGCTATTTGGGTCAGCATCCGATGCCACGAACCCTAGCGTCCGATGCTCCCGATTCAGTGCTGTTCTTCCGCGAATTCAACCCGATCTCCTCCGAATCAAAAGCACTAAGGCTTGGACTTGGTATGAGGAGTTCCAAGGAGGTTAGTGAGCTATCCCAAAAGAATCAGGCTCGAACCTAACTCCAAATCGGGTGAATTGCAAGGATTCGGGGCAAGGGAGCAAAGATTGATCCAAAACAAAAAATCAACCGATCTACTAGCTCGTGAGGTTAGAGATGATTTCCTTTGGTGGAAAGAAGTGCCTCAGATCTAGAACAACTTGGTTTCAACGGATTTGCAAAAGACGCACCGAGCAAAGAAATCGATCGATGGGAAAAAACGTGAGAAAAGGATTCCGCGAAGAACACGAACAAAACACAAATCACAACCACGAATTTGCAACCGTGTGGCTACCACACGCTACAACAGTGAGATTACGGTCTCACTTCCTCAAAATCTCACGGACACAGAGGGTATGGTTCTCTTCTCTGTGGATCTCAGTTCGCTACAGCAGGGGATGGGGAGAGCAGAAAAACCTAGAAGGCAAAATAGCAAATGACTGAGATGAAATGGGAGGAGGGTGTTTCCCTCTACTTATCCTAATTCTAATTCCTACTCTACCCCTCAACTAGTTACATAGCGAACCAGCTAAATCCTAGGGTTATTCTGGACCAACTCATGGTCGGTGGTGATCCGACGGCCACGCCCGCACAACTGGTAGCGTTTCCTCGACGCAACCTCACCGATCGCCGCCACGTGCCGCTCTGCTTGTCATTTTCCCGGACATCGCACCCCCGGTTTTGTGGCCCAAACCGGGAAACCAGCCTTCACAGCCAGCCCCCGGTTTTGAGGCCCAACCGGGAAACCAGCCAACCAAGGCCTGAGTTTTGAGGCCCAAACTCAGCAAACCCGTAGCACCCAGGTTTTGAGGCCCAAACCTGGAAACCGTCCTCAGCCCGAGTTTGTGGCCCAAAACTCGGAACCATCAGCCCCTGGTTTTGAGGCCCAAACCTGGAAACGTCCACTCGGTGGTTTTTCTGGGCTCAACCTACCAAACCGAGCCGAAGGGGGGATGCACCGCCCGTGCACACCGTCCACCGACACGTGTCCCTAGGTCCTCGACCCGAGCCAGACATGACCGCAAGTCTTCACTCGTCGCTGTCCCAGGCTGTCAGCCACCACAGCTGATCCTCAGGCCACCGGTCCCTCAGTCCAAGCCTCACGTCCGCCCTTCGCCACTCTCGCTCCATCGGCACGGCACGTCTCTACTTGACCTTCACTTTGCCTTTGATCACTGCATCCATGCTCGACACCTGCACAACACAAGCCAAAGAACATGCGCATCATCCTAGTTGACAATCACTCATCACTCAGGGACTCGGCATACACCCATGTATCCGCAATCTCCCCCTTGATGAGTGCATTGTCAACTACCAACACAAATCATACAGAATAGAAGAAAGAAGAAAGAAGGAGAGAGAACTCGACCAAATGACTCAAAAGCATAGCAAAGCCGAAGGAGGTCAAGTGGAAAGAGCAAGACAACTTGGTCCCCAAAGACATGGGCAACGGCTCGTCGTGACCAAGCAAAGCAAAGCTAGCCCTCAAGAAGAGGTAGAACAGGCTCAACACCGCTAGCAAGGAAGCTCGAAAACCAACTGTTACCAACTCAAATACCAAAAGAGTTTGATACCAATCGAAGAGCTGAAAAAGAGCTGAAAATGTTTGCTAGTCCCTCAAGAAAGAGGCAAGGCTCAACACAACTAGCAAACTCCCCCTCAAGTAGTGTACACAACCCAGGGACCTAGGGAACACATGATTTGCCAATATTTTCTCCCCCTTAGTTGAAAATGCACTAGCAAGCAAATGTGCACAGGCACTCAAGTTTCCCCCCCTTGGCAGAAAATCTCCCTCCAAAAATGCATATGAGTTAAAATGCAAGTTAGCAGCTTCAGGAATATAATCAAGAGAGTGCAAAGATGCTCTACAGAGTTCTGATCCGATGATCAACAACATCCATAAGAAGCTAGCAAAGGCTCAAATTGATCACCAGATACGAAATATGAACATGAGAACAAAAAGAGCAGTTTTCGGCCAAAAAGGTATTCACCATCAAAATAGCACCAAAACTTGTATAGACAGGTAGTCAAACAGGTGCTAACATGTATACAAGGTGAACTACCCTAGCATAGTTCAATCATCATGCTATAGAATGAAACATAGACTTGTGTATCCAAATTTTATCGGAGTTTGAGTAGTTAAATTACACAAGTTTAAATTTCAGCATATGATTGCGAGAGGTTGAGAGCTTGTCATTGCCTAACTTTTCAATGTGCGAAGCCTATGCAGAAGCAATAAGAAGCTTAAAGAAACAATTTCGGTCATACACTACACAGCTCTAGTTTAACTCAAAGTGCAATGAGAAAACAGTCTCGAAACTGTGTGATGTGCTGACAAGCAATCCCATCTCGATCTTTTCCAATTCACTTAACTTGGTTCGAGATTAAATCAGCATATGAACATACCAAGCAAGTGAATGACTCAGAACTAGAGACATAGCAACCTAGCATATATGAAAAGCACAAGTGACTTCAACACATTCTACACATGCTAGTTGCAGATCTCAATGGTGAATATTTTCAAGTTTTAAGTTCATTAAGCAAATTCACCATTCATAAAATAGCTCCGCTCACAACATGTATCAGTGATCAAAAAGAGCATAAGCTACAACATCATCATAAAGCATCAGAGAAAAGACGACACACAGAGCATAGTTACATTCTAAAGATTATATCCATGAAGCTCTGAATGTAAGTATGCAAGATGAATGCAAAGATGCATGAAGAACCAAATGAAAAACACAAGTCAGTGTATAAAACAAGATCCAAAATGTTTCCCCATCTAAAAGGGGAAACACACACCAAGCTCACCTCTCAACCGATTAAAAGTTGATTGGTCCAAAGGCTTGGTGAAAATATCAGCCAACTGATGATGAGTATCGACATGGATAAGGTCGATATCACCCTTCTCATAGTGGTCTCGCAGAAAATGAAAGCGCACATCAATGTGTTTGGTCTTCGAGTGCAGCACGGGGTTCTTAGCAACGCTAATCGCACTCGTGCTATCACAAAGCAAACGAACGCGAGTAAAGCTCATACCAAAACCACGCAAAGTCGCCACCATCCAGAGTAACTGGGAACAGCAGCTAGCCGCAGCAACATACTCAGCCTCCATGGTAGACTGGGCGACACTAGACTGCTTGCGAGAGGACCACGAAACAAGAGAAAGAACCAATAAATGGCAAGTCCCCACAAGTGGACTTGCGCTCAATGCGGCAACCAGCAAAATCGGCATCGGAATAACCACAAAGGGAGAGGGTGGAGGAAGGAAGCAGAATACCAAATCCAAAATCAGGAGTGAAGCACAAGTACCTCATAATGCGCTTGACTGCCTGACGGTGAGAGGTGCACGGTGAAGACTGAAAATGCGCGCAGAGACACACCGCGAACTGGATGTCCGGGCGTGTCGCCGTCAGGTACAGAAGCAACCCGATCGTACTCCAGTACTCCTTCTGGTCCACTGCTTCTCCTTCCTTGTCCGCATCCAGGGCCGTCGTGGTCGACATGGGTGTTGGAAGAGGCTTGGCCTCACCCATATCGAATTTCTTCAAAATGTCCTTGGTATACTTACCCTGGTGTATGAATGTCCCCTCTAGAGATTGCTTGATTTGCAATCCGAGGAAAAACGTCAACTCGCCCATCCTGCTCATCTCAAATTCCCTGCTCATAGTATCTGCAACTTGGCAACCAAAGCATGAGAAGAACCACCGAAAAATGATATCATCCACATAAATCTGGACCAAGAGTGTGTCAATGCCTTGCCTGAGGAGAAAGAGCGTTTTATCCACACATCCCATTTTAAAAACCTTAGCAAGTAAAAAGGTCTTCAAACTATCATACCAGGATCTAGGGGCTTGTTTCAAACCATACAAAGCTTTGTGAAGTTTAAAAAACATGGTTTCGAAACTTGGGGATTTTCGAAACCGGGGGGTTGTCTAACATATACTTCCTCTTCTATGTAGCCATTTAAAAAGGCACTCTTGACATCCATTTGAAAAAAGTTTGAAACCTTTGGATGCAGCAAAAGCCAAGAGTATCCTAATCGCCTCCAAACGAGCTACAAGAGCAAAAGTCTCCTCATAGTCTATCCCCTCCTTCTGGCTGTACCCCTGGGCTACAAGTCTGGCCTTATTTTCACAACATGGCATCTTCTCCCTGTTTGTTTTTGAAAACCCATTTTGTCCCAATAGGATGACACTCAGAGGAAGAGGAACAAGAACCCAAACCCGATTTCTCTCAAAATTTTCTAACTCCTCATGCATGGCATTGACCAATCCGGATCCATCAAAGCGTGTCCAACATCTCGGGGTTCAAAATCAGCAACAAATGCAGAATGAGCAAAGTGGAGATTGTTGTGACCTTGACCGAGTGACACGTTCGCCGATGCTGCCGATTCATCTGCTGAGGCGGGTGTTGGCGATGTGGGGTGTCGTGGTTCCTCCCAAGCTAAGTGCCTCCCCCTCAACAGCAGCTGGTGCCTCCTCGGGTATGAAAGGTACCTCTCGAGGTGGCGGATCCCACGGCCCCAAAGTCGAAGAAGAGGGATCAGGGCCGTGTGTCGTAGTAGAAGCCGCACTCCTTGCGGCACCGCAGGTGGAGGAGTAGGTGCTGGGTCATCCATCCCTTCAGCACCTCTTCTTCATCATCGAAAAGAGGCTCGCCAACCTCATGATCACCTGCACGCTCAAAACGAGAAGGAGGACAAACCATGGTCTCGTCGAAGGTGATATTGGATGTCTCCATGACTCGGTTAGTCTCAAGGTTAAGTTCACGATAAGCACGAGTATGAGTGCCATAACCCAAAAACACTCCGTCAGAAGAACGAGACTCAAACTTGTCCAAGTTGCCCTTTTTGAGTATAAAACAATGGCAACCGAAAACTCTAAAATAACTCAATTTGGCAGTTTTCCAAAACGCAACTCATAAGAAGTCTTTTCAAGAAAGCTCGGAGAAAAATGCGATTGGAAAGTAGCATGCAGTGTCATAACTTCGGCCCAATATCGCCAAGGAGTCCTATGCTCATCGAGCATTGTCCTGGCCATCTCTACAAGGGTCCAATTCTTCCTCTCTACAACACCATTTTGTGGCGGAGTGTAGGGAGAAGAAAACTGATGCTCTAAACCCAAAGAGTTACAAAACTTCTCAAAATCTGAATTCTTGAATTCGGAACCATTATCACTCCTAATACCTCGCATTGAGTTCAAAGGGAACTCGTTCTGAAGACGCAAAATCAGATTTCGAGCAAAAGAGAAAGTCTCAGTTTTCTCAGCTAAAAACAAAACCCACGAATACCTCAAAAAGTCGTCAACAACAACAAGCACATACCACTTCCCCCCAACCGAGCTCACCCGAGCCGGACCAACAAGGTCCATGTGCAAAAGCTCTCCAGGGCGCTTGGTCATGACCTGAGTCACTGGATGGTGGGGAGCGGCAACCATCTTCCCATGTCTACAAGAATGGCAAACAAGATCCTTCTCCATGGACAACTTGGGCAATCCTCGGATTAGACCAAGTGAACTAAGTCTTGCAAGCAAGTCGAAGCTCAAATGTCCTAGTCTCCTATGCCAGTTCCAAAAATCAGAGGAGGAAGGTCCAGCCACAAGACAACGAGAAATTCCAAACGATTCCGAGAAATCCGCACGAAAGACTTTTCCAAAGGGCGAAATCCCACAAACAAGGTTGCCCTGAGGATCCAAAATGCGACTGAGATTCGGTTTAAAACAAATCTCATAGTCATCATCGAAAAGTTGCGAAACAGAAAGAAGGTTAAAATGCAAGTTAGAAACAAGAGCAACATCGCGCAACACAAAGTGCTCATTAACTCGCACCGACCCACGAGATAACACCTTACCTTTGCTGTTGTCGCCGAAGGTGATAAACTCCTTTCCGGCGACTGGACTAAGACTGGAGAACCACTTGGCGTTTCCGGTCAAGTGCCTCTAACACCTGGAATCCACCAACCAAACGTTCTCCAATCGTTTTACCTACATCAATAAAAAGACATAGGGTGAGCATACGGGCCAACACTAGGGTTAGTGAAGTATGGAGAATACCAGTGTTGGGCCAGCTGCTCAAAAGAACGGTTAGAAGAAAAACCATTTCTAGCACGTCTACGGGAAGAGCGATCACCACGTTGAGGAAAACGTGGTCCCCTAAGGGAAGAACGTCCATCGCGATACTCAAAACACAGTGGGGGAAAACGTTCTACAACAAAGCCACCACCACGGGGTCCATAACCTACAACTGCAGGCTCCCGCCGGGCACGACCTCCACGCGGCCTAGGCCTAGGAACTTGAGGTTTCGGACCTCTAGGCCTGGTAGCACGCCTCTGAACGTTCGGCGCATGTACATCATGGAAAGGATGGTACATGTCTGGATTGTTCATCTCCTTTGCGCGGCGCGCCTCTCTCTTGCGCCGAAAGCAAAACTCACTCAAATGTCCATCTCTCCCACAATGCTCACAATGGTACCTCACCGCTCTCATAGGGGGATGTTGGTACTCACGGTAGTGGGTGTGGATCACTTTGACCTTCTGTGGCATAAGCTCCTCCTGGATGGGTGGCATTGTGTCCAGCTTGTTCTTGAGGTGGCTTGGTTTGGGAGCCCAAGATTGTTTCTTTGGTGGAGCTCTCGGAGGTTCAACGACAAAGACCCCATCCTTGGTGTTAGGCTTGAGAGACTCTTTGGGTGGAATCTTGGTAAGCTTGGGAGTAGTGGTGGAGTTGGGCTTCTCACATGGGTTAAGACCACTCGACTCTCCAATCTTGCCAAAAGATGAAACATCAACACCCAGAGCAAAACCAACACCGGGACCTCCAGCAGCTCGCTTGAATTGGGAGATCATCATTCCGAGCTGTGGCTCACCACTAGACACCCATGACAAGATGGTCCGAAGGTATGTGTTTTCCTCCTCGGTTTGCATCTTGTCATGCTTCACATTGGCTATCTCCATCTCCAAACCCTCACAAAGAACACACTTAGCCACACATGTGCTACCTGAGTTGGCCTCTTCAAGAGACACAATCTTGGCATTCTTCTCTGCCAACTCAGATTCCAAGCCCGCACAGGACTTGCACGCACCCAACAGTGAAGATCTAGCTTTCAGCTCATCCACCTCTCCTACCAACATAGCATACTTACTTCTCAAGGTGAGAAGGTCCGTCATGTGTGTGGTGCACATCTCACACTCCTCCTCATCGGTAACAACAACGGTGGACTTGACAGATTCATGTTCCTTCACCATATCCTCCCACTTCTGCCTAAACTCCTTGCGCTCTCTAGCAGCTCGCCTAAGCAACTTATCCTGAATAAGGAGCGCGGCAGTAAGCTTCTCGACCTCAGCAGAAAGCTCATCGGGGGTCTGAGATACCTGAGAGGTGTGGTCGTCGTCGTCGTTCCGAGGAGTGTTCTCCAGCTCGCCATCGACCTCCTTGCCGAGGGCCATGGTGCAGAAGCCATCGTCGTCGACGAAGAAGCAGAGGCCGTTCAGCTTGTCCTCGATCCTCTTCTTCTTCTCGGACTCGTCGTCGCTTGAGGCAGCGGAGTCGTCATCCGAGTCGTCGACGTCGCTGAGCGTGGTGAAGAACGCACGCTGCTCAGCCTAGGCCTTCTCCAAGTACTTCGTCTTGATGTACTCCTTGTCGAAGCCGCCCTTCCGCTTGTGCTTCGCGGGGACGTACTTCTCCTTGCGCTTGCCAGAGTCGTACTTGTGCCCATGATCCGCCTTGTCGAAGGTCTACTTGTTCTTCTTCGGGCAATTGGCGATGAAGTGGTTGGGGTCGCCGCACTCAAAACATCCCGAGCGTCCTCCTCCGCAGCGATGGTTCATGCGGTTGTTGTGGAACCGCGAGAACCGGTTGGCGAGCAAAGCCAACTCGTCATCCCCCCGGAACTCAAGCTGCTCCTCTGTGACAGATAGAAGTGAAGACAAAGCAAAGCCTCCAGAGGAGTTAGCAGAAGGATTTTCATAAGAAGCCCTCGCCATGGCATCGATCTCACTGGACTTGAGCTTACTAAAGAGCTCGTCACATGTGAGAGTCTCATAGTTAGGCGATTCGATGATCGCCTGGACCTTTGAGTCCCACAACGACCGATCAAGAGTGTGCAAAAGCTTCAAAGCTCTCTCATGATCGTCGAATGGCAATAGCTCCTTGTTAGCCCTCATCCTATTGACAATCACCTGAAAGCGAGTGAATAAGCTTTCTATGCTCTCGCCAGGCATATGTTAAAAGTTCTCATACTCTCGCTTGAACGACTTGTAGAGATGGGTTTTGACTTGAGTGGTTCCCTCATGGAAACGCATGAGGGATGCCCAAATCTCCCGAGCCGTAGCGAGGTGAGAAACGCGATCAAACTCTGTCATGCTCAAACATGAGAAAAGAGCATTACGGGCTCGGCTATTGGCATCGTGATCATCGATCTGACACTGAGTCACACGTGCAGCCAAGACCACGAAATCAGCAGAGTTGCAAATATCCCAGATGAAAGCACCCATACTCTGCAGATAGGCCGACATGCGTATCTTCCAATACGCATAGTTCGTCCCATCGAAAAACGGCGGTTTGCCCACGCCGCGATCCATGTCGCCTTCTGTGGATCTGGAACCAGCTAAGGTGGAAGATCCTTAACCCGCTCCGATACCAATTGAAGGACCGAAAGTGATACTAGAAAGCGACCGGAGGGGGGGTGAATGGGAGCTTCAAAATTTCCTGCCGGAAACTTGTTGCCACTGTCCCGTGAATCACCCCAAGAACAAACCCTAGAGCTCGTAAGTGTCCACGACCCTAGATGTAGGGTGGATGCTTCCAAGAAGCATAGCGAGACACTACACGACTCTAGAAACCCAACGCAAAAGCCGGAAATCAGAACAGACAACGAACGAACGAACGGTGAACGAAACTACGCAAACTCAGCAGCATCGGACGCTGGCAGTGTCCGATGACCCAACACCGGAAGCGTCCGATGCCAAAATAGCCTGACTGGATCCTTACTGGACACCTATCGAACGCTGTGTACAGTGAACCCTCAGCGTCCGATGGTTACACTTTAGAGCATCCGATGGACAACGGAGCGTCCGATGGTAGCATCCGTTGCTCCTTTAAAACTCTCAGAACTTGACACGTGGCAACGGAGCGTCCGATGCTATTCAGGTCAGCGTCCGATGCCACGAACCCTATCGTCTGATGCTCCCGATTCAGTGCTGTTCTTCCGCGAATTCAACCTGATCTTCTCCGAATCAAAAGCACTAAGGCTTGGACTTGGTATGAGGAGTTCCAAGGAGGTTAGTGAGCTATCCCAAAAGAATCATGGCTCGAACCTAACTCCAAATCAGTGAATTGCAAGGATTCGGGGCAAGGGAGCAAAACTTGAGCCAAAACGAAAAATCAACCGATCTACTAGCTCGTGAGGTTAGAGATGATTTCCTTTGGTGGAAAGAAGTGCCTCACGATCTAGAACAACTTGGTTCAAACGGATTTGCAAAAGACGCACCGAGCAAAGAAATCGATCGACGGGAAAAACGTGGAGAAAAGGATTCCGCGAAGATCACGAACAAAACGCAAATCACAACCACGAATTTGCAACCGTGTGGCTACCACACGCTACAACAGTGAGATTACGGTTCACTTCCTCAAAATCTCACGGACACAGAGGTATGGTTCTCTTCTCTGTGGATCTCAGTTCGCTACAGCAGGGGATGGGGAGAGCAGGAAAACCTAGAAGGCAAAATAGCAAGTGACTAAGATGAAATGGGAGGAGGGTGTCTCCCTCTACTTATCCTAATTCTAATTCCTATTCTACCCCTCAACTAGTTACAGAGCAAACCAGCTAAACCCTAGGGTTATTCTGGACCAACTAATGGTAGGTGGTGATCCGACGGCCACGCCCGCACAACTGGTAGCGTTGCCTCGACGCAACCTCACCGATTGCCGCCACGTGCCGCCACCGTTCTGCTTGTCCTTTTCCCGGACATCGCACCCCCGGTTTTGTGGCCCAAACCGGGAAACCAGCCTTCACAGCCAACCCCCCGTTTTGAGGCCCAAACTCAGCAAACCCGTAGCACCCAGGTTTTGAGGCCCAAACCTGGAAACCGTCCTCAGCCCGAGTTTTGTGGCCCAAACTCGGAAACCATCAGCCCCCAGGTTTTGAGGCCCAAACCTAGAAACCGTCCACTCGGTGGTTTTTCTGTGGCTCAACCACCAAACCGAGCCGAAGGGGGGATGCACCGCCCGTGCATCCCGTCAACCGACACGTGTCCCCAGGTCCTCGACCCGAGCCACACATGACTGCAAGTCTTCACTCGTCGCTGTACCAGGCTGTCAGCCACAACAGCTGATCCTGAGGCCACTAGTCCCTCAGTCCAAGCCTCACGTCTGCACTTCGCCACTCTCGGTCCCTCGGCACGGCACGTCTCTACTTGACCTTCACCTTGCCTTTGATCACTGCATCCGTGCTCGACACCTGCACAACACAAGCCAAAGAACATGTGCATCATCCTAGTTGACAATCACTCATCACTCAGAGACTCGGCATACACCCATGTATCCGCAAGCACCCGACTCCTTCTCGAACTCAAATTCTGAGAACAAAAAGGGCTCGGAGATCAAACATGGCATCACCTTCGGACTGCGGAACTTGGCTGAAGACTTCCAAGACCTAATTGACGCAAAATTCAGAGAGCATCAACAGATACCTTTGACCAGAGCTCAAGAAGGACTCGTTTTCAGCTCTACCAAGGAGGGTAACATTGTCCATTGGCCAATACAGCCAGCTCCGGCTAGGCTAGTTGGCACAATCAACCAGCAACTCCCATATCAACATGGACACCAGCTCCCCTTTGAGGAACTCGACACCTCAACAGAACTAATCTCCAGCACTTCTACTTTGGAGTCGGTTACGCCAGGATCGACAAACCAGGGCTACACCCGTGAAGTTTTTATGGCGGGGCATCATTCATCTCTACGACCGCCAACCCCTCCAGATGTCTTCCAGGATGATGAAACTCCAAGTATGATATCTGACAATGATCCAGAAGGACCCGGAGAAACCGAGTCAATAAAGGCTGAGAGAATTAGAAGGAATCAAGCTAAAGAAGCTCGCAGAAGGCACGCAAATTACCGCAAGGAAGCGGTAGACCGCTACAATGTACGACTCTAACACTCGGAGGCGCATAGAAGAGGACGCGGAAAATCATGCTCGCGCCCAACGTGATCATGAGCATCAATCACAAAACGATCACAATCGCCGACGAGCCTGAGTTTATGAGAGTCGCTGGTCACAAGGTTTTCCAGACACCTTACCAGAACATCATGGCCCTAGCCACAGAGATGGGAGCCAAGGACAACCGCACCCTTGAAGAAGAGCGACGATTGGTCATGCTTCAGACTACTGCGCTAAAACTCTAGGGATGGAACAGCTGATGAACAAGCGTCATCCCATCCAAGCCAGAGGTGACCTGTTCAGGAGCGACTCGGCCGGGTTCCAGCAAGGAGTCGTCTGGGCCACCGAGTACCCGATCAAGCTGAAGGTGGAGCCGAATCTTCATACCGAGAAGTTGCAATTGCAGCATCTGATGTAGTCGATCGTTTCCCCTGCTTTTCCCAGAGGCTACGAGCAGTCCCGTTTCCACGAAAATTCAAACCCGGGAACTACTCAAAGTACGATGGGAAGACAGAACCTAAATGGTGGCTCAGGTTGTACGCTCAAGCAGTGGAGTTAGCAGGAGGAAGCAACGATGTCAAAGCACTTTTCTCCCAATGGCTTTAGAAACAATCCCACTTGCTTGGTTCGACAACCTTAAGTCCGAGTCCATTGACTCCTGGGAATAACTCCATCGTATCTTCATAGAGAACTTTGCGGGTGTCCCCGAGAGATCAGATCTCTGGACTAAGCTCAGAACCTGCAAGCAACAGAAAAATGAGTCAATACGAGAGTACTATAGGCGCTTCTCAGAGATCCGCTCCACTGTATCTGACATTACAGACAGAGAAGTAATTGACCTTTTCGGCAACGGAATTTGCGAAAGGTAAAATTACAAGGACTTCATCAAACAGGACCCGACCACCGCCGATGAGTTTCACCGGGCAGTAAATTCCATGATGGCAACAGAGGAACGCACTCAGGAATGCTTTCCCGAGAGAAACACGCAGGGTGATCGAGGCAACAATCAAAGGGGCAACTAGGCTACCCAACAAAACACCCGCAAGAGAACAGGGGACAACACTGTCGCAGCCATGGAGCCTCAGAAGAAGGGGAATAAGCCATCCACCTTTGACGACTCACTTGATGAACCGTGCCCATTCCATCCGAAAGGAGGACATCAGGCTAAGCATTGTCGACAGCTCAAGGAGAGAGGCCTGAACTCTGACTTCAACAAAAAGAAGAAAGACAAAGGGAAGAAAGTGGTTGAAGACCCTCAACAAGACGCCGGTGGTTTCCAACACCCCAAAGGGACTATTAACGTCATTTTTGGAGGAGTAACCACTAGCGACAGCAAGAGGCTCCAGAAGCTTTCCCTACGAGAAATCATGTCTACAGAACCAGTGACTCCTAGATACCTTGAATGGTCCGAGCATCCGATCAGCTTCTCC
This sequence comes from Coix lacryma-jobi var. lacryma-jobi, assembly GCA_009763385.1. Classification (NCBI taxonomy): domain Eukaryota; kingdom Viridiplantae; phylum Streptophyta; class Magnoliopsida; order Poales; family Poaceae; genus Coix; species Coix lacryma-jobi. The sequence goes on from CM019828.1 coordinate 64,796,827, forward strand.
CGAGCGGACCAATGGACCAGCGTCTCCAATGCAGGGCACTACCCGCTAGTCCTGGATCCCACGGTCGCCGGGTTTACATTGAGCAGAGTACTCATTGACGGAGGGGCAGGACTTAACGTCATCTTTGCAAGCAACCTACGCAAGATGAATTTGGATCTCGCAACACAGCTCACACCATCAAGTGCCCCCTTCTACGACATAGTACCCGGAAAGGCGGCTGTACCACTCGGAAGAATCATACTACCTGTAACTTTCGGAACTCAGATCAATTACCGGACTGAGTACATCAGTTTTGAGGTAGCCGACTTTGAGTCATCGTACCACGCCATATTTGGACGACCAGCCATCGCCAAGTTTATGGCAGTGCCTCATTACCCGTACCTTCTGCTAAATATGTCGGGTCCTATGGGAATCCTAACCTTCAGGGGTGACTTGAAGCGATCATTCGATTGTGACACTAAGGCTGTTCAAGTCGCTGAAAAAGATCAACTCACTCTGGAATTACAAGAACTCGCTCAGATGGTGCATAATACCAAGCCTAGAGATTCACAAATCCCAACCAAGAAGGCGGGCACTATCCAACCATCAGCAGAAGTCTCTACAAAAACCATTGACCTGGAAACCGGTGATCCCTCCAAGACAGTGGTTATCAGTGCTCACCTATCTGAAGAATAGGAACTCACGCTCACCAAGTTCCATAGAGCAAACAAAGATATATTTGCTTGGAAATCGGCTGATATGCCAGGAGTCCCAAGGAATTTGGCTGAGCACAAATTAGAATTAAAAGAGGGTTCCAGACCTATCAAGCAAAGACTACGACGGTTCTCACCAGAGAAAAAAGAGGCGATGAAGAAGGAAATAGCCAAACTACTCGTAGCCGGATTCATTAGGGAAATCCTCCACCCCGAGTGGTTAGCCAACCCAGTGTTGGTCAAGAAGAAGAATTCTGCTGAGTGGCGCATGTGTGTCGACTACACAGACCTCAACAAACACTTCCCAAAGGATCCTTTCGGATTACCGAGGATAGATCAAATAGTTGATGCCACCGCAGGCTCCGCTCTATTATCCTTTCTGGATTGCTACTCCGGGTACCACCAGATTACTCTCAAAGAAGAAGATCAACCCAAGACATCGTTTATAACTCCATTTGGTGCCTACTGTTATAAAACCATGTTCTTTGGGCTGAAGAATGCCGGGGCCACTTATCAATGAGCTATCCAAGATTACTTGGGTGACCAAATTGGCCGCAACGCAGAAGCTTATGTTGATGATGTGGTCATAAAGACAAAGGATCCGACTACTCTCATATCAGACCTGGAGGATACTTTCAACCGACTGCATGCATATCAATGGAGACTCAATCCCACAAAATGCGTTTTCGGAGTACCCTCAGGCCAGTTACTCGGATTTCTCGTTAGCCATCGGGGCATCGAGGCTAGTCAGAAGCAGATCACAGCTATCATCAACATGAAGCCACCTACCTCAGTCGGGGATGTTCAGAAGCTCACCAGGTGCATGGCCGCGCTAAACTGATTTATCTCACGACTGGGAGAAAAGGGACTCCCTTTCTTCAAATTACTCAAGGCCGGCGATAAATTTCAGTGGACGGAAGAAGCAGACAGGGCCTTCAAACAACTCAAAGGATACCTTACCAATTCACCTATACTGACGCCGCCAGAACCCAAGGAGCCGATGCTGCTCTATATCGCAGCTACCACACACGTTGTAAGCACAGCGATCGTAGTGGAGCGCAAGGATGACAAGCACATCTACCACACCCAGCGACCAGTGTACTACATCAACGAGGTACTCTCCGATTCAAAGGCCAGATACCCGCAAGTACAGAAACTACTCTACGCTTTACTCATATCTTCAAGAAAGCTACAACATTACTTTGAAGCACATGAGTGTTGGTAGTTCTTAGCTTCACTAAAGATAGTGCTAGGCAACTATCCCCGGTAACGGCCCAGGAATGCTTGTTGGCACTTGCTAACATTGTTACTAGGAGTAGACTATGGAGTCTATCCCTGGCAACGGCGTCAGAAATGCTTGGAGCAAGACCAGTCACTATACCTAAAGGAGTGGAGCTAAAGCAGCTATCTACTAATGCCAAGCGGGGTTGTCAATCCCGACACTAGTAGGAGCTAGCTAGAGAGAATGCAATCTACCAGGAGGAGATTCTGCAAGCGCACAGAACTATCGTAGTAGCACTTCGCCTGGGAGTACCAGGTGTCGATTTATTTGATCCCAAGGGAAGGCTAGGGTGGTATATGAGTCGAGTCAAGGAGGGCATGAGAGTCGAAGAAAAGAGAAAAAGGAAAAGGGGAGAAGGGAAGATGAAAGGCTAGAAAGAATATATGGGTGGATAGGTAAGGATGAAATGGATGGCTAAGGTAAGGTGGATAACTAGATAGATAGATAGTTGAAGGGAAATATGATAACTAAGGATAACTAACTACTAACTAATAACTACTCCTAGATAACTAATCCTAGATAACTACAAAGCAAGATAACTACGAAGCGAGAAAGTTACGAAGCAGGGCAGGCAAAAGACAATAAAGCAACTAAGTTGAGTATAGTTTTATTCCTATCTTGTCAAGTATCGAGGCGTACTAGCCTTTACCACTTACTTAGGTTGAACGCTAGCACAACGAGCCTTACTGTTAAACTGGGCCAACTACGTGGTGGAATTCAAGGCGCACAGGGCTGTCACCACCTGCTTGCTACCACAGCTATCCGGGGGTCCAGCCGTATCTAAAGGTAAGTCTATAACTAAGCACCACGCTTAACTATATTCTAACTATCTCTACCATAGCTTTGAATAGAGAAACCCTTGCGGACGTCAGAGCAAACACTTGACTTAATAAGATAAACACTAAACTAACTAAGCAACCTATTGGCAAAGATCAAACACTAAGCTCACTAGAGATTAACTACTATGGCTAAGTGAATTGATCTGTAGGATAGCTAGGCACTCAAGCAATCAATCAAGTATACCACTCAATACTGATAAGTAGAATAAAGTAATACTTGAAATGATGAACTAGAATATAGTAAGTGCTTGAGTAACAAGAGCAAAACCTGAACTGGAGATGAAGGAAGACTTTTCCCAGCTCTAGAACCGATCACTCACACGCCTCTACTCTTGAGCTAACCCTTGAGCAGCGCTACCGCGAGGGCGAAGATGCCTTGCAATACTAGCTACCTACTTGCCTAAGCTCTCTGAGCTTCTAACCTAACTCTCACTTGCTTCTCTTGCTTGTGTGTTGCTCTGGGATGGTAATGTGTGATGGTGTGGAACAAATGAAGTAGTGTCGCCAGGGGGGTATTTATAGCCCAAATGAGTGAGGGGGGTTCTTATAGGGGGAAGCTAGCTGACCTAGGGCTAACCCTAGTGGTGGGCGCCAGCCCTAGGTGACGGCCACCACCTCCGTCACCGTTGGATGCACCGCCTTGGCTTCAACGGCATCCAGGTGGTTGTCCAAGGTGGTTTGGAGGTCGGTTGCATGTCCTAGCAACCGCCATTCAGCCTTGATCCACGCCACTTCATCCTGAGCCGTCTGATGCCACTGACCTAGTGACCAAGGGCCAAGATTTGGCCCTGGGGAGGTCACACGGATCGGTGACGTGGCAGGGAGGTCAACCCAAGTGGCGGGCGCCACCTAGGGGTGGCGGGCGCCACCCCCCTTAGGCCCATTTGGGCCCTACTGAGTGGGCTTGGCCTCTGGTGGGTCCATATGTCCAAATTTGGTTCAAATCCTGCATTCAAATAAAATTCTATGGACATGTGGAATTTGGTTAGTTTGAAACCTATTTGACTACATTTCATGCCTTTTTGGTGGACTTTAGGGTCAAATGTTGATGGTAAAACAGGTGTTTAAGGACCGTCAACAAGCTCCCCCAAGCTAACCTGTTGCTCATCCTCGAGCAACAATGCGGTTTAAGCATTGAGCATGAAATGGATAGCAACTTAAGATGTCTGCAAGTGCATATTGTATAGTGAGAAATAACTTAGCATATATCATTAATCATAGCAATGTGGGGCTTATAGCTTTTCACTTCAAACATGCAAGAGTGAAATAAAGCAGTAGATAGGAAACTTTTATCTTGCTTAGGTTTGACTAGGATTCTGTCTGGAGGTTTTTCAAGGTTTTCAAAAGACAACAACTTGCTTAAGTCCTCCAAGATTCACTCAATCACTCAATGGTGTTTAAATCCTCACTTAGGCCAAAATGTAGCCTCTCCTATTTCTAAAGAATGATATGTGGGGTTATAGGTGGGCTAAGAACCATGAGCAAATTGCCTGATGTTTATTGCTAAGCTAGACACTCAGATCATAAGGAGCAGCAAATCATAAAAATTGATCAAGATGTGCATGTGTGGTTATGTGGAAGTGTATAGAGATATATTTCGTAATCCTTCCTAGTTAATTTCTGGGGTCTAGAGCTAATGATAATTCTCTCTCTTTTTTTTGGATACAAAGTGAGTAGACAAAAGATGTGTCCTCACATTTTCTTAGGACATAGTCCTCTCTTGAGCTACTTTGCTCACTTTTTTTTCTTCAGGACATAGTCCTTTCTTGAGCTACTTTGCTCATTTTCTCTCTCTCTCTTTTAGCTTTAGATTTCCCCACACATCTATAGGAAAGGATTTTTGAAATGAAAAAGGGGAAGACGGAGAAATGCTTATTCCCAGTGTAGGAATAAGCATAAGGCTAGCAATGGGATGTTTGGCAGGGTATTGCATATCTCCGGTGTAGAGAAAAAGCAATTTATTTGGTGGTTGCAAACTTCCAAAGTGGAAAGTAGGCAATTTATGGTGGGTGTGCGTGTATCTTGATTCAAAAGATATGATAAGCTTCTCTACTAAGATCTATGAGGTCTAACAAAGCTCAACACAAACAAAGCTCTTTGTAGTTTTGACTAATGACTAACCAATATTTGGCTGGTGGTGGGATGGGATAAAAATCTAGGAGGAACTTTTAGCAAGGTTTTCATAATTTTTAAAAGAAATCCTCTAGATTAGGTCCTAATTTCACTTTAGCAAGTTTAAAGAATTACTCCATTTCTTACTAACTTTATTCACTAAGCATGATTTCAGTTAAAGCTTGTGCAACCCACAAAAACTACAACTTAGATAAGACCAGGTATTCAAACCATAACAACAGCATTTGCATGACATATTTCAAATCTTATTCAGGTTTCAACTTGTTTAAGCAGATTTTATCAGTTTTATTCATGGAGTGGTTATTTAGGCAAGCATGTGACATTCAAAAGATATAGAATTTAGGAACTGAATGTAAAGTGTAGGCTTGAGACATACCTTATCGGAGCGGGAGTCTCCCCCAAGCTGGCTTCTTGCTTGGTGAAAGATCTTCTTCTTCTCAGTCGGAGCTCTTGTTCTCATTTTATTAAAAGGGAAACTATCTAATGTTGTGAAAAGGGAAACTATCCTATTATGATATTTTATTATTCTAACAAAGTTAACATATACCTATGCATATAACTAATGATAACTGATGATATTTTTTTAGTTATATGCATGACATATGTTATTTATTTGAAAAGGGAAAATTGAAGGGAAAAATTAAAAGTAAAACCATACCTTAGGTCCATGGAGTTTCATCCTTATCGGGTGGATCTTCTTCCTTGGGCACTTCTTCTCTTAGTACTCCATCTGGTTCTTCTTTTGGCACCTCTCCCTTGTTATGTGAATCACACAACTCAGGAGGTGGTTCTTTCTTTCTGTTCCACCTTGTTCTTGGACGCCTCTTCTTGGTACGAATGGGTTTTGCTACCTGCATGTTAGCGGCATATGTAGGACCACGGGAGAAGGAGAATATTTCCTTTCTCCATCCTAATGTCATTTGAATTTTACCACTTCCCACATATATGCAAGCATTAACAGTATTCAAGAAGGGTCTACCTAAAAGTAGAGGCACATCTTTCCTATTTCCCATATCTAGTATTATGAAATCAGCAGGAACATAGGAGCCTCTAATATGAACAGGTAAATCATTAACTATTCCTTCTACATAGCAAGTGGATTGATCAGCTAGCACAACATAGGCAGATGTGGATGACATGGGTGGAAAGAATGAGTTTTCATAGAAATCTTTAGATAGAATGTTCACACTCGATCCTAAATCACACATGGCATTTTTAAAAACTTCACCAAAGATTGAGCATCTAATTATGGGACTACCAGGATCACCTTTTTTAACAGTCATGGTTTGATCTTCATAATAGTTAAAATGTTTTATTTCAACCATATTAGCAGTTTCCATGTCAGGTTTAGCAGGAATTTTGCCAGATTCAAAAGATGGTATGATCGCAGCAAGTTGAGCTAATTGGGTTTCTAACATCTTATTAAAGCTAAGTTGATTTTTCAGAGCAAATGAGAAATCTTCCAATTTAGCATTTATTTTCTCAATAATTTTATCATTCACCATTAATCTCTCTTTCAAGAAATCAATAGTTTTACCTTATGAGTAAACTAAATTCTTCAGGAATGAGAGATTATCAGAATTATGAAAATTAGAGCGGGGGAATGAATTGTTACCTTGAGAGTTTGCAGGCTGATTCCATCATTGATTCTGTTGACGGAAACTGTTATTGTTGTTGATGAAGTTCAAATCTTCATGTAGCTCGGGGCAGTGGTTCCCAGAATGTCCGGTTTCTCCACAGACTTCACAAGTCATGTAGGATTCCAGAGATTGGACACTCTCTTGTTGGTTCATCTTCTCACAGCTGTCCAGCTTCTTTGCCAGCAGGTCCATCTTGGCCACGATCATGTCGGCTTCCTTAAGGGAATACATACCTCGCTTACGGGGCTGTAGTCTTTCGTCATTCCATCCTTGGTTTGCCACCATCTTCTCTATGAGAGCCTTAGCATCTGCAACATTCAAAGAAAAAAATGCATCGCCGGCGGCGGCATCCAAATGGCTTCTAGAGAGAGGGGTTAGGCCATGGTAGAAGTTCTGGATCAATAGCCAGTCCTCCATACCATGGTGCGGACAAGCAGCGACATACTCTTGCAACCTCTCCCAAGCCTCGGGAATAGATTCCTCGGCTTGTTGCGTAAAGCTGGAGATTTTGTTGCGAAGAGCATTCGTCTTGCCCATAGGAAAGAATTTGGCAAGAAAAGCATTGGAACACTTGTCCCATGTGTCTACAGCGTTGCGATCGGTATAGAACCATTGCTTCGCTTTTCCTAGCAAAGAGAAAGGAAAGAGACGAAGACGGATGGCTTCTTGGGTTATCCCCTTAATGGTGAATGTGCCGCAAATCTCCAAGAATTGTTGGAGGTGAGCATTGGCATCCTCATGAGCCTTGCCACAGAACGGGCTAGCTTGGACCATCGTGATCAGAGCCGGTTTTAACTCAAAATTGAGGTTGGCATCGATCGCGTTTGGTCCTATCGCTACATTAGCGGCAGAAGGAGCGGAAAACTCACGAATGGTCTTGTTGGCCATCGTGAAGATAGAACAAGATAAGAAAGAAAGAAGTTGAAGAAGATGAAGGAAAAAGATAAGAAGAACTAAGGAAAGAAAGAATGGGGTAAAATGGGATTCGCTAAGCGGGAGCTTGAGCGAAGATAAATTCGACACGGACTCAATCGATACACCGATTGCCTTCCCCGGCAACGGCGCCAGAAATGCTTGTTGGTAGTTCTTAGCTTCACTAAAGATAGTGCTAGGCAACTATCCCCGGTAACGGCCCGGGAATGCTTGTTAGCACTTGCTAACATTGTTACTAGGAGTAGACTATGGAGTCTATCCCTGGCAACGGCGTCAGAAATGCTTGGAGCAAGACCAGTCACTATACCTAAAGGAGTGGAGCTAAAGCAGCTATCTACTAATGCCAAGCGGGGTTGTCAATCCCGACACTAGTAGGAGCTAGCTAGAGAGAATGCAATCTACCAGGAGGAGATTCTGCAAGCGCACAGAACTATCGTAGTAGCACTTCGCCTGGGAGTACCAGGTGTCGATTTATTTGATCCCAAGGGAAGGCTAGGGTGGTGTATGAGTCGAGTCAAGGAGGGGATGAGAGTCGAAGAAAAGAGAAAAGGGAAAAGGGGAGAAGGGAAGATGAAAGGCTAGAAAGAATATATGGGTGGATAGGTAAGGATGAAATGGATGGCTAAGGTAAGGTGGATAACTAGATAGATAGATAGTTGAAGGGAAATATGATAACTAAGGATAACTAACTACTAACTAATAACTACTCCTAGATAACTAATCCTAGATAACTACAAAGCAAGATAACTATGAAGCGAGAAAGTTACGAAGCAGGGCAGGCAAAAGACAATAAAGCAACTAAGTTGAGTATAGTTTTATTCCTATCTTGTCAAGTATCGAGGCGTACTAGCCTTTACCACTTACTTAGGTTGAACGCTAGCACAACGAGCCTTACTGTTAAACTGGGCCAACTACGTGGTGGAATTCAAGGCGCACAGGGCTGTCACCACCTGCTTGCTACCACAGCTATCCGGGGGTCCAGCCGTATCTGAAGGTAAGTCTATAACTAAGCACCACGCTTAACTATATTCTAACTATCTCTACCCTAGCTTTGAATAGAGACACCCTTGCGGACGTCAGAGCAAACACTTGACTTAATAAGATAAACACTAAACTAACTAAGCAACCTATTGGCAAAGATCAAACACTAAGCTCACTAGAGATTAACTACTATGGCTAAGTGAATTGATCTGTAGGATAGCTAGGCACTCAAGCAATCAATCAAGTATACCACTCAATACTGATAAGTAGAATAAAGTAATACTTAAAATGATGAACTAGAATATAGTAAGTGCTTGAGTAACAAGAGCAAAACCTGAACTGGAGATGAAGGAAGACTCTTCCCAGCTCCAGAACCGATCACTCGCACGCCTCTACTCTTGAGCTAACCCTTGAGCAGCGCTACCGTGAGGGCGAAGATGCCTTGCTCTACTAGCTAACTACTTGCCTAAGCTCTCTGAGCTTCTAACCTAACTCTCACTTGCTTCTCTTGCTTGTGTGTTGCTCTGGGATGGTAATGTGTGATGGTGTGGTACAAATGAAGTAGTGTCGCCAGGGGGGTATTTGTAGGCCAAATGAGTGAGGGGTTTCTTATAGGGAGCAGCCAGCCGACCTAGGGCTAACCCTAGTGGCGGGCGCCAGCCCTAGGTGGCGGCCGCCACCTCCCTCACCGTTGGATGCACCGCCTTGGCTTCAACGGCATCCAGGTGGTTGTCCAAGGCGGTTTGGAGGTCGGTTGCATGTCCTAGCAACCGCCATTCAGCCTTGATCCACGCCACTTCATCCTGAGTCGTCCGATGCCACTGACCTAGTGACCAAGGGCCATGATTTGGCCCTGGGGAGGTCACACGGATCGGTGACGTGGCAGGGAGGCCAACCCAAGTGGCGGGCGCCACCCCCCTTAGGCCCATTTGGGCCCTGCTGAGTGGGCTTGGCCTCTGGTGGGTCCATATGTCCAAATTTGGTTCAAATCCTGCATTCAAAGAAAATTCTATGGACATGTGGAATTTGGTTAGTTTGAAACCTATTTGACTACATTTCATGCCTTTTTGGTGGACTTTAGGGTCAAATGTTGATGGTAAAACAGTTGTTTAAGGACCGTCAACACTGAGATCACAGCGTTACGGATTTTCCCTTGGGAGAAATCCTCACAATCGTGATGCTACTGGAAGAATTTCCAAGTGGGCAGTCGAACTGGGGGCACTCAACATCAAGTTCACCCCCAGAAAAGCAATCAAGTCACAAGCTCTAGCTGATTTCGTCGCCGAATGGACAGAAATACAACAGATCCAAGACAATGCTATTCCTGATCATTGGAAGATGTACTTTGATGGGTCCCTAAAACTCCGAGGAGCAAGAGCCGGAGTACTACTTGTATCACCCGCCGGAGAGCAGCTCAAGTACGTATTGCAGATATTGTGGCCTGCTACCAACAATGAAGCAGAATATGAAGCCCTACTCCACGGACTCAAACTAGCAGTCGCATTGGGCATCAAGCGACTCCTAGTCTACGGCGACTCTTCTGTGGTAATTCACCAACTCAACAAAGACTGGGATTGTACCAAGGAAACAATGAATGCCTATTGCGCGGAAGTCCGTAAGCTGGAAAAACACTTTTCTGGGCTGGAACTCATTCATATTACCCGGGATCTCAATGTAGAAGCAGATGTTCTAGCCAAATTGGGTTTCGATAGAGCTCTGGTTCCCAGTGGAACCTTTGTTCATGAGTTATCCAAGCCGTCAATTCAAGAGAAGGAAGAGGTTGACCCAGCACCATCTGCTCAAATTCTAGCCCTAGCACCCGACTGGACACAAGTTTTCATCGACTACTTCAAAGAGCATAAACTGCCTAGTGACAAAACAGCTGCAGAGCAAGTCACCAGACGTAGCAAAAACTATGTTCTAGTGGGGGATCGGCTATATCGACGCGGAGCTTCGTCAGGAGTCCTCCTCAAATGCATCTCACCAGAAGAGGGCAGAGAAATCCTAAACGAAGTCCATTCCGGGTGTTGTGGCAACCATGCAGCATCAAGGACACTAGTCGGAAAAATCTTCAGATCAGGGTACTATTGGCCCTCAGCCTTGAAAGATGCAGAAGACATAGTCCTCCGCTATCAGTCATGCCAATTCTTTGCCAAGCAGCAGCATGTACCTGCACATGAATTGATCTGTATTCCTCCATCCTGGCCTTTCTCATGCTGGGGACTCGACATGGTGGGTCCTCTTAAGCGTGCTCCAGGTGGATTCGAGTACATCTACGTCGCAATCGACAAATTCACCAAGTGGATTGAGTACATGCCATTGGTCAAGTTCAACGCATCTAAGTCAGTACAATTCATGCAAAGCTTCTTTCACCATTTTGGGATGCCACATAGAATTATCACCGACCTCGGGTCCCCTTTTATGGCTATTGAGTTCAAGACATGGGCCAGCGACTGTGGAATCAAGATAGACTACGCATCAGTAGCCCATCCACAATCCAACGGGCAAGTCGAACGAGAAAATGCCCTAATTCTTGCTGGATTAAAACCAAGGCTATTTGACCTCCTAAAAGATCACGGTGGAAAGTGGGTCGAAGAGCTACCTAAGGTAGTCTAGGGGCTACGGACACAACGAAGTTGGGCAACAGGCCAAACTCCTTTTTTCTTGGTATATGGCACTGAAGCAATACTCCCGGTTGACTTAATCTGGAGCTCCCCACGAACAGAGCAGTAAACGAAGGCGAAGCTGATGATACCAGGCGGCTAGAATTCGACAGCCTTGAAGAAGCCCGATTAACCGCACTCTTTCAGTCAGCAAGATACCTTCAAGGGATGAGGCGCTACTATGACAAGAACGTCCATCACCGCACCTTCCAAGTAGGCGACCTGGTCCTGAAGAAAATTCAGAATACCACAGGGTGCCACAAGCTCATGAGTCCATGGGAAGGACCCTACATAGTATCCAAAGTAACAAGACCCGGGTCATTCGAGCTAGTTACTGAAGATGGTTCTCCGTTGCCAAATTCATGGAATATTGAGCATCTGAAGAAATTCCATACCTAAGGACTACACTAGAAATCCGACTCAGGGCTAATGTACTTACTACACAGATATTAATAAAGTTTGAAGTTCATCCGCAACAAGAGCTTTATTTCATTATTACACTTCATTATGACTATTTAGTCACATGAAGCCTATCAGTCGAACAATAAGCTTTAGCTATTGTATCCCACCGACTAATATATAATATTACTCGGATGGATTGGATCAGCGGCAACCACACTCGAGTTACGAGCTCCGAGCTCAATACAACTCCAATGATGGTACGGCTTAATACCCGGCTATCAACCTATAGCGAATATGGTATCTACCATAGTAGATACTAGTTCCTATAAGGTGTAACAAGGGGAATAATACCCACCCTGTTACAACTTAATCGGACAGAGGTCCACCTATTTTGCACTCAAGCTGCGAGTACCAAGAGGATATGATTCACCTAGAAGGAGCCATTGTCACGGTCCTTCAAGAGGTGCTTGATCAAAATTATGCCTTGAACAAGGGTACTAAGAGTAGTACTCGGGCAAGACTAAGTTCTCTACATGATCGTTATAAGACTACTAGAGAAACGAAGTCACACGACCCAAACCCAAGTGCTAGAGAGCACCCGGATAGACTCGTCTAATAAGACGACTGGTCATACATCCACATCAAACAGAAACAACCCATTGACAAGAAATTTCTTGCAATGACGATTTGAACTTCACAAAGACTCAAAAGTAACTAATACTTTGATTCTTTAACTTTGATAATAATTGTTTCCAGGGAATACAAGCGGTGGTTAAACGAACAAGGAGGCTAAACTACTCTACAAGATCTAAAATCTGCGAGTACTCCTCCGCCGCGGTCATCACCTCCTCTTGCATCGCCGCAAGATCCTCATCGCCTCTGCCTTCAGGAAGCGTCATAAGAGCTGACAAGTCAAAGGATGGCAAATGAAGTCGCAGTGTCGCCATCGGACCCTGCACCACGGAAGTCGACATATCTTTGATATATTGAGCCAACCGCCCAGGTGCAGCCTTGGCCCGATCAATCAAAGACTCTTCGACTCCTTCAGGGCACGAAATCATGTTCAGGATGGGCTCAACAGCATCTTTCAATGCCTTTAGAGCTTCCCGTGACTCCTTCGTCGATTTCAAAGCCTGCAAGAGGTCCTGGTCAGCACCCTCACGCATCAATTTGGCTTCTTGAAGAGTATTTTGCGCATTAGCATATACCTCTTCAAGCTCCGCCTCCTTCTGGTTGAACGCATTCTGCCACCCGAAAGCCAAAGTATTTGCATCTACAAATCCAGTCAATCATTTGAGTTTCAGAAGTTTGCACAAGCAACAAGGACTCAGGACAGATATGACAACTTACCAGCTAGCTGTTTCTTAGAGGATTTTATGAACTCCTTAAACTTCTGTTCCAAGGCGGCCTCTTTGGCTATCAAGCCGATCTCTCGGTTATTGGCAGCATCACGCTCTTCAACAATACCCTTAAGGCTATCTTGTAACTCAAAGATGCGGCTGCGCAAAAGCTGAGTGGCTATCTTTTGGCTGATTTGGTCTTGGGCAATGTAGTCTCGGAGCTCTTGATTCTCACGAGACATCTCCTGCCGGATACGGGTGATCTGGTCCTTGACCTTCACATCAAAGCCCTGCACAAGAAATAATTCTGTTAGTACTCAAACAAGACTATACTATACGAAAAGGACTTCCAAAGATTTACCTCGATAAATTGCCGAAGTGCTTCGACAGGTGTTGCGACTTGATCGCCCAACTCTTTCAGCCGGGTGAGGTCTTGGTCATAACCTATAACATCGAGCGTCGCTCCTTGACGCGAGGACTCGGGGGCATCAGCGGACCCTCCCTACGGACGAGTGCAAGCTTCAGCTTGGACGTCAGCCAAGATCATCTCCAGAGTTGGTTCGTGCGGCTGCCGAGTGTGGAAAAACCACTCATTGATTACTCGGTCAAAGTCCAACTGTGCAGGAGAACGAAAGATAGAAAATGGCACACCAACCTGAGGCAAAGGGAGAACATCCGCTTCAGTTGCTGCATCGATTTGAGACCTGGATGGAGAGGAGCCGGGCAGTGGATCTACCTGGCTACAGGTTGGTGGAACGCTGGACTGACTAAAAGTTGGCGGAACGCTGGATTCCTCCTTGTCCAGCGTCTCTGACTCCTCTACCGCCTGGGGCTCAAGGATGTCGAGCCTGCAGCAGCCAACTTCATTTTTCTACAATGGACAAACATTTATGTTAGTTTCAAAAATATGTGAGCACTCTAAAAGTAAAGTTTTGTAACTTACTTTACGGGCTTCAATGGCCGCGACAACTTCAAGAGAGGCTTCTTTAGTAGCGGGTCTGGAGCCGGAGCCTCTTCAGGGACCGCACTACTTGACGCCCCTTGGGTTGTTTCAGCAACTGGTACATAGCCATATATAAGACAAGAGTTTATCAAAATCCAGATACAGAAGGACTATAAAGTACTCGGGTTTCCCCTTACCAGAAGCACCCATATTACAATGCTTTTCATCCAGAGCTGGTGACAAAAGTACTTTTCGAACAGCACGGCGCCTACCAGTGCGAGCCTTCTTTGGGATAGTTTCCCCGGCTTCTTGAAGTGGAGTCGGTGACCTCTTCCGGCTACTCTCTGCTTCCGGGTCTATAAGCATGACATCAGAGTCAGTTGAATCTGTGTCAAGCGAGTCAAGATCTTCAGGAGAGCTTGGTTTGGTTGGAAGGTCCTCACTTCAGATAGGACCCCCCAGAACTATGCCTCCGCCTTCTTCAGTCACCGGAGGCAAGGGAGGGCAATCATTGTTATCTCTCTCCTGGCCCTACAAGAGAAGAGCATTCAGACAAGTCAGAAGGATATCTATTTAGAACCTCGAAGACATGACAGATCAACTATCTACCTCAGGAGGGGGATTGATGGCAGAAAATGTCGTCATCACCGGAACTAGGCGTTCACGGCTTTTGAGCAATCGGTTCACTCTCCATAAGATTTCAAAATCAGACAACTGCTCGACATCATGGCGTCCCGGGTCATTCTTACCCAGGTATTCAAATCCAAAATTCGCACGCTGTTGAAGAGGATGGATACGGCGTGCGATGAAGTCTTGGACGATGGTGAAACCAGTCAATCCGCTGACCTTCAAACCATCTATCATATCAATGAGCGGTCGGATAGCCTCCACTTCCTCGGTGGAGATGCGGTCCTTCCATTCACGGCACTTTTGTGGCGGCCATCCATCGTGGCGACGGAGTGCTAGTGGTGGGTTGGCCATGTAGAACCACCTGGCAGCCCAGTCTCGGACAGACTCTAATAGCTCTATAGAAATATACTAAGCAGCTACCTCTATCCTAAGTTGGATAATGGCTCCCCCGACTACCTCTATGCTAGCATCATTGGGTTGACATTTTACCCAGAAGAAATAGCGGAACAAGGTAAAAGAAGGGCAGATCCCCAAAAAAGCTTCACACAGATGGGTGAAGATAGCAATGTGGAGGCAAGCATTGGGAGTAATATGGTTAAGGGTCAAACCATAGTAATGCAGCAATCCCCGCAGGAAGTCAGATGCAGGAAGTCCCAATCCCCGCTCCACGAAGGACTTGAACATGACTATTTCAGTAGTGTTGGGGGCAGGAGCGTGATGGTCAGTGGGTACTCTCCATCCATCAAGTGGTTGTGCTCAAAGTAACCCATGTTGCGCCAGGAATGCCAGCTCTGACATAATAGTATCTGGTTGTTTCCACGCCAGAACATCAGTCGGTGGATTTGGGTGCTTTGGCCTTCTAGTGGTGGTGATCCTAGGCTTTTTCTTCTCCGCGGCAGTTTGTCTCTTGGGACCCATGTTGGTGACGAGAGATTTTCTGCGCATCAACTGAGGATTGGCTTGGTGATTTCTAACTCTGAAAGCAACGGCTTGATGAAAGCGTGAGGAAAACACAGGCCCGACGGTGGCTTATTATAGATCTGTTTCGGCAACCGTTCATCTTTTCCAGACGGCGTTATAAAACCGTTCAAAACCCTAACGGCTAGGAGAACGTTTCGAACGCGTCAGCAACAGTGAACAGGCGTACAACAAACAGAAAAGTTTCCTTCTCTCACAAGACACATTTAGTACTCGGAGAACAAGACAGAGGACTCAGAAAATATTCCAAGTACCCGGATCTTATTTATTATTACTCGGAATTACAATAGAGATACATGGCAACATCTTGAGATACAGCAACTACCAGCACAAGTACAATCAGGATGTAAAACGCTACTCTAGTGTAATCAACGTACAAAGTCTTGATGCCTAATGCACCAAGGACCGGGTTCAGTGAGACGCAGTAAAGCAGACACAGAAACTTGGGTAGACACTATCTTTTTAGTGCATCCCAAGGTGGATCTCAGGCACCACCCCAGTACTCAAGGAACTCGGGGGGAAGACCATCACCCTCGCCGCCTTTTGACAACCTGTGACTCCGAGGTTATCTACGAGTGGTAGTCACAAGAGTTCTTCTAGGCGCACCTCTGTATCCCTCTGCTCGCGACCACTTGGAAACCACCCTGGCGGATGATCCCTTCACAAGAGTTCTTCTGGACACCTCAACTATCTTACAGAAGGAAGATACCCGGGGGCTCGACCATCTCTACTATTGATCCTACAATACTCATGGAACTAGAGGAAGTCATAAACTTAAAAGGATATGAGTTCTTCGCTTCCCAGGCAGGGTATTTATAAGCGGATTCCTCTTGGTCTATGGACTTTGTCTACGGATAAAAAGTGACTGAAGGGTCAAATAATTCAACCGATGCACTATTGCACATGTGAAGTCTGGCATTGATGATGGACTTGATTCCCATGCGCACTTCAAGAGGAAGACGACAAACTTTGCAGTTGCAAAACACGACAAAAATCTTTAATACGTACAGTTGGAACAGCCATTGGTCAATTATTGTTGTTTCCACAGTAATTTTTGTTCAGTGGGGGGTGATAAGGGATGTTTGTTGAAAACATTACCCACCTGAAGCTGAATATTTATTACTCAGATGGAATACGTAATGCGTCAGTGACATGTTTTGGTTCTTCAAGACCTTTATGGATTACCCGGTCATATATTTGGAAGACCCCAAGAACCGACTACCAAGTACTCGGAACTTAGGCTCGGGGGCTACAGGGTACATACCATAAAGGAAATGTTTTTTCTTACCCAAGAATTACTCGGAAAAGGCTCAAAAGATCCTCAAAGTTATTATAAATAACAAGAGGCTCGGGGGCTACACCCTATGGGTGCCCTTTTTAGAAAAAGTGCACCCATGGAAGTTCTTTCTCTACGGAGCACTTCAAGATTTCTTGAGACATTACTCAGAGATTGTCAAAGAGAAACCAGAAGATAATGATCTGAGAAAATGATGAAGAGCTCGGGGGCTTGACGGACCAGGATGTCAGAGATATCATCAAAAGATTATCCCTCCGACTAATCCTGAACGGCACGGGAGATCCGAACACTTGATACAAAGTGTATTTGGATTAGGACTCTCACTGTAACTTAGTCGAGTTCTTAAAGGAAGTCTTGTAATTAGAATAGGACTCCTCTCTTGTAACCGACTAGGACTCGGTCTGTGCTATGCTTTACCCAGATATATAAGGGGAAGCAGGCGCAAGCTTCTATCATCGAATATCAGATCATAATCATACACAAGGCACACGCCGCACTGGACGTAAGGTATTACGCTATTTAGTGGCCTCAACCAGTATAAATTGTTGTCCCTGTGTACTCGCTGAGTCCTACGAACGCCAATCCCCGCCGAACAAATCGTCTGAGATCCCTCAAGATGAGTTGCCGGTTAACAAACACCGACAGTATTCTACCTTCAAAGCAATTTGATGGTAACCGGAATAGCAATCGAGAAAGGAGAGAAATTCGCACCCGGCGGTAGAGTCGACGACCTCGTCAATGCGAGGGAGGAGGAAGGGGTCCTTAGGGCAATGCTTATTGAGATCGGTGTAGTCAACGCACATACGCCATTCTTTATTCTTTTTTAGTACAAGAACCGGATTGGCCAGCCAATCCGGCTGATACACCGCTTTGATGAAGCTGACAGCTAGGAGCCGGGTGAGCTCTACCCTAATTGCCTCATTCCTATCTGGCGCGAAGCGATGGGGCTTTTGGCAAACTGGCCTGGCGGTTGAGGAGACGTTCAGGGAGTGCTCGATGAACTTCCATGGAACTCCAGGCATGTCCGCTGGTTTCCAAGCGAACACGTCAATGATGTTCCGTAGGAAGCTGACGAGCGCGTCTTCCTATTTAGGGTTGAGGTTGGTGCCGATGATGGCAGTCTTCTCCGGAGCACCGTCTACCAGGGCCACCTGCTTCGTGTCCTTCCACTTCTTGCTGGAGCGCTGGTCGGAGATCTCCGGGATCTCGAGATCGTCGGGGCGGAGCTTGGCGGCGTTGGCGATGCAGTCCTGGACGCCCTGGAGCTGTTGGCGTGTTTTGGCGGAGTTGATTGTCTCCTGCTCGCAATCATAAGCCACCTGGAGATTTGCCCGGACGCTCAGGATGCCTTTCTTTGTTGGCATCTTGAGCACGAGGTAGGCGTAATGTGGAACAACCATGAGTTTGGAGAGCGCCGGGCGACCGAGGATGGCATGGTAGGTGGTGTCGAAGTCGGCGACGATGAAGGTGATCTACTCCTCGCGGATGTGGTCGGAGGTGCCGAACTGCACTGGGAGGGTTATCTGTCCGACGGGCATGGAGGGTTTACCTGGTACGATGCCCCAGAAGGGGAAATTCGCTGGGAACAGATCCCGCTTGGAGTAGTCAAGCTCGCGGAAAACCGATGAGAAGATGATGTTGAGGGCGCTTCCGCCGTCGACGAGGACCTTGCGGTAGCGGCAGTTGGAGATCACCGGGTCGATGACGAAAGGAAAACGCCCTGGGTACTTGTCGTCCGACCACTGGTCCTCCCTGGAGAAGGTGATGGAGCGCTCTGTCCAGTCGAGGTGGCGAACGCTGGCGGGGTCGTCGGTGATGGCCGCAACGGAGGAGATGTCGCGTCGTACTTGACGTCGCTTCTGCTCGGTCTCGATGACGACGTTGCCGCCGAAGATGGAGAGGGTCCTCGCTGGTGCACGGAAGGCAGGCTCATTGGTGTCGGCGTCCTTGTTCTTGTCGTTGTCGATTCGCGGTCGCTTGTCGTCGCTCCCGCGAACGTTGCGGGCGATGGTGTCGCACTCGCGCATGGAGTGTCTGGCGCCTTTGTGGAGAGGACACGGGCCGTTGAGGAGCTTCTCGTAGTCATTGTCGTAGCTGCGCCTCGGCCGAGTATTGGTGTTGGCAATGTAGCGGCGGTCGCGCCGACGGTGGTCTGTTCTCCGACGGGAAGACTCTGGCCGATCATGCCGGTGATCTCGGTCGTCGCGGTGGTCGCGTTGCTTCAAGCGGTGGTTGCGTCCTTCATTGCGTCGTTCATTGCGAAGATCGTCATCACGGCGACGCTCCTGAGATCGTGATCGGCGATGCGGGCGTTCATGATGGCGATGGGCGTCGTCGGCGTTGGCGTATGAGTTGGCGATCGTCATTAGTTCGGTGGCCGTGGCTACCTTCTTTCGGATGATCTGGTCGCGGAGCTCCTTATGGCGCAGACCGTTGGAGAACGTGGAAATAGCTTCTACGTCGGCGATCTCCGGAATCATGAGGCGCATGTTGGAGAATCATCGGATGTAGCTCTGGAGGCTTTCGTTGTGCTCATGGTGGACGTTTTGGAGATCATAGCGCGTTCCTGGCTGAACGCAGGTGGCACTGTATGTCTTGATGAAGACTTCCTTTAGTTGCTCCCAGGTGTCGATGGTGCTCTCGGCGAGCTTGTGGAGCCAATTGTTGGCTGAAGCCGATAGCATGACGGGGAGGTACATGGCCATCACGTCAGATCCTCCTCCGGCTGCTTGAATGGCGATTTCGTACGTGGTGAGCCACTGCTCTGGGTTGGCCTTTCCATCGTACTTGTCCACCGTGGTGACCTTGAAGCCCTGAGGCCATTGGATGGCTCGGAGCTGGGAGGTGAAAGTGCATGGCCCTGTCGAGGAGTCGAGAGCCGGAGCTTGATCGCGGGCGCGATTGCCTTGGGAGACTTCCTGGTCGCGACGTGGCGGCGATCTCCGTCGGCGCGAAGGATGCAGGCTTGGTGGCGTTCCACTGTACGATGATCCGGACGGTGAGGCGTAGCGGCCTCTCTCGTTGCACTGCACGGTGGCAGCCTTGACGTGGGCGATAACCTTCTGTAGCTTCGGGGTTAGCGGAAGCTTGGAGAGTTCGTTGTAGATGACAGCGAGGTTGGCGCTTGGGGTCGGGTAGACAGGCTGGTCATCGAACCTGTCGAATTCATAGATGAGGTCGCGGCCTCCAGCGTTGTCACGATCCCGGCGACGATCGTTGTCGCGATGCTCCCGGTCTCGGCGCTCCTGGTCGCGTCGCTCGTCGTCACGTCGGCGTTGTCGGTCGATGTTGCGTTGCTCCCGATTGGCGCGTTCGCCTTCCACTTCATTGGGCGGTGGAGGACTGTCGGCGGAGACGTTGAAGATGATGCCGCCGCGATACGGCGGGAAGTCGGCCCCGGAGTCGGTGGAGATGACGGTTGTGGACCGCGTGGAGGTGGAGCCGTTTGTCGTGGTAGATCTGGACGCCAAACTCTCCGAGACAGTGTCACCAGAGATCTCTTAGAGAGTCACCATGCCAACGAGTGGAGATGGAGTCATTCGGTCGTGCTTGTTGGTCGGAGCCATATCGTCAGAGCAAAAAAATTGGAGCTAGTCGGAGAGCTGTCGCAGCGCCCGGTGCTGATATGTAGGAGCCACACCGCGGAGCCCAAAGGGCATGGACGTTCGAGACGAAGTGCGGCGATGTGTCGGATGCAGATCCGTTCTGGGGCGGCGGGTGGGTCGAGCGCTGGAAACTCCCAATGGTGTACCTGAAAATTGCTCAAGGCAAAATTGGTCGGAAAACTGTATACGAGCTACCTTGATGGTGTCGATGCATTCGGCAATTCCTTGGTTGGCTCGGTCGATGGCTTCGATCAGGTCGTCGCAAGGGACGATTCTTGGCGGGCGGCGCGTCGGCTTGGTGACGCTGCGGATGGACGGCAGAGCGTCCGGCACAGGAAGCTGTGCAGATTCCACGATTTCCGGAGCAGGGGCATGATCGCCCACGGTCCAGATCATAGATCTGATCTGAAAAGTGGTGCCCGACTCCGGAAGAACCATGGAGCGAGGGAAAGTGACCGCTTGGCAGATCATGGTGTCGTAGCACACACCCCCTACCTGGCGCGCCAACTGTCGATGAAATATGATCGATAGTCTACTGAGGGGTATGCCCAAGGTAGTAGATTGAGGGGCAGAGGCGTGCGAGACGTCTGCAAAGCGTAAACCCAAGGACGAGAGACAACGATTTAGACAGGTTCGGGCTGGCAAGTCGCCGTAATACCCTATGTCCTGTGTTCTGGTGGCTTGTTTGTATTGATGGATTGGAATATGGCGTGGCTTTGGAGGGGATCCCTGCTCGCCTTATATAGCCGGGGAGCAGGGTTACAACTTGCCGAATCCTAACAAATTACAATCGGTTCCTTTTGGCAAGGAATCTGGGTCTATCTATTCGGATCTTCCTTGTCGAGCAAGTCATCAAGAGAGTCCTTGGCGGCTGCGACGGCCTGGTCATGGGCCGCAAGGCCTTCTGGTTGGGCCGCATCTGTAGAAGAGCCCAAGTTGTGCCATGGGGGTATACGGGTGTATTATCCCCACAGTGCATAACCTGACCTGGTTGGATTGGGATCCGACTTGATCGGCTCCGAAGCTGATCTAACAGGTTTGGTATCCAGACTGGCCGGCTCGGGATCCAACCTGTTTGGTTCCATAATCGTCAAAGTTGGGTTTTGATTAAAACCCGACTCTTCACCTCCTCTCTTGCCTTGAGGGAACATGGGATGTGTTGAGTTAAATATGTCTTCCCTCATTTTCTCAAGCTGATCCCGCCTTTGCTTGTTACAGCGAGCCATCTGCAACTTCCTCTGTTGAGTTTTACTCAGGCCATGAGGACACCACTTAGGCTGAGTATACATGGGATCACGCTCAACAGGCTTCTCTTCCTCTACTCCAGCTGAAACATCTTGAACATCTTGAGCCTTTGCTAGAGTTGGGTCCTCGATCACCATCGGCTCAGCTTCATCAACTGTGGGAGCCTCCATAGAACCGGTCGTGATTGTAGGCATAGGATCAGATTTAGCCGGGGAAGCAACAAGAGCATGTTGTGCCCTCTTAGGCACATAGATTGTCGTACCTATGCCTTCCCTGTTTCTTGAGCAGTCAAAGTTCTTGACGTGATCAGCTGATTGAATACGGATACCCTCGGGGGTTGACTAACAAGCGCACCCCAACCTTGATGGTAATACATGGGTGCTGGCATTGGGTAGGGTACCCACACTCCTTGATGAAGGATCGAGAATGCTACCTACAGAAAGCGACCAGAGGGGGGCTGAATGGGAGCCTAAAAATTTCTTTCGAACCTCTGGCCTCTGTCCCAACAAAACAACCCCCAAAAGCTTTGAGTGCAATTGTGATGCCCACGACCCTTGGAAGAGGGTGGATGATCTCTAGGATCACAACGAGGCACCACCAAACAAGAGCAAGCAAAACACCGAAAACTCCGGCTCAAGTTCAAACCCAAAACCGACTCCCGAACATAGATAGACGGCTACGTCGGAAAATCCCCAAATACCTATGCTAACAAGTAGCAAAGATAGCTAGAGAGGTTCCTAGGTGAACTCTAGGAGCAAACGAGAGGTCCGAAAACCAAGCGGAAAAGTTGGGAGAGCAAATGCACTAAAACTCAACACACAGCAGGATCCCGGACTGTCCGCGGGTAGGTCCCGGACTATCCGCCCTATGCCAGACTGTCCGCGGTCTTGTGGCGGACTGTCCGCCGGCCAAAGTGCCAAAAACGCAGTGTTGCTGAAAGTCCCCTGGACGTTCCCGGACTGTCCTCGAGTCCCAATGACAGACTGTCCGCCGGCAAATCAAAGCACTGTGCACTGCAACGAACAGCCACTGCTCGGCTGAATCCCGATGCCCCGACTGTCCGCGCCCCAAACAGCAGACTGTCTGCGACTATACAGAGAAGGCGATTTCGGTCGCCCTTCTCCCAAATCTCCTCAAATTCGATCCAAATCAAAATCCCTTGATCCCAAAATTGGAGACAATGATCACGAGGTAGTTGGGAGACTATCCCAAGAATTCATCCGCTCAAATCAACTAAAACTCCGGGAAATCAAAAGGGAAGGTGTAGGAACGAAAAAGTAGCCATGAAACTTGAATCGACCCGATCTACTTGTTCGCGAGGGTAGAGATGAATTCCTTCGATGAAAACATTCTCCTCACATCAGAGAACAAGTTGATTCAAGTGGATTCGAAAAAGACGCAGCGAGGAGGGAGATCGAGTGACGGGAAAATCATGAAGAAAAGAAGAACGCGAAGAACAAGCTCAAAACACGAATCACAATCACGATTGCCTGCCGAAATTCGTCCCCACGTGGAGACAACGGGAATCCGGTCCCGTTTCCGCAAAATCCAAATACACAGAGGTATTGTTCACCGTCTCTGCAGATCTCAGTAGCTACAACAGGGATTGGGAAAGCAGGAACCCTAGAATGAAAATAGCAATGGCTGAGATAGTTTGGAGGGAGGGGTGGCCTCTCCTTATATAGCCTAATACAATTATTCCCCTTCTACCCTTACAGCTAATGAGCGAGAATGCTAACCCTAAGGGTATTCTTGACCAACTCGAGGTTGATGTTGATCCGACGGCCACACCCACACATCAGGAAGCTTTGCCTCGATGCGACCTCACCAGATGCCGCCACGTGCCGCCACTGCGTCGCTCGTCCTTTTCACGGACCTCCCCCCGATTTTGAGGCCGAAACCGGGAAACCTGGGCCATCCCCCGGTTTTGAGGCTAAAACCGGGAAACCTGTCGTCCGTCGCCTGAGTTTTGTGGCCCAAACTCAGAAACCCGCCAGCACCCAGCTTTTGAGGCCCAAACATGGAAACCGTCCTCAGCCCGAGTTTTGAGATCCAAACTCGGAAACTCGCAGCAGCCAGGTTTTGAGGCCCATACTTGGAAACCGTCCACTCGGTGGTTTTTCTGTGGCTCAACCACCAAACCGACGCAGTAGAGGGATGCACCGCTCGTGCACCCCGTCCACCCGCAAGTCTTCACTTGTCGCTGTCCCAGACTGTCAGCCACAATGGCCGATCCTCAGGCCACCGGTCCGTCAGTCCAAGCCTCACGTCCGCCCTTCACTGCTCCGGGTCCATCGGCACCGCACGTCTCTACTTGACCTTCACCTTTCCTTCGATCACCGTCTCTGTGCTCTGACACCTCCACAACACAAGCCAAAGAACATGCACATCATATCAGTTGACAATCACTCATCATCTCAAGACCCGGCATACACCCATGTATCCGTACTTTAGGGCTCCATTGTGGAGGTGACGAGATAGGAGGAGCCCACTGAGGTCTATAGGGCATAGTTCTCGGCGCGGGGATGGTACTTGAGCCACTACCAGCTGCTTAGACTTCCCATTTTCTCGCTTCGGAGGGGTAGATTCTCTTTTTTTAATGACCGATTCTCAGAATCGGCCTTTTGTTGCTTGTATTTAGCCATGAGTTTATCGAAAGTGCATGGCTCCCTAACAACCTTCCCCTTATTCTTCTCCACATTAGTTTTCTAGGTACCAACTTCGGGTTTCCATGGGACAAATGTGCTTAAGACATGCACTCCAGAAGGGGTAGGATTGCTGGAACCAGTTAACCTGACTGTGCTTGTCGGCTTGTCTGTTTTAGTCGAACCGGAAGGGGCCAGACTAGCCTAGTCGGTCCTTCGATCCGATTGAGCCAACTGTTCTGAAGAAGGACCAGACTGGTCGGCTTGAGAGCCTGACCTGGTCGGTCTCTGCTGCGCTGCCCTGGTCTCAAACCACCTTTGCTTGTTCAGGTGTTTTCACCAATCCGGCAGTAATTGTGAGCTTACTCTTGCCATCATCACCCTTCTCGAGCACCACCTTGTGCCCCGAATTATCAGTACTCCGTGCAACCGTGGCTCGCCGATTATGATATTCTTGCCCTTAGTTGTATCGGCCTGCTCTGGACGAATTAAAACAACAGGATTCCCTGCTTCCACCATATGGATTGGAAAGGGAGTAGTATCGACTTGCATCTCAGTGAGACTCAATCATCCTTCATTAAGGGCCGATTGGACCTATCGACGGAAAACATTGCAGTCGTTAGTGGCATGAGAAAAAAGAATTATGATATTTACAATAAGCCCTTCTCTTTAACTCGTCGGGTGATGGCAATGTATAATTAACTTTAAGATAACCAAATTTAAGCAATTCATCAAAGATTCAGTCACATTTAGAAATCAAAGGTAAATTTCACTTCTCCGCCCTGATTTTTCGGAATCGGCTTGAGAGAAGGAAACGTGATTAGTTTATTTTGTGCTGGCCATAAAAATTCAGCAGCATAGCAATCTTTAGACTCATCGTCCGAACTATTGAAATATGTTTCAACAATATGCACATTCGGTCGGTGAGATTTGTGGGGATCATGGGATTCTTTAAGGCGTGACTCAATTGACATGGCCTTTTGCAAAAGTTGATTTACATTGAAGAACATATAATGCTCCAGTTTATCTTTAATCTCACAACGTAATCCAGCGAAGCATAGATCTGCTGGGTCTCTGTCAGAGATCATTAAATGGAAACATCGGCTCTTAATTTCTTTAAAGCACTTAAAGAAATCAACTACAGGCTCACTACGCCCTTGTCGAACCGATGCGGGATGTGATAGTCTAGTTTCTTGTACTCCATCATAAAACTGATTATGAAATTTCTCTTCTAATTCGGCCCATGAACTAAAAGAACATGATGGTAGTGATGTAAACCAAGCAAAAGCTGTACCAGTAAGAGATAGAGGAAAATGTTGCACGTTCATAAAATCTAGGGTACTAGCTTCGCCCATCTGTGCAAGGAACATACTAACATGTTCCATGGTTGATTTACTATCATCACCACTAAATTTATAAAATTTTGGTACCCTCAACCATCAGGTGCTTTCATAAAATCAAAGTGTGGCCGGTACATTTTAAAGTAGGTAGTCCTACTAGGTTTGATTTGATCTCCCAAGCTAGTCTCGAGAGATCTAGTTATTTCTTCCTTGAACCGATTTAAGGCTCAACCAAATTCGGTCGCGGCAGGGTTAGGAGCGCCGCCGGGCATGGGAATCTGACTTGGAGACTTTGGTGGATTAGGTAATACAACACCCTGTCCTCCTGATGTTCTATTCATTGTCGCTCCCTGGTCGGTCCGTGCAGTTCGACCAGAATTAGGGTGGATGTTATTGGTATGTGTCGATGTATTAATTCCACCTTGACTAGTTCTACTAGTTTCGTTTGCCAATGATCCTGATTATAATTGGCCAAAGTCGGTGTGT
Source organism: Coix lacryma-jobi var. lacryma-jobi (assembly GCA_009763385.1). NCBI lineage: Eukaryota > Viridiplantae > Streptophyta > Magnoliopsida > Poales > Poaceae > Coix > Coix lacryma-jobi. Next base: position 64,822,901 of record CM019828.1, read on the forward strand.
GAGGTTTGGCCTTCAAAGAAATTAAAAGGCATGCCAAACTGTTGCTGTTCGGCTGGACGATCAGGTTCGACAGTTTTACCCTCTAACTTATCCATGCGAGTACTAAGTAATTTAAATGAATGTTGAATGGTATTAGTAAGGGTTTCGTAGCGTCATCTAGCATTTCCGAATAATTAGCATGGGTAGGGTAAGGATCATCGTTTACCTCAGCGTTTACCTTTTCAGTAGCGTCTTCAGCAGTCTTTGAAGAGGCAGGGATGATCTCGCTGAAGTCTGGCTCCTTATCTTCAATGACCTTGTCGCGCCGGTCCTTGGAACACTCTCGAGGAAAGCCTTCAGGACGGCTTCGAGTTTGGCCTGTGCTTGCTGCTTCAATTCATCGGGAAGCTCGTCAATACCCGAAGGATAGATGATGTTGTCCTTGTCTGTGGCGCCATCTTTACCGCCCATCTTGGTAGTAGATGAGATCTGATTATCCTCGATCTTCCCTAGTGGAGTCGCCAAAAAGTCTGTTGACATCAGAAGTGATCCGAATCAAACACTAGCAGGCTAGAATGCCCGAAGAGGTTGCAAACCATCCTGAGAAGCAGCAAGGAACGTGGCTAAACTAACGAAACCAATCTAGAGACCGTTTTAGATTAGTTTAGGGTTTGATATCTTGTGTTGATAACTCTAGAACTCCTCCCGGGAGACCCATCAGGGAGAAGCACGTACAGGTTGCTCTAGGACCAGCAAGGCCGCCTAGAACGCCGTCGAATCTCGCTGGGAGATGCGTCTAACAGCAGATAGAGGGAAAAAGGGGTAAAAGGGTATAGTAGAATGATTTTGATCGATTAGGGTTGGATGCCTCAATCGGCCATAATTTTCTCGTATAGATAGAGGGGTTTGGTCTTATCCCAATAGGAAACATCTCTAGATACGATCTTCAAGTCTATCTTCCTATCTGACTCCATTAAAATAGGTACCACAAGAGCCTGATCCGGACTAGAAAAGGGAAACCTGGTGATTCGGTCAATTCTCAAACCAACTAAACCGGTCTAAAGGACTTTGTATGCCACACCGATTAATAGACCTTCATAACTCCATCGTAGAGAAAAGATCCTTAGATCGGTACCTAAATTGATATTCATCACTATTCCAATACTTTGACCACTATTACCTGGTCGGAAATCACGTAACTGGTCGGAAGACACTTATGATGGATCAAGGGACCAGACCAATCTTAGTTGGAATATTCAACTTAATAAACACAAATTATTCGAAGATGAATTCGGCTTCAATATGTATCCCGAATATATCCTCCAACCTTTATTATGTGTTCATGACACTTTTGAGTGTCAACAGGTAAATCGGTACGTATCTCATATTTGATTTCCATCCAACATTTAATATGAATTTTTGCATGTTTAATTTTTAAATAATATATTTTTCTTGCATATAAAAATTAAAAACAATTTCACTTTTGAAAGAAAACTTTGCATAATAAATTTGTTTTAACCTTATTTTCAAAAGTTTTACTTATGCATCAATTCCCTTTTGAAAAAATATATTTCCCTTTATAAAAAAATCCTTTTTGAAAAATAATCATAATAAAAATATATATATATAATTTTTAAAATAAACCCAATAACTTAGTCTTTAATAAAAATAAAGCGAGGACCTTCTGTTGTAATAAAATCTCCCTAACTCCAACAAATAAATAATATCTTGGAATTAGACAAAGTTCCCTTCGGGTATTCTTTGCCACTAATAATTATAGGAACCAAGGACGAACAATGTCTATAGACATGAGTGACGCACCACATACTCAGGAGATGCTCCAACATTCACACTTAGCTTTTAGTGTCAATGACATAAAAGTCTAAGTGTGGGGGACCCGACCCTTCCATGCCATCTCTCGGGCACGCCGGTTTGCACTCCATAATCTCACTCATGTCATACTTTTACAGGTTTGATTATGTTCAAAATGCCAACCATGCTAATCAAACATAAAAATAAAAAAATAAATTCTTGCCAAATCATGAACTTTTCTTTATAAAGATTGGCCAGTATAAATTTTATTCCAAGTTCATATACTTATTGCTTGTGGACATATCTTTATTAGGAAAACATGTCAACTAAGTTGTTGTGAAGTGATATATGGTAAGACTAAAGAAATCCTATCTTTTCTATGTAAGGTCTTGGACAATTTCTGTTTTGCTAAAACTGTAAAAATTTATAGCAACTACTTCTCCTCAATGATTAAATATCCTACCAAGCCAGATGACACTACATTGCAAAATCTTTTGAACATTTGCTGCTTGTTATCATGTCGAGCTTTGTCAAATTGTTGTGACCCTTGTTGAGATTATTTTCATGCACTCATGATCAAGATTCACGAACACCCAGATATAATAATGTCGACTCTTACACTGAGAGTCGCACAAAAACATGCCATTTTTCCATCCACCCAAAAATATTCTATTCCTACACTAGGAATGAAACAAAAATATTTTATAGGAATAAAGCTCCAAATTATTGTAAACATCTCTTTTGAAATTTAAAAAATGTGACGGAGGCATGGGCTATGCAAAAAAACAGAGAGAGTATATAAAAATGGGCAAGTGCCCGAAGTAGAATTAGGGGTATCTCCGTACCCGCTAGAAAAAAAAATTAACGATATGAAAAAAATGGGCAAGTTCCCAAAGTAGAATTAGGGTATCTCCGTACCCACCTAAAAAAAAGATAAGATAGCCTATGTCATCCTGAGCATAAACTTCAACAAAAGAGGTATGCTTCAAGGAGCAAAGTAGAATTAGGTTAGCCACTAAATATTTCCACACACTTGCACATCTTGATCAAAGTGTATGACTTGCATCTCCTAGGATCTAGTTTTTGACTTAGCAATATCATGTGATGCAAGTATGCCTTTCTTTCGCTACCCAAAACTCCACATAAGCCTTTTTAGATGGTAGGATGAAAAAAAGGAAGGCAAATTCAGAATGACTTTGGTAAGGATATATACACCATCGAGTGACTTGAGAGTATCAATTGAGGAGAAGTATGAGCTAAGTTTTCAATTGCAAAAAGTTACAACAAAAACTCCAAGTATGTTGCATAGAAGGAAAGTGATCACTTGGTGTCTCAGCCGTTCCACTTTTCAACCGCTCAAGGCGACATGCTAGACACTTTAAAATCCACGCGTACGAGGAATGACATGGATTAATTTTTATGCTAGCATCATTTCTTTTTGAAGTCATGCTTCATAATCACATTTTGGATTGCTCGAGGACGAGCAAAGAATAAGTGTGGGGGAGCTTGTTGGCGGTCCTTATTGCCTATTTATAACCGCCAACTCTCACATGAAATTGAAGGACCGAGAAAGCACTAGCAAGGCAACCAGAGGGGGGGTGAATGGGAGCCAACAAAATTTCTCTCGAAACTTTGGCCAAATGTCCCAAGATCAACCCCCGAAAGCTACGACCGAAACCGTGATGCCCACGACCCTTGGAAGAGGGTGGATGATCCCTAGGATCACAGCGAGGCACCACAAAGCGATAGCAAACCAAACACAAAAAGCTCCGGCACAAGTTCGACCCTTGAGAACCGAGTCCTGAACGTAGATAGACGGCTATGTCGAGAAATCCCCAAATACTGATGCTAACAAGTAGCAAAGATACCTAGAGAGGTTCCTTGGTCAACTACAAGGCCAAACCAGAAGTCCGAAAACCAAGCGAGGAAGCCGGGAGAGCAAACGCACAAAACCGGAAGCTTCAGTCGATTCCCGGACTGTCCAGACCTGGAGTCCCGGACTGTCCGCTAGCGAGTGGCGGACTGTCCGCCGGCAAAACTCGCCAAACAGCAAAGCTGCTGAAGTCCCCTGGACAGTTCCCGGACTGTCCGCGGCTTTGAACTGCGGACTATCCGCCGGTCAACCAAAGCCAAAACAGCCGAACAACACAGCCATTGGTCCGACTACTCCCCAACGCCCGGACTGTCCGCTGGTCAGGTGGCGGACTGTCCGCGGCTGTCCAGTGAGGGCGGTTTTGATCGCCCTTCACCCAAATCGCTCCCAAATCGATTCAAACCAAAATCCCTTGATCCCAAACTTGGAGAGGATGATCACGAGGTAGTTAGGAGACTATCCCCAAGAAATCATCCGCTCAAATCAACTCAATCAACGGGAAATCGAAGGGGAAGGTGTATGAACCGAAAAAGCGCCACGAAAACAAAATCAACCCGATCTACTTGTTCGTGAGGAGTTAGATGAATTCCTTTGGTCGGAATGACCTCCTCAATGTAAAGAATAAGTTGATTCAAACAGATTTCACAAAGACACACTAGATAGGGAGATCGAGTGATGGGAAAATCATGGAGAAACGAAGAACGCGAAGAACACGAACCAAAACGCGAATCAAGTGATCGATCTGCAACCGTGTGGCTACCACACGCTACAACAGTGAGGTTACGGCCTCACTTCCTCAAAATCTCCAATACACAGAGGTATGGTTCTCTGCGGATCTCAGCTAGCTACAGCAGGGGATTGGGAGAGCAGGAAACCCTAAGTGCAAAGAGCAAATGACTGAGATGGATGGGGAGGTGGGTGTCTCCCCCGACTTATCCTCATTCTAACTATTCCTAATTCCCACTCTACCCCTAACTACTTACAGAGCGAACCAGCTAAACCCTAAGGTTATTCTGGACCAACTCGTGGTAGGTGGTGATCCGACGGCCACGCCCGCACAATAGGTAGCATTGCCTCGACGCAACCTCACTGATTGCCGCCACGTGCCGCCACCGCTCTGCGTCCTTTTCACGGACTCCGCCCCTGGTTTTGTGGCCCAAACCGGGAAACCAGCCTTCACAGCCAACGCCCGGTTTTGAGGCCCAAACTGGGAAACCAGCCTCCAAGTCCATCCCCTGGTTTTGAGGCCGAAACCAGGAAACCCGCCAGCACCCAGGTTTGAGGCCCAAACCTGGAAACCGTCCTCAGCCCGAGTTTTGTGGCCAAACTCGGAAACCATCCGCGCCCAGGTTTTGAGGCCCAAACCTGGAAACCGTCCACCCGATGGTTTTTATCTGGCTCTACCACCAAACCGATGCTGTAGAGGGGATGCACCGCCCGTGCACCCCGTCCACCGACACGTGTCCCCAAGTCCACGACTCAGGCAACACATGACCGCAAGTCTTCGCTCGTCGCTGTCCCAGGCTGTCAGCCACCACAGCTGATCCTCGGGCCACCGGTCCCTCAGTCCAAGCCTCACGTCCGCCCTTCGCCACTCTCGGTCCACCGGCACGGCACGTCTCTACTTGACCTTCACCTTGCCTCTGATCACTGTATCCGTGCTCGACACCTGCACAACACAAGCCAAAGAACATGCGATCAAACCCGTTGACAATCACTCATCACTCAGAGACTCGGCATACACCCATGTATCCGCAGAAATGATCACCAAATTAGAATTAGGGCTTCTATATCTAACAAGTTCAACAAGTTTTGGTGATTCACTTGTCTTGCAGGAGTAATCAAAGAATACCATGAAAAGGCAAGAGGAATACGCCTGCTGACAAGGCGTAAAATAAAGAAATAGAGGAAGAAGCCCATCAGACTCCAAATCTGGGCTGGAAACCACCATAACATGAAAAGGCATTAAGTCCACGGCCCACAGGAGAAAGGCGGTGGCCAGGCGAGCCAGTCGGGGTGCGCCCGCACCCCTGGTGCGGCTGCACCACCACCGGCGCCCCTCGGGCCCACCTTCCTACATCAGTTGTATGGCGGTATCCTATGGTCGGTTATGTGGGTGTCCAGGTTCAGTGTACTCGGGAGAGGTTGGTTTGCACCTTCCATGTGGAGAAAGGAGGTCCTCCACTCCCCCAAGGCACCTCCACTATATAAAGAGGCCCTCTCCACCTTCATAATCATCATATTCATAGAGATCATACACACCACAAGGAGTCCTCTTCACCATATTGCCAAGATGTAGTAGTAGAATAGCTTGGGTTGAGAGTTAGGGAGAGATGCTCAAGTTCCGGAGGAGTCCTCGGAGGATCAGTATAATCTTGTATCGCTTCTTTGTAAGACTCGAGTATTCAATATATTTATTTTCTCTCATTACTAGAATCGCTCACATGGTTATCTAATTCTTACCTTATGTTTTAGATAAAGCATGGTTAGTTTAATGTTTTGCACCTTTGCATGGGATCTCCGCTCGACCGAGTGCTCTAGTTATTATATGTGGCTAGAGTAGTAATCAGTAGTATAGACGTGGTGTCTAGACTATCGGTTACCTGGGGTTGCACCCAACCCCACGGATAGTTGTGGTAGCCCCGGGGGTGACAGCTCCAACCAGGCCTTTGTATTCCACCATGTTCGGGTCGGTGTTTCGTAGAGCTTTTGGCAGCCTTCTCCCGGTTACCCCTTCCTAGTCTCTTCGAGAACCGGAAAGGAACTGCTGCTCCAAAGTGCCATGGTGTGATCATTATGCTTGACCTTTGCTTTAGTTAACCCCTTGTGTTAGATCTGGATTTGAACCACAATAATGGAGAAGTATATAGGAACCTTGAACTCTTCCAGTGACCTCCCAACTGTGCTTGTCTGCTCTTTATCTTTTTATGCAGTTCTCCGGTGTATCATTCATCTATCAATCATATATGCTACCACTTACCCCCACTTTAATCTAGTCGGTACACTAAGTTAGTAGACACATGATCATTATCAGTTATTAAACTCTTTACACATTACTTCCCTGAGGATATAAATACGATACCCCGAAATACTCCCGGGTGAAAGCTACAACGGTATCCGTGCGCTTGCGGATTTGTTTGTATGTGTTACACATATATACCAACTAGCTTTCTGGCGCCGTTGTCGGGGATAGGGTTTAACTCTATTCTTGGTAGTGACGCTAAGAATTGCCAACAACGGGAGAAGTACCGGAGTTGTCGGCTACCTCCACGAGTGTACTCGGTGCGTGTTGGCACCAAAAGTGACGCACTGTGCCAATCACACAGCAAGCCGGAGAAGCTGGCTTCAAACGTGGCCTAGGTGCTCAGAAGTCCGGTGCGTGCCAGTCAGTTTGTCCTGCAACTAACAAAGGAGATAAATTGTTAAACACAAAGCTGGAACATGCCGGGTATGACCAGACTGTTCCAAGATGTACGGCCCTGAAGCCACTTGCGACGACATATAGCTATGAAAGCTATCTGCCAACAGATTTAAAGATCATTCGGCAGTATGAACGAAGTTACGTGAGTAACAAGTTGCCGAATACATTTGTATGAGATTGTACTTGCATGGTATATTAACTATGAATTGAAGTTTAACCAATCTTGATTGTGCAACCGAGTTGGGATCCGTGGGGATTGAACATGCAAACCGAGCATAATTAAACTAATCTAAAGCCTGCGCCTACCGCACGACACCTAGCCTTGTCATAGATCAAACATACTTAACATGCATGAACCCTCACCACGTGGCAATCTAGATATGATCAAATCGGCTATTACGGATAATAGATCTACTGCATGGAAGACTTTACAATAATGAATATGAAAGAACAAGATAGATCTATAAAAGACAGAGCCGAACCGATCAAGATCTAGATTGGACAATAAAGCGTTACAACAAAATAAACGTAAAAAGACATGTAACACAAGGTAACTTGATGAATCTATTAGATCTTGCCAAACCTAATAGAGCCGATAACTATCTTGTTTATGCTAAGGTTACCAAGTAAGTGCCTGCCGCACGGTACTTACTCGCAATCTTATCATAAACCAAGACTTCCCGATCATCGAGTAATGATCTGCCGCACGACCATTACCAACAAACGATACTACTTGCATCATGCCTAAATCCGTCGCACGATGCTAGGCATAATAGCAAGGTTGTCGGGACTTACGGAGGTCGACGGGTCGATGGCTCCTCTCGAAGAACACGACGACACGACTTGACCTCGAAGACGGCACGGTGCCGGTTTGGTTGTATTGATTGTGTACAAACGTTACAATAGTCTCAAGGTTTATATTTATACCCTGGTGTTCTCTGAGTCCTAGAAGGACACGATTACAACGATAAAATTAGGAAACTATCAAAAACATGATGCCTTCCGCTCCAAGCTTCCTTTAATAACCGGCATGCACTAAAATGACGAGATCCCCATCGCTAATATTTTGACATGCCGCATTTGTCATCTTCTGACGCAAACCGACTTGGCTTGAGGTAGCCGATCGCAGCGTCACACTGCCGAATTCACTCGCCATTGACCAGTCGCCTCCACAGCCTTGCCGAACCTACTAAGTTAGCCGACCGTGCCCGCCATCTGCCGAATCCCCTCAGGCAGTGATTTCTCTGACCCTGCACTGGGCTGGCCTACTTGTCATAGTGCAAAAATTATGTGTTAACACATGCCCCCTCAATTTCTGCACAAAGGCATTTGTTCTGAAATTGACCACAAGTCCGCCGCGCACTCTAGGTCAGCACTGCTTCAAACTCCGCATCTTCTCCAAATCATCAACAGCTTCAAACTTCACCCGAGCTTCGCAATGGCGACCCACGACGAGATCCCAGAGGTAAATTTCACTTTTCCTTTCAACGCATTCGGTCAATTTACGTCGGTATTCGGCTCATTTAGCTTCCCCCGCACACCTTCTCCTTTCAGGCCCTTAGGGATGAAATTCTGATTCCTTGCGATGCGGATCCCAATTCCTACTTCTTGGGTCCAATGGGAAACTCCAATCCAACCAATATCATCGGTATGGAGACCAACAGAATCCCTTTCAAGTACGGAGTCATTTCATCGAACAGGTGGCGGTATAGCTTCAAGAACTGGCCCCTGCCCGCGGTCACTAGCTGGAGGAATTGGTACAGAAGAATTCAGGCGAAACTTGGACCTCACTGGGAAACCCAAGACATCCATCACGCTCTGGAACTGTCCCTGGCCGGCATGCCCAAAACTGAGTCATTGCTCATAGCAGCCTCTCATTTTTGGTCAGATGCCCTCAATGCTTTCGTGTTCGGCCATGGCATAATGACAAACACATTAGCCGATGTCTTCATGATGAGTGGCCTGAACATTACCTCGATCATGAACACCGACGAACTGCTAGAGAAAATTCCTCAGAGATCCATTGATGTCAGCGTTGGATGGATGAAGTATGTAGAGATCCACAACAAATATCAGGCCCAGTAGCAGAAACAGAGCACAGGGCTTTTCTAAACATGTGGCTATGCAGATTTATCTTCTTTGGGAGATCCAACGAGCCAACCCTTAACTACATCGCACTGGCTGATAAATTATCCAAAGGAAAGCAAATCCCTTTAGGCAGGCTCTTCCTGGGATCTATATACCGCATGATGCATCAGATCTCCACTCAAATGTATCATGCCACTCATGATAGCACAAATGGACTGCCACCAATTGATTGTGTCAATGGCCCCTGGTGGTTTGTTCAAATGTGGTTTCAGCTATACATGCACCAGATCATTGCTGTGCCATTGGACAACCTCAGTTTTCCCTCCAGCAACTTCGCTGAGGATGAACAGGCCACAGAGAAAGCTTGCCAGACTTATGGGGAAGCAGCCACTACTATAACCATAAACAAGAGTATTGGCAGTCTCTTCAAATTATTCTTCAAGGGCCTTAATCAGGTGCTCTGGTTACCCTACAGGGAGAATGACAACCTCACTTTCCCTATCAAATTCAGCTTTGATGATGGCTGCATAGATGAAATGGCCACAGGAGTTTTCAACTCATTTATCAAACCCTGTATCCTACCAGCCGAATTCAACAGGGGAAGACAAGTGAAGCACACTTATGAATTCTATCATCCCAACATAGCAGCTAGGCAATTAGGTTGTGGACAGCTCCCTCCAAAACTCATCTTTTCCACCATCATCAAGCCTAGGGAGCAGATTCAGCCCAAAGAGCGTATTACAATAGGGATGCAGGCCCATCGAGTATTCAGCCTAGGGCAAGATCTGCCAGACTACAAACCAGTACCATTCCATTTGATCCAGTCTGCTCATCCTCTTTTTGAGTCCTGGTGGCAAGAATGGCATGATCATATCTTCAACAGCCCAGTCCATTCCATGTGCCTGGAACTTCAAGCAGACTTCAGCCCTGACAGCGAGGTACAATAACAAGTCACCTGTTGCTTTAGTATTTGATCCTTGAGATTTCTAACTTTTTCAAAACTTCCACCGGACTTCACACCCAACTCTGACATTAGGCCTATCCAATATCATCAAGCAGGCCCAATCACTGTCCTGGGACACAATGCCCCTTCATTGACTCAGTTTATGAAATCCCAAGCAGCTTCATTAACCACCCTCTCAGCTAAAGGAAAGAAGAGAAAGGCCACTGAGGGTACTTCCAGCTCCAGGCGAACCAAAACCAAGCAAAACACACCTCCCCCAAAGGTAAGATGTTCTAGTTCTTCCATCATTATCAACTTATTCTTGACAGGCTTGCATACCATTACAGGCTTCTTCCCCGGAACAAGAAAACGCTCAAACGACGGCACCCCCAATCCTTATTACCTTGGAAAATGATGAGCATGCAGATGCCGAGGAAATGGATACCCAGAACCCGGATGATGTCAACATTGGTAGGTCCCTTAATTATCCCTTCAACCAGCAGATTCTTGCCTCTCTTGGCTGACCAGCGTTTTCATAGATTCCGCGATTGATGAGACCTTCATCGGCTCAACTCCAGACCCTGCTGGTCCATCCGGTTCTCAACCAGACCAATCCCCCACCAAACAGCCGACTCATCAGGTAAAGACCAACCTCTCATTTCATTCCTCCTTCATATCTTACCTCAATCGGCTAACCTGTCTGAATTATCATAGACTTCTGCCAGCCCAGCTTCCAAATATGCATTTGATGTCAATGAGTTCCTAAGTAAAAGAACAGTGGCCAAAAGACCATCAGCACTTGTCCAAGATATCCTGAGCAACGTAACAGACTTCCTGAGTCAAGACATCTTGTCCTTAGTTAGAGATGCCGATGAGGTAAAAAATTTCCTTGAACCCATTGCTGAGGACATTCCAGAAAATTTGAGGCTCCATCTAGAGGCTGTATCCACACTGGATGACTGCTTTGCCAAAGTGAAACGAGCAACTAGAAGCGCTGACCTTCAGACTGCCAAGTCCAAGTGCACCCATGAGGTCAATGATCTGTATTCTAAGTTTCAAGAGGCCAAGAACTCTCAATTGGCCCTGGAGACTCAGTTGAAAGAACTACAAGAAAAGAGATCCGAGCTGGAAACCCAATTAGCCCAGGTCAACTCTGACATTCAGTCATGTACCTCTCGGTTATCAGGCTTGCCGAACATCATTGAGGCAACATCTTCCAAACTGTCATTGGCGCTTGATGAGGACATCAAGCTCAATGCAAGGCTTTCACAAGCACAAGGTACCGAAGAGGAGGACCGAAAAGCACTGGAGCATGCTAACCAGGTTAAAGCCGATGCTTTGGCGGCTATAACTCAATTCTTGAACAACTGAGATGATTGTGTAATGAATTTTTAATTTCGGCAATCCCGTGTCAGAACGACTCAAACACCTTCTTATGATATATCTGTACCTTCCATTCAATCGGTTACTGTTCCGATCACATTGTGACTAACTGCCTTATAAATCTGTTTGGCAATCTGGCAAGTGCCCGCTCCGAATATCTAAATCGGCAATTTTTGCCGAAGCCAAGCGCCCTTGCTCCTGCCGAACACGCAAGCGCGTCTAGACGGTTCGCATGGCCCGTTACTGTAGAGGCCCACCTTGGGAAGTGGGAAAACCCCAGTCCGTCGGTTGATATTCGGCGTGCCACCCCGGGACACCCGCCACGATCACTGTTCCGACTTTATAAATCGCCCCTGGAGGCCTGCCTTCTTCCCATCTTGCATCTGCTCCTCTAGTACTCTCGCCGCCTCGGCTTCCTTGCTTACTCTGCTCCAGAAAACCCTAACTCTCCAAGTGCAATGGCGAACCATGATGACCGCAGCAAGCGCCCGGCGACTGAGGAGGCCGAGGGGAGTCGCGCTCGGCGCCTCCGTCAGCGTGGGTAGGACTCCTCGCTTACGCCCCTTGTGGCAGTTTCTTGAAAACCCCGCTCACACTCTGTTACTACTCGCCGACAGGATCCCCGTCATCTCTTCCGCCGGCGGGCATGCCCGGCCTTCTCCAGCAACGGGGAGGCCAGGGGCTCCACCATCGGGCTCGTCAAGCTCCTCCGACAGCCTCTCCTACCACTCCCATCCTTGGGAGGCGAACCCGGACCGGGACTCCGACGACGACCTCTACGACCACAACGACGCCTTGAATTTCATGGCGCTGCGGGACGAGTCCCGGGAAGAGCTGGCCGCCGTCTCGAAGTAGTACGGGATCGACCAGCTGGAGTGGGAGGACCAGCGCCGGCAGTTCTACGACGCAATCACGGGTATGAACGCCCAGTCCTAGATCGGCTTTCGGTCGTTCCTGTTGATCTTTTATCCGATCCATTCCAACTCGTCGTTCACATCGCTGTCTGAAGAGCTGGAGCGCCTGAAGATGGCGGCGAACGCCGTCGCAGATCGGGTGAACGCCCAGGGCGACACCACCGAGGCGCGCCTGGCCAATGTGCACGGCCGCGTCGAGCAGGTCGCCCTGCAGGGCGTGCATCATGGCGTGGCGCTGGGGCTATCGGCGCTGATGGTCCGCATGGAGGAGGACTTCTTCGTGGTGCCGGTTGGCTTCCCCGGCGGGGCATCCCCAGAAGATGTCGCACAGATCGGTGATTTTCTGGAATCCTACGAGGATCACGCTCACGCCCTCACCATAGTCACCAACCCGCAGACGGTCATCAACAGGGTGTTCGGTAACTGATCCGCACCTTTTGCAAAGCCCCCACTATGAACAATGCTCCACTCTACCACATTCATGTGTACAACCTGTTTTCCCGTTCTGGGCTTGTTGAGTGTTTGATTTATCTTAGCCGATTGCACAGCACCGTGCGCACTTGGCCCTGTATTTCTGCGTTTTTTGCGCTAAAGGCGACACACGTCGTGCCGGCTGTTTTTTGCTCTAAGGGCGATAGATTCTATCGGCCATTTTTGTGCTAAGGGCGATACAATTTCGTATCGGCGTCGGTGCCCGCAAGTTCTTGATTCCACTATGCACCGACCTCCACGCTAGGATGAAATCTCTTTAAATAACGTCCATTAATCGCGCTAGCAAGCTCTTCCCCTTGGAGGGTTTTTAGAATGTACGCATTACCCGGAGCACGTCTCAGAACTCGAAAAGGCCCTTCCCAGTTAGGGGACCATTTGCCGAATACCTTATCTTTGGTACCGATCGGCAAGACAATCTTCCAAACCAAGTCTCCTTCTTCGAATCCTTTTTCTTTCACTTTCGAGTTGTAGTACTTGGCAACGCGTATCTTGTTTTCTCTCAATATTTTCCAAGGCCTTGAGACGAATCAAATGTAAATCCTCTAGCTCATCCATCACCAAATCTCTATAATTCTCTTTGGCCAGATCGTTCTGCAATGTAACTCGTCTTGACCCCGATTGCAACTCCCATGGTAGCACTGCGTGATGCCCATAGACCAACTCGTATGGTGACGTCTGAGTCGACCCATGACAAGCCATTCGGTAAGCCCACAAAGCTTCGTTGAGTACCAAGTGCCACTTTTAGGTTTCTCTTCGATCTTCTTTTGAATGATTTTAATCATGATTTTGTTAGAAGCCTCTGCCTGTCCATTGGCCTGTGCATAATAAGGAGAGGAATTATAGAGCTTAATCCCCATCCCTTCGGCAAAGTCACAAAACTCCGAGGAAGTGAACTGAGTTCCCTGATCAGTAGTGATGGACTGAGGAATGCCGAATCGGTAAATGATATGCTCCCTGACGAAGGACACCATGTTCTCTGACGTCACCTTCTTCAATGGGATGGCTTCAACCCACTTAGTGAAATAATCCGTGGCCAACAGAACAAACTATGTCCCTTGCTAGATGAAGGGTGGATCTGGCCGATCAAATCAATGCCCCATCCTCTGAAAGGCCAAGGCTAATGATCGGATTCATGGCCGATGCTGGGGCCCTTGCACATTGCCGAATCGCTGGCAATCCTGACAACCTCTGTAATATTCAAAGCAGTCTTCGAGCATAGTCGGCCAAAAAATCCAGTCTTCCTGATTATCCATCTCATACGGTGAGCCGACTGGTGTGCACCACATACGCCCTCGTGCACCTCGTACATCAGCTTCCTAGCCTCGTTTTGATTCAGGCACTTAAGCAAAACTCCATCTATGGATTTGTAGTACAACTGATCGTCCAAGAGCGTAAACTTAAGAGCCTTGTACCTGAGTTTTCGGGAAACTTTTCGAGATGGGTCCCTGAGGTAATCGGCAATGTTGTCTCTCCAGTCCTCAATTGCCTGATTATCACTTGGGATTACTTGATCATCTTCTGGGGTTGTTTGCTCTTCCTCAAGCGCAAAAATGTTTTGATTCTCCCTATACCCAGATGCTGCCTGAGCCAACTAGTTTGCTTCTTCGTTTTGCCCCATAGGAATATGTTGCAAGGGTTCTAATCGAAACTGTTTAAGGAGCTCTCGGCAACCTTCGAGATATTCCTGCAGCGTGTCGTTTTTGCACTCGTACTCACCTGTCAGCTGCCTCATCACCAACTCCGAGTCACCGAAGATCTCCACGGCATCTGCCTTAACGTCCACAAGCAACCGCAATCCTCGAAGCAGTGCCTCATACTCCGCTTGATTATTAGTCACCGGGTACTCGATCGGTATAAAGTATTTGAAAGGTGCCCCCTTGGGAGAAATCAACATGATCCCGACTCCACCACCTTTGCTACACGATGATCCATCAAAAAACAATGCCCAGGGGGCAATGGTTCACTATGTTAGCGTTAGGATCACGATGGTGAGTGACGAAGTCAGCCATAATCTGGCCTTTAACAGCCTTTGCCGATTCAAAACGCAAATCAAATTCAGAAAGAGCTAAAACCCATTTACCAATCCTTCCACTTAAAATCGGCATTGATAACATGTGCTTGATTACATCAAACTCTGATACTACCACGCATTCGGCATTCAATAGATAGTGCCGAAACTTGGTACAGGAATAGAAAACGCACAAGCACAACTTTTCCATAGCCGAGTACCTCGTTTCGGGGTCCAGTAGCTTTCGGCTAAGATAGGCTACGACTCTCTCTTTTCCTTCGAACTCTTGCATGAGGGCCAACCCTATTGTTAGGTTGTTGGCCGCCACGTACAACTTGAAAGGCTTGTCGAGTTGTGGAGGAACCAATACTGGTGGTGCCTTCATGTATTCTTTGATTTCATCGAAAGCCTTTTGTTGCACGTCACCCCACACGAACTCCTGATCTTTCTTGAGCTTCAACAGTGGAGAGAATGGTAGCACGCGCTCGGACAAGTTGGATATGAACCTTCTGACAAAGTTGATCTTGCCGAGCAGTGATTGCAGTTTTTGAGATTGGTCGGCGGCACTACACTTATCAATGCTTCCATGCTCTTTTTGCCAACCTCGATGCCTCTTTTGTGGACCAAGAATCCCAGAGAAAAAACTCACGGCCGACACCCCAAATGCACTCTTGGTTGGATTCATCTTTAAACCGTGTTTCCTTGTGCACTCTAAGGTCTTCCTTAAATCGGCTAAGTGTCCTTCTTCGCTTCTGGATTTGACCACCACGTCATCAATGTAGATCTCTACGATTTTGCCGATCAGCTCATGAAATATGTAATTCATGGCTCGCTGGTAAGTGGCACCGGCATTCTTCAAAGCCAAAGTCATGACAATCCATTCAAACAAACCTATATGGCCGGGGCACCTGAAGGCGGTTTTTGCAACATCCTCTGCAGCCATGAAGATCTGGTTGTAACCTGCATTGCCATCCATAAAGCTTATGATTTCAAAACCGGCCGAAGCATCCACTAGCAAATCAGCCACTGGCATGGATACCGTCCATAGGAGTAGCTTTGTTGAGGTCCCTGAAGTCAATGCAGACCCTTATTTTCCCGTTCTTTTTGTACACCGGGACAATGTTGGAGATCCAGTCCGCATATCGACATGGCCGAATGAAGTTGGCTTCTAGTAATCTTTCCACTTCTTTTTCACATCGGCCAATACCTCCTCCTTGTAGATCCTGCGCGGAGGTTGTTTATACGGGCGGTACCCGGGCTTGATCGGCAATTTATGCTCGACAATGGACCGATCTAATCCGGGCATCTCCGTGTAATCCCAAGCGAAACAGTCTTTGAACTCTTTTAGAAGATCTACCAATTGCTCTGAATCAGGGTCCAAACTGGAACTGATGAACATCGGCCTCTTCTTACTTGCGTCACCAGCGTCTACCTCTTCCAGTTTGTCGGCCGACGTGAACCCGCGTCCCAGTTTGCCCTCGCTGTTGTCGGTTGGGTTGTCCATCTAAAAGAAGCTTTGAGAGCCGATTGCTTGGATCGGCTGTTGATCTCTGCCGTAGATGTTGACAGGACCTTCTCCCCACACGTGATCAGAGAAGCATTCCACTCCGTCGAATTCCCAGTAAGTGGGTTCAATAGCAGCGACACTCACCGAATCGTCAGCATGGACAATCTCGATGTCGTCTCCAACCCTCTGTATGAGTATTTGGTGCATGGTCGAAGGTATGCAGCAGTTGGCGTGGATCCAATCCCTGCCCAAAAGCAGGCTATATGCCCCCTTGCCATCAATGACAAAGAAGGTCGTGATGAGCATCTTGGATCCAATCATCAGTTCCATGTGCACGACACCCCGAGTGTCAGAGGGATTGCCGGCAAAGTCACGGGAGTATCATGTCCGTTTTTGAGCAGATCTTCATCGTTCATGCCCAGCTTTCTGAAAGTGGCGTAAGGCATGATGTTTGATCGCTGCGCCGCCATCGACAAACATCTTGGTCAGCGGCTTTCGTTGACGTACCCCTTGACATACAACGGCTTCAAATGCCGATGCTTGGTTGGCTTGTCAAATGCTGCCTTCTGAGACAACACGAGTTGTGCCGCGAGCTCGTTGTGCTCGGCCTCGTCAGAGTCCGAATACACCTCGTCCTGTGCCCCCTGGCCGGTAGGAGCCATGAATTCCAGGGGAAGGAAGGAAGTCATGGCCACGTCGGCGCCTTTGTCAGCGTCGTCTGGTTTTTCCTTCGGGCGCCACTCTTGCTCTTTCCCATCGGCAGCTGCTTCTTCCAACTCCCTATTCCGGGGCGCTGCACCCTCCTTTTCTGGCTCTTTCTGAGTCCTGGCGGCACCACTGCCCCTTTTGCCACCTATATGGGCGGGGCTGTGCCTCCTCGCCGTCATCCTGGTGGTGCACCACTCCTGTCGGCATACTTTTGGCTCGCCAATACGGGCTTTCTCATTTTTAGGCGCCGATTGTCCATTGGGATTGCGTGCTCCAACCTTTCATGGACGGGACGGCGGTTGACCCGATCCTGCCTATACCCCTGTACTGACGTGCATTTGGGCAGTTGTTGACGGCAGGCAGTTTCAAGCCTTCGTTCCAGCAGTGGCGGAAGAACGGCAGCCCCAGTGAGCTTGCTCCCGCTCTTGGCGGCGTTCTTGCTCCCAGCGATGGGGCCTGGTTGTAAGCCCTCTCCTCCAGACGATAACGGTGATCTCCGTGTGACCATGTTCACGCTGGTATTCCTCCGCGAGTTCTCGCTCTTCGCGTTGGAGACGCCTCTGCCCTTTCCATTTGACGGCGCCACTTGTTAAGGAGATCCCTGGGGTAGGCCTGCGCCTGGAAGATGACTCTCCGTGCTCGTATCGACTATTCGTGGATGGGCGCGCTGCCGGAAGCTATCGCCAGTGATTGCGCCGATCGGGATCCGCTGTGCCAGATTCGCGCGCTTGTGGAGGTGAGGACTTTATTTGACTTTGCCTGCCTCTGGGACCTCCGGAGCTACCATGCTCACTGAGAAGCACACGGGCTCGTCTGGGCGAAGGGGTTGGCATCGATCTTTCATCTTGCCATTGAACTTGATGTGTCCGTCCTGGATGGCCATCTGGATCCTTGTCCTGAACACACGGCAATCATTAATAGAATGAGTGTTAGTGTTATGAAAGTCCGCAGTACTTCTTGTCCTTAACCCCTCCAGGACGCAGCATCGGGTGATCCGGGGTAGCCTGACTCTCCTTCGGCGACCAGAAACTCGAAGAGCTTGTCGGCCTTGGTGACGTCGAAGTCGTATGCTCCCTTCTGCTGGCGCAGCCATTGCCTGTTGGCCTGGGTCGGCTCTTTGTCCCAGTTGAGCTCTGTAGCGGCCACCTCATCTTTGGCATCGGTATAGTCATCGGCTTCGTCCAGGAAAGCCTGATACATCTGGGCCGCGACATTGTCCTTCTGGAAGCGCCCTTCCCCCCGGAAGCCTTGCGCTTGGATAGTCATTTCATTCAGCCGGCGAGAGAGATGACCCAGGTCCTCAAACTCCTGGCCGAAGAGCTTGTCTCTGATGCTCGGGAGCATGCCTACCACGGCCAATGGTGGAAGTTGGTCGTCCGGCAGGTACATGCCGAAGCACTGGCTCTTGACTTCCCTAAACCTGCGCAGGTAGTCCTGCGGTGTCTCATTTGGCCTCTGTCGTACGTACATGATGTCCACCAGCTTCTTCTCTTTGGTACCCATGTAGAAGTGCGTATGGAACTTTTGCTCCAAGTCTGCCCACGAGAGAACAGAGCCCGGCAGCAGAGACGTGAACCAAGCGAATGCCGGCCCAGTGAGCGATGACGGGAAGTACCGAACCCTGAAGGCATCCTCGGTATTGGCCTCTCCAAGCTGGAGCAGATAACGACTAATGTGCTCCACCGTGCTAGTGTCGTCTAGACTGGAGAACTTGGATAGATCTGTCGGTACTTTGACTCTGGGAGGCAGGGCCACACGGTGGAACCATTCAGGGAACGGAGACCTATAAGCATGAGTGCCCTTAGGCTTCAGGCCGAAAGTGCGTTGCATCATGTCCGCCATCTTTTCCAGCATGACATCGACATTAGAGTCGGTAGTCTTTTCGGCCGTCGGCTTCCCATATCCCGGATGTGGGGCACCCTCTATGTTGTGAGGCTCAAGCATCTCGTGGTACCCGTTTCCGTAGTAGTCCTTTATGAGCCTGCAGGTTTGCGGGGAGATCCTGCGTGTTGACTCTGGCGGTTGACCCCTGGCGCCGATCGTGAACTGACCCATGGTCGGCAATCGGCCCTCTGGCGTCTGTTTCTCTTGAACGACCAGCCCGCTTGATTGAGCCCGGGCGGGGTCTCTTCGCCAGCAGCTCCTGCCCCCCTAAGGTGATTCGGCAGGTTGAATAGATGTGGTCCTGCTATAGGGCCAAACTCCGCCTCCATAAGCTCGTTAGCCTTGGGGCCGAATTGGGCGATCATGATGGTGCGGAAGGTGTTGAGAAACGCTCCATGCATGCGGCCGATGGTGCCAGAGACAGCTTCATTGACCATGTTAGTCATCTTCAGCACTGCCTCCTCATCCCCGGGATTAGTTGGGTTGAGCTGAACGGGCCTCGGCAAATCATGCAGACGGCGGACCTTTCCGCTCTTGTTCTTGGAGAAGGCCTCTAAGCACTTGGCCTAAAATTCGGCGCAAGCGTTAAGCACCTGCTCTTTGTACTCGTCGGGTAGCTCGGCGAACTGCACCCGCACGAGCTCCGCCTTATTGCTGGTTTCAGTTTCAACGACTTCAACCATTGTTCCAGGAAAAAGAGGTCCCACTGGGCGTGCCAAAATGTGTGTTGGCACCAAAAGTGACGCACTGTGCCAATCACACAGCAAGCCGGAGAAGCTAGCTTCAAACGTGGCCCAGGTGCTCAGAAGTCCGGTGCGTGCCAGTCAGTTTGTCCTGCAACTAACAAAGGAGATAAATTGTTAAACACAAAGCTGGAACATGCCGGGTATGACCAGACAGTTCCAAGATGTACGGCCCTGAAGCCACTTGCGACGACATATAGCTATGAAAGCTATCTGCCAACAGATTTAAAGATCATTCGGCAGTATGAACGAAGTTACGTGAGTAAAAAGTTGCCAAATACATTTGTATGAGAAGTGTACTTGCATGGATATTAACTATGAATTGAAGTTTAACCAATCTCGATTGTGCAACCGAGTTGGGATCCATGGGGATTGAACATGCAAACCGAGCATAATTAAACTAATCTAAAGCCTGCGCCTGCCGCACGACACCTAGCCTTGTCATAGATCAAACATACTTAACATGCATGAACCCTCACCACGTGGCAATCTAGATATGATCAAATCGGCTATTACGGATAATAGATCTACTGCATGGAAGACTTTACAATAATGAATATGAAAGAACAAGATAGATCTATAAAAGACAGAGCCGAACCGATCAAGATCTAGATTGGGCAATAAAGCGTTACAACGAAATAAACGTAAAAAGACATGTAACACAAGTTAACTTGATGAATCTATTAGATCTTGCCAAACCTAATAGAGCCGATAACTATCTTGTTTATGCTAAGGTTACCAAGTAAGTGCCTGCTGCACGGTACTTACTCGCAATCTTATCATAAACCAAGACTTCCCGATCATCGAGTAATGATCCGCCGCACGACCATTACCAACAAACGAGACTACTTGCATCATGCCTAAATCCGCCGCACGATACTAGGCAAAATAGCAAGGTTGTCGGGACTTACGGAGGTCGACGGGTCGATGGCTCCTCTCGAAGAACACGACGACACGACTTGGACTCGAAGACGGCACGGTGCCGGTTTGGTTGTATTGATTGTGTACAAACGTTACAATAGTCTCAGGGTTTATATTTATACCCTGATGTTCTCTAAGTCCTAGAAGGACACGATTACAACGATAAAATTAGGAAACTATCAAAAACATGATGCCTTCCGCTCCAAGCTTCCTTTAATAACCGGCATGCACTAAAATGACGAGATCCCCATCGCTAAATCTTCTTGACATGCCGCATTTGTCATCTTCTGATGCAAACCGACTTGGCTTGAGGTAGCCGATCGCAGCGTCACACTGCCGAATTCGCTCGCCATTGACCAGTCGCCTCCACAGCCTTGCCGAACCTACTAAGTTAGCCGACCGCGTCCGCCATCTGCCGAATCCCCTCAGGCAGTGATTTCTCTGACCCTGCACTGGGCTGGCCTACTTGTCATAGTGCAAAAATTATGTATTAACAGTGCGCTTGTACACTTAGCGGGAGGAACACAGGAATCACTGGTATAATCTTATTTGTACCTCTACGATCTTGCATACTACTTAAGTATAAGAGTTCGTGTTCATCTTGGTTCTAAGTTCTTATCATGTTTAAGCTTTTGCTAACATAGTCTGCGGAACTGACCGTTCACCCTTGGGTGGGTGCTCTAGTAAGAGGGCGCAAGTCCTAGCTACCACTAGAGCAGTGGCCCTTAGCGTAAACGCGGTGTTTCGGCTAGGTGGATGCAGGTTGGTTGCTTGGCTCTCCACGGTTGAGGAGGTAGGCGGCAGGTGGTGACAGCCCTATCCGTCCTTTGTAATTGACCCACGTTCGGGAGTTCAGGTAGAGCTGTATCGGCATAGACTGGGAAACCAGTCTCCACCCGTTGACCAAAGTAGGCTTTGCTGGCTGAGTTTATATCACATAAGGACCGGTTCCTTAGAAGAACCTTGCTACCCTCATTACCCTTCTTCTTTTATTATCTGGGAGAACTAGACGAAGAGACCGGAGCCCACCGTTCCCTGTGGAAAATACGATACCCTGAATACTCCGGGTGAAGTGCTACAGCGGTACTTCCATGCGCTTGCGGACTTTTCTGCTTACGCTAAGAAATACCAACAAGGCGTGGCCGAAAGCACTCATCATCAAGCTCTTCACATGTGTGCCTTATGCATGAGGTAACAAAAGTTCTATCTCTAGTGATAGTCATAGTGATAGTGATAGTGATGATGAGCTACCTCTTATGATCAAATTGTGCTAGATAATCTCAACTATGCTAAGGCTTGCACTAGTCAACAAAATAAAATAAATGCTTTCAAAGAAAAATTAGATATCTCACAACAGGCTTATAATGTTTGCTTGATCAATATGAAACTTTTTCGAACCTTAATGTTGAGCTATCTTGTAAAATTGAAAAACTTGATGCTAGTGCAAGAACAAGTGAAAGCACAATTAGTGATGAACATCTTGTAGAGTTAGCTAGCACACAAGATGCCTACAAAAGTTTGCTTGCTAAAATGAAAATCACGTGCAAACATTGTGATGACCTAATGTAAGTAAAATGGACCTCGGTCCATTTGACTTTGGATTTTGGTGTTTGATGATCAACATAACCAAATTGGACTAATTTGTTTGCAAGTGTTTGTTTTGTAGTCCAATAGGGTGCAAACATACTAGGACATACACATGTGGTTATCCGATGATCAACACCTCTTTTGACGGTCCTTAATGTCTATTTTATACCAACAACTATTGCATGAATTAACATGAAATGAACCATAAAGCATAGTTGTAGGGTTTGATTCTAACAAGTTCCACGAGTTGTGTTGCTCTCACTTGCTTTGCAGATTATCAATATTTCACCATATATAAAAGTATCTCAAGTGATGAAACAGATGACACCATTGCGAAGAACTCGTCGAAACGATCGAAACGGACATATGATTTGCTATATTTGGAGTCCCAGAGCGAGAGTCCTCGATGGATACGACTTGCAAGATTCTAGAACAATCCGGAACATTCCAAAAGACACAAGAAGGCGACCCATGGAAGGCGGGGCCCACCTGTCACAGAAGGAGGTTGGTCGGCCTCCCCTAGGTCGTTCAGCTTGGTACAGGGCCCAACCTCGCTCCGCTTCGCGTGACGCACTCCAACAGAACTCTTCAAACGCAATTTGGTCTATTAAGGCCCATGTGCATATGGCGAAGATCGAGTTTAGTACCACATCACTTGCTTAATGTGGAGGGGAGGCGATGAGCCTCTATATAATAAACCCAAGACCCCCCCCTAAAGCAACACATCATTATAGTGTTGTAGAGGCGTCCCTCGAAAGGATGATCTCTCTTCTCTAGAGAATTAGGGATAGACTTTCCAATGTAGTAGATTAGCTCTAGTTGGGAGTTAGGGAGAGCGGAGCTGCGCTCCGGTTTTGGAGGAGTCTTCAGAGATTTGGTGTATCTTTGTATCTATTTTTTTATAAGACTTATGCTTTAATATATTTAGCTTCTCTATTTACTTTATGCCTTTTGTATGATTAGTATAGTTGTTATATTTTGGCATAGGATCTCCGCTCGTATCGAGTGCTCTAGTTATAGGCCATAATTAGAGTAGTAATCGATAGATTAGACATGGTGTCTAGCCTATAGTTTACCTGAGGTTGCGCTCAGCCCCACGGATAGTTGTTGTAGCCCCAGGTGGTGACAGCCCTAATGGCCGACGTATTCCACCACGTTCGGGTTGATGTTTGTAGGACCATAGTCAGAACTTCCCAACCCCCTTATCACCCCTTTTTGTGGTTGGTATTCTGATGTCCCAAAGTGTTAATGTATGTCTGCTATATCTTTTCATCTTTGTTGCCTTAGAACCTAAGTAATAGAGAAGTGCATAGGAACCTTGATCTCTCCCGTTGTCGTCCCACTTTAGCTATCTATACATTTATCATGAAATTCTCTTTATGTGCTTTCATTCATTATCATATCATATATCAATTACTCCTGCTTCAGTCTAATTAGTACTCTAAGTTAGTAGATGCATGATAGTGAATTATTAGATTCTTAACCCTAGCTCCCAGTGGTAAAATATAAATAATGATACCTGGAATACTCCTGGTAAAATGCTACAATGGTGTTCTGTGCGCTTGCAGAATCTTTCATATTCTATTTGCACTAACGAACGTCAACAACCTCAAGCAAGACACTTGAACACTAGTAGAACACTTACAAATATCAAGCAAAGTCCAAGGCACAAGATTGGAGCCAAGACGGTGCAAGAAATCACGAAGAAACAAAGCAAATGGTAGATTGGACGCATGCATTGGACGCTGCCCTATAAGTGTCGGACACACCGATGGTAAACCCAAGCTCAAGTCAGTGCCAGCAGAAGCATTGGACGCTAAGACAGAGCACATCGAACGTGACCGTAAAACTGTGCAGCTTGCACAACATACATCAGACACGTCATATGCTCATCATACGTAGGAGGACTTATGCGTTTGATGCATATGCAGAGAGGTTCCAGAGAGGCTTCGAAGCCATCAGACGCGTCCGAGGGTATGACATCGGACGCTATCAGAGTCTAATGTGTATGTGAGCTAGGCTGGAATCTAGTCGTTATGTGACATCGGACGCACATCTGATGCTTGTTGATGGTACATAACTCCTATTTTAATCCATCAACTAACCCCATAAATGACCCATAAAGATCCAAAGAGTGTAGCTATAGGGTTTGATTCTAACGAGTTCCACGAGTTGTGTTGTTCTCACTTGTTTTGCAGGATATTCAATATTTCATCATAAGAAAGTATCTCAAGTGAAGAATCAGAGCACACCATTATGACGAGCTCATCGAGACGATTGAAACGGACATATCACTTGCCATATTTGGAGTCCTGGAGCGAGAGTCCTCGATGAATACGACATGGAAGACTCTGGAACCCTCTAGAAGCATTATCCATATAAAGATCAGGGGTGTAACAGACAAGATTCCATCAGCTACAGAATACCAGATTTATCCAGGGACCAGACAGGAAGATGGCGACAGAGAATCCAACCACGCCACGACTCGTTGCGCAAACCAATCGAACAAGGACTCCAAGTGAATAAGGAAGGTACCAGAAGACTCCCGACCGAAGGGGGAGGCTAGCGGTGGCCAGGGGGGTCGGCCGGCCTCAACCCTAGTTTGGCTGGCCTAGGCCCACCTGGTAGCTGCCCCACCTTCGTACGATGTGACCTAACTGACCTCTACTTTGTATTTTGACCGTTGTTCAAGGTCGGTTTGATCCGAGGGCTACAGTTCATCCCACAGGGCTATATAAGAAAGCCCAGACCCCCCTCCTGGAGGCATCGCATCATATCTCAATCACCAGATCAATCATTTAGTTCAGAGGTAGCCTAGCCAACCAAGAGCTCCACCATCCTAGGGCATATCTAGAATAGAATTAGAAGAGTCGAGGGAAGCTCGGATGCAAGATCTAGTCAGGAGGAGGCTAGGTAATTAGCCTTGTAACTTCTCTCTTATATCAACATTGTTCTTCTATTTGTCTAATTGTCTTCTAGTTCATCATCTTTGTGTTCTAATTGTGTTCTAGTTCATCTTCTAATTCATCTAGTTCATCTATGTGTTCCAATCTAGTTCTAATTATCTTTATAGTTCATCTTTGTGTTCTAATCTACTTCTAATTGTTCTTCTAGTTCTTATTCATATTCTAGTTCTTGTTCTAGTTGATACTTGTCATGACTTGTTACTATTTCATGTTCATAATTATAATGTTCATCGTCTACTTTGATTATATGTCTAGCATAGCGAGGGTATCTTTATGTTTATGCACTTGTTCGTGTAGCGCTCATTCCGATGATCAAGGGGTGAGCGGTCAACATTGTGTAAGCATGGTGCTTATATGTTGTTTACCTGCGAATGCACCCTATATTCGGGGTCAGCAAGTGGTAGTTCGCGAGGGTGACTCTTATAGCCTCATTGATTCCTCTGTAGCCCACTCCCCAAATATAGGCCTAGTAAGACCTGGTCACCTGGAGGGGATAGACTCTGGATCTGATCCTCCATGCATGATGTCTCCTATGTATAAATATAAGTTATTCTAACCATGATTGCTAAACATAATTGCACTAATTGATGTAGTCTATGACCTATAGTTAGAACCATATTAGGAAGTTTATCTATCTCTTTCTAGTTCTAGTTATGATCTAACCTTGGATGGGAATGCTCGGTGGAACTCTTTGGGTTTACTTTGTTCTATTTTATTTATCTTATTTATCATATATGATTGATTCCTATGTTGAGTGGATCTAGTGGAACTCTTATCATAATCATACATGTGTGTGTTATAGTTTGTAGATGTTTATCTCTTGCCACTCTCTTAAGTCTTAGAAATAGGGGCATAATATAAAAAACGATACCTTGGACACTCTCCTAGGTGAAATGCTACAGTAGATGTATTTTATCTGTGCGCTTCCGGATAATCTCATTTCATATTTTATAAGGGCATGTTCGTAAATACAATCCACATCTCTAGTGTCACTGATAGTGGTGACAGCCTAGCGTTAAAGGTAATGCTGTTAGATTTGTTTACCTACATTTCAGACACCATTATCTGATGTGATGCTAAGAGATATCAACAAGCATTTCTGGCGCCGTTGCCAGGGAATGATGGGAGCACATGTGTAATTCCAAAAGCACATCCCCTGTTGTTTGGATACATATGGAAATTTCGTTGCCGCAACCACCTGTGTAATTCCAAAAGCACGTCACACCTAGTGTTCTAAGTTTCTCAAGAGAAGACCAGGAGATAATAGGATATAAGTTGAATACATAGGAAAAACTCTACACACATGTTTATGATAATTGAGACACACTATTGATCTTCACTCAAACAGGCTCACCCTATCCTTTGTCTATTTGTTGAATATCTTATTGCAGGTTGATGTATGACTGGATTTGATCGACCAGAAAACTACATTGACGATCCTGAAGTTTTGATCCGAAAAGCCAAAGCCAAAGCCAAACTCAGGAAATCTTCAACCACGTTGACCGAAGACACTCAGGCAAGAAGCTTAACACTAGTGTTAGAAGATATGGCTGACAAGACTCTCCGTGATTTCTCTATGCCAACCACTGCCAACATCAGGACTGGACCAACAGTCAATGTGGGAACCGAGGGATTCGAACTCAAGCCATCTCTGATCAGCTTGGTGCAAGCTAGCCAGTTTTGTGGGAAAGCACATAAAGATGCGAGTGCTCATCTCCCACACTTCCTGGAGATAAGTAGCACTTTCACTATCAAAGGGGTCACTAAGGATGCCATATACCTCCACCTATTCCCATTCTCACTTTTGGGAAGAGCGAAGCAATGGTTCTACTCCAACAAAGACAAAAACACTACATGGGAGATCTGCTCCACTGCTTTCCTAGCAATGTTCTTTCCCGTAGGCAAGACAAATGTGAAGGACCAGAAGTGCTACCAGAAAGCGACCAGAGGGGCGGTGAATGGGAGCTTCAAATTTCTTTTCCGAAACTTGTTGCCACTGTCCCAAGAATCAACCCCAAGATCAAACCCTAGAGCTTGCAAGTGTCCACGACCCTAGATTTAGGGTGGATGCTTCCAAGAAGCACAGCGAGACACTACACAACTCTAGAAACCCAACGCAAAAGCCGGAAATCAAAACCGACAACGGACGAACGAACCGTGGACGAAATAGTGCTGAAGACACAGCATCAGACGCTGGCAGCGTCCGATGGTCTG
This sequence comes from Coix lacryma-jobi var. lacryma-jobi, assembly GCA_009763385.1. Taxonomy (NCBI): domain Eukaryota; kingdom Viridiplantae; phylum Streptophyta; class Magnoliopsida; order Poales; family Poaceae; genus Coix; species Coix lacryma-jobi. The sequence goes on from CM019828.1 coordinate 64,850,344, forward strand.
GCACCGGAAGCGTCCGATGTAAAAAGACCCTTACTAGTGTTAACACCAGATTTTTGCACGCACAGGAGACGACAGATGGGCCAGTGTGCGAGATGGGCGTATGATGCATTCGGCAAATGACCAAGGTCAGTTAGTTCTCGGGGTTTTGGCAAGTGCCTGTGTGGTCGGCTATCTTGCAAGGCGGTGATTCTATTCGGGAAGCAAATATGACAAGTGAAGCTGACTTGCACGAGAAGACACGTAACGATGGAGGACGCCAAGAGAAAAAAGAGGAATAGGACTCATATTTTCCAAGTTTTATTGTGTAAATCGTAATCTTCCAGGACTCGTATTTCGCCCAGGGTATAAATATAAACCCTCGGCCATTGTAAAATTGTTCACAACCATAGCAATACAAACCGGCCCCGTGCCACCTTTGAGTCCTTAGTCGTGTCGTCGAGTTCTTTGAGAGGAATCATCTATCCGTCGACCTCCGTAAGTCCCGATAACCTTGTTATCTTGTCTAGTATCATGCGGTGGATTTAGATATGATGCAAGTAGTCTTGTTTGTTTCCAATGGTCGTGTGGCAGACCCTTGTTAACGATCAAGAAGTCTTTGCTTATGCTTTGCTTATGAGTAGATACCGTGCGGCAGGCGTTTATTCATATGTTTTGCAAAAGCGAGATAGTTATCGGCTCTATTAGATTTGGCAGATCTAATAGATTCATTAAGTTAGCATGGGTTGCATGTTTTAATTAATTTTGTAGCACTCTTTTGCCCAATCTAGATTGATCTTTGTTCGGCCTTGCTTTACAAGTTTATTTATACCTTTCAATGTTTGTAGTTCTTCATTGCATGATTACGATGGCCAAATTATTTTCTAATCTAGATTGTTACATGTTGTGGGTTCATGCATGTCAGTCATGTTTAAGCTTAGATAAAACTAGGTATCGTGCGGCAGATGCAGGTTTTAGATTGGTTTGATCATGTTTGTTTGCATGTTCCTTCCTCATGGATCCTAATTCGGCTAGCTTGCCAAGATTAGTTACACGTCAATTCATAATTTATCTTTATTCATCCAAGCATGTCTTTTTCATGTATGTTCAGAGTTAGCCGAATGACCCTTAAACCTGTTGACAGACAGCTTCTATAGCTGTGTGCCATTGTGATTGGCTTCAAGGCCGTAAATATGGAACTGTCTGGTCTCACCTGGCATGTTCTAGTTTTATTCTCACAGTTTTATCCCTTGTTGGTTTTCCGGTCAAATCGACTGGCACGTCTCCGGATTTCAAACCGTTCGGGCACCCAACTGAAGCCACGCTTTCCGGCTTGCTGTGTGTGAGGCGCGGTGCACCACATTTTGCGCCAACACACTTTTTGGCACACCCGGTGGGACCTTTCATTCCAAGATGCCTGAGTTCGACAACACTCAAATCCTGGAAGTGACCATGGATGAGTTGCCACCAGACTTGAAAGATCTAGTACAACAAGCATGCGATGAGTTTCAGCGCAAATGCTTGATGTCCTTTTCTAAGAACAAGAGCAACAAAGTTTTCTAGAAGCAGTCACTCTCAAGGACTCTCCTTCCTCATCAATCTGATAGCACTGATGAGGAAGATATTCAGAAAATGTCCAAACTTATGTACAAGACTGTATCGGAGGCCATGACCAATCATCAGTCAGCTTTCTTAAATACTTTTCGTGTAGTCATGGTTGGTATTTTCGTCCCGGCAATAGATAAACATTTTGAGGAAGCCGCTGGTCCGATGCAGGGGCCACTGTTATTCCCCGTTTCCCAACATCAGAGGAAAACTGCTGAAGACGGCGGAGTTGGTTCAAGCAAAGGTGGGATGATCCTTCATCAGGCACAACAACCTCCCACAACTGAGGGCCAACTTGCATTCGGCACAACGGGAAACGTCCCACCATCTGCTTTTAGAGTATCTCCAGCAACAAATAGGTTGCAGAAGAACGTGTATGGAGATGGGTATCAGGAGTTCGTGGATTACAGTGCGATTGATGCTTTCCCGAATCCAGGCTATAAAAATTCAGCAGGGGCATTTCTTGGGGGTCAGGCACAGGCTGCTCCAGATTCAAGTGTCGACCTCATCATGCATAGGATGGCCGACATGATGCAAAATCAATTCGGCCTGAAGCCAAAGAATCAGTCTTATGCTTACAAGTCTCCTACCCGGAGTGGTACAACCGAGTGGCACTTCCTCCAAGGGTGAAACCTCCTACTGATCTTACTAAATTCTCAGGCCAAGATGATACCAGTACTGTTGAACACATCAGCCGTTACTTGATGCAACTCGGAGAAGCATCTGTAGATGAGGCTTGGAGAATTCGGTATTTTCCACTGTCATTAACGGGACCAGCTTTCTCATGGTTCACATCTCTGCCAGCAAACTCTATTAATACATGGGCAGAGCTAGAACAGAAGTTCCACGCGTATTTCTTTACTGGTACCAACGAGAAGAAGTTGGTCGATCTCATGAGTCTGAGGATGAGAGCTAATAAGACTCCCCAAGAATATTTACGCAGAATCAGGGAGACTAATAATCTCTGTTATTCCCTGAAATTACCAGATGATCAATTGCCAGGGATAGCTATAGCTGGTATGTTGCCGAATATCAGGGAAAAGTTGTTCGGCATGGAGTTTGATGATCTTGGGCAGTTATCACAACGATTGGCAATGATGAATAGTTAAGCTCAGAGGTTTAGGAGAAATAACCAATTCCAGGAAGGTGATGTGGCTAGCGAAATGTATCATGCTTTCTTAGAAGAGGCAGCGGAGTATGACGATGAAGATGAGGTTGCTGTAGCTGAGTTAGTCTGGGCAAAAGAGCCGACTCAAGTCAATCAATGATGGTTGAGGCAGCAAAAAGGTACCTATGATTTTGATGTCTCCAAATCAGATAAGCTATTTGAATTGCTATTGAAGGATGGACGCATCAAGTTGCCGGATGGCCATCCCATGTTGCACCCTAAAGGGGTTAAAGACAAGAGGTATTGTGGTTTCCATAACACCAAATCTCATTCTATAAATGATTGCCAAGTATTCAGAGTGCGGATCCAGAAGGCTTTCCAGGAAGGGCATTTGAAATTCGACGGCAAAATGTAAATTGATGGTAGCCCTTTTGGACAGAATACGTGTCTTTCTCTATTAACATGGTCAATGCAGATGACCCCAGGGGCAAAAGCAAGATGAAGGTGTTAACCTCTGATAGAGCGAGAGAGACCGGTGCTGTTGACCCCAATCGGCAAATCACGAATGAAGAATTTCGGCAACAAGTTCATTTCCAGAATAGCCAAACTGAGAGGGGTGAAGCTTCCAGGCCCAGAGTCACGACACGCATTTTATTAAACAAATGGCGACGGGAGCAAGAATGGTACCAGAAGCGGAAGTTTTATGAGGAACAGAAGTTCATAGAAAAACAACGGAGGTATGAAGAGGAGATGCACCGAGAAGAATGAGAATATATGAGAGAGCAAGAACAGTCTCATTGGGAGTGCTCATTCTTCAAATATTGTTGGAGTGAAGGCTTGAAGCTGCCTGTTAAGAACAATTGCCCTGAATGCAGTGATCAATATTCGAGTCAACCGCCGTTCGGTCCATGAAAGGCTACGGGTGCGAATCCCTGAGGACGATCGGCGCTTAAAAATAGACAATTCCGAGAATCGGCAAGGGAGAAGATTTGCCTATCAAAGTTGGGCTCACACTGAAGAAGAAGAATATCGTGAATATGTTTGGCAGAAAGGACAGTGGTGTCCACCAGGGTTGAGAAGGAGCTAGAAAAGAAGAGTGCAGCGCCTAAGGAACAGAGAATTGGCGCAGGCAGGCGCTAAGACAAAACAAATTTGGCGTCCTAAGGAAAAGCCTGATGAAGATGATCGTTCGGCTGATGCGTGCATGACATTCTTTCTCCCATCAGAATTCATAGCTCCCGGAGATCAAGACATCCAAGAAGAAGTGTATTCAGATTTTGACGAAGACGAATACCATGATCTCATGGCTCAGCTCGTTTTGGCTCAACGGGCAGTTTTTGATAAACCAGCTAAGCATCGACATTTGAAGCCACTTTATATGAGGGGGTATGTTAATGGCAAGCCACTAACCAAAATGTTTATTGATGGAGGAGCTGCCATAAATATCATGCCATATGCTACCTTCAGGAAACTTGGGATGGCAAGTGAGGATTTATTGAAGACTGACATGGTGTTGAGGGACTTTGATGGCAATTCTTCTGAAACTCGAGGAGCAGTTCATGTTGAATTGATGATCGGGTCAAAAACTTTGATTACTACCTTCTTCGTCATCGATGGCAAGGGGGCATATAGTTTGCTTTTAGGAAGGGATTGGATACATGCAAACTGCTATGTTCTGTCAACTATGCATCGAATCCTCATTCAGTGGATTGGAGATGACGTCAAAATTGTCCATGCTGATGATTCAGTGAGTGTTGCTACTGCAAAACCTATCTACTGGGAATATGATGGTGTCGAGTGCATCTCTGGAAGTGTTTGGGAAGTAGGTCTTGTGAATGTTTTTGACAAGGACCAACAACCGATTCAAGCAAACGGCTCTTAGAGCAATTTTTGAATAATCCAATTGATGGTAACGAAGGAGAATTGGGACGAGGTTTCGTATCGGTTGATGCGTTAGAAGAGGTAAATATTGATAATGAAGTCGAAAACAAGACCGATATGGGTCAGTACAAATTTGGATCCAGAGTACAGGTCAATGTTGATAAACCTTCTGAAATAATTTTACCTTTTCCTCCGTTACCGAAGCTCAAGGAAGATCAAGAAATTCGTATGGAGTGACGTACAACAGAAAGTTTTTGATGAAGTTAAAAAAATATATATGAAGGCGCCATCAGTGTTTTGTACCTCCACAGCTTGGTAAATCTTTCAAGTTGTACGTGACGGCCGATAGCCTAAAGATAGGATCTGTAACAAAACCGACCAATTTGCACCAGATTAAGCACCGAAATCTCAGCTTATCGCAAAGATCATCAAGTACTTAAGCTCGTACAAACCCGATAGTCCGGAAATCTCGAAGGATTTCAAATTATTTCAACAACATCCAGCCAAGACCGTAATAGTTCAGCGAACATGCTCACAAGTTACATCACAGTTGCACATAGTTCAAATACATCGGAGTACGAAACAATACTACAAACCATAGTTTTTAAGTAGTAGCGGAAGCAACATAGTCTGAACATAAGTTTGGATCGTTCTTAATACAGTGCCAACCATCTGACTAGGTCCCCAAAAGCATAAGATAAGATAAGTGGTGACCATGCCCCTGGTCTAGTCATCTCCCGTAACCGGGTACAGGCAGTTCTCACAGTAGCCATAGAAGCATTGGCCATCTGCAACAACAAGGGAATAAAACCCTGAGTACGAGAAGGTACTCAGCTAGACTTACCCGTCATAAACCAGAAATAAAGAGACACCAAGGATCATGCAAGGCTATATCTGGGGTTGGTCATACTTACCTTTTTGCATAAAAGCATTTTCATTATTAAATAATCATCGTTAGAGTATTAGCAGTCAATTTTATATAATCAACCTGATTAACTAGATTTGCACCTGATCTAGAGCAAGCACTTGACTACTTAATCAAGCAAGAGTGACTATCTCATCAATAGCCTTTCAGATTTAGCATCATAACCATCTTTAGTTCCATAAGTTCTACGGGCGATGCTCTACAGTCAATTGCTCACTGTCCAGGAGCGATGGCGATTATAATCGATTCCTACCCAGCTGGGGATAAAATGTCTCACACTCGCCCGGCACATCCGGCTACGGCAGTCGTAAGCTACCAGTCAGGAGATTCGAGAACACAACGCGTGAGATGGCCATGGGCTTGTTGATGGTCCTTAAACACCTGTTTTACCATCAACAATTGACCCTAAAGTCCACCAAAAAGGCATGAAATGTAGTCAAATAGGTTTCAAACTAACCAAATTCCACATGTCCATAGATTTCTATTTGAATGCAGGATTTGGACCAAATTTGAAGAATGAACCCACCAGGAGATGAGCCCAATCACCAGGACCCATTTGGGCCCTAGTGGGTGGCGCCCGCCACAAGGGTGAAGCCCACATTCTCCCCTGCCACGTCACTGATCCGTGTGACCACCCCAAGGCCAAATCTTGGCCCTTGGTCACTAGGTCAGTGGCATCAGACGACTCAGGAGGAAGTGGCGTGGATCAAGACCGATTGGCGGTTACTCAGACATGCAACCGACCTAACCAGCGCCTCTCTAGAGCTCCTGGATGCCGTTGAAGCAAAGGCGGTGCATCCAACGGTGATGAGGGTGGCGGCCGCCACCTAGGGCTGGCGCCCGCCACTAGGGTTAGCCCTAGGTCGGTTGGCTACCCACTATAAGTACCCCCCTCAATCCACAAGGCTATAAATACCTCCCTGAGGCATCAGTTCAACATACACCAAGAAAGACACCAAGCAAAGAGAAGCTTGGCTAGAGCCAGAGAGCTAATAGCTTAGGGTTTAGCCAAGCTTACGCAAGTAGGTAGCTAGTAGAGCAAGGCATCTTTGCCCTCGTGGGAGCGCTGCTCAAGGCTTAGCTCAAGAGTAGAAGCGTGCGAGTGATCGGTCCTGGAGTCGGGAAGAGTATTCCTTCATCTCCAGTTCAGGTTTTTCTCTTGTATCTCAAGCACTTTACTATATTCTAGTTCATCATTTCAAGTATTACTTTATTCTACTTATCAGTATTGAGTAGTATACTTGATTGATTGCTTGAGTGCCTAGCTATCCTATAGTTCAATTCACATAGCCATAGTAGTTAATCTCTAGTGAGCTTAGTGTTTGATCATTGCCAATAGGTCGCTTAGTTAGTTTAGTGTTTATCTTATTAAGTCAAGTATTTGCTCTGACGTCTGCAAGGGCGTCTCTATTCAAAGCTAGGGTAGAGATAGTTAGAATATAGTTAAGCGTGGTGCTTAGTTATAGACTTACATTCAGATACGGCTGGACCCCCGGATAGTTGTGGTAGCAAGCAGGTGGTGACAGCCCTGTGCGCCTTGAATTCCACCACATAGTTGGCCCAGTTTAACAGTAAGGCTCGTTGTGCTAGCGTTCAACCTAAGTCAGTGGTAAAGGCTAGTACGCCTCGATACTTGATAAGATAGGAATAAAACTTTACTTAACTAGGTTGCTTTATTGACATTTGCCTGTCTTGCTTCGTAGTTATCTTGCTCTGTGGTTATCTAGGAGTAGTTATTAGTTAGTAGTTAGTTATCTTTAGTTATCCTTAGTTATCCTATTCTATCTATCTAGTTATCCACCTTACCTTACCATCCATTTCATCCTTACCTATCCACCCACATATTCTTTCTAGCCTTCCATCCCCTCTTTTCCCTTCTCTCCTTTTCCCTTTTCTCTTTTCTTTGACTCTCATCCCCTCCTTGACTCGACTCATACACTGCCCTAGCCTTCCCTTGGGATCAAATAAATCGACACCTGGTACTCCCAGGCGAAGTGCTACTACGATAGTTCTGTGCACTTGCAGAATCTCCTCTTGGTAGATTGCAATCTCTCTAGCTAGCTCCTACTAAAGTCGGGATTGACAACCCCACTTGACATTAGTAGATAGCTGCTTTAGCTTCACTCCTTTAGGTATAGTGACCGGGCTTGCTACAAGCACTTCTGACGCCGTTGCCGTGAATAGATTTCATAGTCTATTCCTAGTAACAACATTAGCAAGTGCCAACAAGCATCTCTGGGCCGTTACCGGGGATAGTTGCAAAGCTCTATCTTTAGTGAAGCTAAGAACTACCAACAGGGCCCTTCTACACCGGGGGTTATCTCAGTGCCAGGTTGCTCAAGCTATAGCTGCCCACGGTCATGCCAGGTCGATCAGGCCCTGCCTGCCCTCGGACCATGCTAGGTTGATCAGAATAGTTGCCCACGGTACTGCTAAGGCCCTGGGTGTTAGGCGTTAAAATCTCCATCACCAGCTCGAATAACCTTACTCGGCTTCGCGGGAGGTACTCTGACCTACTCCGTTAAGTGATCGACGTGTTCAATTTGACTGAAGAGGCATTCCCGAATGGGTCCTATGCGACACGGACGGGAGACTACTAGCACACAGAACCCATGTCCTGTTGCTCCTACATCCCGCCTCTGTCTCAAATTAATTATAACATGGTTATCTCCATGATAGCACAGGCTAATCATGATCAGTGTCCACCTACTGCGGGAGATAGGAAATCACCTGACTTTTACCGGTCTAAGCAGGGCTAAGCATATAACGAGCCTAGAACTAAACAGGGATATCAAGATAATAATTGCTGTGGACAAGGTATAGTAATAATGCATCAACGGTAGCATCCAATTCCTATAACCTAATGCACAGTCATTATCAGGTTAAATTATAAAACATTTGCAAACCGCAGGGGTTAGAATGCTCCGGGGCTTGCCTTTCACGAAGTCAGACGGACGGTGGTCGCGGCACTCGGGCAGTTCTTCGACGTCGGTCCCTCCGGCTTCCTCGGTAAGGGTCTCCTCCTGGTTCGGTTCTTCCTGCGACGGCGGGTTCGGGGTCTCTTCCGTTGATCCTATATGATGTGTAATATGTATGAATAGGATGAATGCATATAGAATGCATAGGTGATGCATGCACAGGACTAACAACAATCAGGAGATAAAACATGTCATCTACTTCATTCTCTTCAACAAGGTAGTCAACATCATCCTAATGGTTTTAAAAGACTTAACATCTAATCAACCATTTACCTTCCTAATTAACTGGTCAACATGGATAATTACCACAGCAACATCTACTAATTAACTTATTCTCATCTAAGTACTTGCTGAAATAAACCTATTTATTCATGCTTATAACAGCAACCCATCCTAGACAACTTCAGAAAAATCTACAAAAATTACCCTAGATTGATAACACGCACAACAGTTCACTGTCCAAATTTGAAGCCATTTGGATTTAAACACTGTCCCCTATGAAAAAGACAAATACCATGATGAAAAGGTGCTTTGAACTACACCTCATAATAGAAAGTGTCAAACAACATATTTCATATTTTTCTCCAAACTTCTTAGCACAAGAGCAGTCCACAAAAATTATCAGGTTCAAATTCCTTATATTTAATTACTACAAATTATACAAGGAAACACCATTTAACCATTTAATTGCTACTGCAAAAGTATTTCACAAAACATCCCCATATTATATTTTCCCCTGAAACTACTCTTCTACACAAGCCTAACAAGACTGAAATCACATTTTTCTGAGCTACACAGAATTAGTTATGCATTTCCAAGTTAATAGCAATTTCTTAGATTAAATTAAACTGCATATAAAAGTATCACCAAAAATGCATTAATCATTTTTCACAGGTAGATCTATTCATTCTTAATGCAACAAATTTGATTTAGAGGATTTGGACTTAAAATGAGCCTTGAATGAATTTTTGAAGCCTTTACACAAATTCTGCAAAAACTTAATAAAAGAAAACTTAACCTAAACTGCTACGGACACCCGGCGACAAACACCCGAAGACACAAGCAAAAACGCTACACGCACCCAGCTATCCCGAGCGCTAGCGTACTCAAACTTCTCTCCTTCTCTCTCGCTCTCACTGCCAATGGGCCCCGCTGGTCAGACAACCCCACTCGCCTGTGGCAGAACCTCCTGGCAATGTGGCCCACCTGCACACATCATCATCTCCCAGAGCTCTGATGACTGTGCACGTGTACCACGTTACTGGAAAGATCCGTCGGGAGTCCCGGAGAGAACCCCGAATAATCCACGAGTTACAGGATCATCCTCACCTTGAGTGAAATAACTACAACATTACAACATTTGATACAAAATAACATCGGAGCGCGGAAGCAAGGTAAGATAAACTTTACAAAGCATGAATAAGTTACTTTTCAAATAAACTTTACTTAGATTGCGGAAGAAGAGCAGCACTACAGAGCCTGACTTAGTAGAGCACCTAAGTCGAAGAGAGAAGCAACCAGATCATATCGAGCCCACGGACATGATCCACATGACCACCACGAGCTAAAAACCTGCAACAGGGGATTAACAAAACCCTGAGTACATGAGGGTACTCAACAAGACTTACCCGAATAAGAAAAAGACTCCAAGGGCATGCTGGCTTCAGGGATGTAGTGGGGCTAGCAGAAGAGGAGCTTTGCAGAAAAAGCTTTCTACTAGTTCATCCTATTTTCAAGTTTTAGCAGTGCATTAAGTTATTAAGCGGTATCCACTTTGCACCTATCTAAATCAAACACTTGTTTAAGCATCACAACTTATGATAAACTTCTCTGGCCATCATCTTCACTTGATTAAACTACGCTGAGGGTGCGAGGACGAGTCTCCTTTTCTCGTGGAGCAAACGACGACTCGAACCGCTTGATCTACCCAGTTGGGGCTTCCTTATCACACGACATATGTGGGACCGAACTCGCATATATCAACCTTCCCGTGGATCCGCTCAGACCGGACCGGAGCCGCGCCACCCGGAAGTACAATACATCACCGCCCTACAACGGCCTTGATGAGTAACGTCCATCAGTGGACCGGGCAGGGTGGGTACACGCTACTCCCGCCATCTCTACACTCCCAGTGCGCGGGTGTGCCGTTCCAGTAAGAGCATAGCCACAGTAGGGTGTTGGTATTTCTTAGCGTCGCTACTAAGAATAGAGTTTTAATCTATCCCCGGCAACGGCGCCAGAAATGCTTGTTGACACTTCTTAACGCACTCACTAGAAGTATACTATGGAGCCTAACCCCAGCAACGGCGCTAGAAGTGTCTGGTTGGTAAAACTAATGACTATTGGATAATTCCGCAAGCGCACAGAAATTACCGATGTAGCACTTCACCCGGGAGTATTCCAAGGTATTGTATTTATTTTATCCCAAAGGAAGCGATGACTAGAAAGACTAACAAGAAAAGGGATCCTATCTTAGATTAAATATAACTAATGTAGAGGTTGATAAACGAAGGGTAAAAGGAAGGTGATCATTCAGGATAATTAATTGAGATAATTAAAGATAACTAGTGTAGTATAGCTAGGTGGGAGGGGAACGAGTGAGAAAGGTTCCTGTGAAATTCTTAATCCACTCCCTTGTTCTAATTAATCAGATAGTAGATACAACTAGGATTGATTACCTTCACCTTGGTTGCTAGGGATAAAAGAGAGAGTAAAGCGATAGAAGGTTGTTCACCTAACCCAGTACTCAAGCGGATATTTGGCTTATGGACGCCTTACCTTTTAAAAACTAGCCTGAGTTCACGTGAGGGGATCTAGGTAGCCAGGCAAAATCTATCACCTTTTGCCCATGCGCCCCTACTGTCCGTGCAAGCCAGCGGCAACCAAAGATAATTCTTAGCCTAAGCACCACGCTTATGCTAATCCTGAATACTCTAGCTAATATACGATTAACTAAAGCATCATTTTACGGACGATGATAAACAACCAAGATGTTTGTGTAAGGATCACAATCTAGTATGTAACTACAAGACTAACTAGAGCACTACAATACTATTGCAAGAATAATATTGCACAAAGGATAACACCTTGAAATGCAGAAGAAGAATATATATAATAAATAGTTCTGGAAAGAGAAAGATACAAGAGCAATACCAGACTCCCAGAAGACGACTCCGGAGACCCCGAGCTTGCTCGACTCACTCTAACTCCCACACTAGACTACACTACAACTAGAAGGCTAACACTTGTATCTCATATGAAGTGAATCCTCTAATAAATCATGTGTTGAGAGGGTGGATGAAGCCTCTATTTATAGGGGAAGGTGGAGTAGGGGCTACTCCGCGCCACGTCATCGATCCGCGTGCTCCCCATCTCTCATCCCTTGGATCCACCGTCATTGTAACCGCCATGGATGGATGGCCTTGATTTCTTCACGTGTGAAACATGTGCAAACAACCGACATTGGAAGGGGTTCACCCTGGGGTCGGCCGACCCCAGCCAATGACAGGTGGGCCCACCACTTTGCTTCTAGAAGGTGCTGATGTCATCAGGCTGAATAGTGTAGCCAGGGCCCACCAAGGGGGGGGGGGGGTCGGCCGACCCCCTATGATAGGGCTAGCCCACCAACTTGTGTCCCCTGATGTCCCCACATGTCATGGAGCATGGTGTCATATGTTGGTTGCATTTGCTTTCTTGTGTGGGCCCATGGATCCATGTGCTTCTCATCTTTCACCGTTGAATGCAAACACATTTCTGATCTGATGGTGGAAAGTAGCTTGGTGAAGCTTCACTTGGATAGTGCCACATCACCAAGCCCGAGGAGCTCCCATGGTGCACTACTAGAGAACAGGCCTTTGGACGATCTTTCAATTGAGTTTTAGCCTCGGCAAAAAATTGCGTCCGGGGCTAAAGACCTTTAGTCCCGGTTGATAACACCAACCGGGGCTAAAGGTGAATCTTTAGTCCCGGTTGGTATTATCAACCTGGACTAAAGGTCCTGAACCTTTAGTCCCGGTTGGTATTACCAACCGGGGCTAAAGGTTCACCCTTTAGCCCCGGTTGGTGTTACCAACCGGGACTATAGGTCCTTTTAGCCCCGGTTGGTGTTACCAACCGGGGCTAAAGGCCCTTCCCGAGTGGATTCAAAAGGAAAACATCCAGAACTACATCACGTGGGTTGTGTAGCTCAGTTGGTAAGCGTGCCTGAGGCGAGAGGTGCTGAGTTCGAATCTCACAAATGCACATTTATTTTTTCTCGTGGGAGCCTTTAGCCCCGGTTGGGAAGGCCCCGGGACTAAAGGTTGGGACCTTTAGTCCCAGATTGCTAGCCCCGGTTGGGAAACCGGGGCTAGAGCCCCTTCCCAACCGGGGCTAAAGGCCGATTCTCTAGTAGTGGTGGGGTCGGCCGACCCCACCTTAGGTGGGTCCTGGTGTCCATTTCCTTCTTATTGTGTTATACCTGCAAATCAAATACTAAGAGTACAAGTGGAACCTTTTATTGATAAAACATGTCTATGTCATGTCATTCTTCTCTATTTTCAAGCCTGTTGACGATATTTTGATATGTATTTTTATGCTATAATTATCGTCAACATATTACCTTAGTCTTTCATGGGGCTTATGGCCTTTCCTTTGTCTTAGGAAGTTGAGAGACAAAACAGTTAAACTTGAGCTCTACTTTCTCATTCTTTGCAAGTTTCATACCGGAGGTTTTTGCAATATTTCAAAAGAAGTCTTAATGTTCCTCATATGGTTCTCTCATGTCACTCAAAGGGTGTATGATTCCTCACCAAGGCATGTGGTAAGTGTTGCCTTCTCTAATTCATCTTACTTCTAAAAAGGTTTATATGGAGCTTAAGGTAGGAGTGACAAAGAATAGCATACTTACTGAGCATGTATTGTCAAGTTAAAGCTTGGATCTAAGAAGAGAAGTGTCATACCCCCAGATCAAGATGTGCAAGTGTGTGATATGTAGTGGACTAGAGTGCTTCTCTATTTGATAAGATCTCTCTCCCTCTTTTCTTCTTTTTTTTATTGAGACATGGCTACCATTTTTTTTCATGGACTCTCATATGTCCATAAATATTTATTTTGTCTAGCCTTTTGTGTCTCATTTATTGATTCATACTTGGAGAGAGATATACTAAAAATATGAAGCACTCTATTTTTGTGTAATGGATAAATGACATGTTTGTGCGTACTTCCAGTGTAGAAGCAGCAAGGATATATATATGGTGTGTGTACGTGATCTTGATCTTAGGAGTATGAAAAACCTCTTAACACAGATCAACAAGACTTAACAAGACTCAACGCTAAGCAAGCAACTTATGTGGAAGGTTTTTCACTACATCATATATATAAGGTTGTGGTAGGAATTTATCACCGTTGAGGACCAATTAAGATTTTGATTATTTTAAGAATAAATTCTCTAGTAATCATGCATGCTTAGAATAATATTATGGCAGCTCTCGTCTCACTATATCGTGTCTCACAACAACTTAGACTTAGTTCTAGCACATGCTACCCACAAAAGTGTTCAAGTTCATGGCGGTCTTATGTGAGCTAAGTGATCCATACTAAGGAAATATTAACAGAGTAACTGTTCATCATTTCCAAGAAAAGTAGACATGCATGACATATGAGAAAACATAAATAAGCATGAGAATTTTTTTTTGGCATTTTCTTATTATTTATTTATTTATATTATTAAGATACGATAAAAGAAATAATAAAAATGCTAAGATAGAATACTTACCTTAGTGGGGGAGAGAATCTCTCCCAAGCTTGTCTTTTTGTTATGATTTTTGTTTTTCACTGGGGTGGATATGGTGGATAGTATGGCGGGTATTGTGGGGATACTATGGAGGATATTGCGGAGGCGGGTATGGATGTGGATGTTGTGGTGGATACTAGGGAATATATGATGGTACGGGGATATTGTGGTGTGCATAAAGGTTGGCCCAGTTTCGGCCACTAGCTTCCTGGAGACTCATGAGTTGCTGCTGGGTTTGGACTGCAGTGTTGTGTATGGCTTCATGGCTAGTGCGCAGCATGCCGAACTGGTTATTAAGCAGCTCCATGTCATGACGCTCGCTGCGGGACCTGGTTTCCTGCGAAGAAGACATAGAAACTCGGGCACTCTGTACCCCAGATCTGCGTCTACTTCCGGGCTGTGAAGTGTGCATGGCGTCTCTCTCGTAGTCGCTGTCATCATCAGAGTCTTGGCGTTGAGCTGCCTGAGACTTGCCACGTGTGTATGGTCCTGAAAAACTCTAACGACCTCCCACTCCAGGAATGTTAGGGATTAGCGGTTGGCCCCCATATAATTTTAATTCCGGACATGGCAAAGTAAGTCTTGTTTCCGATTCACGAAACTTGAATTCAATGGTGTTGGTTGGACCACTCGCAATGACAAGTGCTTGGATGAAGTGCTCCTTTCTTAAGATGGTTCTAGGAGTTCTTATGAAATCATTAAACACATCAAGAATGTTTGCATGACTACAAAATTTTGTGATTATGGATGTGAAATCAAAAGATCCTAATCTTGATGGTGCACTTAACCAATGTTGTACCATGGCTTTTACCGGAGCTATTCGAATTTGATTAACCATGGCATATAGAATCCTAGCATCAATCTCCCTAACAATTCTTATGTCATCTCTAGGAAACAACGTGATGCCTATCCACCTATGCATGAATCTTAAAGTGGGGTGAAAAATATGACTTGTGCGTGGTTGTGCTTTCCCAATTATGTTATCCCCAGTTATATCATACCAAAACTCTAATTTGTCAAAGTCTGGCGTGGCTAGCTCAATATTTGTTGCACAGTTAACAAAGCCCAGGCATGTTGCAAATTGATCCCAGCTAAAATTAAATTCATTACCGCACAACCGGAAATAGATGGTAGTTTGAGTTTTTTCGCGGTGCTCATGAACTCTAGAGTAAGAAGCTTGCTACCCGGATACTGAGAAAAATCCCAGAAATCACCCCAACCTATTGCAGAAAAAAACATCGAAGAACTTCTCATCCATACCTGTGCAGTAGAGGAGATCGGGATCGAATACCTTGGTGTGCTCGAAGTTGCGGTTGCGGATGGAGTTGAGAGTGGCTAATTCTTGAGCGGTTAGCCATAACCCAGTTCCTGGGTCCTGAATCCTCAGGAGCTGCGCCTCTTCGTCGGGTTGTTGTTGCGAGTCCTCTGTGTCATGCACCGACTGCCCACTGGAGTTGGTGGTTTGAGAGGGTCTTGAGCTCTTGCTGAGAGCTACACGCATTTTCTTCGCAACGGACTTGAGTGGGTTCTTCATGCCTGGTAAAACGATGAACACTAATCGAGCAAGAGAAGTTAGTGGTAAGTGATAACCCTTCTTACCCTCCAATTACCTCTCTTGATTTCGTTGAGTGTTGATCACTAAAACAACGAACAAGAGTGTCAAAATTTTCTGCTGGTGGCTCTGGTGAAGCAACATAGGAAGGAGTGTGTGAATAAAAAGGAGGGAGGAGAGAGAGTTGCAGGTGCAAGACATGGGGTCGGGCGACCCCAGGGCACTCCCCCCATTTGCATGTGCCAAGCTTGAGTTAGTGGGTGTCAATCCTTGCCTAGCATCTTTGCAAAAGAATATGTCTCCTTGGATGCTTGCTCTTCTTTCTTGAAGCGAGTGATGGGTGGAAGAAAGAACAAAAGAGGGAGCAAGACATGACCTTGGCTAGTTGGCATGATGTGCATGGTGTGCTCACGGGGTGCATTGTCCAAATGGTGATTTGCTTAAGGAGTTAAGCAAATGTCTTAACCAAGGTTGGCAAGGAGTGATAGAATTAAGGGTTGCATGAGTGAAATTAGGAAGAGAGACCTACCCACTTCCTCAGGTTACTCATGAATGATTGAGTATGTGCACTCCTCTCATCAAGTTTATTTAAGCAAGAGATGAGAGAGAGATCATTATTCTAGGTCCTAGAATGCAAGTCGACAAGTATATGTCAGTTGATTCTTGCATCTCTATCTAGATGGCTCATGCCAGAAGGTGAGATGAGATGGGGCCTACCATGGGGTCGGCCGACCCCATCATAAACCCTGTGAGATGTTGTCCATAATCTAAGTGCACTAAGACATGTGTATGCTTTGGGAAAAGACTAAAAGAAGTTGAGAGGTTGCCATGCTAGGTTCATTTGAATGATCAAATAGGCTAGGTGAAGTGACATGCTATGTGATTGGCTATGTAACGAAGGAGCATATCAAGGCATGGCATAGATTTAACATAGACAAAAGTTGACAGGTGATGGTCACCAGGGAGGGGTCGGCCGACCCCACCCAGCGGCCCACCTGGTGTCCAAGTTTCAGTGGTGTTAAACTAGATGATTAAGTTAGTTTTATATTTTAACTAAAGTCAACAGAAAAAGGTAGTGAGAAATTAATGAAAAAAATGGAGTAAATGAAAGTTAAATTAAGTGTTAGTGTACTTACCTTGATGGAAGAGTGATTTCCTCAGGTTCCTGTAGCAGGTCCTTGGACCGGGGCAGGAATTTTCTTCGGAAGTGTTGCCGGTTGTGTCACCTTTTTCTTCCATATTCGCTTACTTTTTGCCCGTGGTTTTGGATTGGCCTTCTTCTTTATACTATACATGAGACTGACTACCTCCACGTCCACGGCCATGATTAGTGGGCATTGTGCAAGCTTGGGTTTGAAGTGGAATTTCTCTTGGGTCCCATTAATATTGAACTGAATTTCTCCAGCTCCAACATCAATATGTGCATTGGCAGTGCTGAGAAATGGTCTTCCGAGGATGAGTGAATTCTTCTTGTCTACGTCCATGTCTAGTACCACGAAATCCACGGGGATGAAGAATTCACGTATCTTGACGGGAATATTCTCCGCTATCCCCGCCGGATGGCGAATTGATTGATCCGCTAACTGCAAATATATTGATGTAGGGGACAAAGCAGCATGGCCTAGTTTATCAAAGATTACCTTCGGCATGACACTGACGCTTGCTCCCAAGTCGCACAGTGCATGCTCGAAGTGTTGTGTTCCAATAGAGCATTCAATGGTGGGACACCCAGGATCCTTCTTCTTTTCCGGCACTTGGTTTAATATAGCCGCGCTGCATTCTTCGGTTAGTTTAATTACCTCAGTTGTAGGCAGCGGGCGTTTGTTGTTGAGAATGTCTGTTAGGTAGTTGGCATAGGTCGGAACCTGCATTGCATCAAGTAATGGAATATTGACATACAACTGACGAATTACCTCGACGAATTTGCCGAATTGCTCGTCGGTTGTTTGTTTCCTTGTCCTTGGAAAGGGCAGCAATCTACTGGTGTCGAAGAACTCGTGTGGAGCCGTCTTTCCATGGAACTTGGTTTCATCTTCCTTGGATGGTTGTTCCTCTTCTTCTTCTTCTGCCTCATCTTCCTTGTCTTTTCTCGTACTCCTCCTTGTTGTTATATTAGGATTTGGTGGATCACGAGTGGTCTTACCCCCTCTCGTGGTCACCGCATTTAAGGTGTTGCAAGAATTTATAGAAGATGGAATAGTAGCAGCTATTTTTGCTAATTGAGACTCTAATATTTTATTAAAGTTCAATTGATCATTGACAGAAGAAGCAAGAGAATCAGTTTTAGAAGTTAAAGACTCAAGAACCTTGTCATTAGCTAGCAATTTTTTATTCATTTCTTCATTGATTTTAGCTTGCTTTATGACAAGATCTTTAAGTGAAGGCCAAATGGGGTTACCTTGGACTTTGAAGCGCGAAGTCGTTCCTCCTTGTTGAGGTTGCCCGTTGTTGGTGGCATACACAACTTCATGGCTTACATTTTGCACCTCGCTCTCTTGATTTGATTTGTATGCATGTGCTGAGGCGTACTGTTGGATGGCCTCTCGATCTTTCTTGAACTTGGCTCGTTCATCCAATTTCTTCATCAAGAGCTCCATCTTGTTGGAGATGGCATTCACTTCTTCAATGGTGTTCATGCCTCTCTTCTTAGGTTGAGGATGTTCTCCACTCCACCCTTGATTTGGCACTATGTTGTCAATGAGATTCTTGGCTTGAGTGATATTCAGGGATGTGAATGATCCTCTTGCAGCGGCATCAAGGTGACTACGGGCTACTGGAGTTAGCCCATGATAGAAACCTTGAATCAGGAGCCATTCCTTGATTCCATGATGTGGACATTCTCGGATGTACTCCTGAAGACGTTCCCATGCTTCGGGAATAGTCTCGTCTGCCTGCTGTTGGAAGCTTGAAATCTTGGCCCGTAGAGCAGATGTCTTGCCCATTGGGAAGAATTTCATGAGAAATGCATTGGCACACCTTCTCTAGGTGTTAACATCATCGGGTTGAGCGCAAAACCATTGCTTTGCTTTCCCAGTCAAAGAGAATGGGAATAAGCGAAGACGGATGGCGTCAGCTGTGACCCTTTTGATGGCAATGGTGCCACACACCTCTAGAAAGTGCTGGAGATGTGCATTTGCATCCTCATGTAGCTTTCCACTAAATGTACTGGCTTGCACCATAGAGATTAGCGATGGCTTAAGCTCAAAGTCTACTTCTTCTACTTCTACTCTCGGTCCTAAAGTTATTTGGGTGACTGAGGGAGATGAGAAGTCAGAGACTGAGGGGTTAGCCATTGGCTGCTTGAACGATGGTGCTGAGCCTCCTTCCTTGAGTGAATACAAGTGTGAGCTGAATCTCCGATGGGATACTAAACGACGTCTAATTCTCCTTCGGGATATCTCAGGGTTTTCTGATGTGGTTGCCTTGAATTGGTACTCACTCATACACTACCTTGCTTCACAATATAGAGAAGCAAAGGCAAAGGGGTAAAACCCCCTACAACTAATTGATACTAAACTAAAGATAGATTTCCGGATTCGTTCTTATTAAAAATTTCTTGGCTATGCTTCCCCGGCAATGGCGCCAGAAATGCTTGTTGGTATTTCTCAGCGTCGCTACCAAGAATAGAGTTTTAATCTATCCCCGGCAACGGCGCCAGAAATGCTTGTTGACACTTCTTAACGCACTCACTAGAAGTAGACTATGGAGCCTAACCCCAGCAACAGCGCTAGAAGTGTCTGGTTGATAAAACTAATGACTATTGGATAATTCCGCAAGCGCACAGAAATTACTGATGTAGCACTTCACCCGGGAGTATTCCAAGGTATCATATTTATTTTATCCCAAAGGAAGCGATGACTAGAAAGACTAACAAGAAAAGGGATCCTATCTTAGATTAACTACAACTAATGTAGAGGGTGATAAACGAAGGGTAAAAGGAAGGTGATGATTCAGGATAATTAATTGAGATAATTAAAGATAACTAGTGTAGTATAGCTAGGTGGGAGGACAACGAGTGAGAAAGGTTCCTGTGAAATTCTTAATCCACTTCCGTGTTCTAATTAATCAGATAGTAGATACAACTAGGATTGATTACCTTCACCTTGGTTGCTAGGGATAAACGAGAGAGTAAAGCGATAGAAGGTTGTTCACCTAACCCAGTACTCAAGTGGATATTTGGCTTATGGACGCCTTACCTTTTAAAAACTAGCCTGAGTTCACGTGAGGGGATCTAGGTAGTCAGGCAAAATCTGTCACCTTTTGCCCATGCGCCTCTACTGTCCGTGCAAGCCAGCGTCAACCAAAGATAAGTCTTAGCCTAAGCACCACGCTTATGCTAATCCTTAATACTCTAGCTAATATACGATTAACTAAAGCACCGTTTTACGGGCGATGATAAACAACCAAGATGTTTGTGTAAGGATCACAATCTAGTATGTAACTACTACAAGACTAACTAGAGCACTACAATACTATTGCAAGAATAATATTGCACAAAGGATAACACCTTGAAATGCAGAAGAAGAATATATATAATAAATAGTTCTGGAAAGAGAAAGATACAAGAGCAATACCAGACTCCCAGAAGACGACTCCGGAGACCCCGAGCTTGCTCGACTCACTCTAACTCCCACACTAGACTACACTACAACTAGAAGGCTAACACTTGTATCTCATATGAAGTGAATCCTCTAATGAATCATGTGTTGAGAGGGTGGATGAAGCCTCTATTTATAGGGGAAGGTGGAGTAGGGGCTACTCCGCGCCACGTCATCGATCCGCGTGCTCCCCATCTCTCATCCCTTGGATCCACCGTCATTGTAACCGCCATGGATGGATGGCCTTGATTTCTTCACGTGTGAAACATGTGCAAACAACCGACATTGGATGGGGTTCACCATGGGGTCGGCCGACCCCAGCCAATGACAGGTGGGCCCACCACTTTGCTTCTAGAAGGTGCTGATGTCATCAGGCTGAATAGTGTAGCCAGGGCCCACCAAGGGGGGGGGGGGTCGGCCGACCCCCTATGATAGGGCTAGCCCACCAACTTGTGTCCCCTGATGTCCCCACATGTCATGGAGGATGGTGTCATATGTGGGTTGCATTTGCTTTCTTGTGTGGGCCCATGGATCCATGTGCTTCTCATCTTTCACCGTTGAATGCAAACACATTTCTGATCTGATGGTGGAAAGTAGCTTGGTGAAGCTTCACTTGGATAGTGCCACATCACCAAGCCCGAGGAGCTCCCATGGTGGGGTCAGCCGACCCCACCTTGGGTTGGTCCAGGTGTCCATTTCTTTCTTATTGTGTTATACCTGCAAATCAAATACTAAGAGTACAAGTGGAACCTTTTATTGATAAAACATGTCTATGTCATGTCATTCTTCTCTATTTTCGAGCCTGTTGACGATATTTTGATATGTATTTTTATGCTATAATTATCGTCAACATAGGGCTTACCGTAGCATGTGACCAGTACTAACAAATAGTTCTCGATCCAATGGGCCAACAACGTACGGGTCCTGAGCGACACAGGCAGAAACACTACACCAGGACTCCATTCCTGTGCAGGTTACCCGCCCGGTCTCAGTTTAATAGTTATCATCATATTAGGGATCTCACGACCCATAGACAGAGTCGAAGAGAGAAACGGTAAAACCTATATCTCACGAACGATGAAGCCATCGATCGACTTCTAACGAAGTCTAAGCATTGCTAAGCATTTGGGATCGTCTTACCACTAGTGATGAGATATCATCAGGGGATTATCTGGAAAATCCAAGGTATTCATGCAGCAACGGTTTCATTCAACTCCTACTTACTTAATGCACATTTCACAAGACCTATAGTGTAATAAAGTATTTGTAAAATAGAAAGTGGGTAGTATGCACGGAGCTTGCCTGTGTTGTAGAGAAGACTAGGATCTCCGAAAGATCCACAGAAGTTAGCTCCTTAGAGACTTGAAGTTGAATCTTCACGAAGAAGGTTGTCTGACGAAGTTCTCCTCCTGAGGCTTGATCATATGGACCTCCTCGATCCGAAGCTTGCTCAACACGACCATCGACTCTCTCGTATGAACTACATGTATACAATGATGCATGCTTAGTATGATGCAATGCATGATAAGGTGCAGGACAAACAAATGCATAACAAAAGTTAATACAAGGTAAGGGGGGTCGAGTATAACCTTTCTTCAAGGTAGAGTTGCAAACCAACAAAACCAACTTGTAACCTAATAACTAGTGTTCCTAGGGTAGTGTGTTATTTTCATAAAATATCATTAGATGGATTATCTAAAGTGTTTAAGAGTGTATCACAAGCATCATCCACTGCCATGGGTCCTCGGAGTGGGGATGTCCCATGGTTTTCAATAAAGACTTTAACCATACACGGTGCAAAGCAAAACTTAATGGTTTATTAACCATGTTTCCAGTTGTTAGAGCAGACTACTCTAGTTCACCTTAAGCAAGGATAAGGTTATATATACTAACTTTTCTGAAAGTCCATTAATCTAACTATCACTTTATTTTTATCATCATTAAGTGATTCTAGAGTTAACTAAGTCAAACAATACAATCAAACACTGTTGTCCAGATTTTGGACAGATTTACACAATCAACTTGAACTATCTATAACTCGAGTTCCAGACCTCCAAAAATGACAATTGAGGACAATTTGGAAATCTTATCTAAATGTCTACAAACTTGTTATTAACACTGAAGGTTGATTCTAGACTTAACAAGGTCAAACAGTACAAAGAAGAAGTTCTGTACAGGATTTGGACAGATTCCAACACTGCACAAAGAACAGCCATATCTGGAGTTTCAAAATATTTCAAACTATGAACCTAGACTTTTCGGAAAGCTTATCTAATTACCTACACTTTTGTTATTATGAACTTGAGTTGATTCTACAGAAATTTAGGTCAAACAACTTGGGAAAAGATCTTTGTTCAGATTCTGGACAGATTTGATCATCCAACTTCAAACAGCCATAACTGGAGTTCTAGGTCATTAAAAGATATGATCCTTAACAATTTAGAAATCTTAAGAAATGTACTATAACTTTCTTTTTATGGTCAAGAGGTGATTTCCTAGTTAAGACAGCTCAACAACTTCATTTCTCCGATCTGTTCAGAAGGGAGGACAGACTCGACCTGAATCTTATTAAATCCATAACTCTTACTTTTACAGGCCTAAAATCATGAAATTTTATGACAAACTAGATATAGAAGTTTACTGCAACTTTCCTATTATGGTTAACAAGTGATTCCTTAGTTAACTAACTCAAACAACTAGACTACATAGATCTGTCCTGAAGTTAGAACAAATTTGATCATCCAACGAATGATTCAAGGTCTATCTAAGTCAAACAAGGCAATCATTCAGACCTGTTCGGAGAGCATACAAAAACCTGACACTGAACTTAGAAACGCTATAACTCCTAGACCATTTGACCTAAAATCATGAAATTTTAGGACAAGAAAGACATGACAGTAATCTACAACTTGTGTGTTATACATATTTACATAATCTGGTCTAGACATAACAAAGGGCAACAGCTGTAACTACTAAACTCCTAGGCCCAATGACACCAAATTTTAACAGAAGTTTAGTTATTAAATTATTTACAACTTTGTTATTATCATCATGAGATGATTCTATAGTTAATTAAGCCAAACAACATGGATAAGCATTTCTGTCCAGTTTCTGGACAGACTTTAATATTCAACTTAAATCATCCATAACCAAAGTTCCTAGCCTCCAAAAGTGGTGACATTAGACAAGTTGGAAAGCTTAACTAATTTTCTATTATCTTGTTATTAACACCAAGGACTAGTTCTAAACTCACCAAGGTCAAAGCAGCACAACAAAGCAACCATGTCCAAGGCCAGGGCAGATTTAATCACTTCACTTGAAATATTCATAAATAGAGTTCTAGGCTATAAACAATTGTGATATTTAACAATTTGGAAAGGTCATGAAAAGCATTTCAACTCTTATATTAAAACCTAAGCATGAATCACAACTTAACAAGGTGAATCAAGTCACTAATTCAGATCAAGACAGAATTTAGGCAAAACCTGACAGTAAACTTGTAAAAGTCGTAACTCTAAAACCACTTTGCCTAAAATCATGAAAATTTAATACAATCTAGATATGTAAGTTATCTACAACTTTCATATAGACCAAAACTAAAGCAAACAAAATTTTCATCACGAAATTATCATAACAACCGAAACTGCACATGCAGCGAAATTTAAGCACATAAGTAAATTGATCCATCACTTTTTTTTATTTACATTTGAACTCTACTATACCATATATATACATCAACACTTATGAACAGAGCACGTTATTAACAATATCAACCAACCATTAAGCATTAAGGGAAAAACAAAATTCATCTCTAACTCAACCCTAGGATTGTCGTGCTGCTGAATTGTTGCTGCCCCCTGCAATTGCGGGTGGTGGCTGGAGCTGCTGCCTGCTCTTGGGTCGACCAGGCAGGGGAAAGAGATGGCTGGCCTTGCTGCTCTTGTCGCTGCTGCACTGCTCCCTGCACCTTGCTGCTGCTGACATTTAGGGAGGAGAGGGGGGAAGCAGGATGGAGAGAAAACTGCAGGGAAGGAGAGGGGATGGCCGAGCTAGGGTTTGGGGCAGCCTCAGGGCGCCGGGCGCTGGCTGCTGCTGCACTTTGCTGTCTGCCTGCTGCAGTTTCCTGCATGGGAGAAGAGGAGAAGAGGGCAAAGCTGCTGCTGCCTTGCTGCACACCATGGGAGAGGAGAAGAGGAGGGGCACGAAGGGGAGGCGGCCATGGGGCTGTTGCTCGCCGGACAGCCGCAGCTCCTTGCTGCCTGTGCTGCTCGCCCATGGAGGCAAGGAAGGAGAGGGACAGGGCGCCTGCTGCTGCTTTCTTCCATGGAGAAAGGAGAGGACGGGGAAAGAACTGCAGCAGCCATGGAGAGGGGAACAAGGGGGAGGAGAGGGAACAGCGCGCCATAGCTGCTGCCTTGGTTGAGAGGGAGAGAGAGAGCTGAAGAGGGGGAGGGAGAGAGCGTGTAGGAGAAGGGAGGAGGGATTTTGCGTATAAGAGAAAGGAGATGAGTTGCTGCCCTTTTATTTTATTTAAGAAGCTCCACCCAAATTAATTCTTCCGCTGAAAATCTTTGTTATTTCACAAAATTACGACCACTGTCCAAAAGAACACCAATCCCGACGAGACTTGATTTGTTGTCGTCGTCTTGACGAGTACTCCGACTTTGCTTAAAGAGGCTTGGTCAAATTCCCAATTGTTGGCGATACAATAATTATCAACGAAAACTCTGCGGTGCCCAAAATTTCAATTTTTGGAACTGTAAAACTAGCACTAAACCTGATCTGCCCTGTTTCGCTATTTTCGAAACCGATCCAGGTCTTGACCATTAAACGAAGTTTGTTCCTCTTGATCTTTACTACAACTTTCATTTAGGACTCACTGTCATGCGAGCTTTGTAAATATCCTTTCAAAGCTGGTCAATGCAATCACCCGGTAGAATCCGAATTAGGGTTTCAGGTCGACGGGGTATTTTCTGGGCATATGCTCAACACGGATTTTTCATAACTTTTGTTCATGAGTCCATCTATAATCGTTTGGGCGAGGTTGCAAGACTTGGTTCATCTCCTATAACCTCCTTCACCTTATCAAACATTATGAGCAAAACTTGGGACTCTGTCTCCGGGGTTGATCCCAACAAATAGTGCCTTAGTTGCTCCAAGTTTATTTCAGAAAATTTATTTTAGAATTAACCAGAGTTTCTTAAGTATTATTTTGGATCGCCATTTCATGTGACACATAACACATTCATGCAACACACATAATCAAACATGAAAATCATCACACATGATATGCTTATATGCAATGATACTAGATGATTATGCATACTATTTGTCATACTTAGATTTTTAATTAACGCTTAACACCGGGGGTGTTACATCGTCAGTGGTCAATGGGCCCATGCGTCGGAGGCACACGGCTCCCGCCGGAGTTGACCGGCGCTAGCTCGCCGGTGGCGAGGTTCCTGGCGACACCAACCCTACCACTAGACTCACCATCGCAAGGCGAACACAGTCGGCTAGGTCTCATGGCCAGAGCATCACCGGAGCAAGCTCGACGGCGGCAATGGCAGAGCGGCGGTGCGGCCACTCTACGGCGCGGCCTAGATTGGCTATCCCAAGGCTCGGCGGCGTGAGCATCAGCTCCAACACACCCTAAGCTACCTCCCGAGGCTGCTATCAAGCCTTGCCGGCTTCGGCATTGCCAGGCGCCACGCACGGCGGCGGTCCGCGGCGGACATGGCCATGGCATGGCCCTGTTCCGGTCGAGACATGGCGAGAGAAGGGTCTCCATCTAACCCTAAACATCTACGGAGGTAGAGGGGGTGAGAACGGAGATTTGTTGGAGAGGGTTTGGCCGGGAATGGCCGAACCAAGCTTTGGTCATGGCGGCGGCCATGGCGAGAACCCGAGGTTGGCACTCGGTGTTCCGCCGGCTAGAGAGGAGAAGAGGGGAAACCAACCCGCTCAGGTGGAAGAGGAGGTTAGGGCGGAGAAGTTGACGAGAGGAATCGGGCGGCGGTGCAGCGAGTAGCGAGCAATCGCTCGCCGGAGTTCGGCGGGCGGCGGCGGCGCTGAGCTCTGGAGAAGATGAAGTGGTGGCGGGCGAGCGAGAGAGCGGAGAGAAGGCAAAGGGGAAGGAGGGCTCAGTGCAATGCACCTGGCCGGTTCCCGTCGGGGCAGCTCCCGACCCGGCGCGGCGGCGTCAGGAATCGCCGGCCACGCGGCGGGCGAGCAGAGGGCGACGAGGCGACGTGGCGAGGCTTGCGCAAACCGCGGGCGACGGCGAACGGCGGTTTGGTCGGCCGGTGGAGTGGTCTCACGGCGGCGAGGTGGTTTCAGCCGACAGAGGTGAGCGGCGCGCGCGCGGGGAGAGAGAAGGGGACCGACAGGTGGGGCCCGCTGGCAGGTTTAAACTAATGAGGTTTTTGAAATTTCTTGGCTGCTATTTATCTCCCAAACTAAGCCAAACTAGGAAAAGGTCCTAAAAGCAAAGTTGCTTAGAATTTTGCAAAGAACAATTCTTCTTTAAGGCTCAAATACAAATTCTACTTAGAAAAAGAATTTTACTACTAATTCATTTTTCTAATGCAAGAAATCACATTTCAAAAACTTTTTCTGAGAAAGTGCTTTTCAGCAAAGTTGTTTCTTTTATCAAGCTCTACAACTTTGGTTTAAGGCACTAGGTCAGAAACAGTAAGCAAAACATGGATATACTAGAGACTAACAGGGACTTAAACACTCATGCACACAAATGCACATGAAATGATGAGATGCTATGCTCATGCTATGTCAAAATTATGCATTTTAGGGTTGCTTAACACCTAGGGTGTTACAGCCCTCCCCTCCTTAAAGAAATCTCATCCTGAGATTTGGATTACGAACCATTTCTTATAAAAGTGTGGATACACCTCCTTTAGATAGTCGTCCGTTTCCCACGTAGCATCCCGATCATCCTGTTCACTCCAAGATACTTTGTATTGCTTTACTATTCTTCCGCGAGTTGCTCTTTCTTTTTCGTCAAGCACTCGACACGGTTCCACTGAGTAGGTGAGGTCGGATTGCAACTTGATACAGGCTGGTTGTACCTCTTCTTCCAGCACTCGAAGACACTTCTTCAATTGCGAGACATGGAACACAGGAAAAATAGTTTTCAGATGTTCTGGTAACTGTAGCTGATAAGCTACTTCTCCCCTCTTTTTCACAATCCTATATGGTCCCACAAACCTTGGCGCTAACTTTCTTTTAACCCCAAAGCGCTTAACACCTTTCATAGGCGAAACCTTCAAATAGACATAGTCACCGGCATTGAATTCAAGTGGTCTCCTTCGTCTATCAGCATAGCTTTTCTGTCGAGACTGTGCAGCTGCCATATGTTGCCGAATGATTCTAACTTGTTCTTCTGCTTCTTTGACGAAATCAATTCCATAGTACCGATGTTCCCCTGGTTCAACCCAATTTATTTGGTGTTCTGCATCTTCTACCATATAAAGCTTCAAAAGGCACCACCTGGATACTCTCTTGATAACTGTTGTTGTAAGCAAATTCTGCCAAAGGCAGCCATTTCTCCCAAGAACCTTTCGCTGATATTACACAAGCTCTTAGCATATCTTCTAACACATGATTTACTCTTTCAGTCTGTCCTGACGTTTGTGGATGATAGGCTGAACTTCGGATCAAATCCGTGCCTAATTCCTTTTGCAGCTTCTCCCAAAATGGTGCACTGAACTGTGGTCCTCGGTCCGAAACTATGACCTTTGGTATCCCATGTAGTCGAACAATCTAACTCACATAGATCTCCGCGTAATCTGGTGCCTTATAATTGGTCCTGACCGGGATAAAATGTGCTGTCTTGGTGAGACGATCCCCGATTACCCAAATCGAGTCATTTCCCTTTGGAGTGATGGGCAACCCGGTGATAAAATCCATGCTCACCTCTTCCCACTTCCATTCAGGTAGAGCTAACGGTTGAAGCGTTCCGGCTGGTTTCAAGTGAATAGCCTTCACTCGACAACATGTGTCACACTGAGCCACATAAGCGGCAATTTCGTTCTTTATTTTAGTCCACCAAAATCTGGAACGCAAATCTTAATACATCTTCGCACTTCCAGGATGGATAGATAACTTAGACAAATGTGCTTCATCCATGATCCGGTTCCTGAGTTCTCTATTCTTAGGTACCACTAGTCGTTGGTTGAACCATAGAACTCCATTGTCATCAACTCGAAAATGCTTATCGGATTCCGTTGCAACTCTGAGCCTTTCCTTGATATGGTAGATCCCCTTATCAGTTTTCTATTCCTCTAAAATTTGATCCCCTAATGCGCTGCGTAACTCTAAATCATGTAGTACTGCAGAATGCATTAGACTGAACTCATCTTCTGGTAGCAACTTCATAGCATTACAATGCGATTTCCGACTCAAAGCATCAGCTATGACATTTGCTTTACCGGGATGATAGTGAATCTGTAGATTGTAATCTTTAATTAACTCAAGCCATCTTCTCTGCCTCATGTTCAATTCTGCCTGAGTGAAGATATACTTAAGACTTTGGTGATCTGTGTACATGTTACAGACATTACCAAGCAAATAATGTCTCCAAATCTTTAGAGCGTGCACGACTGCAGCCAATTCCAAATCATGTGTCGGATAGTTCACTTCATGCTTCCTTAATTATCGAGATGCATAAGCGATTACTCTGTCTTCTTGCATAAGAACACAACCTAAGCCAACCTTCGATGCATCAAAAAAGACATCGAATGGCTTCTCCATATCTCGCTGAGCTAAAATAGGAGCAGTGGTCAACAGTTTTCGCAAGGTACGGAAAGCAGTTTCGCACTCCTCTGTCCATTCAAACTTGTGATTCTTCTGCAACAAACTTGTCATAGGCTTTGCAATCTTGGAGAAATCCGGAATGAATCGACGATAGTATCCTGCTAAGCCTAAGAAACTCCGAATCTCACCGACTGTTATAGGAGCCTTCCAGTCCATAACTTCTTGCACCTTATTGGGGTCAACTGAGATTCCTTCTTCAGATAAAATATGACCAAGGAAATGTACCTTCTTCATCCAAAACTCACACTTACTGAACTTAGCATAGAGCTTATGCTCCCTGAGTCTAGACAAAACAATCCTAAGATGTTCTGCATGGTCTTCTGCATTTTCTGAATAGATTAAGATATCATCGATGAACACTACCACAAACTTGTCCAGTTCCGGCATGAACACTGAGTTCATCAAACTCATGAAGTATGCTAGAGCATTTGTTAATCCAAAGGACATGACAAGATACTCATATAATCCGTATCTGGTTGAGAAAGCAGTCTTTGGGATATCTTGTGGTCGGATTCTAATCTGATGGTAACCGGATCTCAAAATCAATCTTGGAA
This sequence comes from Coix lacryma-jobi var. lacryma-jobi, assembly GCA_009763385.1. NCBI lineage: Eukaryota > Viridiplantae > Streptophyta > Magnoliopsida > Poales > Poaceae > Coix > Coix lacryma-jobi. Next base: position 64,880,126 of record CM019828.1, read on the forward strand.
AACACCTTGGCTCTGGATAACTGGTCAAAGAGGATATCTATCCACGGTAACGGATACTTATTCTTAACAGTCACAACATTGAGCGGACGGTAATCCACACACATGCGTAATGACTGGTCCTTCTTCACAAACAAAGCTGGGCATCCCCATTCTGACACACTAGGTTGAATGAACCCCTTGCCTAAGAGTTCCTTGATCTGGGTTTTGAGTTCTGCCAATTCATTGGGCGGCATGCGGTATGGTCTCCTAGAGATCGGTGCAGTTCCTGGTAATAACTCTATTGCAAACCCTACTGCTCTTTTGGGTGGTAACCCTGGTAACTCATCTGGGAAAACATCGGGGAAATCTCTGACAACTGGAATTTTGGAGAGGTCTTCTATAGCAAGAGTGCAAGATAGGTCAACAGAATCGGCACCTCGGGGAAGAGATACGCGAAGTTTGTTACCTGTCCGACTATCAGATAAGGTAAGAGTTCTGTTCGCAGTGTCTAACACCGCATTCCACATGGTCATCCAACTCATACCTAGGACTACATCCATACTTAGTCCAGGCAAAACTACTAAATTAGCTCCAAATTTATTCCCACCAATATCGATGGTTGCATTACACACCATCTGTCTGGATAACACGCTACTCCCGACGGAGCTCATGCGAAACCCATAATCCATTTCAGACATTCCTTGGTTATGCTTTTGTGCAAATGCCTTACTCATAAAAGAATGCGATGATCCAGTGTCAAACAAAACAACTGCAGGATGATGGTTCACGAGACACATACCGTTAGTCACGGGCTCTCCTGCACGAGCTTCTTCAGCAGTCATATTATGCAGACGGGCAGGGTAATTGGCCTGCTGCTTCTTTGGGTGTGGGCAGTACGTTGCAAAGTGCCCCTCTTGGTTGCAATTGTAGCATGGCCCACGAACTAGAGGCTTGCTTCTGGCTGAGCTGCCTTGACCCACTCGAGTTTGGTTTGCTGCTATCTTGTATGGCCGTTGACCACGCTGGGCTTGCTGCTGTCCCTTCTTCTGAGGCGGCCTAAAACGAGCCCCAGGCGTTGGTGGTCGATACTGAGAACGCTGGGCTGGTGGTCCTCTAAGCTGGGATGGTCCAGATTCCAAGGTCCTCTTTCTAGCCTTGCTTGCAGCATGCTTGTTGTTATGATTTTCCTGAATCAAGCAGTCACTGATAAAGTCATTGAAGACTGTACGGGACGAAGTACCCACTGATTTTCCCATCTTGGTATTTAGCCCTCTCTTAAAACTACCTATTTTCTTAGCATCAGTGTCCACAAAGTCCGAAGCATAACGAGACAAAGAGTTGAACAGGTGATGGTACTCGGTAACAGATCGAGTTCCTTGTGTTGGCCTCATGAACTTTGTCACGTTCATCTGAGTCAAACCTGGCGGAATATAATGCCCTCGCACAGCTTCTGTGAACATCCTCCAAGTGACAGGTGTACGGTCAGGATTGGTGGTGCGATGATGTCCCCACCAGATTCCGGCCGATCCTTGCAGCTGATGTGCAGCATACTCTACTTTTAACTCTTCTGTAAGCCAGAGCAGCCAAAACTTCTGCTCCATAGTATAAGCCATTCCTCCGCTTCCAAAGGTTCTGTAGCTTCTTTGAAGATCGGTGGTTTTGTATCAAGAAAATCCTTGAAGGAGCTGTACTGATTTGGCTCTGGGCGTTGATTGCCATGTGCCAAATTTTCCCGCAGAAGTGCTTCGATGTTGCGTTGACTTCCTAGAAATTGAGCAAAGAGTTGCTCGGCTGTGGGTGGTGGAGGAGGTGGTGGATTGCGGTTCTCTCTGTTATCATCATTACAACCACTACCGCCTGCTCCATTGCGAGTCATCGTCATCTGCATGTACCGATAGCAATGATCATTAGGCGATGTTGCCGTTATCGTAGAGAACAATAAACCATGCCAATAGAAATTATTCAGAAAACGAATTCGCCAAACAATTGCAGAGGCATAATCGATTTCAATCTACATCGCAGCATCACATAATAAAAGTGCTCATCCCATAACATGCAAAAGCCAACATAACATTCATAGGTGCCCATGCACATGGGACTTTTAAAGGTCTTGCGCCACACGCGCACAGGTTCATAACACAACCTTACAACATCCATGATAACTACAAAAGATCAAGCGCACAAGACATGTGACATAAGTTCACCAGGCGCTAAACAGCCAGCTAGCCTACTCTCTATCGACATCATCATCATTGTCGTCGTCGTCGCTCGAGATATCCGAAGAACCACTAGAAGAAGCACGAGGATCTGGGTCCTCCTGAGGAAAGATGGGGTTCCTCTCGTTCTCGCGGCGAAGAATCTCCACATGTAGGCAGTCATTGTAGTCCTGGAGATGGTGAAGCTGTAACTCCAAGTCTCCTACCTGAAGCCTGAGAAGCCTATTCTGCTCAGTCGCACGAATGCCCTCAAGGCACACACCTTGAAGTGACTCCTCAGTCTCAGCCATGATCGTGGACAAGAAAGTCGTCATCCCCTGCTGATCACTAAGCTGCTGCGCCATCTCCTGCTCCCTCTGACGAGCCTGGTCCCTCTCGACAGTCATGTGAGTTAGTTGTGTGGTGAGGAGGTCTATCTCTGTAGCATGCTCCTCCTGACTCTTGTGATGTGCAGCTATCTCCTCGCTGAGAATATGGTCCAGGTGGTCGTAGCTACGAGACAAACACCCATAGGTAGCCATGAGTGCAGCCATAGCACTCCCAGGTGGTCCTGCGCAATGCTCTCGCTCCAGAGAACTGGCCTCAAGTACAGTGGCACCTGGCTGACGCCACACCGACTGGTAAGGGTCCGTCGTAGGAAAGATGCTAACAGTGGCTTGCGCGACCACCTCCGGGTGATCCTCCATAATGTCCCGAAGAACAGTATAGGCAACCCTGTTAGCTCCATCCCACGGGGTCCTACCCTGCAGTGCGTACACCCGACGGCACCATACATGATCCTGCGGATCACGGCTGGGCACGTCCACCTCAACTGTGTACATGTAGCGATCCTTTGAAAGCTGGACACGATGCCAATCATACTGCGGCTCCTGGCCCTCCTGGTATCCAACCAAGTGCAACACCCTCCACAAGATGGTAGGCATGCCGAACTCCTCCAGAAAGTCCTCTGATCCCTCAGCGGTCCAGGGTCCCAGCATGTAATTTGGCCTCTTGCCTCCAGTCGACTTACGGGCTGTGCGCTTGCTGCGGGCTATCTGAAAGAAGTTTATCCACATAGTTTTTAATTAGTTGAGAACAACTTTTATTAGGAAGTACAGGACGATAATCATAAGGAGGGAAGTAAGATTAATGCAATGTTATATAATCATGATGCATGTGCGCAACGTACGTCCTCACTGTCCAACAATCCAACGGCTAGACGGTGGCATACAATGTTCACTCATAGCATTAACTAACGTACTACACGATCGCAAGTTAGCGTACTTGCAGAAATTCATTTCAGCCCTGCCCACAGTATGAATATTATGCATTGCTGAAATTAAATCTAATACTAACTTAGATGCGCACCCAGTGTACACATAAGCAGTATATGCACCCATCGAATGAAATACTCCCAGAATTAAGTACCTTCACATATCCTTGTGTGCAATAGGTATATGCTCCAATACCAATCTAGCACACCCCTAGACCGGTGGTTGTCCGATCATGCTCTCATGACTCACTCATTATCTTGGCGTAGAGGCAAATTGATCCATACATTACTAACCCGAAGAATAGTACCCATACAATTTCACCCTTGCCGTATGGACGACAGAACGACAGAATTTAAATATGATGCACGACCCCCAAGTAAGTACTTACATAGCCACCTAAGATCCTATTGGGCATAAGGACTTGGTCACTGGCACACTTTAGTTTTAATTCTTAAAGATTTCCAAATCCTACTATAACAGAACACAGAACTGTAAAATACTGTTTTCAAATACACTTATGGACAGTACACAGAACTATGCTCCGATGCCAGCTGTAACAGAACCGACCAATTTGCACCAGATTAAGCACCGAAATCTCCGCTTATCGCAAAGATCATCAAGTACTTAAGCTCGTACAAACCCGGTAGTCCAGAAATCTCGAAGGATTGCAAATCATTTCAACAACATCTAGCCAAGACCGTAATAGTTCAGCGAACATGCTCACAAGTTACATCACAGTTGCACATAGTTCAAATACATCGGAGTACGAAACAATACTACAAACCATAGTTTTTAAGTAGTAGCGGAAGCAACATAGTTTGAACATAAGTTTGGATCGTTCTTAATACAGTGCCAACCATCTGACCAGGTGCCCAAAAGCATCAGATAAGATAAGTGGTGACCATGCCCCTGGTCTAGTCATCTCCCGTAACCGGGTACAGACAGTTCTCACAGTAGCCATAGAAGCATTGGCCATCTGCAACAACAAGAGAATAAAACCCTGAGTACGAGAAGGTACTCAGCTAGACTTACCCGTCATAAACCAGAAATAAAGAGACACCAAGGATCATGCAAGGCTATATCTGGGGTTGGTCATACTTACCTTTTTGCATAAAAGCATTTTCATTATTAAATAATCATTGTTAGAGTATTAGCAGTCAATTTTATATAATCAACCTGATTAACTAGATTTGCACCTGATCTAGAGCAAGCAATTGACTACTTAATCAAGCAAGAGTGACTATCTCATCAATAGCCTTTCAGATTCAGCATCATAACCATCTTTAGTTCCATAAGTTCTACGAGCGATGGTCTACAGTCAATTGCTCACTGTCCAGGAGCGATGGCGATTATAATCGATTCCTACCCAGGTGGGGATAAAATGTCTCACACTCGCCCGGCACATCCGGCTACGGCAGTCGTAAGCTACCAGTCAGGAGATTCGAGAACACAACGCGCGGGACGGCCTTGGGCCCTTCTACACCGGGGGTTATCTCAGTGCTAGGTCACTCAAGCTATAGCTGCCCATGGTCATGCCAGGTCGATCAGGCCCTGCCTGCCCTCGGACCATGCCAGGTTGATCAGAATAGTTGCCCACGGTACAGCTGAGGCCCTGGGTGTTAGGCGTCAACATGTCCATCACCGGCTAGAAATAACCTTACTCGGCTTCGCGGGAGGTACTCCGACCTACTCCGTTAAGTGATCGACGTGTTCAATTTGACTGAAGAGGCATTCCCGAACGGGTCCTATGCGACACGGACGGGAGACTACTAGCACACAGAACCCATGTCATGTTGCTCCTACATCCCGCCTCTGTCTCAAATTAATTATCACATGGTTATCTCCATGATAGCATAGGCTAATCATGATCAGTGTCCACCTACTGCGGGAGACAGAAAATCACCCGACTTTTACCGGTCTAAGTAGGGCTAAGCATATAACGAGCCTAGACCTAAACAGGGATATCAAGATAATAATTGATGTGGAGAAGGTATAGTAATAATGCATCAACGGTAGCAACCAATTCCTATAACCTAATGCACAGTCATTATCAGGTTAAATTATAAAACATTTGCACACCGCAGGGGTTAGAATGCTCCGGGGCTTGCCTTTCTCGAAGTCAGACGGACGGTGGTCGCGGCACTCGGGCAATTCTTCGACGTCGGTCCCTCCGGCTTCCTCGGTCAGGGTCTCCTCCTGGTTCGGTTCTTCCTGTGACGGCGGGTTCGGGGTCTCTTCCATTGATCCTGTATGATGCGTAATATGTATGAATAGGATAAATGCATATAGAATGCATAGGTGATGCACAGGACTAACAACAATCACGAGAAAAACACATGTCATCTACTTTATTCTCTTCAATAAGGTAGTCAACATCATCCTAATGGTTTTAAAAGACTTAACATCTAATCAACCATTTAACCTTCCTAATTAACTGGTCAAGATGGATAATTACCACAGCAACATCTACTAATTAACTTATTCTCATCTAAGTACTTGCTGAAATAAACCTATTTATTCATCCTTATAACAGCAACCCATCCGAGACAGCTTCAGAAAAATCTACAAAAATTACACTAGATTGATAACATGCACAACAGTTCACTGTCCAAATTTTAAGCCATTTGGATTTAAACACTTTCCCCTATGAAAAAGACAAAACACATGATGAAAACGTGCTTTGAACTACGCCTCATAACAGAAAGTGTCAAACAACAGATTTCATATTTTTCTCCCAAACTTCTTAGCACAAAAGCAGTCCACAAAAATTATCAGGTTCAAATTACTTATATTTTAATTACTACAAATTATACAAGGAAACACCATTTAACCAGTTTAATTGCTACTGCAAAAGTATTTCATAGAACATCCCCATATTATATTTTTCCCTGAAACTACTCTTCTACACAAGCCTAACAAGACTGGAATCATATTTTTCTGAGCTACACAAAATGAGTTATGCATTTTCCAAGTTAACAGCAATTTCTTAGATTAAATTAAACTGCATATAAAAGTATCACCAAAAATACATTAATCATTTTTCACAGGTAGATCTATTCATTCTTAATGCAACAAAATTTGTTACACAGAATTTGGACTTAAAATGAGCCTTGAATGAATTTTTGAAGCCTTTACACAAATTCTGCAAAAACTTAATAAAAGAAAACTTAACCTAAACTGCTACGGACACCCGGCGACAAACACCCGAAGACACAAGCAAAAACGCTACACGCACCTGGCTATCCCGAGCGCTAGCGTACCCAAACTTCTCTCCTTCTCTCTCCCTCTCACTGCCAATGGGCCCCGCTGGTCAGACGACCCCACTCGCCAGTGGACAACGGGCCCACGCGTCAGAGGCACATGGCTCCCGCCGGAGTTGACCGGCGCTAGCTCACCGGCGGCGAGGTTCCTGGTGACACCAGCCCTACCACTAGACTCACCATCGCAAGGCGAACACGGTCGGCTAGGTCTCATGGCCAGAGCATCACCGGAGCAAGCTCGACGGCAACAATGGCGGAGCGGCGGCGCGGCGACTCTACGACGCGGCCTAGCTTGGCTATCCCAAGGCTCGGCGGCGCGAGCATCAGCTCCAACACACCCTAAGCTACCTCCCGAGGCTGCTATCAAGCCTTGCCGGCTTCGGCATTGCCCGGCGCCACGCACGGCGGCGGTTCGCGGCGGACATGGCCATGGCATGGCCCTGTTCCGGTCGAAACATGGCGAAAGAAGGGTCTCCATCTAACGCTAAACATCTACAGAGGTAGAGGGGGTGAGAACAGAGCTTGGTTGGAGAGGGTTTGGCCGGGAATGGACGGACCAAGCTTTGGTCATGGCGGCGGCCATGGCGAGAACCCGAGGTTGGCACTCGGTGTTCCGCCGGCTAGAGAGGAGAAGAGGGGAAACCAACCCGCTCAGGTGGAAGAGGAGGTTAGGGCGGAGAAGTTGATGGGAGGAATCGGGCGGCGGTGCGGCGAGTAGCGAGCAATCGCTCGCCGGAGTTCGGCGGGCGGCGGCGGCGCTGAGCTCTAGAGAAGATGAAGTGGTGGCGGGCGAGCGAGAGAGCAAGTGAGTGGGCGAGCTTCTGGCTCGCAAGCGCGAGGCGGAGAGAAGGCAAAGGGGAAGGAGGGCTCGGTGCAATGCACCTGGCCGGTTCCCGTCGGGGCAGCTCCCGACCGGGCGCGGCGGCGTCAGGAATCGCCGGCCACGCGACGGGCGAGCAAAGGGCGACGAGGCGACGTGGCGAGGCTTGCGCAAACCGCGGGCGACGGCGAACGACGGTTTGGTCGGCTGGTGGAGCGGTCTCGCAGCGCCGAGGTGGTTTCAGCCGGCGGACATGAGCGGCGCGCGCGCAGGGACGGAGAAGGGGACCGACAGGTGGGGCCCGCTGGCAGGTTTAAACTAATGAGGTTTTTGAAATTTCTTTGCTGCTCTTTATCTCCCAAACTAAGCCAAACATGGAAAAGGTCCTAAAAGCAAAGTTGCTTAGAATTTTGCAAAGAACAATTCATCTTTAAGGCTCAAATCCAAATTCTGCTTAGAAAAAGAATTTTACTCCTAATTCATTTTTCTAATGCAAGAAATCACATTTCAAAAACTTTTTGAGAAAGTGCTTTTAAGCAAAGTTGTTTCTTTTATCAAGGTCTACAACTTTGGTTTAAGGCACTAGGTCAGAAACAGTAAGCAAAACATGGATATACTAGAGACTAACAGGGACTTAAACACTCATGCACACAAATGCACATGAAATGATGAGATGCTATGCTCATGCTATGTCAAAATTATGCATTTTAGGGTTGCTTAGCACCTAGGGTGTTATAGGATCGACCCTTATACAAGGATTCAAGAGAAAAGACAGAGTAATAGCCAAAAGATGTTAGACCCAGAGACGAGGTATTCAGCTATGAAAATTTTTTGTTTATATGTGCATTACTCATGTACCAAGCTTCGACACTACTTATTAAATGCCGAACGCATTGATAGTTTTTGAATTTGATGTGAGGAGATAGTCGGTACATGAGCGGATTCAAGAATATTTTTATACAAAAATAGCCGATGTAAAGCATCGCCTTTAGCGGAAAATACTCCAAGAGTTTAGAATATAGCCGATATTGTTTATATCGCCTTTAGTACAAAAATATTCATAACCCTAGTGACCCTAGCATTTTTCAAGTTGGCAGGTTTATCGAGGGGAGAGAAAGGTGAAGTGCAGTAAATAAGATGCCGAGTGACATGACACGTCAAAATGAGATCTAGTCGGCTAAGATGACGTCATACATTCGGGAAGCGTTTTTCTGAAGAAATGTCGCAATAAGGAAAAATCACTGAGATAATTGGGAAATGCAAATAGACATCATTCAGAGAAAAACAACTTTGTTTATTCATTTGCAGATCCGTCCTAGTACAAACTACTCATAGAATAATCTGTTCAGAACGGATTGAGGATTGGTGACTCCAGCGAGAGCAGCGGCATGATCATCATAAACTTCGATGCCTTTGATTTCATCTAGGCATCCTCCTGCGAAACCGACTGGTAGAAAGGAGTAGTCTTCGTTGGTCCAAGAGCTCATCACCGCTAGACCAAGGGAGACGCCAAGGTGCACACCTTGGATGATGTCCTGATCTATGGGGCCATCTGTAGCGTCAAGGCGCGCCTCAGCTGAGTCCCCATGGGCATTCACCTTGTCGGCAACTCTGTTCGCTGCCGCCCTGAGACGGTCATTTTCTGCAGAAAGAGCTGGCAGGGGAAAAAGATGTGTCAGGCAAGCAAGCTCAATCAGAAGAAGGAAGATCAAGTGAAGATTTCGCTAACCTATGATAGCATTGCAGAGCTGCTTCCATTGGTCCTCCCATTCAGCTTCCTCGATGCCGTACTTCTTGGATACATCTTCGAACTCCTTCTGGGCCTTATCCCTCTCTTCGCGGTACCGAAGAACGTGTGGACGGATGTACCGAGGTAAGTCATCAAACTCAGAGGAATTTGATGACCCAGGAGAAGGAGTGGGAGAGCCCGTTGGAGCCATCGTTTCTGAAAAAGGAATTCGGGTTTGGCTGAAGAAAGCCCTCACCCTGGAAGGAAAGTGAATACTGAATCAAGAAAGGATGGACAAGAAAAGCTACCGCAAGGGGGCAAAGGTTCAATTTTTACCCATAACGCTGACGAGTCGGTGCTTGGCTTCCTTCCGCTTCGTCTCTGATAGGACGTTTGCTATAGTCACCATTGCCTACCATTGATAAAAATACAGGCGAGGATTCTATCTCTCTGGCTTGAGCTGAGAGTTGAGAAGTGGGGAGTTTGCAAGTCAAACTGTTCAGTTGGAGTTGAGGGTGATGGCCTGCATAGGGTCATATTTATGGAACCGTGACTTGCACACTGGAAAGCCAAGCATCAGAGTAGGGTTTTCACAATTTTTGGGCCATTGTTGGGCCGGGCCAGATTTTTGCTAACTTAAGGAGATCGTGACTCCAGAGTCGGAAAACCGATGGATTCGGCTAAGGATTGTTGCTGCATGAAGAGCTCAGTTTCGGTTGATTGTCTGGAAACTCATATTACCGATTGACACCAAAGACAGTAAATCTGGCTAATGGTCTTCTAATTGGGAGAAGCTGTATTTTATTCCAGATAATGAAGTTTTAATGGAGAAGTCTTCAAAGAAGCTAAAAATAAAAAATCCCTTAAGAGGCGCTATCCTGACATCATCATGGATTGGAAAAGTATGAAACATTAGATCTGAAATAGCCGATTATAGCAATCACCTACGGGACAGAGATGATTGACATGATTGTCAGCGATAGCCGATGTGATATACATCGCCGTTGGAGCAAAATAAAAGTCAATGACTAATGCATAAAATAGAGCATGCATTGATCTCGAAGGATCAGTCACAGATTGATTTCAAGGGTCAAACGGAAAGACTTTTATTTACAAGAAGGGGGTACAAAATTACAGTGAAAAAATCAGTTCGTCCACTCCATCCTACTCCTAATTGGGAGATCATGGTCGAAGGAATCAGTCAGATCTCTTCCAGCTTCCTTCATATCATCTACAGAGTGCGCTACCCTATATTCCAACCCCCGCTCACAGACGTCAAATCTACGATAATCGGCACCGGAGTGAATCCGTACAGCGTTGAAGGCGAGCGCTGCGCTGTATCCCATGCCGGCCCAGGAGATGTCAGGAAGGATTTGGTTGACTTCATTTACCCGATTCAAGGCCGTCGTACCTACCACATTAGCCGTAATGGCGAGTTTGGCGATGGCGGTTTCAAGGGCGTGAAGTTTTGCCTCCAGAGCTGAAATGAAGAAGATTGAGTAAAGGCAGAGAGGGGAAAACAGAGACAAAAATGGTGAAGATATTCACCAGCGACCCGATCTCGAGCAATGTCACGCTCCCGGGAGACTCGAATAAACTCCTGATCTCTCTCCTCCAAATCAAGCTGAAGGAAGTCATCATCGATCCTCCTGAGCAAAAGTAACGAAGTAAGTACGGCTGCTTTATTTTGAAAAAACAAAAATGAGAAGAGAGCAACCTATTCCTGGAAGTGCTGGAAGCGCCAAGCTCGGAGCTGTGATTGCTCGCCACGGAAGACATCTTCTGGATTGGATTGGGTGATGATAAGAGAAAGAAGGGTTTTTCTTGGTTTTGAGATTGAAACAGGGGAGCTTGAGGGAGTAAGACGAAACAAAGTGAAGGGTGACTTAAGAGGACCCCAAAGGGTGCATCGGGAGATGAATCAGCAGGTAAGGTAATTATGGCATGCGGGATTTCTACGAAGGTGGATGCTTCCGGAGGTTCCACGTCAGTATGCAGGAGAAAGGAATTTTGGAATAAATATTTATCCCAAAATTAGGGGGCATGTGTTAACACCAGATTTTCGCACGCACAAGGAGACGACAGATGGGCCAGTGTGCGAGATGGGCATATGATGCATTCGGCAAATGACAAAGGTCGGTTAGTTCTCGGGGTTTTGGCAAGTGCCTGTGCGGTCGGCTATCTTGCAAGGCGATGATTCTATTTGGGAAGCAAATATGGCAAGTGAAGCCGACTTGCACGAGAAGACACGTAACGATGGAGGACGCCAAGAGAAAAAATAGGAATAGGACTCGTATTTTCCAAGTTTTATCGTGTAAATCATAATCTTCCAGGACTCGTATTTCGCCCAGGGTATAAATATAAACCCTCGGCCATTGTAAAATTGTTCACAACCATATCAATACAAACCGGCCCCGTGCCACCTTCGAGTCCTTAGTCGTGTCGTCGAGTTCTTTGAGAGGAATCATCGATCCGTCGACCTCCGTAAGTCCCGACAACCTTGTTATCATGTCTAGTATCATGCGGTGGATTTAAATATGATGCAAGTAGTCTTGTTTGTTTCCAATGGTCGTGCGGCAGATCCTTGTTAATGATCAAGAAGTCTTTGCTTATGCTTTGCTTATGAGTAGATACCGTGCGGCAGGCATTTATTCATATGTTTAGCAAAAGCGAGATAGTTATCGGCTCTATTAGATGTGGCAGATCTAATAGATTCATTAAGTTATCATGTGTTGCATGTTTTAATTAATTTTGTAGCACTCTTTTGCCCAATCTAGATTGATCTTTGTTCAGCCTTGCTTTACAAGTTTATTTATACCTTTCAATGTTTGTAGTTCTTCATTGCATGATTACGATGGCCAAATTATTTTCTAATCTAGATTGTTACATGTTGTGGGTTCATGCATGTAGTCATGTTTAGGCTTAGATAAAACTAGGTATCGTGCGACAGATGCAGGTTTTAGATTGGTTTGATCATCTTTGTCTGCATGTTCCTTCCTCATGGATCCCAATTCGGCTAGCTTGCCGAGATTGGTTACACGTCAATTCATAATTTATCTTTATTCATCCAAGCATGTCTTTTTCATGTATGTGCGTTCGACAACCAACTGCTTATGAACATTTATGTTTAGACTTAGCCGAATGACCCTTAAACCTGTTGACAGACAGCTTCTATAGTTGTGTGCCATTGTGATAGGCTTCAAGGCCGTAAATATGGAACTGTCTGGTCTCACCCGGCATGTTCCAGTTTTATTCTCACAGTTTTATCCCTTGTTGGTTTTCAGGTCAAACTGACTGGCACGTCTCCGGATTTCAAACCGTCCGGGCACCCGATTGAAGCCACGCTTTCCGGCTTGCTGTGTGTTAGGAGCGGTGCACCACATTTTGCGCCAACAACTGGACCCTTACTTCACTGGCATCGAACGCTGCTACAGTAAAACCCTAGCGTCCGATGCTAGACCCCCGGCGTGTCCGATGGCAACGGACGCTCCGATGGTCCGCGTCCGATGCTCCCTTAAAAACACTGTCAGATGACACGTGGCAATGGACGCTCCGATGATATGAACTCAGTGTCCGATGCTCAAGACCAGAGCGTCCGATGGTCCCGATTCAGCACAGTTCTTCCGTGAAATTCACTCGATCTCCTTCGAATCAAAAGCTCTAAGGCTTAGACTTGGTATGAGGAGTTCCTAGGAGGTTAGTGAGCTATCCCTAAGAGATCATGGCTCGAACCTAACTTCCAATCGGTGAATCGGAAGAATTCGGGACAAAGAGAGCAAAACTCGATCTGAAACGAAAATCGTCCGATCTACTAGGTCGTGAGGTTAAAGATGAATTCCTTCGGTGGAAAGAAGTGCCTCACGATCTAGAACATCTCTATTCAAATGGAATCGCAAAAGACGCAACGAACAAAGAGATCGATCAACGGGAAAAACGTGGAGAAAAGTAATCTGCGAAGAACAAGAACAAAACGCGAATCACAACCACGAATTTGCAACCGTGTGGCTACCACACGCTACAACAGTGATATTACGGTCTCACTTCCTCAAAATCTCTAGTACACAGAGGTATGGTTCTCTGCGGATCTCAGTTGCTACAGCAGAGGATTGGGAGAGCAGGAAAACCTAGAAGGCAAAGAGCAAATAACTGAGATAGGATGGGAGGTGGGTGTCTCCCTCTATTTATCCTAATTCTAGTTCCCACTCTACCCCTAACTAATTACAGAGCGAACCAGCTAAACCCTAGGGTTATTCTCGACCAACTCGTGGTAGGTGGTGATCCGACGGCCACGCTTGCACAACTGGTAGCGTTGCCTCGACGCAACCTCACCGATTGCCGCCACGTGCCGCCACCGCTCTGCTCGTCCTTTTCCCGGACTTTGCCCCCAGTTTTGAGGCCCAAACCGGGAAACCAGCCTTCACGACCAACCCCCGGTTTTGAGGCCCAAACCGGGAAACCAGCCATCCATCGCCTGAGTTTTGTGGCACAAACTCAGAAACCCACAGCACCCTGGTTTTGAGGCCCAAACTTGGAAACCGTCAGCAGCCCGAGTTTTGTGGCCCAAACTCGGAAACCATCAGCACCTAGGTTTTGAGGCCCAAACCTGAAAACCGTCCACTCAGTGGTTTTTCTGTGGCTCAACCACCTAACCGAGCCGTAGAGGGGATGCACCGCCCGTGCACCCCATCCACCCGCAAGTCTTCGCTCATCGCTGTCCTAGGCTGTGAGCCACCACAGCTGATCCTCAGGCCACTGATCCCTCAGTCCAAGCCTCACGTCCGCCCTTCGCCACTCTAGGTCCATCGGCACGGCACGTTTCTACTTGACCTTCACCTTGTCTTTGATCACTGTATCCATGCTTGACACCTACACAACAGAAGCCAAAGAACATGCACATTATCCCAGTTGACAATCACTCATCACTCAGAGACTCGGCATACACCCATGTATCTGCAATCTCCCCCTTGATGAGTGCATTGTCAACTACCAACACAAATCATAATAAAATAGAGGAAAGAAGGAAGAAGGAGAGAGAACTCGACCAAATGACCCAAAAGCATAACAAAGCTGAAGAAGGTCAAGTGGAAAGAGCAAAACAACTTGGTCCCCAAAGACATGGGCAACAGCTCGACGCAACCAAGCAAAGCAAAGCTAGCTCTCAAGAAGAGGTAGAATAGGCTCAACACCGCCAGCGAGAAAGCTCGATACCAATTGAAGGATCAACTGAAATTCAAGCAAAACAGAGCTAGCCCTCAAGAAGAGGCAGAACGGGCTCAACACCGCTAGCGAGGAAGCTCGATACCAACTGAAGAAAGCTTGATACCAACTGAAGAGCATAAAGACAAAGTTGCTAGTCCCTCAAGAAAGAGGCAAAGGCTCAACACAGCCAGCTGCCAAAAATGCTCCGTACCAACTGTTACCAGCTCAAAAACTCAGCAGCGAGCAAACTCCCCCTCCAATAGTGCACACAACCAGGAAATCTCTCCAAAGTTGATCTAATTTCTCCCCCTTAGCTCAACTCAACTCGAAAAGCACATGATTTGCAATATTTTCTCCCCCTTAGTTGAAAATGCACTATCAAGGAACTCCCCTCCAAATGCATATGAGTTAAAATGCAAGTTAGCAGCTTCAGGAATATATTCGATAGAATATGAAGATGCTCGACAAAATGCTGATCCGATGACTCATATAATGCATAGAATGCTAGCAAAGGCTCAAACTGATCACCAAATACGAAATATGAATATTGGAGCAAAAAGAGCAGTTTTCAGCCAAAAGGTATTCACCATCAAAATAGCACTAAGCATGTATAGACAGGAAGTCAAACAAGTGCTAAACATGTATACATGGTGAACTACCCCTAGCACAGTTCAACCATCATGCTATAGAATGAAACATAGACTTGTGTATCCAAATTTTATCGGAGTTGCAACGGTTAAAAATTACACAAGTTCAAATTTCAGCATATGATTGCGAGAGGTTGAAAGCTTGTCATTGCCTATCTTTTCAACTATGCGAAGCCTATGCAGAAGCAATCAAAAGCTTAAGGCAACAGTTTTGGTCATACACTATACAGCTCAAGTTTAACTCAAAGTGCAATGAGAAACAGTCTCGAAACTGTGATGTGCTGACAAGCAATCCCATCTCGATCTTTCCAATTCACTTAACTTGGTTCAAAATTAAAGCAGAATATGAACATACCAAGCACATGAATGACTCAGAACTAGAGACATAACAACCTAGCATATATGAGAAGCACAAATGATTTCAACACATTCTACACATGCTAGTTGCATATCTCAATGGTGAACATTTTCAAGTTTTATGTTCATTAAGCAATTTCACCATTCATAAAATAGCTCAGCTCACAACATGTATCAGTGATCAGAAAGAGCACAAGTTACAAGCATCATCATAAAGCATCGGAGCAGACACTATACAGAGCATAGTCACATTCTAAAGCTTATATACATGAAGCTCTGAATGAAAGTATGCAAGATGAAATGCAAAGATACATGAAAAGACGATACCAACTGAAAAACACAAGTCAGTTTATAATACAAGAGTCAAAATGTTTCCCCATCTAAAAGGGGAAACACACACCAAGCTCGCCTCTCAACCTAGCAAAAGTTGATTGGTCCAAAGGCTAGGTGAAAATATCAGCCAACTGATGATGAGTATCGACATGGCGAAGGTCGATATCACCCTTCTCATAGTGGTCTCGCAGAAAATGAAAGCGCACATCAATGTGTTTGGTCTTAGAGTGCAGCACGGTGTTCTTAGCAACGCTAATAGCACTCGTGCTGTCACAAAGGAACACGAGAAAAGCTCAGACCAAAATCACGCAAAGTGGCCATCATCCAAAGCAACTGGGAACAGCAGCTAGCCGCAGCAACATACTCAGCCTCCATGGTAGACTGGGTGACACTAGACTGCTTGCGAGAAGACCATGATACAAGAGAAGAACCAATAAACTGACAAGTCCCAGAAGTGTACTTGCGCTCAATGCGGCAACCAGCAAAATTGACATCAGAATAACCGCAAAGGGAGAGGGTGGAGGAAGCAGAATACCAAATCCCAAACTCAGGAGTGAAGCATAAGTACCTCATATTGCGCTTGACTACTTGACGATGAGAGGTGCATGGCGACGACTGAAATCGCGCGCAAAGACACACCGCAAACTGAATATCCAGGGTGTGTCACCGTTAGGTACAGCAGTGACTCGATCATAGTCCGGTACTCCTTCTGGTCCACAGCTTCTCCATCATTGTCCGCATCTAGGGCCATCATGGTCGACATGGGTGTTGGAAAAGGCTTGGCCTCACCCATATCGAATTTCTTTAGGATATCCTTGGTATACTTACCCTGGTGCACAAATGTTCCCTCTCGAGATTGCTTGATTTGCAATCCGAGGAAAAATGGCAACTCGCCCATCATGCTCATCTCAAACTCCCTGCTCATAGTATCTGCAAACTTGGCAACCAAAGCATGAGAAGAACCACTGAAAATGTTATCATCCACGTAAATCTGGACCAAGAGAGTATCATTGCCTTGCTTGAGGAGAAAGAGCGTTTTATCCACACATCCTATTTTAAAACCCTTATCAAGCAAAAAGGTTTTCAACCTATCATACCAGGCTCTAGGGGCTTGTTTCAAACCATACAAAGCTTTATGAAGTTTAAAAACATGGTTTGGAAACTTGGGATTTTCGAAACCGGGGAGTTGTCTCACATACACCTCATCTTCTATGTAGCCATTTAAGAAGGCACTCTTGACATCCATTTGAAAAAGTTTAAACCCTTTGGATGCAGCAAAAGCCAATAGGATCCTAATTTCCTCCAAACGAGCTACAGGAGCAAAGGTCTCCTCATAGTCTATCCCCTCCTTCTGACTATACCCCTGGGCTACAAGTCTGGCCTTGTTTCTCACAACATGACCATCTTCTCCTTGTTTGTTTTTCAAAACCCATTTTGTCCCAATAGGGTGACACTCAGGAGGAGGTGGAACCAAAATCCAAACCCGATTTCTGTCAAAATTTTCTAACTCCTCATGCATGGCATTAACCCAATCCGGATCAGATAAAGTGTGTCCAACATCTTAGGGATCAAAATCAGCAACAAATGCAGAATGAGCAAAGTGAGAGATTTGTTGTGACCTAGACCGAGTGGCACGTTCGCCGATGCTGCCGATCATCTGTTGAGGCGGGTGTTGGCGCTGAATGTGTCATGGCGCCTCCCGAGCTGATGTAGCCTCCCCCTCAACAGCAGCTGGTGCCTCCCCAGGTACGAACGGTACAGCCTGAGGCGGCGGATCCCACGGCCCCCAAGTAGTAGATGAAGAAGGGTCGGGGCCGTGAGTCGTAGTAGAAGCCGCTCCTTGCGGCACAGCAGGTGGAGGGGGTGCTGAGTCATCCATCCCTTCAGCACCCTCTTCCTCATCATCAAAAAGAGGCTCGCCAATCTCATGATCACCTGCACGCTCAAAACGAGAAGAAGTACAAACCATGGTCTCGTCGAAGGTGACATCGGATGTCTCCATGACTCGGTTAGTATCAAGGTTAAGTACACGATAAGCTCGAGTGTGAGTGCCATAACCCAAAAATACACCGTCAGAAGAACGAGACTCAAACTTGTCCAATTTGCCCTTTTTGAGTATAAAACAATGGCAACCAAAAACTCTAAAATAACTCACCTTGGGTTGTTTTCCAAAACGCAACTCATAAGAAGTCTTTTTCAAGAAAGCTCGGAGAAAAATACGATTGGAAATGTAGCATGAAGTGCTCATAGCTTCGGCCCAATATCGCCTAGGAGTCCTATGATCATCGAGCATCGTCCTGGCCATCTCTATAAGGGTCCGATTCTTCCTTTCTACAACACCATTCTGTGGCGGTGTGTAGGGGGAAGAAAACTGATGCTCTAAACCCAAAGAGTTACAAAACTTCTCAAAGTCCCAATTCTTGAATTCGGAACCATTATCACTACGAATAGCTCGCATTGAGTTCAAAGGGAACTCATTCTGAAGAAGCAAAATCAGATTGCGATCAAAAGAGAAAGTCTCAGTCTTCTCAGACAAAAAGAAGACCCACGAATATCTCAAAAAGTCATCAACAACAACAAGCACATACCACTTCCCCCCAACCAAGCTCACCCGAGCCGGACCAACAAGGTCCATGTGCAAAATCTCTCCAGGGCGCTTAGTCATGACCTGAGTCACTGGATGGTGGGGAGCGGCAACCATCTTCCCATGTCTACAAGAATGGAAAAATAGATCCTTCTCCATGCACAACTTGGGTAATCCTCGGATTAAGCCAAGTGAGCTAAGCCTTGCAAGCAAGTCGAAGCTCAGGTGACCAAGTCTCCTATGCCACTTCCAAAGATCAGAGGAGGAAGGTCTAGCCAAAAGACAACGAGAAACTCCA
The DNA here is from genome assembly GCA_009763385.1 of Coix lacryma-jobi var. lacryma-jobi. NCBI lineage: Eukaryota > Viridiplantae > Streptophyta > Magnoliopsida > Poales > Poaceae > Coix > Coix lacryma-jobi. The sequence goes on from CM019828.1 coordinate 64,898,801, forward strand.
AACGACTCCGAGAAATTCGCACGAAAGACTTTCCCAAAGGGCGAAATCAAACAAACAAGATTGCCCTGAGGATCCAAAATGCGACTGAGATTCGGTTTAAAACGAATCTCATAGTCATCATCGAAAAGTTGCGAAACAGAAAGAAGGTTAAAATGCAAGTCCGAAACAAGAGCAACATCGCGCAACACAAAGTGCTCATTAACTCTCATCGACCCACGAGACAACACTCTACCTTTGCTATTGTCGCCGAAGGTGATAAACTCCTTTCCGGCGACCGGACTAAGACTGGAGAACCACTTGGCGTTTTCGGTCATGTGCCTTGAGCAACCGGAATCCACCAACCAAACGTTCTCCAATCGTTTTACCTACATCAATAAAAAGACATAGGGTGAGCATACGGTCCAACATTGGGGTTAGTGAAATAGGGAGAAAACCAGTGTTGGGCCGGCTGCTCAAAAGAACGGTTAGCAGAAAAACCATTCCTAGCACGCCTACGGGAAGAGCGATCACCACATAGAGGAAAACATGGTCCGCTAAGGGAGGAGCGTCCATCGTGTTGACGCTCACTAATGCTCAAAATTAACCATCAACTATTGCATGAAATGACAATAAATGAATCACAAAACATAGTTGTAGGGTTTGAAACTAACGAGTTCCACGAGTTTTGGTGCTCTCACTTGTTTTCTATGACATCCATGTTTTTACCATATAAAAGCATCTCGAGTGATGAATTGGAGTGCACCATTGTGAAGAGCTCGTCTAGATGATCAAAATGGACATATCATTTGCAATATTCGGAGTCCTGGATAAAAAGATATTAATTTCGAAGCGAAATCTGCAAAAGAAGGATCTAGAAGACACCAAGAGGCGGGCCACCACGTGGGCCCACTGGGCCAAACCGACCGGTCGGCCACAGAGGCCGTTTCGCCTCCGCCTTCTGGAACCTTCTTCCACCGCCTCCTATGATGCATCTCCACCATCCCTGAAGTCGGTTTGATCCAAGGGCTCACGTTCCACGCTCCGGGCTATAAAACCAGACCCAGACCCCCCTCTCCAGGCATCTCCATCTTCATTTTTCATCTCCACATCAGAAACTAGGGTTTCAATTAGAAGTAGAGGTCCCTCTAGATGAATCTCTTCTAGTTCATCTTGAGTTAGATCTAGTTCTAGTTCTAGTTGTCTAGTTCATCTAGTTGTAATTACAGATTGAATTAGAGAGAGGAGAAGGAGAGAGCTGAGGAGGAGCCGGATCTGTCGGATCTTCCTCGACATTGTATTGGTGCAGCATCTAGTTCGTCTTCAAGTAATCTCCAGGTTCCTCATTTACTATTTCCAAGTATTATATTTAATTTCGGTTCTTGCTTTATTTCATTTACAGGATCTCGGCTCGTATCGAGTGCTCTAGTTATTTGCAGTAATTAGAGTAGTAGACGTTAGTGTAGACGTGGTGTCTAGACTAGGGTTTACTTGAGTTTGCACCCAGCCCCACGGATAGTTGTGGTAGCCACAGGTGGTGACAGCCCTGACGGCCGACGTAGTCCACCACGTTCGGGTTGGTGTTTGTAGGACCGTAGTCAGAGCTTCCTAGCCCCTTTCTCATCCCTTTCTGTGGCTAGTGTTCCGATGTCCGGAAGTAAGTAAAGTATAGTGAGCCTTTAATTAGATAGACCTGCTTAGAAAACCCTAAATTTCTCTCTAACCATTTTATCATTCTTTTCTTGGACGTCTTAATTCTTCTAGTACACTTCACGTTCCCCGTGGAAATCGATACCCTAGAATACTCTCGGGTGAAAGCTACATCGGTATCCGTGCGCTTGCGGATTTTTCTATGTGCGTTTAAAATACCCAACAAGCTTTCTGGCGCCATTGCCGGGGAACGGTAGCTGTGCTAGTTTCGAACCAAGTCGTCCGTGTTTCTTTTCTTTTACCACCTTTTTCTCTTACCACCACCTTTACCTCACCACCACACTTCTTACACATGAATTCCACTCCTATCTATAAATACTCCGCTCCAAAGGGCGAATTGTTGGAGCCACCACCATCATCACATCCTATTCTTACAGATGGCTACCAAATTCGTCCCGACTTTATAGCCATGGTTCGGGAGCAACCCTTCTCTGGGCTAGATGATGAAAACCCTCACACCCACCTTCGGGAATTTGAGCAATTGTGTTCTTGCTTGTCTATTGCTGGCATGACACAAGAAACCATTAAATGGAAATTGTTTCTGTTCTCCCTTTTTGGAAGAGCGAAACAGTGGTATGCTCATAACATAAGAGGAGTAGATGGAAATTGGGATGAACTTCGAACAAATTTTGTCTTGCTTTCTTCCCTCTTTCTCGAATCACTGCCCTTCGAATAGAAATTCTTACCTTTCAACAAAAAGAGAAGGAGACGTTAGGAGCAGCTTGGGCTAGATTCATGAGCCTTGTCAACACTGGCCCAAATCTTTCTTTGCCTGAAGACATTATTTTACAACACTTTCATTATGGTCTTAGCAAAGAAGCTGCCCTTTTTCTTGATACCTCTTCGGGAGGATCATTCACTCATAAAACCATTAGCGAAGGAAAAGCCATCCTTGAAAACACTCCTTACACTGGCGTTTATGATGAATTCCCCGAAGAAGAAGTTGAGCCCAGCCCCGAACCAAAAGATGAAGCAATAGATGAGGCACAAGTAACCGAATTAGGAAGTCCAATAGATCATTCTCATAATTCGGTCATCGAAAACCCTCCTAATAAGGGAACGCAAACCCAGCTAGAGGATGATGAATCGTCACCTTTAGAGCTTCCCTTCCAATTCGAGGAAGATATCTTTGAAGATTATGGAAACACCTCGAATTGTCCTATCCAAGCTAGACCTCAGGCACATACCACTCCTCCTGACCCACATGAAGAGCCGGTTTTCACTGAACACATCAAAAGCCTCTCATCGGTCATGAGTTATGAGTGGTTGAATGAAGTAGAGTTATCTCTAGAGGTACAACGTGTTACCACTCCTTCCACCATTCATTTGTGCCAAATTAGAGGGCATGCTATGTCAGTCTACTACAATCCTTCCACCGGGATAAACTTTATTTCGAAGGCTTTGGCCGACATTCTTTTTCCCGACGCAACATTAACCCCATCACAAAAACTTTTACAAAGCTCATCAGGATCTATTCTTGAAAGTTTTGGGGTCTTAAGGGTTGTTCCTATCACTATGAATGACTCTGGGGTTTGTCTAGATTTTCATATTTATGACACCCCGGAGATTCCTCTTCTGATTGGCAGACCAATCATGAGGCTTTTACAAAAGGAACAACAAGGATGTTTGGACATTAAGGTTGGGGAATCCACTATAAGTGTTCCACTTGCTCGTTCTATAAACACGATGGTAGAACCCCAGCCTGAGCAAGACTCCATTGAGGAGGTCTTAATGGCATCCCTAGAAGAGATGGCTCATCCAACCTTCGACGATGAACACTTTGTTCGAGAAGAGGAAGAGTTAGCAGAGCCTATCAAGCTAGACAAATATGAGGAACCTCCACCTCCCTCAATAGAGTTAAAACCTCTCCCCTCCAGGCTTGTCACCATTTTAGAAAGACATAGACCTGCTATAGGCTACTCACTCGAAGACCTCAGGGGCGTTAGTCCTGCTCTCTGTACTCATCGCATCCCTACTGATCCTAACTGCACACCTTCAAGGGAGCCACAACGGAGACTTAACAACGCTATGCGAGAGGTTGTTAAGAAAGAGGTCCTCAAACTTTTGCACGCTGGGATTATTTATCCTGTGCAACATAGTGAGTGGGTTAGCCCTATCCATGTAGTGCCAAAAGAAGGGAGGTATGACAATCATTAGGAATGAGAAGAACGAACTCATCCCTCAATGAACTATCACTGGGTGGCGGATGTGCATTGATTACCGGAAACTAAACAAGGCCACTAAGAAGGACCACTTTCCTTTACCATTCATCGACGAGATGTTAGAACGTCTCGCGAATCATTCCTTCTTTTGTTTCCTTGATGGGTATTCTGGATCCCAATCCACCCTGATGACCAAAGTAAGACTACATTCACATGTCCGTATGGAACTTATGCATACCGACGGATGTCGTTCGGGTTGTGCAATGCTCCAGCTTCTTTTCAACGGTGCATGATGTCTATCTTCTCTGACATGATCGAGAAAATAATGGAGGTATTCATGGATGATTTTACTGTCTATGGAAAAACCTTCGATGAATGTTTGGAGAATTTGGATAAAGTCTTACAACGGTGTGAAGAAATGCACTTAGTCCTGAACTGGGAGAAATGCCATTTTATGGTTCAGGAAGGAATAGTGCTAGGACATAGGGTGTCCGAACGTGGGATAGAAGTGGATAAAGCAAAGATTGAAGTTATCGAACAACTTCCACCTCCCATGAATGTGAGGGAATCCAAAGCTTTCTCGGACATGCAGAGTTTTATAGGCGATTCATTAAAGACTTTTCTCAAATTGCTAGACCCCTGACTAGTCTCCTAACTAAGGATACACCCTTCATCTTTAATGATGAGTGCCATGCAGCCTTTCAAATCCTTAAAAAGGCACTCATCTCAGCTCCAATTATTCAACCACCTGATTGGAAGCTTCCATTCGAGATCATGTGTGACGCTAGCGACTTTGCGGTTGGGGCCGTTTTGGGCCAAACCAAGGATAAGAAGCACTATGCTATATCCTACGCTAGCAAAACCTTATCTGGACCACAGCTCAATTATGCTACAACAGAAAAAGAGTTGTTGGCTGTTGTCTTTGCTATAGACAAGTTTAGATCTTACTTAGTGGGGCAAAGGTAATTATCTACACCGATCATGCTGCTCTTAAGTACCTCCTCACTAAGAAAGATGCTAAGCCTCGGTTAATCCGATGGATTCTTCTACTCCAAGAGTTTGACATAGAAATAAGAGATAAAAAGGGAGTAGAGAACTCGGTAGCTGACCACTTGTCTAGGCTTCAGTATAAGGAAACACATGAGCTACCCATCAATGACTACCTAAGGGACGATACCCTGCTCAAGGTAACAACCTCCGATCCATGGTACGCAGACATTGTGAACTTTATGGTAAAAGGCTATGTCCCACCTGGTGCAAGTGTTGAAAAACTCTTCTGCCGCGTTTGGCGAGGAAGTTGACTCTCCATTGGCCTTCAATAGAAAGGTTGAAAACTTCTCAGTGTCCTTTGTTGAAGTCACTAGTAAAGTCTTCATAAAGTCTTCCAGCAAAGCAAGAAATTGAGGAAAGATTATTTTTAACTTGTTACTTCCAAAAACTTTTAGATTAAAAAACCATTTTGAAGTTTTTCAAGAGTAAAGTTGTAAATAGTCTTCCCTTGATGACAATCCTGCTCTGATACCATTTCTGTGGCAGAACCTCCCGGCAATGTGGCCCACATGCACACGTCATCATTATAAGGAGCCCAATGACAGTGCAAATGAAACACATTACTGGAAAGATCTGTCGGGTGTCCCTGAGAGAACCCCGAATCATCCACAAACCACAGGATCATCATCATGAAGGTTGGAATAATTACAATATTACAACAATTCCTACAAAATACATCGGAGTGCGGAAGCAAGATAGATAAACTTTACAAAACCATGAACAAGTTACTTTTTACATAACATAACTGGTATTGCGAAAGTAGGATAGTATTACAGAACCACACTCAGGCAGAGCACCTAAGTTGGAGAAGAAGAATAACCAGATCACGTCAAGCCCACTGACATGATCTTGATTGACAACACCTGTTAAGAAACCTGCAACAGGGGATTAACAAACCCTAAGTACTGTCGGTACTCAGCAAGGCTTACCCGACAAGAAAGGAGAAGGAACAGGTATGCTGGTTTGGGTAGGCTCAACAGTACTTTGCATTTGCATAAAAGCTTACTAAAGTAATCCTAGATCCAAATTTTACTTAATCATTTAAGTACTTGGTAAGAACTGAAAGTGAACACGAGTGAAATATCATTATCATTCTTTCTTAAACAAGTTCCATTTTATTCTACGATGCGGGTCGAAAGATTGAGTCTCCTTAACCGAGGAGCACGACGATTCGAACCGATTAAACCAGATCTGGGAGTTTTCCACGATCATACGGCATATGTAGACCCTCGATCACACATATATCAACCCTAACCTCGGATCCTCCAAACAAGACCGGGTTCGCGCCACCCGAGAGTACTTGTACACCTCCAATCCGGGACTTTAACCCACGAGGGTAGCTAGTACTCCCGCCATCTCTCCACTCCCAGTGCGCGAGTAGCCGTTCTCATTTAAGAACCACCAAAGTAGGGCTTACCGTAGCATATGATCGGTACTTCACAGTTTCTCAATCTAGCAGGCCAACAACGGTTAACCCTAATCCGACACATCCGGGTCACCCTGCACCAACCCAAGGTTCGATGCATGTGCCCGTCTGGTCTTAACCATCATTCTTTCTCATTATCATTCCAAAACGATAAGTATCGAAAGCATTTATCAAAAGCTTCATAAAGCAAGGCTAAGCATTTCTATTATTTGTATAAAGCAGGTATCAAGGAATGATATATCGATAACAAGGTTGATCATGCATCAACAGGTTTAAAGCATTTATTTGATAAACATCTAATGCATCAGGTTATCGAAAGTAAGTGTAATTATAAATCCAAGGAAATGGTTAAATGAACCGGGGCTTGCCTTTGTTGCAGGGAAAACTAGGATCCAAGGATGATCCACACAAGTTAGTTCCTTCATCTTGAGGTTAAGTCTTCTCGACGAAGCTTTTTCAACAAGGATTTCCTTCCGAGGCTTGTTTGACAAGGGTGATCACCAAAGCTTGATCAACACTACTCCAACACTCTCGGATACTAAACGTAGATAAATGAGACATGCTTAGTATGATGCGATGCATGCTAAGGTGCAGGACAAATTAAAGGTATAACAAAAGATAACACAAGATAAGGAAAGTCGAGTACAACTTTCCTTCGCGGTAAAGTTGCAAACCAACAAAACCAACTTGCAACCCACCAACTAGAGTTTCTAGCTACACATACAACTTCCACCAAGCACCTTTAGGAAGATAACTAAGGATGGCTAAGGTTCATTAAAACATCACTCAAGCCATAGGATCACAAGATGAGAGGTGTCCCATGGTCTTCAAACAATAACTCAAAGTCACACAAGATGTAAAACCTGCTGCCCAAACTTTGGACAGATTATATGTTTTATGCTAATCAAGCCATAACCAAAGCTACCAAGATCCAAAAGGGGTGATCCTAGACAATCTAGAAAGCTTATGAAACACTCTAAAACTTTATTATTATCTCCAATAGGTGATTTACAACCTAAATGGCTCAAACAGCACAAAACCTCAGATCTGTCCAAAAGGTAGGACAGATCTGTCCTGCTGACTTATAAAAACTATATCTCCTAATATAGCAGGCCTAAAATCATGAAATTTTAGGACAAGCTAGAGACAGAAGTTAACTACAACTTTTGTATACAACTAAATCATAGAAAACATAATCTTAATCATGAAAACAGTCCATTAAAGAGGACTGGTCCAGCAACTAAATCAACATAATGCATCAAAACTTAAATGCATAACTTGAACTATAACAAGCCAAACATGATTAACTAAATAAAAGAAACATAACCATCAACTAAAATATTACTGAAGATACCAATATTAAACCTAACTCCTTATGAACACTTAATTATTTAAGTACTCAAATAAAACTCTTTTAACCATTTCTTTATTAAGAAAACATAGGAAAAAGAGTTAAACTAAACTTTGTCAAATTGAGTCCAACCTTTTAGAGATGATAAATTATATAAATTAACAGTAGCAAAATAAATATCACAATTTTGGAACAAACATGTAAACATGCAGAATTAAATCAAACTATAAACATTTAAATGATTAAATAAAGCATAGAAATAAGAATAAAATTTATTTTCTCCAACAGAGCTCAAATTTTTAGTAAAGATACATTTTCAGCTAAAAACAGTGACAAAAATAGTTTTATGATTTTTGGACATTTAAATAAGCCTACAAAAATCATCAAAGATCACTTATTAATAAAAGGCCAATTTAAATCAGTTTCAAAATTTGTTCAAAACTCAAATTTCATATTTTTCTTAAATATTCGCCAGCTTGTGAAAGCTACTCAAAAATTTTCACAAATTTTGGAGCTTCCTACAAAAACATATGAAAAAGACAAAACACAACACTATTCCTTTAACTCAGAAAAAGAGAAACTCTTCGAAACTTTACTGGACCCGGCCCATCTTCGTCCCACAGCCGCTGACGACTGGGCCCCAGGTCACCTTCTCCTCCCTCACGCCGTGACCGGTCACGACCGGCCATGACCGCGCCCCGGCCATGTTTGACCGGCCGTCGATCTCCTCACCGACGAGGTATCCGGCGATGGCGAGGGCCTCACTCCCTCCATCTTGACCTCGTGCATCGATCCATACCCTAAAAACGACCCACAGAGACTCGGTGATAGGGTGCCCACGGCCATGGCGGGTGGCCGAGGCTTGGCTTGGCGGCGACGAGCTACACCGGCCACTAGGGCTCGGTAGAAACCTAAAGGGAGCTTGGAACCCACTAAGGAGTCCATGGCGATAACTATGCTCACCCTAACTCAACCAGAGACGACCCGGAACGCTACGGTCCACGATGGCGGCTATGGCGGATGCCCACGCCAACGGCAAGCTCCTCGAACTGGCCAAGATGACCCAGTAGAGACCAAACTAGGGAGCGCAACATGCCCAGGGACCCTTCAAACACCTGTTGCGCGCACTATCTGGACTCGAAGAGCACTGGAACGGGGTTGGCTGTGGCGGCGGCGATGGCAGAGCTTGCGCCGGCGGCAAGCTCCGCGGACTGCTCACGCCAGGGCGATAGAGACCTCAAGAGCGAGCCGACCGTAACCGGCGCATCAAGGCGAAGAGGTAGGTGTAGATGGTTTGACTAATAAGGCCCCGAGCTCACCTGCCAAGGGCGAGCTTGAGCTCGGCGGAGGTCTGGCCGGCAGGGAGGAAGACGACCTCGACTATGGCCATTGGAACTACTTGGGTTCAGGCTAGCTTGCTCAGGGGAAGCAAGGGATTCAGGCAGAGCACTTTGGGAGATGGAGAGCGCAAAGGAACCATGACGGCGACAAAAACCGCCGGCGTAGGTGGCTCGGCCTCGGCCGGAAAACAGGGCAGGCGAGAGAGACGTGAAGGGCAGCGGCTGCTGCGTGGCCGACTCTGGCGAGGCTAGCGCGGGGTTGAGCTCCACGTTGCGGACAACACATCAAGCAAGCAGCTGCGTGGACGGCGGCGTGGCGCGCGGGCAGACGGCGGCGGCGCAGCGGCTCGAGGTGCAGCACCTTGCTCTGTTTTCTCTCCTCCTCTCTCATTCTACTGTAGCGCCCAAAACTTTCCCCTTTTCAAAATCTCTAGATTTTTATACTGCACTGCAAAAACTCCCAAAACAAAAGTTGCTCCAAATTTTGTGCTTTACAAACTTGTTCAAAAGAACTAAAGTCAAATTCTGCCTGGATTTTGAAATGGAGTTCAAATTCAAATTTGGACCAAACTGAATTTCAAAATTACTTTTGAATTTTTTGAACAACTTCAAATTTCACCAATATAAAAGTTATTCCTTATAAAATTATCTACAACTTTGTTTTTGCTCATATATCAAAATTATGCCTAATTTTTGAACTACACAAAAGGGAATAAAACTAGGTTTGGAAATTGATTTTCAATTTGAAACCAAATCAAACTTGTTTTCCAAATTACTTCAGATTTTCTTTAGTAACTTGAAAATCTATCTTAATAAAAGTTGTTGATTTTAATCCTCTCTACAACTTTGACTAAAGGACCAAAGTCTAATTCTTTTTAGTTTTTGAAATCTAGTTTTGGGGTCAAATTTAGGGTTTGAAAGATTTCAAATTTATTCAAACTTTTGTACAGAAACTTGGAAAACATTAAATACCAAAGTTGTACCTCTCAAGAAGAGCTACAGCTTTGCTTTTGAAACCATTTTGAAATTTGACTTACTTTTTGACTTATAGAAAAGGGAATAAAAAGAACTATTAAATCTAGAGTTTTTACTCACACTTGTCATATCATGTGACGCCTAACCACATTACTTTATGAAAGCATCACACAAGATCATGCAACACTTATATTAAACATGTAAAGAATCACAACTATGCTTTAAACATGAAATGCTTTATGCCATGATGCCAAATGATTATGCATACTAAACATATTAATTAGGATTTTAATAAATGCTTAACACCAGGGGTGTTACAAGACGTGGTGTCTAGACTAGGGTTTACCTGAGTTTGCACCCAGCCCCACGGATAGTTGTGGTAGCCCCAGGTGGTGACAGCCCTGACGGCCGACGTAGTCCACCACGTTCGGGTTGGTGTTTGTAGGACCGTAGTCGGAGCTTCGTAGCCCCTTTCTCATCCCTTTCTGTGGCTAGTGTTCCGATGTCCCAAAGTTAGTAAAGTATAGTGAGCCTTTAATTAGATAGACCTGCTTAGAAAACCCTAAATTACTCTCTAACCATTTTATCATTCTTTTCTTGGACGTCTTAATTCTTCTAGTACACTTCACGTTCCCCATGGAAATAGATACCCTAGAATACTCTTGAGTGAAAGCTACATCGGTATCCGTGCGCTTGCGGATTTTTCTGTGTGCGCTTAAAATACCCAACACATCGCGATACTCAAAACGCGATGGGGGAAAACACTCAACTACAAAGCCACCGCCACGGGGTCCATAGCCCACAACTGCAGGCTCCCGCCGGGCACGTTCTCTTCGCGGCCTAGGCCTAGAAACTTGAGGTTTTGGACCTCTAGGCCTAGCAGCACGCCTCTGAACATTCGGTGCATGTACATCATGGAAAGGATGGTACATGTCCGTGTTGTTCATCTCCTTTGCACGATGCGCCTCTCTCTTGCATCGAAAGCAAAACTCACTCAAGTGTCCATCTCTCCCACAGTGCTCACAATGGTACCTCACCACTCTCACAGGGGGTTGTTGGTACTCACGGTAGTGGGTGTGGATCACTTTGCCCTTCTGTGGCATAAGCACCTCCTGGATAGGTGGCATTGTGTCTAGCTTGTTCTGGAGGTGGTTTGATTTTGGAGCCCATGATTGTTTCTTGGGTGGAGCTCTCATAGGTTCAACAAATACCCCATCCTTGGTGTTAGGCTTTAGAGGCTCTTTGGGTGGAATCTTGGTAAGCTTGGGAGTAGTGGTGGAGTTGGGCTTCTCACATGGGTTCAGACCACTCGACTCTCCAATCTTGCCAAAAGATGAAGCGCACTCAACACCCTGAGCAAAGCCTACACCTGGACCTCCGGCAGCACGCTTGAACTAGGAGATCATCATCCCAAGCAGCGGCTCACCACTAGACACCCATGACAAGATGGTCCGAAGGTATGTGTTTTCCTCCTCAGTTTGCATCTTGTCATGCTTCACGTTCACAATCTCCATCTCCAAACCCTCACACAGAACGCACCTAGTCACACACATGCTATCCGAGCTGGCCTTCTCAAGAGACACAATCTTGGCATTCTTCTCTGCCAACTCGGATTGCATGCCCGCACAGGACTTGCACGCACCCAACAGCGAGGATCTAGCCTTCAGCACTTCTCACACTCCTCCTCCTTGGTGACAACAACGGTGGACTTGACAGATTCAAGTTCCTTCACCGTATCCTCCCACTTCTGCCTAAACTTCTTCCTCTCTCTAGCAGCGCGCCTAAGCAGCTTGTCTTGACTAAGGAGAGCGGCAGTAAGTTTCTCGACCTCAGCAGAAAGCTCATCGGGGGTCTGAGATACCTGGGAGGTGTCGTCGTCGTCGTCTAGAGGGATGTCCTCCAGCTCGCCGTCGACCTCCTTGCCGAGGGCCATGGTGCAGAAACCCTCGTTGTCGGCGAAGAAGCAGAGGCCATTTAGCTTGTCCTCGATCCTCTTCTTCTTCTCGGACTCGTCATCGCTTGAAGAAGCGGAGTCGTCATCCGAGTCGTCGACGTCGCTGAGCGTGGCGACGAAAGCACGCTGCTGAGCCTGGGCCTTCTCCAAGTACTTCGTCTTGATGTACTCCTTGTTGAAGCCGCCCTTCCGCTTGTGCTTCGCAGGGACGTACTTCTCCTTGCGCTTGCCAGAGTCGTACTTGTGCCCATGATCCGCCTTCCCGAAGGTCTACTTTTTCTTCTTCGGGCAATTGGCGATGAAGTGGTTGGGGTCGCCGCACTTGAAACATCCCGAGCGTCCTCCTTCGCGGCGACGGTTCGTGAGGTTGTTGTGGAACCGCGAGAAGCGGTTGGCGAACAAAGCCAGCTCGTCATCCCCCATGAACTCCAACTGCTCCTCTGTGACAGAAAGAAGAGAGGAAAGGGCAAAGCCTCCAGAGGGATTAACAGAAGAGCCAGAAAGCAAAGCCATCGACGGGACAGAAGGATTTTCATAAGAAGCCCTCGCCATGGCATCAATCTCACTGGACTTGAGCTTACTGAAGAGCTCATTGCATGCGAGGGTCTCATAGTTAGGTGATTCGATGATCGCCTGAACCTTTGACTCCCACACCGACCGATCGAGAGTGTGCAAAAGCTTCAAAGCTCTCTCATGATCGTCGAAAGGCAACAGCTCCTTGTTAGCCCTCATCCTGTTGACAATCACCTGAAAGCGAGCGAATAAACTTTCTATGCTCTCGCCAGGCATGTGTCGAAAGTTCTCATACTCTCGCTTGTGCGACTCATAGAGACGGGTTTTGACTTGAGTGGTTCCCTCATGGAAACGCATGAGGGTAGCCCAAATCTCCCGAGCTGTAGCGAGGTGAGAAACGAGATCAAACTCCGTCATGCTCACGCATGTGAAAAGAGCATTACGGGCTCGGCTATTGGCATCGTGCTCATCGATCTGATGCTGAGTCACACGAGCATCCAAGACCACGTAATCAGCAGAGCTGCAAATGTCCCAAATGGAAGCACCCAAACTCTGCAGAGAGGCCGACATGCGTATCTTCCAATACGCATAGTTCGTCCCATCGAAAAACGGCAGTTTTCCCACGCCGCGATCCATGTCGCCTTCTGTGGATCTGGAACCGGCTAAGGTGGAAGATCCTTAACCTCCTCCGATACCAATTGAAGGACCGGAAGTGCTACCAGAAAGCGACGAGAGGGGGTGAATGGGAGCTTCAAATTTCTTTTCAGAAACTTGTTGCCACTGTCCCGAGAATCAACCCCAAGAGCATACCCTAGAGCTTGCAAGTGTCCACGACCCTAGATGTAGTGTGGATGCTTCCAAGAAGCACAGCGAGAGACTACACAACTCTAGAAACCCAACGCAAAAGCCAGAAATCAAAACCGACAACGGACGAACGAACCGTGGACGAAATAGTGCTGAAGACACAGCATCGGACGCTGGCAGCGTCCGATGGTCTGGCACCGGAAGCGTCCGATGTAAAAAGACCCTTACTGGACCCTTAGTGGACTGGCATCGGACGCTGCTACAGTAGAACCCTAGCGTCCGATGCTAGACCCTCGGCGCGTCCGATGGCAACGGACGCTCCAATGGTCAGCGTCCGATGCTCCCTTAAAAACACTGTCAGATGACACGTGGCAACGGACGCTCCGATGATATGAACTCAGCGTCCGATGCTCACGAGCAGAGCGTCCGATGGTCCTGATTCAGCACAGTTCTTCCACGAAATTGACCCGATCTCCTCCGATTCAAAAGCTCTAAAGCTTAGACTTGGTATGAGGAGTTCCTTGGAGGTTAGTGAGCTATCCCTAAGAGATCATGGCTCGAACCTAACTTCCAATCGGTGTATCGGAAGAATTCGGGACAAAGAGAGCAAAACTCGATCCGAAACGAAAATCGTCCGATCTACTAGGTCATGAGGTTAAAGGTGAATTCCTTCAGTGGAAAGAAGTGCCTCACGATATAGAACATCTCAGTTCAAACGGAATCGCAAAAGACGCAACGAACAAAGAGATCGATCGACGAGAAAAACGTGGAGAAAAGTAATCCGCGAAGAACAAGAACAAAATGCGAATCACAACCATAAATTTGCAACCATGTGGCTACCACACGCTACAACAGTGAGATTACGGTCTCACTTCCTCAAAATCTCCAGTACATAGAGGTATGGTTCTCTGCGGATCTCAGTTGCTACAGCAGGGGATTAGGAGAGCAGGAAAACCTAGAAGGCAAAGAGCAAATGACTGAGATAGGACGGGAGGTCGGTGTCTCCCTCTACTTATCCTAATTCTAGTTCCCAATCTACCCCTAACTAATTACAGAGCGAACCAGCTAAACCCTAGGGTTATTCTGGACCAAATCGTGGTAGGTGGTGATGCGACGGCCACGCCCGCACAACTGGTAGCGTTGCCTCGACTCAACCTCACCGATTGCCGCCACGTGCCACCACCGCTCTGCTCGTTCTTTTCCTGGACTTCGCCCCCGATTTTGAGGCCCAAACCAGGAAACCAGCCTTCACGACCAACCCCCGGTTTTGAGGCCCAAACTGGGAAACCAGCCGTCCATCGCCTGAGTTTTGTGGCCCAAACTCAGAAACCCGCAACACCAAGGTTTTGAGGCCCAAACCTGGAAACCGTCAACAACCCGAGTTTTGTGGCCCAAACTCGGAAACCATCAGCACCCAGGTTTTGAGGCCCAAACCTGGAAACCATCCACTCGGTGGTTTTTCTGTGGCTCAACCACCAAACCGAGCCATAGAGGGGATGCACCGCCCGTGCACCCCGTCCACCCGCAAGTCTTCGCTCATCGCTGTCCCAGGCTGTCATCCACCACAGCTGATCCTCAGGCCACCGGTCCCTCAGTCCAAGCCTCACGTCCGCCCTTCGGCACTCTCAGTCCATCGGCACGACACGTTTCTACTTGACCTTCACCTTGCCTTCGATCACTGTATCCGTGCTCGACACCTGCACAACACAAGCCAAAGAACATGCACATTATCCTAGTAGACAATCGCTCATCACTCATAGACTCGGCATACACCCATGTATCCGTAAAATGCCCTACGTGCAAAGATATCAAGTTTTCAGCAGTAGTATGATGAATCTATCCCTGAGGCATGGGAACGCTTTCAAGATACATATTAGAATTCCCACACCACGGGATGGAGAATTGGTTACTTATGCAGACATTCTACCATGGGCTCGCTTCGAGTGACCGTGATAATATCGATGCAGCTGCTGGAGGATTGTTCTTGTCACTCACTATTCGAGAGGCAACAACTCTCATTGAGAAGATAGCTTCCAACCTGGGATGGAATGAAGAACGCACTCAACCAAAGAAGAGAGAACGAATGCATCAACTCAAAGAAGTAGACATGTTGTCTGCTTAGATGTACCTACTCATAAAGAAGCTTGACGAACGAAACCATGAGAAGAAGGAATGTGGAGGCACTGTTCACACAGGAAGCAACTGCCCTGAAGTCCGAGAGGATGTGAACTACATCAACAATAACAACAACAACTATCGTCCTCAACAGAATCAAGGGTGGAATCAGCAACAGAGGCCCAACTACCAAGGTAACTATTCAAGTAACTACCAAGGTAATAACTTCAACCAACCGCCTTTAAGAGAAATGATTGTTAATCAAAACAAAGTTATTGATAACATGTCCAGAAAGATAGCTTCCAATGATAAAATTCTTGAAACCATTAATAATAGAATGGAAAGCTTTACTTCTGCTATTAAGTATCAACTTAGCTTTAATAAGATGATAGAATCACAAATCTCTCAGTTAGCCGGTTCAGTACCTGTGACCAAAACAGGTAAGATTCTGGGGAATCCGGAAGAATTAGAAACTGCAAATCTTGTAGACATTTTCCATGTAGGGGATTACTTCACAGCATCGCCAAGGCCAAAGTATAAAGGATGGGGATTTGAGAACTTGCCCGAGAAGAAAGGAGATCTAGGGAGACCTGTCATCCCTATCACCATTGGACCCCATACCTTTTGATGAAGCTGTCTGTGATCTTGGAGCAAGTGACAACATTATGCCTAAGGTAATTTATGAGAAAATTCATGGTGAACCATTGTTGTACACAACCATGTGTTTGCAGCTTGCAGATCAGACACTGTTCTACCCCAAGGGAATCCTTGAAGATGCTTCACGATCAATGATAGGAAAGAGAGGTTCAGTTTCAAGAATCGCACACTCAAGACTCATGTACACCCTCAGTCACCATATGAGTACGAGTATGCACCTGCTGCCATGAAGAAGAACAACAATAGAAGGAGGAGGAACAAGACGAAGCCACAAGAACAAGAACCAGTGTGGATGGTCAACACTGTTGAACAATTAGAAGATCCCACTCTTCCTCCACTACACCTTGAGAAGGTGTACGATCCAGGAGTACCTACCATTGACTGCATGATCAAGGAGAGTACCTTCTACAACACATTCTGTAACATCGGCTCAAGTGTCAACATCATATCTACGGTAACATATAAACATTTATTTCATGATGCACCACTAGACCTAACATACTTGCAGGTTCAGCTAGCAGACCAATCATTTCGATTTTCGGAAGGAATGGTGGAAGATGTCATAGTCAGAATTAGAGGTCATGAAGTCCCCATAGACTTCTTGGTTCTTGATATGGGATAAGATGATGATGTCCACCTCATCCTAGGAAGACTATTCCTGTACACTACAAGTGCAATCATCTACATGAAGCAAGGGAAGATCCATTTTCACTTTCCTGGAGAGAAGGTACGATGCTACTTCATCAACAACATACCTAATGAAGCACCCAAGAGGAACAGAAGTGAAAGACGCTGCTCTCAATGCCAAAGAAGACAAGCCATCAAGAATGGAGAGGCCAATCACAAAGTAGAAGCTAGTGATACTATCCCAGAAAAGAAAGAATAAGAGAAACCTCAAGACAGTGAACAATAGGAAGATAAAACTCAGACCAAGAAAGTATGAAAGAAAAAGACAACACCTAAAGAGGAATAATTAGAAACAACTTTCCAAACGTTTGACACACCTTGGGAGGTCTGAACCAAGGGAAGGTCCGGTTCGTCAAACCTAAATATCTGAACCTTCACCAAAAGGTAAAATCAGGAGTTATCCTCATATTTATTTTTCCTGCATATTTTCCATATTTCTCATATTTGATTCTTAATCATTTCTTGCATCATCATATTTAATCCATAATCATTTCATCATCATATTTTATCCACAAACATTTTATTTTCTGCATTGCATTGAAAAGGAAAATAAAAATAATTTTGTTGCATTAGCATATTGCATCTAAAAAGAAAAACTCTTGAAGCCCCATATGAATAATTTAACTGTTTACTGTGGAGGCACAAAAAAATATTTTCTTGCTTTTTGCATCTGCATATAAAAATAGAAAGGGGCTATTGCGTTCTTGCCCCTACTTTAACGTCCAATTGTGATTTTACCCCTGCTTTTGTCATCATTGTGATTTTACCCCTGGTTTGTAAAAGCGAAGCTTAAGTTTGCCCCTACTCCGTGAACAACAGGTAACAGTGTCAATTGGGCAAAATGAGGACAAGTTTGCCCATGTAAAACTGCCCCTACTTATCTAAATATATTATGATTTTACCCCGGTTTTCTAAATATATTATGATTTTAGCCCTGTTTTTTTAAAAAAATGATAGCATCATTGCACAACCTGTTGTTACATATGATTCCACACAACATACACCTGTTTTGTTTTTAAAAAATGACAGCATCTTTGCACAACTTGTTGCATATGATTCCACACAACATAGATAGATAATATCACATCAGATAAAAGTGTGGCAAAAGTATCCATGCAGCACTAAGCGCCATCCAACATACAAGTCCAATAAAAGCAGTAGCTAATAGTGAGATATTACATGTTCAGTGTCATACATCACATTCATGCATCTATTCCAAACCATGCAGCCAACCTCCCTCCTCTCCCTCATCCTCTTCCTCTTCCTCTCCCTCTTCCTCTTCTTTCTATTCCAGCCTCTTCTGTTCCTTCTGTTACAGGTCCTACACTTGCACTTCTCCCTCTTCCTCTTCCTCTCCCTCTTCTTTCTATTCCAGCCTTTTCTGTTCCTTCTGTTACAGGTCCTACAGTTGCACTTCTTCCTCTTCCATTTCCTCTTCCTCTTCCCCTTCCCCTTCCCCTTCCCCTTCCACTTAACATGAATGGAGAAAAATTGTTCAGTAAACAAGTTGACTAAATAAGCATGAGTAAAGAAGCAAAAAAAAATACAAATCAGCATGACTCACATTGATGCTTGTGAAGATGATTCATTTTGAGAAGATGAGCGGTTCCTCTTTTGACTAGCAGTTGGACCTCCTTGACAATGCTTGGCTATATGGCCTAGTTCATTACATTCAGAACACGGGCTCCTTTTCTTGCTAGTGGTGGCCTCATCATAGGACTTGATCCTAGAATTTCTTGGTCTTCCTGGTTTCATTCTCAGTTTAGGCTTCTTGATTTTATAACCCAAATCAACATGTGGCCAATTATCTTTGGATGTCATTGGATTGAAATAACATGCATATGTCGTTTTTTAACCGATCCATAGAGAAGTATTCATGCACAAAGTCATCCATTCGTACCTCTCTACTAATCTTAGAAATGAAAGCTAAAGCATGCGTGCAGGGCTTTCCAGTTACTTGCCAACCCCTACAAGTACATGTTTTTTCTCCTAGGTTGATTGTATACCTGAATCTGTTCACAGTTACTTCAGCTGTTCCAGCCCCACATATCAATACATCATGGTCCTTGATACTCTTGGCTTTAGCATTTAGAGCATTGGTCACAACTGGAATGATTGTGCCTGACATTTTACTAGCAATCTTGCCTCTTAAAACAAATTTCTCAATGATCATTTGTCTTATCTTATCATGCATATCCACAATTTGAAAATTCTTGGTTTTGGACACCCAACTGTTAAAGCTTTCAAAGAGGTTGTTGTTGATGTAATCTACCTTGCATTCTTCCCCAAATTTGCTTCTACTCCACACATATGGATGGTTGTCATCCAACCAGGATAGTGCACTACGATCCTTCTCCTCTATTTTTCGCATGAAGTACTTGAACTTATCATTTGTGAAGCTCTTGGTAGCACACTTATACTTATTATTTGATGCCGAATGACATAAAAAAATGAAATTACCTTACAACCAATGTACTTTTTACTTGTAGATGCAAAAAAACAGCCATTTACAACCCTGATCTGCTCTCTTGCATATGGCTCTAAATCTGCTCTTGTCCTTTTTCACAATCTCAAAAGCATGATCATTCAAGATGGCATGATGTGTGACTGCAGACTTGCACTGATCCACGTCTCGGAACACCACATTTACATCAATACATGGATTTTCAACATCATATGAGAAGGGTGGAGGGTCATATTCATCATCATCAACAACAACTTCACCATCAGGATTAAACTCAGGGTCAGAGCAATCATCACAAGAATCAGAGGAGGCAGCCAAGTCATTATCAAAACTGCTATCACTTGCTGCCACAAGTGAATTATTGTCAGAATATATGCCCTCATCATGTGCGCCTTTTGCTTTGGATTTGGTGGCTCTCTCCTTTGTGTTTCTGGATGTGGCTCTCTTAGCAGTGTATGTCTTGCGGATACATGGGTGTATGCCGGATCTTGAGTGATGAGTGATTGTCAACGGGTTTGATGCGCATGTTCTTTGGCTTGTGTTGTGCAGGTGTCGAGCACGGAGACAGTGATCGAAGGCAAGGTGAAGGTCAAGTAGAGACGTGTCGTGCTGATGGACCGGGAGCGGTGAAGGGCGGACGTGAGGCTTGGATTGAGGGACCGGTGGCCTGAGGATCAGTTGTGGTGGCTGACAGCCTAGGACAGCGATGAGCGGGGACTTGCGGGGCACGGTGTGGCTCGGGTCGAGGACTTGGGGACACGTGTCCGTGGACGGGGTGCACGGGCGGTGCATCCCCTCTACGTTGTCGGTTTGGTGGTTGAGCCACAGAAAAACCACCGGTGGACGGTTTCTAGGTTTGGGCCACAAAACCTGGGTACTGTGGGTTTGCCGAGTTTGAGCCACAAAACTCGGGCTGAGGACGGTTTCCAGGTTTGGGCCACAAAACCTGGGCGCTGGCGGGTTTCTGAGTTTGGGCCACAAAACTCAGGCGATGGACGGCGCGTTTCCCGCTTTGGGCCTCAAAACCGGGGGTTGGTCGTGAAGACAGGTTTCCCGGTTTCGGCCTCAAAACCGGGGGCGAGGTCCGTGAAAAGGACGAGCAGAGCGGTGGCGGCACGTGGCGGCAATCGGTGAGGTCGCGTCGAGGCGAAGCTACCTATTGTGCGGGCGTGGCCGTCGGATCACCATCGACTTCGAGTTGGTCCAGAATAACCTTAGGGTTTAGCTGGTTCGCTCTGTAATTAGTAGGGGTAGAGTGGAAACTAAAATTAGGATAAGTAGGGGGAGACACCCACCTCCCAAACTATCTCAGCCATTTGCTACTTTCACTTAGGGTTTCCTACTTCCCACTCCCTGCTGTAGCTACTGAGATCCACAGAGACGCTGAATCATACCTCTGTGTATTTGCTTTTTGAGGAAACGAGACCTTAATCTCGTTGTCTCCTCGTGTGAAGGAGTTTCGGCTGGAAATTGAGATTGAATCGCGTTCTTTCCAGTGTGTTCTTCGCGTTTTCATTTTTGGCCCTCACGGAGATTTGCCTCGTTCTTTCTCTCCGTGAGTTGGTTTTCGATTTCGTTTGAATCACTTTGTGCACGAACAGATTTGTGATCTTTTAACTGAAGAAATTGCACTCTAATCACTTGTAGCAACAGATCAGTCAAGTTTCGTTTTAGATCGAGTTTCTTCTCTCTTTTCCCGAATCCCTTTGATTCATCGATTTGGAGATAGGTTCGAGCCATGATCTCCTAGGAGTAGCTCACTATCCTCCTTGTGACTCTTCTCACCAAGTTTGAACCCTAGAGGTTTCATTTTGGGTGAGATCGAGTTGAATCGGTGGCCGAACAGCACATTTCGGGATGACCGGACTCTGGCGTCCGGCCAACCGGATGCTAGGTAATGAGTCCGGTCGTTGAACACGTTCATTACGTTTTTCTTCGTGACTTGACCGGACGCTCGACTTTTGTTTGACCGGACGCACAGAGGGTACTGTTCATTGCCTGTCTGTGTTGACCGGATGCACCGCTTGTGACCGGACGCATATTCACAGTGAGTCCGGTTGTGAACAGAGAGTTCTGAAATCGGGATTGGTCTAACAGGACGCATCCGGTCCTCTCTGATCGGACACAGGCAGAGTCCGGTTAGTGCTGTCAGCGCACATTTTTGTCCGCATCTTTTGTGTTCGAGCTCCGATCTGAGATCCACTTTTTACGTTGGATTCCTGAGTTTGTGTTCTACAGAAATTGAGCTCCCTGCTTTGCAAAATACCCTGAATCCCCCTCGCGTTGCTCGGGGGAGGTTGAGGTTACCCAAAGTTCATCCTGTCACTAGTTGTCTTGCATAAACTTGGGCGAGTGAGCTTTTGTGGTGTCCCGCTGTGTTCCTAGGGAACATCCACCCATTCTCTTGGGTTGTGGACATCACGCGCATCGGTTTTGCTCTTGGGGTTGATTTTCTGGGACATAGGCTAAAAGTTTCTAAAAAGAAATTTAAGGCTCTCATTCACCCCCCCTCTTGTCGCCTTTGATAGCATTATCGGTCCTTCAATTGGTATCGGAGCGGGTTAAGGATCTTCCACCTTAGCCGGTTCCAGATCCATAGAAGGCGACATGGATCGCGACGTGGGCAAACCGCGGTTTTTTGATGGGACGAACTATGCGTATTGGAAGATACGCATGTTGGCCTATCTTCAGAGCATGGGTGCTTCTGTCTGGGAGATTTGCAACAAGGAAGATTACGTGGTCTTGGCTGCTCGTGCTACTCAGCTTCAGATCGATGAGCACGATGCCAATAACCGAGCCCGTAATGCTCTTTTCTCCTGTTTGAGCATGTCTGAGTTTGATCGCGTTTCTCATCTCCCCACGACTCGTGAGATTTGGGCGACCCTCACGCGCTTCCATGAGGGAACCACTCAAGTCAAATCCCATCTCTACGAGTCGCACAAGAAGGAGTATGAGAACTTTCGACACATGTCTGGCGAGAGCATAGAGAGTTTATTCGCTCGCTTTCAGGTGATTGTCAATAGGATGAGGGCTAACAAGGAGCTGTTGCCTTTCGACGATCATGAGAGGGCTCTCAAGCTTTGGGACTCTAAGGTTCAGGCGATCATCGAATCGCCTAACTATGAGACTCTCACGTGCGACGAGCTTTTTAGTAAGCTCAAGTCTAGTGAGATTGACGCCATGACGAGGGCTTCTTATGAGAATCCTTTTGGCCCATCGATAGCTTTGCTTTCTGGCTCTTCTGCTAACCCCTCTGGTGGCTTTGCACTTTCCTCTCTTCTTTCTGTCACAGAGGAGCAGCTGAAGTTCATGGGAGACGACGAGTTGGCGTTGCCTGTCAACCGATTCTCGCGGTTTCACAACAACCGCATGAACTGTCGTCGTGGAGGAGGACGCGCTGGGTGCTATGAGTGCGGCGATCCGGACCACTTCATCGCCAACTGTCCGAAGAAGAACAAGCAAACGGCGGGCAAGGGCGATCGTGGCCACAAGTACGACTTTTGCTGGCACAAGGAGAAGCACACCCCTCCCAAGCACAAGCGAAAGGGTGGCTTCAACAAGGAGTACATCAAGAAGAAGTACTTGGAGAAGGCCCAGGCTGAGCAGCATGCTTTATTCGTCACGCTCAGCGACGTCGATGACTCCGATGACGACTCCGCTGCATCAAGCGACGACGAGTCCGAGAAGAAGAAGAAGATCGAGGACAAGCTGAATGACCTCTGCTTCTTCGCTGACAACGAGGGTTTTCGCACCATGGCCCTCGGCAAGGAGGTAGACAGTCCGCTGGAGGAGACCCTTCGGAATGACGACGATGATGATGACACTTCCCAGATATCTCAAACCCCCAATGAACTTGCTGCTGAGGTCGAGAAACTTACTGCCGCCCTTCTTAGTCAAGATAAGCTGCTTAGGCATGTTGCTAGAGAGCGGAAGGAGTTTAGGCAGAAGTGGAATGATACGGTGAAGGAGCTTGAGTTTGCCAAGACCACCGTTGTTGTCTCTGAGGAGGGTTAGTGTGAGATGTGCACCAAGCACATGACTGACCATCTCACTTTGAGAGGTAAGTATGCTGCTTTGGTTGGAGAGGTGGATGAGCTCCGGGCTAGACCCGTGTTGTTAGGTGCGTGCAAGTCTTGTGCAGGCTTGCAATCCGAGTTGGCAAAGAAAATGCCAAGATTGTGTCTCCTGAGAAGGCCAACTCGGATAGCACTTGTGTGACTAGGTGTGCTTTGTGTGAGGGCTTGGAGATGGAGATAGCCAATGTGAAGTATGACAAGATGCAAACCGAGGAAGAAAACACGTACCTTTGGACCATCTTGTCATGGGTGTCTTGTGGTGAGCCGCAGCTTGGGATGATGATTGCTCAATTCAAGCGTGCTGCTGGAGGCCCAGGTGTAGGTTTTGCTCAGGGTGTTGAGTGTGCTTCATCTTTTGGTAAGATTGGAGAGTTGAGTGGTCTTAACCCGAGTGAGAAGCCAAACTCCACCACTACTCCCAAACTGACCAAGATTCCACCCAAAGAGCCTTTCAAGCCTAACACCAAGGATGGGGTGTTTGTTGAACCTCCAAGGGCTCCACCCAAGAAACAGACATGG
Organism: Coix lacryma-jobi var. lacryma-jobi; assembly: GCA_009763385.1. Lineage (NCBI taxonomy): Eukaryota > Viridiplantae > Streptophyta > Magnoliopsida > Poales > Poaceae > Coix > Coix lacryma-jobi. The sequence continues at coordinate 64,922,580 of CM019828.1, forward strand.
GCTCCAAAACCAAACCACCTTAAGAACATGATAGACACCATGCCACCTATCCAAGAGGAGCTCATGCCACAGAAGGGCAAAGTGATCCACACCCACTACCGTGAGTACCAACAACCCCCTATGAGAGCGGTGAGGTACCATTGTGAGCACTATGGGAGAGATGGACACTTGAGGGAGTTTTGCTTTCGGTGTAAGAGAGAGGAGCGCCACGCCAAGGAGATGAACAATGCAGATATGTACCATCCCGTCCATGATGTACATGTGCCGAATGTTCAGAGGAGAGCTGCTAGGTCTAGAGGTCCAACGCCTCAAGGTCCTAGGCCTCAGGGAGGTTTTGCTCGGCGGGATCCTAGTTTTGCAGGATATGGACCCTGTGGCAGTGGCTTTGTTGAGCGTTACCCTCCACCGATTTTTGAGTATCGCGATGGACGCTCTTCCCTTAGCGGACCACGTTTTCCTGTGCGTGGTGATCGCTTTCCCCGTAGGCGTGCTAGGAATGGTTTTACTACTAACCGTTCTTTTGAGCAGCCGGCCCAACACTGGTATTCGTCCTATTTTACTCACCCCAGTGTTGGACCGTATGCTCATCCTATGTCTTTTTATTGATGTAGGTAAAACGATTGGAGGACATTTGGTTGGTGGATTCCGGGTGTTCGAGGCACATGACCGGAAACGCCAAGTGGTTCTCCAGTCTTAGTCCAGTTGCCAGAAAGGAGTTTATCACCTTCGGCGACAATAGCAAAGGTAAAGTGTTGTCTCGTGGGTCGGTGCGAGTTAATGAGCATTTTGTGTTGTGTGATGTTGCTCTTGTTTCTAACTTGCATTTTAACCTTCTTTCTGTTTCGCAACTTTTTGATGATGACTATGAGATTCATTTTAAACCGAATCTCAGTCGCATTTTAGATCCTCTGGGCAATCTCGTATGTATGATTTCGCCCTTTGGGAAAGTCTTTCGTGCAAATTTCTCGGAGTCGTTTGGAATTTCCCGTTGTCTTGTGGCTGGTCCTTGCTCCTCTGATCTTTGGAAGTGGCATAGAAGACTCGGTTACCTGAGCTTCGACTTGCTTGCAAGGCTTAGTTCACTTGGCCTAATTCGAGGATTGCCCAAGTTGTCCATGGAGAAGGATCTTTTTTGCCATTCTTGTAGACATGGGAAAATGGTTGCCGCTCCCCACCATCCGGTGAATCAGGTTATGACTAAGCGCCCTGGAGAGCTTTTGCACATGGACCTTGTTGGTCCGGCTCGGGTGAGCTTGGTTGGGGGGAAGTGGTATGTACTTGTTGTTGTTGACGACTTTTGGAGATATTCGTGGGTTTTCTTTTTAGCTTAGAAAACTGAGACTTTCGATTTTGCCCGCAATCTGATTTTGCGTCTTCAGAACGAGTTCCCTAAGAACTCAATGCGAGCTATTAGTAATGTAATGGTACCGAGTCAAAAACTCGGACTTTGAAAAGTTTGGTGACTCTTTGGGTTTGGAGCATCAGTTTTCTTCCCCCTACACACCGCCACAGAATGGTGTTGTAGAGAGGAAGAATCGAACCCTTGTTGAGATGGCCAGGACGATGCTCGATGAGCATAAGACTCCTAGGCAGTATTGGGCCGAGGCTATGAACACTGCATGCTATATTTCCAATCGCATTTTTCTCCGTGCTTTCTTGAAAAAGACCTCTTATGAGTTGCATTTTGGAAGATAGCCCAAAGTGAGTTATTTTAGAGTTTTCGGTTGCCACTGTTTTATACTCAAGAAAGGCAACTTGGACAAGTTTGAGTCTCGTTCTTCTGACGGTGTATTTTTGGGTTATGTCACTCATACTCATGCTTATCGTGTACTTAACCTTGATACTAACCGACTCATGGAGACATCCGATGTCGCCTTCGACGAGACCATGGTTTGTCCTTCTTCTAGATTTGAGGGTGCAGGTGATCACGAGGTTGGCGAGCCTCTTTTTGATGATGAGGAAGAGAGTGTTGAAGGGATGGATGACCCAGCACCACCTCCACCTGCTGTGCCGCAAGGATCGGCTTCTACTACGACGACTCACGGCCCCAACCCCTCTTCATCGACCACTTGGGGGCCGTGGGATCCACCACCTCGGGCTGTAGCGCTTGTACCCAAGGAGGCACCAGCTACTGTTGAGGAGGAGGTAACTTCAGCAAGGGAGGTGCCACGACATATCCAGCGCCAACACCCTCCTCAACAGATGATCGGCGACATCCACGAACGTGTAACTCGGTTTAGGTCACAATAAATCTCTCACTTTGCTCATTTTGCATTTGTTGCTGATTTTGAACCCCGAGATGTTGGACACGCTTTATCTGATCCAGATTGGGTCAATGCCATGCATGAGGAGCTCGAAAATTTTGAGAGAAATCGGGTTTGGGTTCTTCTTCCTCCTCCTCCTGAGTGTCACCCTATTGGGACAAAATGGGTTTTCAAAAACAAACAAGGAGAAGATGGCCATGTTGTGAGAAACAAGGCCAGACTTGTAGCCCAGGGGTATAGTCAGAAGGAGGGGATAGACTATGAGGAGACTTTTGCTCCTGTAGCTCGTTTGGAGGCAATTAGGATCCTCTTGGCTTTTGCTGCATCCAAAGGTTTCAAACTTTTTCAAATGAATGTCAAGAGTGCCTTGCTAAACGGCTACATAGAAGAAGAGGTGTATGTGAAACAATGAAACCCCTAGAGCCTGGTATGATAGGTATGAAACCCCTAGAGTGCCTTGCTAAACGGCTACATAGAAGAAGAGGTTTCAAACCCCCCGGTTTTGAAAATCCCATGTTTCCAAACCATGTTTTTAAACTTCACAAAGCTTTGTATGGTTTGAAACAAGCCCCTAGAGCCTGGTATGATAGGTTGAAAACCTTTTTGCTTGCTAAGGGTTTTAAAATGGGATGTGTCGATAAAACGCTCTTTCTCCTCAAGCAAGGCAATGATACTCTCTTGGTCCAAATTTACGTGGATGATATCATTTTCGGTGGTTCTTCTCTCGCTTTGGTTGCCAAGTTTGCAGATCTTATGAGCAATGAATTTGAGATGAGCATGATGAGCGAGTTGACATTCTTTCTCGGGATGCAAATTAAGCAATCCCGAGAGGGGACGTTTGTGCATCAGGGCAAGTATACCAAGGAGATTTTGAAGAAATTCGATATGGGTGAGGCCAAGCCTCTTCCAACACCCAAGTCGACCACGACGGCCCTGGATGCGGACAAGGATGGAGAAGCTGTGGACCAGAAGGAGTACCGAAGCATGATTGGATCGCTGCTGTACCTGACGGCGACACGCCTGGACATTCAGTTCGCGGTGTGTCTTTGCGCGCGCTTTCAGGCGTCGCCGCGCACTTCACACCGTCTTGCGGTCAAGTGCATTATGAGGTACCTTCGTTTCATACCTGAGTTTGGGATTTGGTATTCAGGTTCCTCCACCCTCTCCCTTTGCGGTTATTCTGATGTCGACTTTGCTGGTTGCCGACTTGAGCGCAAGTCCACTTCTGGGACTTGTCAGTTTTTAGGTTCTTCTCTTGTATCTTGGTCTTCTCGCAAGGAGTCTAGTGTCGCTCAGTCTACCACAGAGGCTGAATATGTTGTTGCGGCTAGCTGCTGTTCTCAGTTGTTGTGGATGATGACCACTTTGCGTTATTTTGGTCTGAGTTTTTCTCGAGTGCCTTTACTTTGTGACAGCACGAGTGCTATTAGCGTTGCTAAGAACCTTGTGCTGCATTCTAAGACCAAACACATTGATGTGCGCTTTCATTTTCTGCGAGACCATTTTGAGAAGGGTGATATCGACCTTCGCCTTGTCGATACTCGTCATCAGTTGGCAGATATCTTTACCAAGCCTTTGGACCAATCAACCTTTAATAGGTTGAGAGGTGAGCTTGGTGTGTGTTTCCCCTTTTAGTTGGGGGAAACATTTTGTCTATTGTATCATAGACTGATTCTTTTTCTGTCGTTTTGTTTTCGTTTCTGGTAGGTTAGTCTTTGCATTTCGTCATGCATTTTTGCATTTTCTGAGCTTCATGACTATATTCCTTAGAATGTAACTATGCTCTATCTAGTATGCTCTGATGCTATATGATGCTACTTGTAGCTTATGCTCTTTCTGATCACTGATACATGTTGTGAGCTGAGCTATTTTATGAATGGTGACTATGCTTAATAAACTTAAAATCTGAAATTTTTCACCATTGAGAATGATAACTAGCATGTGTAGAATGTGTTGAAATCACTTGTGCTTTTCATATATGCTAGGTTGCTATGTCTCTAGTTCTGAGTCACTCACTTGCTTGGAATGTTCATATTTTGGTATAAAATTGAACAAAGTCTTAAGAGAATAGAAAAGATCGAGATGGGATTGCTTGTCAGCACATCACGGTATCGAGACTGTTTCTCATTGCACATTGAGTTAAACTTGAGCCGTGTAGTGTATGACCGAAACCGTTGCTTTAAGCTCCTGATTGCATATGCATAGGCTTAGCTCGGTTGAAAAGTTAGACAATGACAAGTTTTCAACCTCTCGCAATCACATGCTGAATTTTGAACTTCTGTAATTTCACCGCTGCAACTCCGATAAAATCTGAAAACACAAGTCTATGTTTCATTCTAGAGCATGATGATTGAACTTTGCTAGGGGTAGTTCACCTTGTATATATGTTTAGCACTTGTTTGACTTCCTGTCTATACATATTTAGTGCTATTTTGATGATGAATACTTTTTGGCTAAAAACTGCTCACTTTGCTCATATGTTCATATTTCGTATTTGGTGATCAGTTTGAGCCTTTGCTAGTATGTTGTGTATGTTGTTGAGTCATCGGATCAACACTTTGTAGAGCATCTTTTCATTCTATTGACTATATTCCTGAAGTCGCTAACTTGCATTTTTGACTCATATGCATCTTGGAGGGGAGAAATTTGCTTGATAGTGCATTATCAACTAAGGGGGAGAATTTTGACAGAAATCTTGCATGTCCAAGTTGTGTGCACTATTGGAGGAGGAGTTTGCTCGTTTGGTTTGGAGCATTTTTCCAATTGGTATCGAGCTTTCTCGCTAGCGGTGTTGAGTCTGTTCTGCCTCTTCTTGAGGGCTAGCTCTATTTTGCTTGAATTTCAATTGGTATTACAAATGGTATCGAGCTTTCCTGCTAGCGGTGTTGAGCCTGTTCTACCTCTTCTTGAGGGCTAGCTTTGCTTTGCTTGGTTGCGTCAAGCCGTTGCCCATGTCTTTGGGGACCAAGTTGTTTTTCTCTTTCACTTGTCCTTCTTCTGGCTTTGTTACGCTTTTGGGTCATTTGGACGAGCTCTCTACTTCTCCTTCTCCGTCCTTCTTCTACTTTCATTATGATTTGTGTTGGTAGTTGACGATGCACTTATCAAGGGGGAGATTGCGGATACATGGGTGTATGCCGGATCTTGAGTGATGAGTGATTGTCAACGGGTTTGATGTGCATGTTCTTTGGCTTGTGTTGTGCAGGTGTCGAGCACAGAGACAGTGATCGAAGGCAAGGTGAAGGTCAAGTAGAGAGGTGCCGTGCTGATGGACCGGGAGCGGTGAAGGGCAGACGTGAGGCTTGGACTGAGGGACCGGTGGCCTAAGGATCAGCTGTGGTGGCTGACAGCCTGGGACAGCGACGAGCAGAGACTTGCGGGGCACCGTGTGGCTCGGGTCGACGACCTGGGGACACGTGTTGGTGGATGGGGTGCACGGGCGGTGCATCCCCTCTACGGCGTTGGTTTGGTGGTTGAGCCATAGAAAAACCACCGGTGGATGGTTTCCAGGTTTGGGCCACAAAACCTGGGTACTGCGGGTTTGCCGAGTTTGAGCCACAAAACTCGGGCTGAGGACGGTTTCCAGGTTTGAGCCTCAAAAACCTGGGCGCTGGCGGGTTTCTGAGTTTCATCCAATGCACGCCACAAAGTTATGTACTGTTTTGAACCACACATTTAGTACTCAGCTATGAAATTAACTAGCTGCAGTAGGTCAAAGCTATGCATGTCAACAACTTGAGTAGGCAATGTACTACCCTGTCGCCATAATTTTGGTTCCCCATCAGTCAAACTGAAAAATGACAGAACTCAAACAACAAGGCTCATATCCATGTGATTTGGCCTACAGATCACATCATCGAATACACAGTTAGCTAAATCGCTCTACAAGCAGAAAAAATTCTTTCTATATATTGATAGTAAGTCAGAAGCTCCAAATATTACCTAGTCTCTTCACCAACAACACACAAAACCTTCTCACAGGATTTCCCTCCGGGTCCTCGTATGTCCACCTGCGTGCCGCGCCGCACAGGGTTGTCTGGCCGGCCACTGTGCGCGAGGACGCCCTGCTGCCGAGCCGCTCTGCACCGGCGCGCCTGTCCGGCCGTGCCCACGGGGCCGCCTGGCCGGCCGTGCTGCGCGGGACGCTCGGTCGCCGGCGCCTATACGGCCGACTGCACGGCCTGGGACGCCCAGCCGCTGGCGCCCGCCTGGCACACCGCGCCGCACGGTGCTGCCTGGCTGGTCGCGCCCACGGGGCCGCCTGGCCGGTCGCGCTGCGCGGGACGCCTGGCCGCCGGCGCCCGTCCGGCCGACCGCGTGGCCTGGGACGCCCAGCCGCCGGCGCCCTCCTGGCACGCTGCGCTGCACGGGATGCTCGGCGGCCGGTGGCCGTCCGGCCAACCGCGCTGCATGGGACGCTCGGCCGCCGGTGCCCGTCCAGCCAACCGCTCGCGTCGCACAAGGATTCGCCTCCCACGACGCCGTCCAACGCTCATTCCCCGTCTGATGGCTCTAGGGTTAGAGGAGAATGGGAGATTGGGAGAACGAGAGAGAGAGAGGATACGGGAGAATGAGAGAGGATACGGGAGAGAATGGAGAAGGGGAAAGAACGAATGGATAAAGGGTATTATTGTCCTTTTGTCTTAATGTGAAGGGTTTTGTTGTTTTGTTTTTTTTTTTAATTCTAGAAACAACTAATAAAGTTAAAAGTAGGGATAAACTGAGGCTTAGTAGTAACAGAGCAGGGGTAAATCCCAACGATGACTAAAACAAGGGTAAAATCACATTTGAGCATGAAAGTAGGGGCAAAAACACAATATCCCCAAATAGAAAATCCAAAAATATTGAAATCTTGTTGAATCATGCTTGCTTAAACATCTATAAGGATCAAGAAGACATATACGGTTTTACCACTAACCCTTAATCAGTTGCACGAGCTTTGTTGTATATTTGAGTTTAGTAGGAATCAATGAGAAGGCTAGATAACTTCATCCACTCTGGAGAGACTGAAACAACAACCTTCCATTAAGGACCAGAGGAGTGAAGTACATTGACGCTACCAAGAGAACGAACGCGTAAGCATCTAGCTTGGGGGGAAAGGCTCCACCGTTATCCAAGGTAATATATCTATATATTTTTCAAATTTCATAAAAACAGAAAACACCAAAAATATGTGAGCACATGATGGCTCACTTTTAAAAATAAAAAACCCAAAAATATGTGAGCACATGAAGGCTCACCCTTAAAAAGAAAAGGAACAAAAATATTCGCGCACATGAAGGCTCGACGCTATCGAAGGGATTAGATTGGGGGAGACGTACCCTCGTTATCTTCGTGATTAAGGTATGTCTTTATTATTATTATTATTATTATTATTATTATTATTATTATATCTTTTATCTTAGAGTGCGTGTGTTTAATGTTAGAGTCAATAAATGAACAATGATGATCTAGCTTGCCCTGACTAATTGAGCTCTAGGAAAATAAAATTAATTTGGGTAGAGATGATGAATAGTTGCTCTGTCGTAATTTTTTTCAAGTGCCTAGTGTTCAGTCTTTGATTTTCCTGAGTTTTGGATAAGATTGTGTTAACTTGAAAATTTGCTTTGAATATGAATGTTGTGGGTTGCGAAAGTTCGACCTAAGTCTAGTGTTTGACGAGTATGACATGAATGATACTAGAGTTCTAGAAATTTATCTTTAAAAACTTAAAAATGCTACATGATGAGATCCTCTATGATGGGTGTTTGAAATTTCTACGACAACCTGATATACATGCCTAATAGACTAGGAAGTCCACTCTTTATATTTACTGCTTGCATATGCATTGAGTATTGTCAAATTGTGTGGACCCTTAGAGACTCATCATACAGTTAAAATCAAGATCATGTACACTCCACCCATATATGCTGCTTCTACACTGGGAGTACGCAACAACATGTCTTTCATTTAGATCCACTCAAAAATGTTTCACTTCTATCCTAGGAGTGAACAACCAAAAATATTCCCTTCACCCATATTACCTTTTTATGCCTTCAATATCATTCATAAATGCTCCAATTTATCATTGTTATCTCAAACATTGTGCTGCAAAAAGATGCATGGGCTATGCAAGAGTTATCTTAAAAAAAGGAGAGAAGAAAAAAAATGAGAAAAGCAAAAATGGACAATTGGCCGACAGTAGAGTTAGGGTTGTTTCGATACGCAACTAAAAAATGATACCCCATGTTGTCTCTAGCAGGAGTCATAAAAGAGAGAAGTGTCTTTACAAGGAGCAAAGTAAGCAAGGTCTACACCTATCATCCATCGTTACATTTCCATCATCATCACTGTGTTTTTCACCCTCACATTAGTTTACCAACACTGTTCCACCATACACGTCCATTCCACATATAGGTCCACACACATGCACATCTTGATTTGATTTTATGCCAAGTTTCTCTGGATCCATGCTTTGACTCTGCAATATATGCTATGTAAGTATGTACAGGTTGTCTCCCACTTATGAACTCCACAAAAAGCTTATTAGTTATTGGGTGAGAGAAGGCATAACATTCACTGCCTTGGAGAGAATCCACAAATACCATAGATGAGAGACTTGAAAGCATCATATGAAGGAATATCTGAGCTTTATTTTGAAAACCTTACAAAACTCCAGAATAAAGGTAGATCGAAGAAGTTGAGACATAGTGTTTAACTTGATTGTTCTGGTTGTCAAATTGCTCAAGACCCAAGTGAAAGCTACAAGCACCACAGTTGAAGGTAACAGGTAAGTGTTGACATTGATTATCTATCACAATTAAAGGATAAATAAATATAAAAAGGGCATGAATTCAATCACCAACAAAGGTTTAGGGTTTCAATTGATAATATTCCACGAGTTTTGGTGAATTGTGATTCTGTAGGGACTAAACCAGGAAATTAACATAGATTGCTTCACCTAGAAGGAAACCGACGGGAGATAACCGAACCGACGCATCAGGAATATTCTATAAAGATCTAGAGGACACCAGAAGACACCAGGAGGCCGGGCACCCCAGGACACGGCCAGGTGGGACCGACCGATCCCACCACTAGACCGGTCGGTCTCCCCTGGGGCCCGCTGGACTCTATCTTCTGGAACCTTCCTCCACCGCCTGCGAGGATGAATCTCAGTCGTACCTAAGATCGGTTTGATCCAACGGCCACAGTTCCTCGCCCAGGTCTATATAAGTAGCCCCAGACCCCCCTCTCCATATCATTAAGTCATCATCATCTCATTCATCAGATCAAGCCATCACCAGAGAAGGAGATCAATCGGAAGCCCTAGAACTACATCCACCTAGATTAGTTAGATAGAATAGGATTAGAGGAGGCAAGCTTCGCTTGGATTCCAGATCTAGTCACGAGAAGGCTCGGTAAACCCAAGATCTTCTCTCTTGTATTAACATTATGGATCTACTTCATAAATGCTCTTCTAGTTCATCATTGTTTATGTTCTTGTTCGTCGTCTAGTTTTAGTTCATCGTCTAGTTCATCTTCTAGTTCATAATCCAGTTCTAGTTCATGTTCTAGTTCATACTTTAGTTCTTCTCGATGATCTAATTCACCTTATTGTTCATCTCTATGTTCTAGATAGTAATACAATTGATATGACTAAGACATCAACAATTATATTCTTAATTATATTGCTTATAGTATGCTTTGATTATATATTTGGCATATATAGTTCATCATTATGTTTATACTCATGTTCGTATAGCACTCATCTTAATGATCATTGGGTGGGTGATAGATGTTGTGTAGGCATGGTGCCTATACACTATTTTTCTGCGAATGCGTCCTATGTTCTGGATAGAGTGGTAGATCGCACGTGTGATATTCCTGTTGAGTCCTTTGTATTCCACCTCCCGAATGTAGTGTTTAGTATGGCTCAGTTAACTCATGGTTTAGGGGTTACTCTGTTTGGCACCTTTACTATAGAGTTGCCTCTTGATTATAATTATGATATGACCTAGCCTATGATTGCCAAATATGTTTGCACTAATCAATGTATGATATGACTTGTAATTAGAATAACTCAGGAATGTTTCTTATTAATGCATGTTCTAATCATCACTTGCTAGGAAGTACTGTTCTAGGATTATCTTTGATTGATCTGCTCTCTGTTACCATTTATCATTACTTTACTATCTGATCTCTGTTTAGAGTAATGAGTGTGTTATTAGTCTTTATCATAAGTGTGTGCCACATTAATTGTTGTTAAGTCCTCACTAGTATAATACCATCATACTTTGAATTGAATAGTCTCTAGGCTAAATATAAATAACGATACCTGAGACTAGCTTGGGTGAAATGCTTCTACAATGGGCGTATTTATCTGTGCGCTTGCGGTTAAATATTTATCTTTAAATCCAGTGCCCTGATATAATCACATTGCTAGCTTCATGTTGGGGATGACAACTTGACGTTAAGTGAAGTTAGTAGTGTCCCGTACACTTCTTAGTGCCTTCACTAGGTTATTGTTTATGAGTTTCGTTCTTAGAGTGAAGACGCTAAGAAATACCAACAAGCATTTCTGGCGTCGTTGCCGGGGAACACATTAATTCAATTAGGGATGGTACCTAGGGTTTTTCATTAAAATCTTTATGAACATTGTTAGGACATTGCATTAGCAGCATTAAAACGGTAGCTAGAACATATCATTCAATTTACACACATGTGATAATGCACTGATTGTTTATCTCTACTCAAACAGACTTACCCTGGCCTTGTTTATCTTTTATCTTATGCAGGGTGCGATGTATGACTGGTTTCCAACTTTCGAATAACTACATTGAGGATCCCGAAGCTTTACTGAAGAAGACAAGACGCAAACTCAAGAGGCCCTCACCACCACTTCCAGAAGTTAACCAGATAAGAAGAAGCTTAACACCAGTGTTGAACACCATGGCCGACAAGACACTCCGTGAGTTCTCTGCACCAACCACTGCCAACATCAGGACTGGACCAACAGTCAATGTGGGAGACAACGGATTTGAACTCAAGCCAGCTTTGATCAACATGGTGCAAGCTAATCAGTTTTGCGGAAAGGCACATGTAGACGCAGGCGCTCATCTCCAACACTTTCTGGAGATCTGTAGCACTTTCACCATCAAGGCAGTCGAAAGAGACGCCAGTCTAGTTTGCTTGTTCCCATTCTCACTTTTGGGAAAAGCAAAACAATGGTTCTACTCCAACAAAGACAAAAACACCTCATGGGCGATCTGTTCAACTGTCTTCCTAGCAAAGTTCTCTCCAGTGGGCAAGACGAATGCCCTCCGTGCCAAGATTTCAACTTTTCAGCAACAACACGACGAATCAATCCCAGAGGCTTGGGAATGCTTTCAAGATTACATATCAGAATGCCCTCACCATGGGATGGAGAATTGGCTACTCATGCAGACCTTCTATCAGGGGCTCACTTCAAGTACCCGTGAAAATGTGGATGCCGCTACTGTAGGATCATTCTTGTCACTCACTATCAACAATGCTACTACACTCATTGAGAAGATGGCCTCTAACCAAGGATGGAACGAGGAACATTCTCAACCACGCAAGAGGGGAGGAATACATCAACTGAAAGAAGTAGACATGCTGTCTGCCAAACTTGACCTACTCATGAAAAAGTTCAATGAACACACTCCCAAGAAAGAAGACGTCATGCACATCTGTGGATCTCGCATGACATGTGAAGTGTGGAGGCACTGGTCATTCAGGGAGCAACTGCCCTGAGATTCAAGAGGATGTGAAGTACATCAACAATAACAACAACTATCGTCCTCAACAAACTCAAGGATGGAACCAACAATAAATGCCTAATTACTCAGGTAACTACCAAGGTAATACATTTAACCAACCACCTTTGAGAGAGAATATATCTAATGAAAACAAGATTATTGATAATATGTCAAAGAAGATAGCTTCCAATGATAAACTACTTGAAAACATAAATACTAGAATGGATAGCTTTACTTCTGCCATAAAGAATCAACATAGCTTTAATAAGATGATAGAATCTCAGTTAGCAGCTTCAGTCCCTATGGCTAAAAAAGGTAAGATTCCCGGAAATCCGAAAGAGCTAGAGACTGCAAATCTTGTAGATATTTATGATGCAGGGCAGCTCACAGCTAGACCATCGAGGGGATGGAAGGATGACTCCATTGCCCCAAAGAAAGGAGATCCAGGAAGACCTGTCATTCCAATCCACATTGGACCTGACAGTTTTGAAGAAGCAGTCTGCGACCTTGGAGAAAGCGTCAACATTATGCCAAAGGTAATATACGAACAAATTCATGGTGCATCTTTGTTATATATAAGTATGTGTTTGCAGCTTGCAGATCAGACACTGTGCTACCCATTGGGAATTCTAGAAGATGTCTGTATTCGAGTAGGACACTCGTATGTGTGTGTAGATTTTGTGATCGTCGAAACAGGTGGAGACAATAGAGCACCCATAATTCTTGGACGCCCATTCCTAAGCTCAACCAAAGCCATCATCTACACGGACAACGCCAAGATCTGTTTCACAATCACAGGCAACAAAGAAAGATTCAGCTTCAAGAGACGTACACTCACTACTCGAGTCCACCCTCAGATGCCCTACGAAGATGCAAACGCTATATCACCAATAAAGAAGAATAGGAATAGAAGGAGGAAGAATAAGGCTACACAACCACATCAAGACACAATATGAATGGTCAACTCTGTCCAAACAGAGAGTGACCACCTTCTTCCATCACCATACCTTGCCAAGATGTTGGGGAAAGGAACCCTCGGCAGTGACGTCACGCAGGCTAACACAGGAAACAAACCTCGCGCGCCCCGCATGCCTTCGCAAGAAACTTCGTCATTTGCCAAGTCGCTCTGGTCATTTTCCTAACCTTCGGATATTGGCTCGACCCTCGGGGTGTTATCTGTTTCTTGCAGGCAAGAGGCGTTGTTGACACTTGCTAACGTCGTTACTAGGAGTAGACTATCCAGTCTATCCCCGGCAACGGCGCCAGAAATGTTTGTTGACACTTGCTAACGTCGTTACTAGGAGTAGACTATGGAGTCTATCCCCGGCAACGGCGCCAGAAATGCCTGTTGGTAGTTCTTAGCTACACCTAGGATAGGGTAGCTAAAGTAGCTATCTACGAATGCCAAGCGGGGTTGTCAGTGCCGACACTAGTAGGAGCTAACTAGCGAGAATGCAATCTACCCGGAGGAGATTCTGCAAGCGCACAGAACTATCGTAGTAGCACTTCGTCTGGGAGTACTAGGTGTCGATTTATTTGATCCCAAGGGAAGGCTGTTGATGCTCACTAATGCTCATAATTAATCATCAACTATTGCATGAAATGACAATAAATGAATCACAAAGCATAGTTGTAGGGTTTGAAACTAACGAGTTCCACGAGTTTTGGTGCTCTCACTTGTTTTCTAGGACATCCATGTTTTTACCATATAAAAGAATCTCAAGTGATGAACTGGAGTGCACCATTGCGAAGAGCTCATCGGGACGATCGAAACGGACATATCATTTGCTATATTCGGAGTCCCGGATGAAAAGATATTAATTTCGAAGCGAAATCTGCAAAAGAAGGATCTAGAAGACACCAGAAAACACCACGAGGCAGGCCACCATGTGGGCCCACTGGGCCAGACCGACCGGTCCCACCCCAGGACCGACCGGTCGGCCATAGAGGCCGTTTCGCCTCCGCCTTCTGGAACCTTCTTCCACCGCCTCCTAGGATGCATCTCCACCGTCCCTGAAGTCGGTTTGATCCAACGGCGCACGTTCCACGCCCCGGGCTATAAAACCAGACCCAGACCCCGCTCTCCAGGCATCTCCATCTTCATTATTCATCTCCACATCAGAAACTAGGGTTTCAATTAGAAGTAGAGGTCCCTCTAGATGAATCTCTTCTAATTCATCTAGAATTAGATCTAGTTCTAGTTCTTCAAGTTGTAGTTCTTCTAGTTCTAGTTCTAGTTGTCTAGTTCATCTAGTTGTAATTAGAGATCGGATTAGAGAGAGGAGAAGGAGAGAGCTGAGGAGGAGCCAGATCTGTTGTATCTTCCTCGACATTGTATTAGTGCAGCATCTAGTTCGTCGTCAAGTAATCTCCAGGTTCTTCATTTACTATTTCCAAGTATTATATTTAATTTCAGTTCTTGCTTTATTCTATTTACTGGATCTCCGCTCGTATCGAGTTCTCTAGTTATTCGAGGTAATTAGAGTAGTAGACGTTAGTGTAGACGTGGTGTCTAGACTAGGGTTTACCTGAGTTTGCACCCAGCCCCACGGATAGTTGTGGTAGCCCCAGGTGGTGACAGCCCTGACGGCCGACGTAGTCCATCACGTTCGGGTTGGTGTTTGTAGGACCGTAGTCGGAGCTTCCTAGCCCCTTTCTCATCCCTTTCTGTGGCTAGTGTTCTGATGTCCCGAGGTAAGTAAAGTATAGTGAGCCTTTATTTAGATAGACCTACTTAGAAAACCCTAAGATCTCTGTCTACCCACTTTATCATTCTTTTCTTCGACGTTCTTGATTCTTCTAGTACACTTCACGTTCCCCGTGGAAATCGATACCCTTGAATACTCTCGGGTGAAAGCTACATCGGTATCCGTGTGCTTGCGGATTCTTCTGTGTGCGTTTAAAATACCAAACAAGCTTTCTGGCGCCGTTGCCGAGGAACGGTAGCTGTGCTAGTTTCGAACCAAGTCGTCCATGATTCTTTTCCTTTACCACCTTTTTCTCTTACCACCACCTTTACCTCACCACCACACTTCTTACCACATGAATTCAACTGCTATCTTTGAATACTCTGCTCCAAAGGGCGAATTGTTGGAGCCACCACCATCATCACATCATATTCTTACAGATGGCTACCAAATTCATTCTGGCTTTATAGCCATGGTTCGGGAGCAACCCTTCTCTGGGCTAGAAGACGAGAATCCTTACACCCACCTTCGTGAATTTGAGCAATTGTGTTCTTGCTTGTCTATTGCGGGCATGACACAAGAGACCATTAAATGGAAATTGTTTCCGTTCTCCCTTTTTGGAAGAGCGAAACAGTGGTATGCTCATAACGTAAGAAAAGTAGATGGGAATTGGGATGAATTTTGAGACAAATTTTGACTTGCTTTCTTCCCTCTTTCTCGAATCACTACCCTTCGAATAGAAATTCTTACCTTTCAACAAAAAGAGAAGGAGACACTAGGAGCAGCGTGGGCTAGATTTATGAGTCTTGTTAACACTGGCCTAGATCTTTCTTTGACTGAGGACATTATTTTACAACATTTTCATTATGGTCTTAGCAAAGAAGCTGCCCTTTTTCTTGATACCTCTTCGGGGGGATCATTCACTCATAAAACTGTTAGTGAAGGGAAAGCCATCCTTGAAAACAGTCCTTACACTGGCATTTTTTATGAATTCCCCGAAGAAGAAGTCGAGCCCAACCTCGACCAACGCGAGGAGGAACACACAACCAAATTTTAAATTCCTTCAAATTCTTCTAATTTGGTTGTCACCGAACCTTCTCTAGAGAAAACAGCCCACACTTTAGAAAATGATAAACCCCATCCTTCGGTGTTCTTCTCTGAAATCGAGGAAGATGATATCAAAGAGCATGGAAGCTACTTCATAAACACCTCTTTAAATCCATGCTCATATGAGACATCCCTGATTCAGTTGGTCTATCTAACATTGCCACACTTGAGATTTTCAACCCCCTCACACTTTCTATTTACAAAAACTTCAAAAGGGTGGTTGTAGATGCATATGTTTATCACAAATGTTGTAGATCTCATTGTGCTCTTAAAGTTGGTGTTGGAGGGGAAACCACTCACCAAATCACATCTTGAAGGTTTCCCAAAAGACAAGCTCAGTGTCCTAAAACAAGCACTTTTCAGATCAGTGTTCATCTTCCTGCTACACTGCCCTTGTGTTATGAGCATAGAGATGTAATTGTGAAAATATTCCTTCGGGTATTCTTGTCACTAACCTTTGCAGGTCTGGAGCAAAAAGTTCGAAGGAACGATAAACACAAGGTATGTCCAACCAATCATCATGCAACATTGACTTTGTAAGAACATCTCTTACCATGTTGCTATGTTGGTTGCCCCTACCTTTAAGATATGCTCATGTGCTATACACTAATCATGCTCTCTCATCACCATTTGAGTAAATCTCTTCAATGCTTTAATACTACCTTCATCTGCTATAGTATATGTTTAGGTTTGAAGTACTTTCATACATCTCTTAAATTGAGCATGGTGCCTAGTTTAGGAGTGGTGATCTTGCTTTCAAAGGTTTTTAAATTAAGCATGGTGCTTCGGTTTAAATGCCTTCCTAAATCAAATTAAGACATGGTGTCTAGGTTGGTTTTTGAGCCGATAGTATGCTATAGTGGATATTGGATATTTTGTTGGACTAACCCCTGCAGGAAAACTTTCAATATCAATTTGGGAAAGTCCTGAGATGAACTCACTTTGGAGAAGAAGAGACACATGAACTTCAACAACTTGCGCAAGGGAGACATAGCTCACTGATCATGGAGAAATGAGATCCGTAGAACAAGACAAAAGATGAGTGCCACAAAACAATATCTACAATCAAAGCACTCACTCCATGGAAGTAGGTGAACAAGTCTGAGCTGGGTCACTAGAAGATAAAGACCATCGTGGGAGGAACAACACACCTTCACTGATAGGTTGACACACAGAGAAGGAAGGTTGATCCCTCTAAAGATGATCCTACTATACCTTCCTCTTCTCAAGCTCCCATCATTCAGGTTCACTATGAGATAAGCAAGAGAAGACAAGCTATTCATGAAGAAAAACCAGCCAGACAAGAGAAGCTTCCACAAGGTGGTTCGACACATCACTCTTCAATGATAAAGGTAACATCTCAAGGTATGTGACCATCACTTTAAAAGCTTCTCCTTAATTCTAGTATGTGCATAAATAAGAACCAAACATGTTTCAGTTGCACCTTATTTGATCCAACCGAATCAACTCAACATGTTCAGTTCTTTAATCTTTGTTCTTAGCTTTACTCTCTTGATCTCACTATGTTATCTAAATGAGCAAAAATGTTATGCATCTAACCTTTGGAAGATGATATATCACAATCATGAAAATATCGACACTTTATGCATAGATTATCCTTCCTTGCGTTAAGTAATTTGATCTGTTAAATATTTTAAGATGCTACTTTCATGCTCATCCTCTGATCCTATCACTCATGTTAAGATTGAATAGGACACATAAACAACAAGTTTGTCTTATGCAATGTGCCTAAGGTTAGAGGGGGATAAACAAAACTTTTGGTTCTATTGGTGTTTTTCCACCAACAGGGCCCATGCACTTGATCTCTACCTTGTCTTTATGAGCAGGACACACTCTTGAGCAAAACATGGAGAAGTTTGTCACTCCCAAATTCTACAGAGTGAAGGGCCTAGATCTACAAGAACATGCACACTGAGCAAGATGCTACCAGCGTCCACAATTAACGCTTCAAACTACTGGACGAACAAATAACATGAGTGACACCATATTAAGAGGCATAAACAAGAAGGAATGATGGAATACGTCGTAGTCAGAATTAGAGGTCATGAAGTCCCCACAGACTTCTTGATCCTCGACATGAGAAGACGATGATGTCCACCTCATCCTAGGAAGACCATTCCTCTACGCTACAAGTACAATCATCAACAAGAGGAAATCCATTTTCACTTTCCTAGAGAAAAGGCACGATGCAACTTCATCAACTACATGCCCAAAGAAGCACCAAGAAGAATAGAAGTGAAAGACGCCGCTCTCAAAGCCAAAGAAGACAAACTATCAAGAATAGAGAGGCCAATCATGAAGAAGAAGCTATCGACACTGTCCCAGAAAAGAAAGAAGAGAAACCTCAAGATAGTGAACCACAGGAAGTGAAGACTCAGACCAAGAAAGTATGGAAGAAAAAGCCCGCACCTAAGAGGTACAATCAATTACAACTTTCCAAACGTCTGACAACCTTGGGAGGTCTGAACCAAGGAAAGGTCCGGTTCATCGGACCTAAATATCCGAACCTTCACCAAAAGGTAAAAAATGGTAGTTATCTTTATATTTACTTTGCTGTATATTTCTCATTTCTTGTATCATCATATTTAATTCACAAAACATTTTAATTTCTGCATTACATTAGAAAACAAAATAAAAATATTTCACTGCATCATAAAGCCCCATGTGAATAATTCTGTGGTGTGTAAAAACCCACAGGAATATTCACCGTGGTGGCATAAAAAATAATAAAAATAAATATGCATGCATTCATTTTGTTAGACTGTCGTTGCATCATAAAAATAAAAATACAAAAATATTGAGAAAAAGATCTTACTGAAATTCTAGACAACTAAGGCTTGAGTGGCCAACCACTAATGCTTAATTTGTTCCACAAGTTTTGTTGTCTATTTGAGTTTCACAGGATCTGAAAGACCATGAAAAGCTAACAAGCATGTGGATGTTCCATCCACTGTCAGAGCACTATCCAACAACCATCAATATCAATCAAAGCTCTGATAGAGGAAGTACATTTCCACCGCCAATCCGCTACATTGCAAGATCGAACGACTACGTCAACATTCAGCTTGGGGGAAGCACCCCCATGTATCCAGCTAAGTATCCTTATCCTCTTAAGTTTTTATTTTTATAAATAAATTCAAAATACAAAAAAAATATGAGCACATGAAGGCTCACCCTTAAAAAGAAAAAGAACAAAAATATCCGGGCACATGAAGGCTCGATGTGATCGAAGGGATTAGCTTAGGGGAGACGCACCCCCGTTATCTTCGTAATTCAGGTATGTCTTACTACTATCTTAATATTTTTAATATTTTTAAGTAATATATTATAGTGTGTGTTAGATTAAATAAATAAAGCATGTCTAATCTGAAGAACTCTCTCTCTAATTTCTTAAAATGGAAATGATGAATAGTTACTCTATTGTATTTCTTTCTAGTACCTAGCCTTTAAGCATGAGTTCTCCTAAGTTTAAAAAATTAATGATGCCTTAAAATGAAATTAAATATATGGGTAGCAAATGCTTGATCCAGAGTCTAAGTAATTGACAGATATGATATGTGATGATTTGAGTTACTGTTATCTTGTTCTAAAACAACACTAGAGTTCCGGAGAGATTCCAATATTAATATCACTAATAATTGCATTGAGTTAAATTAAGCTTTGTTGACCCTATGAGAAGTTATGATACTATTGAATTGAGATCACTTACACATTTCATTCATCTTCCGCATAAATGCTCATGATTATCTATTGTTATCCTCTCAAAAGTTTGTTGGAAGCATGTGGCTATTAAAAAAATGAGAGAAAGAAAAGAAAAAAAATCCGAGGAAATAAAAAGGGACAAGTGTCCGAAACCTCAAAAAGATAGATCCCGAGGAAATAAAAAGGGACAAGTGTCCGGAACCTCGAAAAAAAGAAAAAAAAGAAAAAAAAATGATAATCAGAAAAAAATGGGCATGTGCCCGCCAGTAGAATTAGCATGATAGCCATGTGTCTCTGATAAGCAGAAGAGAGTGATATATTCAAAAGAGCATCCGCCTCCATTTTCCATACACATGCACTTCTCGATTCAATGGTATGGTTGACTTTCTCTTTGGATCCATTGTTTAATTTGGCAACATATGTTCTTAAGCTTTTTAAAAATTCATAAACACTCCGGGATAATGGTGAAGTGAAAGAACTAGAGACATGGTGCTTGATTTGATCGTTCTATCGTTCAATTACTCAAGATTCAAGGTAAAGTACTATGCCCCGTGATAAATAATATGATTTCTTTATGAGAACTTTTGTTTGAATACATGTGTACTTGTTGTAAGTGAAGATATTGCAGCAACTCCTGATCCATTGTTGAGATTGGCTTTGCTCAGGACTAGCAAAGGTTAAGCTTGGGGGAATCTGTCGATGCTCACTAATGCTCATAATTAACCATCAACTATTGCATGAAATGACAATAAATGAATCACAAAGCATAGTTGTAGGGTTTGAAACTAACGAGTTCCACGAGTTTTGGTGCTCTCACTTGTTTTCTAGGACATCCATGTTTTTACCATATAAAAGCATCTCAAGTGATGAATTGGAGTGCACCATTGCGAAGAGCTCGTCGAGACGATCGAAACGGACATATATCATTTGCTATATTCGGAGTCCCGGATGAAAAGATATTAATTTCGAAGCGAAATCTGCAAAAGAAGGATCTAGAAGACACCAGAAGACACCACGAGGCGGGCCACCACGTGGGCCCACTGGGCCAGACCGACCAGTCCCACCGGGACCGGTCGGTCGGCCACAGAGGCCGTTTCGCCTCCACCTTCTGGAACCTTCTTCCACCGCTTCCTAGGATGCATCTCCACCGTCCCTAAAGTCGGTTTGATCCAAGGGCTCACGTTCCACGCTCCTGGCTATAAAACCAGACCCAGACCCCCCTCTCCAGGCATCTCCATCTTCATTATTCATCTCCACATCAGAAACTAGGGTTTCAATTAGAAGTAGAGGTCCCTCTAGATGAATCTCTTCTAGTTCATCTAAAATTAGATCTAGTTCTAGTTCTTCAAGTTCTAGTTCTTCTAGTTCTAGTTCTAGTTGTCTAGTTCATCTAGTTGTAATTAGAGATCGGATTAGAGAGAGGAGAAGGAGAGAGCTGAGGAGGAGCCAGATCTGTCGGATCTTCCTCGACATTGTATTGGTGCAACATCTAGTTCGTCTTCAAGTAATCTCCAGGTTCTTCATTTACTATTTCCATGTATTATATTTAATTTCAGTTCTTGCTTTATTCTATTTACTAGATCTCCGCTTGTATCGAGTGCTCTAGTTATTCGAGGTAATTAGACTAGTAGACGTTAGTGTAGACGTGGTGTCTAGACTAGGGTTTACCTGAGTTTGCACCCAGCCCCACGGATAGTTGTGGTAGCCCCAGGTGGTGACAGCCCTGACGGCCGACGTAGTCCATCACGTTCGGGTTGGTGTTTGTAGGACCGTAGTCGGAGCTTCCTAGCCCCTTTCTCATCCCTTTCTATGGCTAGTATTCTGATGTCTCGAAGTAAGTAAAGTATAGTGAGCCTTTATTTAGATAGACCTACTTAGAAAACCCTAAGATCTCTCTCTACCCACTTTATCATTCTTTTCTTCGATGTTCTTGATTCTTCTAGTACACTTCACATTCCCCATGGAAATCGATACCCTGGAATACTCTCGGGTGAAAGCTACATCGGTATCCGTGCACTTGCGGATTCTTCTGTGTGCTTTTAAAATACCCAACAAAGGCTAGGGTGGTGTAAGAGTCGAGTCAACGAGGGGATGACATTCAAAGAAATAAGAAAAAGCAAAAGGGGAGAGGAGAGGAGATGAAGGGCTAGAAAGAATATATGGGTGGATAGGTAAGGATGAAATGGATGGCTAAGGTAAGGTGGATGGATAGGTAGATAGAGAGTAACTAAGGGTAACTAAGATAACTAACTACTAACTAATAACTACTCCTAGATAACCACGAAGCAAGATAACTACAAGGCAAGATAACTACGAAGCAAGACAGGCAAATGTCAATAAAGCAACTAAGTTAAGTAAAGTTTTATTCCTATCTTATCAAGTATCAAGGCGTACTAGCTTTTACCACTAACTTAGGTTGAACGCTAGCACAATGAGCCTTACTGTTAAACTGGGCGAACTATGTGGTGGAATTCAAGGCGCACAGGGCTGTCACCACCTGCTTGCTACCACAGCTATCCGGGGGTCTAGCCGTATCCGAAGGTAAGTCTATAACTAAGCACCATGCTTAACTATATTCTACCTATCTCTACCCTAGCTTTGAATAGAGACACCCTTGCGGACGTCAGAGCAAATACTTGACTCAATAAGAAAAACACTAAACTAACTAAGCAACCTATTGGCAAAGATCAAACACTAAGCTCACTAGAGATTAACTACTATGGCTAAGTGAATTGAACTGTAGGATAGCTAGGCACTCAAGCAATCAATCAAGTATACCACTCAATACTGATAACTAGAATAAAGTAATACTTGAAATGATGAAATAGAATATAATAAAGTGCTTGAGTAACAAGAACAAAACCTGAACTGGAGATGAAGGAAGACTCTCCCCAGCTCCAGGACCGATCACTCGCACGCCTCTACTCTTGAGCTAAGCCTTGAGCAGCACTTCCGCGAGGGCTAAGATGCCTTGCTCTACTAGCTACCTACTTGCCTAGGCTCTCTAAGCTTCTAACCTAACTCTCACTTGCTTCTCTTGCTTGTGTTTTGCTTGGTTGTGGTCTTGTATGGGATATGATGCCTCATGGGGGTATTTATAGTCCTGAGGAGTGAGGGGGGTACTTATTGGGGGCAGCCGACCGACCTAGGGCTAACCCTAGTGGCGGGCGCCAGCCCTAGGTGGCGGCCGCCACCCTCACAATCGTTGGATGCACCGCCTTTGCTTCAACAGCATCCAGGAGCTCCAGAGAGGCGGTTGGTAGGTCGGTTGCATGTCCAAGTAACCGTCATTCGGCCTTGATCCACGCCACTTGCTCCTGAGCCGTCCGATGCCACTGACCTAGTGACCAAGGGCCAAGATTTGGCCTTGGGATGGTCACACGGATCAGTGACGTGGCAAAGGGGGAGAGTTGGGCCTCTCCATGTGGCGGGCGCCACATTTGGTTGGAGGGCACCACCCCACTCGGGCCCAAATGGGTCCTGGTGAGTGGGCTCGTCTCCTGGTGGGTCCATTCTCCAAATTTGGTCCAAATCCTGCATTCAAATAAAAATCTATGGACATGTGGAATTTGGTTAGTTTGAAACCTATTTGACTACATTTCATGCCTTTTTGGTGAATGTTAGGGTAAAATGTTGATGGTAAAACAGGTGTTTAAGGACCATCAACAAGCTCCCCCAAGCTAACCTGTTGCTCGTCCTCGAGCAACAATGCGGTTTAAGCATTGAGCATGAAATAGATAGCAATTTAAGATGTATGCAAGTGCATATTGTATAGTGAGAAATAACTTAGCATATATCATTAATC
This sequence comes from Coix lacryma-jobi var. lacryma-jobi, assembly GCA_009763385.1. Taxonomy (NCBI): domain Eukaryota; kingdom Viridiplantae; phylum Streptophyta; class Magnoliopsida; order Poales; family Poaceae; genus Coix; species Coix lacryma-jobi. The sequence goes on from CM019828.1 coordinate 64,945,924, forward strand.
ATAGCAATGTGGGGCTTATAGCTTTTCACATCAAACATGCAAGAGTGAAATAAAGCAGTAGATAGGAAATTTTTATCTTGCTTAGGTTTGACTAGGATTCTTTCTGGAGGTTTTTCAAGGTTTTCAAAAGATAACAACTTGCTTAAGTCCTCCAAGATACACTCAATCACTCAATAGTGTTTAAATCCTCACTTAGGCCAAAATGTAGCCTTTCCTACTTCTAAAGAATGATATGTGGAGTTATAGGAAGGCTAAGAACCATGAGCAAATTGCCTGATGTTTATTGCTAAGCTAGACACTCAGATCATAAGGAGCAGCAAATCATAAAAATTGATCAAGATGTGCACGTGTGGTTATGTGGAAGTGTATAGAGAGATATTTCATAATCCTTCCTAGTTAATTTCTGGGGTCTAGAGCTAATGATAATTCTCTCTCTCTTTTTTTTGGATACATAGTGAGTAGACAAAAGATGTGTCCTCACATTTTCTTAGGACATAGTCCTCTTTTGAGCTACTTTGCTCACTTTTTTTTTCAGGACATAGTCCTTTCTTGAGCTACTTTGCTTATTTTTCTCTCTCTTTTTTTTTAGCTCTAGATTTCCCCAGGTTATCTATAGGAAAGGATTTTTGAAATGAGTAGGGAAAGGGAGAGAAATGCTTATTCCCAGTGTAGGAATAGCATAAGGCTAGCAATGGGACGTTTGGAAAGGTATTGCATATCTCCAGTGTAGAGAATGAGCAATTTATTTGGTGGTTGCAAACTTCCAATGTGGAAAGTAGGCAATTTATGGTGGGTGTGTGAATCTTGATTCAAAAGATATGATAAGCTTCTCTACTAAGATCTATGAGGTCTAACAAAGCTCAACACAGAGAAAGCTCTTTGTGGTTTTGACTAACAAATATTTGGCTGGTGGTGGGATGGGATAAAATCTAGGAGGAACTTTCATAATTTTTAAAAGAAATCCTCCAGATTAGGTCCTAATTTCGCCTTAGCAAGTTTAAAGAATTACTCCATTTCTTAATAACTTTATTCACTAAGCATGATTTTAGTTAAAGCATGTGCAACCCACAAAAGCTACAACTTAGATAAGACCAGTTATTCAAACCATAACAATAGCATTTGCATGACATATTTCAAATCTTATTCAGGTTTCAACTTGTTTAAGCAGATTTTATCAATTTTATTCATGGAATGGTTATTTAGGCAAGCATGTGACATTCAAAAGATATAGAATTTAAGAACTGAATGTAAAGTGTAGGCTTGAGACATAACTTATTGGAGCGGGAGTCTCCCCCAAGCTGGCTTCTTGCTTGGTGAAAGATCTTCTTCTTCTCAGTCGAAGCTCTTGTTCTCATTTTATTAAAAGGGAAACTATCTAATGTTGTGAAAAGGGAAACAATCCTATTATGATATTTTATTGTTCTAACTAAGTTAACATATACCTATGCATATAACTAATGATAACTGATTTTTTTTAGTTACATGCATGACATATGTTATTTATTCGAAAAAGGGAAAATTGAAGGGAAAAATTAAAAGTAAAACCATACCTTAGGTCCATGGAGTTTCATCCTTATCGGGTGGATCTTCTTCCTTGGGTGCTTATTCTTTAAGTACTCCATCTGGTTCTTCTTCTTTTGGCACCTCTCCCTTGTTATGTGAATTACACAACTCAGGAGGTGGTGGTTCTTTCTTTCTGCTCCACCTTGTTCTTGGGCGCCTCTTCTTGGTACGAACGGGTTTTGCTTCCTGCATGTTAGCGGCATATACGGGACCACGAGAAAAAGAGAATATTTCCTTCCTCCCTCCTAATGTCATTTGAATTTTACCACTTCCCACATATATGCAGGCATCAACAGTGTTCAAGAAGGGTCTACCTAAGATTAGAGGCACATCTTTCCTATTTCCCATATCTAGTATTATGAAATCAGCAGGAACATATGAACCTTTAATATGAACAGGTAAAACATTAACTATTCCTTCTACATTGCAAGTGGATTGACCAGCTAGCACAACATAGGCAGATGTCAATGACATGGGTGGAAAGAACAAGTTTTCATAGAAATCTTTAGATAAAATGTTCACACTCGATCCTAAATCACACATGGCATTTTTAAAGACTTCACCAAAGATTGAGCATCTAATTATGGGACTACCAGGATCACCCTTTTTAACAGTCATGGTTTGATCTTCATAATAGTTAAAATGTTTTATTTCAACCATATTTGTCGTTTCTATGTCAGGTTTAGCAGGAATTTTGCCAGTTTCAAAGATGGTATGATAGCAGCAAGTTGAGCTAATTGGGTTTCTAAAATCTTATTAAAGCTTAATTGATTTTTCAGAGCAGATGACAAATCTTCCAATTTAGCATTTATATTCTCAAGGGTTTTATCATTAGACATTAATTTCTTATTCAAAAATTCAGTAGTTCTACCTTGAGAGTAGACTAGATTCTTTAAGAACGAGAAATCATCAGAATTATGAAAATTAGAGCGGGGGAATGAATTGTTACCTTGAGTGTTTGCAGGCTGATTCCATCCTTGATTCTGTTGACGGAAACCGTTGTTGTTGTTGATGAAGTTCAAACCTTCATGTAGCTCGGGGCAGTGGCTCCCAGAATGTCCGGTTTCTCCACAGACTTCACAAGTCATGTAGGATTCCAGAGATTGGACACTCTCTTGTTGGTTCATCTTCTCACAGCTGTCCAACTTCTTTGCCAGCAGGTCCATCTTGGCCACGATCATGTCGGCTTCCTTAAGGGAATGCATACCTCGCTTACGGGGCTGTAGTCTCTCGTCATTCAATCCTTTGTTCGACACCAACTTCTCTATGAGAGCCTTAGCATCTGCAACATTCAGAGAAAAGAATGCACCGCCGGCGGCGGCATTCAAATGGCTTCTAGAGAGTGGGGTTAAGCCATTGTAGAAGTTCTGGATCAATAGCCAGTCCTCCATACCATGGTGTGGACAAGCAACAACGTACTCTTGCAACCTCTCCCAAGCCTCGGGAATAGATTCCTCGGCTTGTTGCGTAAAGCTGGAGATTTGGTTGTGCAGAGCATTCGTCTTGCCCATCGGGAAGAATTTGGCGAGAAAAGTATTGGAACATTTGTCCCATGTGTCTACAGCGTTGCGACTGGTACAGAACCATTGCTTCGCTTTTCCTAGAAGAGAAAAGGGAAAGAGACGAAGACGGATGGCTTCTTGGGTTATCCCCTTAATGGTGAAGGTGCCGCAAATCTCCAAAAATTGTTGGAGGTGAGCATTGGCATCCTCATGAGCCTTGCCACAGAACGGGCTAGCTTGGACCATCATGATCAGAGCCGGTTTCAACTCAAAATTGAGGTTGGCATCGATCACGTCTGGTCCTATCGCTACATTAGCGGCAGAAGGAGCAGAAAATTCACGAATGGTCTTGTTGGCCATCGTGAAGATAGAACGAGATAAGAAAGAAAGAAGTTGAAGAAGATGAAGGAAAAAGATAAGAAGAACTAAAGAAAGAAAGAATGTGGTAGCTTAAGCGAAGATAAATTCGACACGGACTCAACCGATACACCGATTGCCTTCCCCGGCAACGGCGCCAGAAATGCTTGTTGACACTTGCTAACGTCGTTACTAGGAGTAGACTATGGAGTCTATCCCCGGCAACGGCACCAGAAATGCTTATTGACACTTGCTAACGTCGTTACTAGGAGTAGACTATGGAGTCTATCCCCGGCAACGGCGCCAGAAACGCTTGTTGGTAGTTCTTAGCTACACCTAGGATAGGGTAGCTAAAGTAGCTATCTACTAATGCCAAGAGGGGTTGTCAGTCCCGAGGAGATTCTGCAATCTACCAGGAGGAGATTCTGCAAGCGCACAGAACTATCATAGTAGCACTTCGCCTCGGAGTACCAGGTGTCGATTTATTTGATCCCAAGGGAAGGCTAGGGTGGTGTAAGAGTCGAGTCAAGGAGGGGATGAGAGTCGAAGAAATAAGAAAAAGGAAAAGAGGAGAGGAGATGAAGGGCTAGAAAGAATATATGGGTGGATAGGTAAGGATGAAATGGATGGCTAAGGTAAGGTGGATGGATAGGTAGATAGAGAGTAACTAAGGGTAACTAAGATAACTAACTACTAACTAATAACTACTCCTAGATAACCATGAAGCAAGATAACTACAAGGCAAGATAACTACGAAGCAAGACAGGCAAATGTCAATAAAGCAACTAAGTTAAGTAAAGTTTTATCCCTATCTTATCAAGTATCGAGGCGTACTAGCCTTTACCACTGACTTAGGTTGAACGCTAGCACAACTAGCTTTACTGTTAAACTAGGCCAACTACGTGGTGGAATTCAAGGCGCACAGGGCTGTCACCACCTGCTTGCTACCACAGCTATCCGGGGGTCTAGCCGTATCTGAAGGTAAGTCTATAACTAAGCACCACGCTTAACTATATTCTAACTATCTCTACCCTAGCTTTGAATAGAGACACCCTTGCGGACGTCAGAGCAAATACTTGACTCAATAAGATAAACACTAAACTAACTAAGCAACCTATTGGCAAAGATCAAACACTAAGCTCACTAGAGATTAACTACTATGGCTAAGTGAATTGAACTGTAGGATAGCTAGGCACTCAAGCAATCAATCAAGTATACCACTCAATACTGATAAGTAGAATAAAGTAATACTTGAAATGATGAAATAGAATATAATAAAGTGCTTGAGTAACAAGAGCAAAACCTAAACTGGAGATGAAGGAAGACTCTTCCTAGCTCCAGGACCGATAACTCGCACGCCTCTATTCTTGAGCTAAGCCTTGAGCAGCGCTTCCGCGAGGGCAAAGATGCCTTGCTCTACTAGCTACCTACTTGCCTAAGCTCTCTGAGCTTCTAACCTATCTCTCACTTGCTTCTCTTGCTTGTGTGTTGCTTGGTTGTGGTCTTGTATGGGATATGATGCTTCAGGGGGTATTTATAGTCTTGAGGAGTGAGGGGGTACTTATAGGGGGCAGCCGGCCGACCTAGGGCTAACCCTAGTGGCGGGCGCCAGCCCTAGGTGGCGGCTGCCACCCTCACAAACGTTGGATGCACCGCCCTTGCTTCAATGGCATCCAGGAGCTCCAGAGAGGCGGTTGGTAGGTCGGTTGCATGTCCAAGTAACCGCCATTCGGCCTTGATCCACGCCACTTGCTCCTGAGCCGTCCGATGCCACTGACCTAGTGACCAAGGGCCAAGATTTGGCCTTGGGATGGTCACACGGATCAGTGACGTGGCAAAGGGGGAGAGTTGGGCCTCTCCATGTGGCGGGCGCCACATTTGGTTGGAGGGCACCACCCCACTCGGGCCCAAATGGGTCCTGGTGAGTGGGCTCGTCTCCTGGTGGGTCCATTCTCCAAATTTGGTCCAAATCCTGCATTCAAATAAAAATCTATGGACATGTGGAATTTGGTTAGTTTGAAACCTATTTGACTACATTTCATGCCTTTTTGGTGAATGTTAGGGTAAAATGTTGATGGTAAAACAGGTGTTTAAGGACCATCAACAAGCTCCCCCAAGCTAACCTGTTGCTCGTCCTCGAGCAACAATGCGGTTTAAGCATTGAGCATGAAATAGATAGCAATTTAAGATGTATGCAAGTGCATATTGTATAGTGAGAAATAACTTAGCATATATCATTAATCATAGCAATGTGGGGCTTATAGCTTTTCACTTCAAACATGCAAGAGTGAAATAAAGCAGTAGATAGGAAATTTTTATCTTGCTTAGGTTTGACTAGGATTCTTTCTGGAGTTTTTTCAAGGTTTTCAAAAGATAACAACTTGCTTAAGTCCTCCAAGATACACTCAATCACTCAATAGTGTTTAAATCCTCACTTAGGCCAAAATGTAGCCTTTCCTACTTCTAAAGAATGATATGTGGAGTTATAGGAAGGCTAAGAACCATGAGCAAATTGCCTGATGTTTATTGCTAAGCTAGACACTCAGATCATAAGGAGCAGCAAATCATAAAAATTGATCAAGATGTGCACGTGTGGTTATGTGGAAGTGTATAGAGAGATATTTCATAATCCTTCCTAGTTAATTTCTGGGGTCTAGAGCTAATGATAATTCTCTCTCTCTTTTTTTTGGATACATAGTGAGTAGACAAAAGATGTGTCCTCACATTTTCTTAGGACATAGTCCTCTTTTGAGCTACTTTGCTCACTTTTTTTTTCAGGACATAGTCCTTTCTTGAGCTACTTTGCTTATTTTTCTCTCTCTTTTTTTTAGCTCTAGATTTCCCCAGGTTATCTATAGGAAAGGATTTTTGAAATGAGTAGGGAAAGGGAGAGAAATGCTTATTCCCAGTGTAGGAATAGCATAAGGCTAGCAATGGGACGTTTGGAAAGGTATTGCATATCTCCAGTGTAGAGAATGAGCAATTTATTTGGTGGTTGCAAACTTCCAATGTGGAAAGTAGGCAATTTATGGTGGGTGTGTGAATCTTGATTCAAAAGATATGATAAGCTTCTCTACTAAGATCTATGAGGTCTAACAAAGCTCAACACAGAGAAAGCTCTTTGTGGTTTTGACTAACAAATATTTGGCTGGTGGTGGGATGGGATAAAATCTAGGAGGAACTTTCATAATTTTTAAAAGAAATCCTCCAGATTAGGTCCTAATTTCGCCTTAGCAAGTTTAAAGAATTACTCCATTTCTTAATAACTTTATTCACTAAGCATGATTTTAGTTAAAGCATGTGCAACCCACAAAAGCTACAACTTAGATAAGACCAGTTATTCAAACCATAACAATAGCATTTGCATGACATATTTCAAATCTTATTCAGGTTTCAACTTGTTTAAGCAGATTTTATCAATTTTATTCATGGAATGGTTATTTAGGCAAGCATGTGACATTCAAAAGATATAGAATTTAAGAACTGAATGTAAAGTGTAGGCTTGAGACATAACTTATTGGAGCGGGAGTCTCCCCCAAGCTGGCTTCTTGCTTGGTGAAAGATCTTCTTCTTCTCAGTCGAAGCTCTTGTTCTCATTTTATTAAAAGGGAAACTATCTAATGTTGTGAAAAGGGAAACAATCCTATTATGATATTTTATTGTTCTAACTAAGTTAACATATACCTATGCATATAACTAATGATAACTGATTTTTTTTAGTTACATGCATGACATATGTTATTTATTCGAAAAAGGGAAAATTGAAGGGAAAAATTAAAAGTAAAACCATACCTTAGGTCCATGGAGTTTCATCCTTATCGGGTGGATCTTCTTCCTTGGGTGCTTATTCTTTAAGTACTCCATCTGGTTCTTCTTCTTTTGGCACCTCTCCCTTGTTATGTGAATTACACAACTCAGGAGGTGGTGGTTCTTTCTTTCTGCTCCACCTTGTTCTTGGGCGCCTCTTCTTGGTACGAACGGGTTTTGCTTCCTGCATGTTAGCGGCATATACGGGACCACGAGAAAAAGAGAATATTTCCTTCCTCCCTCCTAATGTCATTTGAATTTTACCACTTCCCACATATATGCAGGCATCAACAGTGTTCAAGAAGGGTCTACCTAAGATTAGAGGCACATCTTTCCTATTTCCCATATCTAGTATTATGAAATCAGCAGGAACATATGAACCTTTAATATGAACAGGTAAAACATTAACTATTCCTTCTACATTGCAAGTGGATTGACCAGCTAGCACAACATAGGCAGATGTCGATGACATGGGTGGAAAGAACAAGTTTTCATAGAAATCTTTAGATAAAATGTTCACACTCGATCCTAAATCACACATGGCATTTTTAAAGACTTCACCAAAGATTGAGCATCTAATTATGGGACTACCAGGATCACCCTTTTTAACAGTCATGGTTTGATCTTCATAATAGTTAAAATGTTTTATTTCAACCATATTTGTCGTTTCTATGTCAGGTTTAGCAGGAATTTTGCCAGTTTCAAAGATGGTATGATAGCAGCAAGTTGAGCTAATTGGGTTTCTAAAATCTTATTAAAGCTTAATTGATTTTTCAGAGCAGATGACAAATCTTCCAATTTAGCATTTATATTCTCAAGGGTTTTATCATTAGACATTAATTTCTTATTCAAAAATTCAGTAGTTCTACCTTGAGAGTAGACTAGATTCTTTAAGAACGAGAAATCATCAGAATTATGAAAATTAGAGCGGGGGAATGAATTGTTACCTTGAGTGTTTGCAGGCTGATTCCATCCTTGATTCTGTTGACGGAAACCGTTGTTGTTGTTGATGAAGTTCAAACCTTCATGTAGCTCGGGGCAGTGGCTCCCAGAATGTCCGGTTTCTCCACAGACTTCACAAGTCATGTAGGATTCCAGAGATTGGACACTCTCTTGTTGGTTCATCTTCTCACATCTGTCCAACTTCTTTGCCAGCAGGTCCATCTTGGCCACGATCATGTCGGCTTCCTTAAGGGAATGCATACCTCGCTTACGGGGCTGTAGTCTCTCGTCATTCAATCCTTTGTTCGACACCAACTTCTCTATGAGAGCCTTAGCATCTGCAACATTCAGAGAAAAGAATGCACCGCCGGCGGCGGCATTCAAATGGCTTCTAGAGAGTGGGGTTAAGCCATTGTAGAAGTTCTGGATCAATAGCCAGTCCTCCATACCATGGTGTGGACAAGCAACAACGTACTCTTGCAACCTCTCCCAAGCCTCGGGAATAGATTCCTCGGCTTGTTGCGTAAAGCTGGAGATTTGGTTGTGCAGAGCATTCGTCTTGCCCATCGGGAAGAATTTGGCGAGAAAAGTATTGGAACATTTGTCCCATGTGTCTACAGCGTTGCGACTGGTACAGAACCATTGCTTCGCTTTTCCTAGAAGAGAAAAGGGAAAGAGACGAAGACGGATGGCTTCTTGGGTTATCCCCTTAATGGTGAAGGTGCCGCAAATCTCCAAAAATTGTTGGAGGTGAGCATTGGCATCCTCATGAGCCTTGCCACAGAACGGGCTAGCTTGGACCATCATGATCAGAGCCGGTTTCAACTCAAAATTGAGGTTGGCATCGATCACGTCTGGTCCTATCGCTACATTAGCGGCAGAAGGAGCAGAAAATTCACGAATGGTCTTGTTGGCCATCGTGAAGATAGAACGAGATAAGAAAGAAAGAAGTTGAAGAAGATGAAGGAAAAAGATAAGAAGAACTAAAGAAAGAAAGAATGTGGTAGCTTAAGCGAAGATAAATTCGACACGGACTCAACCGATACACCGATTGCCTTCCCCGGCAACGGCGCCAGAAATGCTTGTTGACACTTGCTAACGTCGTTACTAGGAGTAGACTATGGAGTCTATCCCCGGCAACGGCACCAGAAATGCTTATTGACACTTGCTAACGTCGTTACTAGGAGTAGACTATGGAGTCTATCCCCGGCAACGGCGCCAGAAACGCTTGTTGGTAGTTCTTAGCTACACCTAGGATAGGGTAGCTAAAGTAGCTATCTACTAATGCCAAGAGGGGTTGTCAGTCCCGAGGAGATTCTGCAATCTACCAGGAGGAGATTCTGCAAGCGCACAGAACTATCATAGTAGCACTTCGCCTCGGAGTACCAGGTGTCGATTTATTTGATCCCAAGGGAAGGCTAGGGTGGTGTAAGAGTCGAGTCAAGGAGGGGATGAGAGTCGAAGAAATAAGAAAAAGGAAAAGAGGAGAGGAGATGAAGGGCTAGAAAGAATATATGGGTGGATAGGTAAGGATGAAATGGATGGCTAAGGTAAGGTGGATGGATAGGTAGATAGAGAGTAACTAAGGGTAACTAAGATAACTAACTACTAACTAATAACTACTCCTAGATAACCATGAAGCAAGATAACTACAAGGCAAGATAACTACGAAGCAAGACAGGCAAATGTCAATAAAGCAACTAAGTTAAGTAAAGTTTTATCCCTATCTTATCAAGTATCGAGGCGTACTAGCCTTTACCACTGACTTAGGTTGAACGCTAGCACAACTAGCTTTACTGTTAAACTAGGCCAACTACGTGGTGGAATTCAAGGCGCACAGGGCTGTCACCACCTGCTTGCTACCACAGCTATCCGGGGGTCTAGCCGTATCTGAAGGTAAGTCTATAACTAAGCACCACGCTTAACTATATTCTAACTATCTCTACCCTAGCTTTGAATAGAGACACCCTTGCGGACGTCAGAGCAAATACTTGACTCAATAAGATAAACACTAAACTAACTAAGCAACCTATTGGCAAAGATCAAACACTAAGCTCACTAGAGATTAACTACTATGGCTAAGTGAATTGAACTGTAGGATAGCTAGGCACTCAAGCAATCAATCAAGTATACCACTCAATACTGATAAGTAGAATAAAGTAATACTTGAAATGATGAAATAGAATATAATAAAGTGCTTGAGTAACAAGAGCAAAACCTAAACTGGAGATGAAGGAAGACTCTTCCTAGCTCCAGGACCGATAACTCGCACGCCTCTATTCTTGAGCTAAGCCTTGAGCAGCGCTTCCGCGAGGGCAAAGATGCCTTGCTCTACTAGCTACCTACTTGCCTAAGCTCTCTGAGCTTCTAACCTATCTCTCACTTGCTTCTCTTGCTTGTGTGTTGCTTGGTTGTGGTCTTGTATGGGATATGATGCTTCAGGGGGTATTTATAGTCTTGAGGAGTGAGGGGGTACTTATAGGGGGCAGCCGGCCGACCTAGGGCTAACCCTAGTGGCGGGCGCCAGCCCTAGGTGGCGGCTGCCACCCTCACAAACGTTGGATGCACCGCCCTTGCTTCAATGGCATCCAGGAGCTCCAGAGAGGCGGTTGGTAGGTCGGTTCCATGTCCAAGTAACAGCCATTCGGCCTTGATCCACGCCACTCACTCCTGAGCCATCTGATGCCACTGACCTAGTGACCAAGGGCCAAGATTTGGCCTTGGGATGGTCACACGGATCAATGACGTGGCAAAGGGGGAGAGTTGGGCCTCTCCATGTGGTGGGCGCCACATTTGGGTGGCGGGCGCCACCTCTGTTTGGCGGGCGCCACCCCACTCGGGCCCAAATGGGTCCTGGTGAGTGGGCTCGTCTCCGGGTGGGTCCATTCTCCAAATTTGGTCCAAATCCTGCATTCAAATAAAAATCTATGGACATGTGGAATTTGGTTAGTTTGAAACCTATTTGACTACATTTCATGCCTTTTTGGTGAATGTTGGGGTAAAATGTTGATGGTAAAACAGGTGTTTAAGGACCATCAACAGGCGTGAGGGACACGGTGTGTGACCCTCGCGCGTCCAGCGTACCCTCGGAAGAAACGTCGAGCTTAGCAAACGGCGAGCGAGCACGGGCCTCGCAATTTGAAGGGATGGCTCCGCAGGCCGAAGGTTGACCCTCGCGTTCCCGCGAGGGGGTGCTCGAGCTAGGTGGCGGCGGACGCGCGGGAGGCGAGCGTGGGTTTCCACACTGTCCGTGTTTGTACGATTCTGCCCTTCCGCTGTGCTACGCTAAGGAATCTTTCTTGTACCCTTTTGTAATTTGGTCAGCGCCCCTTGGCATTCCCTATAAATACCAAGAGATGAACAGTGTAAATGGACGACCTTTTTGGGAATAGAAAAAGGCCATCGTTACCTGTTTCTTTTCTGTACCTTCGCCACTCCCTTGCACATGTGCGGAGTTTGCCTGTTTCCTTTTTGTACCTTCGCCTTTAGTTTTGACGATTGGCCACCTTCGCCACTCCCCTGCACGTGTGCGGTGGTAGGGCAAGTGTGTTTCCAACAGTTTGGCACCGTCTGTGGGGAACAGAGTTCGTAATGGCAGGAAACAGAAGGGCAGCCTCGGCTAGAGATCACCACACAACCAGAGAGGCCACGGCGACGGTTCAACCTGTGGAGGAAAATGTGGAACCCTCGGGAGCAGAAGAAGTTACTCCAGGGACAAAGGTCCCAGGCCCTCACACTCGGCCAGTATCACAGCCACACCCGCACACCTCCGGACAAGGTGGGAGAGGAGATGAAGAGGAGTTGGGCCTCGAGGCCCTGGAAAGACATCAAGCTGAATTGCAAGAAAAGAAAAGGCGCCTAGATCAGTTTGAAAGGCACAACCGGCTGCGCACCATCAGGCAAAAGGCGGATGAAGCAAGGGAACAGCTTCGCCGAATGGAGGAGTCCCTCGCGGCAGCTGAGGCCGAAGCCGAGGGTTGGAATGATAGGGAAATGTCGCCACTCCAAGAGGGGAATGAGGAGCAGGATCAGGGCAACGCCCGTCAGCCACCACCACCCCACCACCACCAAATTTTTGCCAACTTTACCCAGGAGAGCGAGAGCCAAACCTTCGCATTCAGCGAAGGGCCCCACAACAGCAGATGCCCTTGAAAGGATCAAGATGCCCAAGAGGGGGGGTGAATTGGGCTTTTCTAAAACTTCTTGCAAGAATAAAACCTATCAAGCCACAATTGACCCCCTAGTGCCTAGAAGTGTGTTTCTCTTTATTCTACCGCACAAAAGACCAAGTCTATCCCACTCCTACTCTAGCAAAGCAATTCAATAGTGAATGAACAACAAGTATAATGCGGAATTGAATTGCTTGAAAGTAAATGCGTAAGTAAAGGAGTAGAGATGACAAGACGATCTTTTTGCCGAGGTATCGAGGTGTCGGCACACCCCCTAGTCCTCGTTGGAGCACCCGCGCAAGGGTATCGCTCCCCCTTGATCCGCGCAAAGATCAAGTGCTCACTATGAGCTGATTCTTCGCCGCTCCGGCCCGGTGAATCGCTCGCTACCGGTCACAAGCTTGCTTGGGTCATCCACAATGCCACCGGATGCTCTCCAAGCTTCACGATCGCCACCAAGGCGTCTAGGTGGTGCCGATCACCAAGAGTAACAAGCTAGAACCAATGTTTTCCTAAACAGTAAACGGTAAACAGTCAGTCACTCTTTGTTTAGCGTTTACGCCGTTTAAACGGTGTTTAAACGGAGTTAAACGGCCTAAACGGTTTTGTATGGTAACACTAAAATATACATATTTATGTATGTAAAAATTAAATTTGATAGAAACTGTACATATTTGCACATGTAAAAAATAAATATTATACCAAATAATATTTTTGGAACAAATCTAAATCCCACAACATTTCATATACTCACAATGTTAATTAGTTTTGTGTTGATTATGGTAGTCGTAGTCCTCTAATTAACCAAATTATGGATTAAATGGTTGTTTAGATCATTTAATCATGTCTAACCTGATTTTCTTTAGACCATTTAGACGGGTTTAAACGGTTTAAACGAGTTTAAACGGGTTTAAACGGTCCAACCGTTTAATTCAACGTTTAGGGCCTAAACAAAACAGATGGCCTCTGTTTACCATTTAAACGGTGTTTAAATGGACTAAACGGCCGTTTAGGCGAACAGAGGCTAGAACTCTCTCTTGACCAACACAAGGCCAAAGAGATGGATGGATGCACACTTGCTACTCAATTCTCACTAGGAGGTGTCTAATTCTCACAATTAGCAAATCACTCAACCTCAGTAGGGCTCTTGCACTATCTCACACTCACAATGTGTCTCTCAGCAGATGGAAGTGGCAAGAACACTCAAATGGATGGAGGGAAGGAGTATATATACTCCCCCAACCGGCCATCCAAAAACAGGACAAGACAGGGTTTCTGCGGGGGCATCGGACGCTCTCATGCCTGGCCTCGGACGCGCCGATGACCTCGACCAACGGTCGACTGTACCCTCTTGTTACACCTGTTAAAGGGACATCGGACGCTGGGCAGCGTCTGATGTGGTTTTACCCTCTCTGGAACCTCTCTGGATGGCCATCGGACGCTGGCCCTCAGCGTCCGATGCGACCTCCAGTTCACGCGCACGTGAACCGTGGCATGGGTGTGTCCGATGTGAACACATCGGCGCGTCCGATGCCACACACCAGACTAAACCCTAGTCAGGGTGAGCATCAGACGCGTCCGATGCCCACCTAGCCAGCGTCTGATGCCCATAACGAGGGCAGATTCAACTCGGATCGCTACGCGGCCAAAACAACTTTTGATCCTCTCGACTTAAGGCATCTCTCAGAGCTACCTAGGGCTATGAAATAACAAGTGTGCACCACACCTACCTCAATAGACTCATCTAGGTCAAGCTACTGATTCACGCTCCCCTTTATAGTACGGCCAAAGGAAAAACAAAGACCTAAGACTACCTAAGTGTCCTCCAACACCATATGACACTTAGCCTAGTCTACCGCTGTCTTCGTCGTCCATCCTTTGAAAACCGAAATGATATCCATCACCAGGGGACATGAACTCCATATGCCCGTATCGTCGCCATTACCGTGACCTAACTCAATCCTGTTTCTGCAAAACACACGTTAGTCACAGTAATCTTGTGTTTCATCCAATCACCAAAACCACTAGGGGCCAAGATGCGTTCAATCTCCCCTCTTTTTGGTGATTGATGACAACACGAGATCGAGTATAGAGAGAAGAGGTTTTTAAATCATGACATGTATGAACTTGCAATGAATAAGAGAAAATGATTAGGGGCAAGCTCAAACATGTCATGCCATCATCCTGCACTCAACAAGTTAGAGTGAATAACAAGTGCAAGAGTAAAAGAGCTCGTATACATAACCAAGTGAGAATTAAGCACAAGTAAAGAGCGAAACGAAAAGACATGTCATATAATATAACGTAGTGAGCACAAACATGTCACAAGGTCCATAGCACAAGAATATAACAAACAAAGCGCCAAAAGATGCGATAAGTAAAGAGCGTATGTGAATGTAACACAACATAAGAAGTCAAATCCCTCTCACATCGCTCCCCCTATCACTATACTCATCCACTCTCCCCCTTTGGCATCAAGCGACAAACTAAGCGTCGGAGGGCAGAGGTGGTGCAGACGAGTCAGGTGCCATCTCCAGAGTACGCCGAGTAAACTCGAACTGCTCGAGGTACTCCTCGCAGTCGAACGAAGACACGGCGGTAGCCTGCTGACCCTCTGAAGCTGGAAGCTACTGAGAAGCGGTCTGGGTCAGCTCCGGCACTGACTGCTCTGCCTGCTCAGGCTGCTCTGACTCGGTCACAGTCTCAGTCATTGTCTGCGTAGCTGTAGCCGCCTGAGCCTCGGAGTGCCGAAGCTTTGGAATCGTAGATAGCTCAGGCTGCGCTGTCGTGGTGGTCTCAGACTGGACTAGCTCTGTCTGCTCAGAAGACGCCACAGAACTCGAAAGAGTCTCAGTAGTGGAGGTCACTAGAGCTGTCGGCGTCTGAACAGGGTCCTGAAGATCGGGGGTAGGAAACCCAGTGAGCTCACTGAAACTGGTAGACAAGTCCCGCGTCACTGTGGTGGTCGTCGCGAACAGAGACTCTATCGGACGTGGCGTGAAACCAGTGCGCAAAGGACTAAACACAGGGGCTCCTCTAGGCGGCGTGGTGAAAGTGGTGAACTGGGAGGAGCTCTGCGGAAACTGCGGCGGCTGCCCATACTGCTGTGGATAGACTGGTGGTTGCCACTGAATCTACTGCTGAGGAGGGGGCTGCTGCCACTGCCACTGAGGAGGACCGCTGGCAAGTCGCTCCACGAAGCTGAGTGTCTGCTGCTGTAGCTCCATCATCTGACGCTACAGGGCGTCTGAGCGCTCCTGAGCCTGCTGCTGTGCCAGGGCCTGCTGCTGTGTCAAGTGCTGCTGCTCCTGGGCTAACCGCTGGACGTCCTGAGTCACCGTCCTCTGCTGCTCCTCCATCCGTGCTAGTATAGCAAGTAAAGCGGGGTCGGAGGAGGCAGTACCACTGGGCCCGGCCTGAGAGTCGTGTGCACGCGGCTGAAAGCGGGGCGGGAGCTGGTAGTCCTTGTTAGAGTTGTCGGTGGGGTCCTCTGCGACGTACGTGTCACCACCCTCGAGCTCTGCTAGCTCCTGCTCTGCGAGTGCCTGGACAACCTCGTCCTGCTCCAGAGCTGACTCTGGGACCTCAGGCCTCTGGCGTGAACTGATCGGTGCCTGCTACTCTGGCTACTTGCGGTCCCGACCGTGTCCCAACAACTGACCCATGTTATACTCGGGGAACACGGTCGCAGAACCAGTGAGCGACTGACTGGGGTGAGAGCTTGTAGTAGTAGCTACCTTCCATAGAATATAGGAGATCCAATGTGCATAAGGTAGCTGTCTACGGGCCTTGATGCCTTCGACAACTGTATCCTCCATCTCACACAAAATGACGTCCCAAACGTCAAACTCCTGCTGCCTGACCATGTATGCTAGTAACCACAGCTGCAGTCTGGAAAGGCCCTCTCAGAAACCAACCCTCGGAAGCAAGGTCCACCGAAGAACCTCGCTGAGGATCCGAGTCGTAGGGGTGAGATCCCTAGGCACGTGACTCGAACCCTCACCGAAGGGCTCAGTGAAGCAGGGGCGGACCAAGTCGGTCGATGGCTCAACGCCACCGTGAGGGTGGCGGGGTGGCTCCGTCCTATCGTAGCAGAGGTCGTGGATCCGGGTCTGTGAGTGTCTCAAGCCAAACCAACTCCGGATCTCTGACGAGAACAGCCTGTAGTGCTCTCCCTCGAATGCGAACTCAATCGTCTCTCTGTCCGGGTACACCCAAAGTGAGGCGTAGAACTGGAAGACCCAATCCTCAATGTATGAGCCAGACCGCCCCAGAAGGTCTGCCAGACCAGGTAGATAGGTGAGTATGGGGCGGATCTGCTCTCCTGCTGCTGTAAGCACTGCCTCTAGCGGACAGACTCTCTGAGAACGGAGGCAAATACCGGCGTTCCTGTAGCCCTGGTAAAAGTCCTCCTGCAGCACGGTATAGAAGTCTGCGCTGGCCTGCTGCTGCCTCTCTCGAGGAAACCACTGCTCAACTGGCACAAGGCGTAGAGTCTGAATCTAGAAGCAGGTAGCCGCTCGGAGGTCCAGTCGTGGGATCGGCGGGGGCGCACGCCTCGACGGAGCATGTGCTCCCGGGAGAGGGACATCGGGCCGGGGTGGCACCGTAGTCCTGCGACGCATGGACCGGCGTCGGGGAACCTCCTCAGGAATCTCCTCCTCTGCCTCGGCCTCTGGTGCCTTTGCCTCTGGTGCCTCTGTCGCAGCTGCCTCGGCCTCTGCCTGGCCCTGCCCTGAGCTCTCAGGCTCTACTCCCGGAGACGTGAACGTCGTCTGGCGATCAGCAGCCATAAGCGTGCCAGTCGACGAACCGTGGAGCCGCTCAGCCTCCTCAATGGCCCTGTGCTCGTCGGGGGACAACTGGTCCTCAATCCAGAGTCCGCCCGTACGACCACCCTGCTCAGCACGCTCTACGGTGGCTGCAACCTCTCTAGCCTGGTCTGCCTCTCTCTGGTCCCTGGTGCGCTTCCTCCACGTAATCAGCTTCCCCTTCCCAGGCCTCTGACCGGAAGGGGGGGACGTGGAGGAGAGTCCCCTGGGCCACCACCGACGTTCTTGCAGCGCGGCATGGCTGACAAGAACAAGAGAAACTGCTCTGAAAACTCTGAACTACCGGTGAAAGACCAAACTACCACTTTAACAAGCTGACCCTGACAAGAAAGCTCCCCCTGACACTGAGAATCAGCTGCACTGTCACTCGCGAGGCTTGGCCTCGATCCGTACCCGCGGGCTTGGCCCCGGGTTATCTGTCACTGCCAACGAACCAAGCTGTCACTGACTCGGTGCATAGAATAGTGAGAGAGATATATGGGACATATAACCTAGAGATGAGGGGTCCTATCGGAAGCAAAGCAATGGAGATAAGATAGAGTTTGGCTTCGCTACCTGACGGACCGACGAACCGAACCCAAGAGGACGTGAGAATCAACGTTCGGGCACCCACACGTCACACCAAATAGGACTGCAAAAGGTTTGAGTGGAAACAGGGTCAAAACATGGTGGAACGTGCATTTAGGCATTTCATCGAGCATGTGATAGGCATGAAGCATGGAGGAGGAGGGCGGTTGCTCACTGGGGAGGATCGGTCACCGGAGAGATGGTCTTCGGAGTAAGGAGGCTCGGGGTCGAGGATGGCGAGCTCCGACGAGAGTTCCGGCGAGCGCGGAGGTTGGGTCACCGGCGAGCGCGGGAAAGTGGCAGCGGCGCGCGGCTGTGAGGGGCGCTGAGCGTGCGGGCGAGAAGAGCGGCGGCGGAGGAGGGCACGACAGCCGATAGGGACGGCTCGCGGGTGGGTGGCAACGCGGCGGCCGGGGCTAGGGTTTGGGTAGAAGCGCCGGCGAGCTCGGGTGCGGATGGTTGGGCGAGGGCGCGAGAATGACAAGGATGGAGAAGATGACGAGTGGGACCGGATTGTCAATGAGCAGACCTTACTGCGCCGCTTTAAGGAGCATCGGACACGCCGATGGTTTCACATCGGATGCTCCGATGCCTGTCCAGAGAGCTCCAGAAACGCCCATTTTGCATCGGACGCGTCTCGGCATCGGACGCTGCGATGGGAACACATCGGACGCTACCCTGACACTGTTTCAGCCGGAGCTATCTACAGTGCAGGGCATCGGACGCTAGGGGAGCATCCGTTGCAGCGTCTGATGCCGCATTTTGAGCTGTTTTGAAGATTTCTGTTGCGGCTCTCTCTCCCAACCAAGTTCCAACTCAAATAAGATACAAATAAACACCAGTTGGAACCTAGTATGAGCATCCTCGCATAAACCCTCAGTTTTGTAAATATTTTGCCATAGGCTACATATCATTTTTAAGGTAAAATAGGCAATAAATCCCGAGGAGACAACATGTGGCCACCAAAACTAGGGGACTTAACCATTAGGAGCCTCAAACGCTCCCCCTAGCGGTGGACGAACACAGCGGTTGCTCAAAACTTAACCGAAAAGAAACGACAAAGCAACAATCATGCATATGCAATGGAATTCGGAATTTGAATCTAGGTTGCTTGTCAAGTTTGCTCATGGGTAAGCTTCTTCACACGCTTTTTAGGGCGGTTATCTCAACCACATCTGACAAGCCTATAGCATAATTTAAACATGGCATATAGTACAATGCAATGCAAAGACAACCCCTTTTCACCTTTTGACAAAGTTACTTAGATCAAGCACATTAAGCTCACTTCGCAATCTACAAAGAGTGTTTTCATCTAGGGGTTTTGTGAAGACATCCGCCAATTGATCTTCAGTTCTAACTCCCTCTAAGGATATGTCTTTCTTTGAAACATGGTCTCTAAGAAAGTGATGGCGAATATCTATGTGCTTTGTGCGAGAGTGTTGAACCAGGTTGTTAGCAAGCTTAACCACGCTCTCATTGTCACACAACAAAGGTACCCTTTCTAGAACTACACCATAGTCTAAAAGGGTTTGTTTCATATAAAGGATTTGTGCACAACAAGCACCCGCGGCTATGTATTCCACCTCGGCGGTAGACAAGGCCACACTATTTTGTTTCTTTGAACTCCATGAAACTAGTGATCTCCCAAGCAAATGGCACCCTCCGGATGTGCTTTCTCTATCTACTTTGCAACCCGCGTAATCCGAATTGGAATACCCAACGAGTTGGAAGTTAGCTCCTTTGGGATACCAAAGGCCAATACTTGGGGTGTGCTTTAGGTACCTAAGGATTCTTTTCACCGCTATGAGATGTGATTCCCTAGGATCGGCTTTGTGATGCTCTTGCGTTGCTTCATCTTCTCTTCAAGAAACCCAATGCCATTTCTATTGGTCTTCATGACGGTGTTCATGAGTAGCTCACTTTGAAGACATTGCCCCTTGGTGAATTTCTTCAACCCGGTGGTAAGGTGCTCCTTCTCTCTCTTGAGCTTGTCATTCTCTTGTTGGAGCTCTAATTGAGATGGTGTCATCTTGTAATCCCTCTCCATCTTCAATCTCTTGTTCTCTTCTTTTAGCATGTCTAGCTCAAGTGACATGCTATAATCATCATCTTGGGCCTCCACAATGACTTGCTTTGTGGTTGCAAGCTTCTCTAGATCAACTTTGAGCTTTGCATTCTCATTCTTGAGCTTGACATAATCATCATAGTGATCGGCCACAACCACATTCTTGCCCTTGCCACTAGCTCTTTGCTCATCATGCTCACTAACCAAGTCCTCACAAGATGTTGCTATGTCACACTTAACAACAAGGTTAGGAGCATCATGTGTCTCATGTGAAAGCATATCGTAAGCAACGGTGAGAGTATCATAGTCAACTTTCACTTGAGTGTATTGTTCCTTGAGCAAAGCATAACTAGTGGTAAAGTCACTATGCATCTTATCAAGTTTTTCATTTTTAGCTTTGAGCTCTTTGTTAGAGGACTTGAGCTCCTGGATAGTGGATGACATAGTAGCAAGTTCATCTTTTAGCTCATCACTAGCATGAATAGCATGATCATATTTCTCAACAAGAGATTCATTTTCATCAACAAGCTTTTCATTTTTAGTCTAGTCTTTCTTATGATTTTAGAGTAGTTGTTTAGCAATGTAACAAGCTCATCATAAGTGGGTGACTCAAATTCACCATCACTATCACTATCACTAGAGTCATCATCGCTTTGTACCTTTCGATCACCTTTAGCCATGAGGCATAGGTGTGTAGATGATGATGGTGATGGTGGTGGTGGTGGTGTAGAGGAGCCAATGACTAGAGCGGCCACCTTCTCCTTCTCATCATCACTATCTTCATCGGATGAGCCACTGGAGGAGTCAATGTCGGTGAGCCAATCACCAACAATGTATGCTTTACCACCTTTCTTGTGGTGTTGCTTCTTCTTGCCATCTTTCTTCTTGTAGGGCTTGTCATTCTTCTTCTCATCTTCACTTGATGAGTCATACTTCTTGCCCTTGTTCTTGTTCTTGTAGTTGTCCTTCTTGGGCTTGGTGCATTGGTGGGCAAGATGGCCAAGCTCTCCGCAATTGTAGCAATCTATTTCGGAGATTGGTCTCCTCTTGCTACTTGTGAAGAATTTCTTCTTTCTTGAGTCAAAGTTGACTCCATTCTTGTGAAGCTTCTTCAACATCTTGGTGGTTCATCTCACCATGAGAGCGATGTTGGAATCATCCTCTTCATCACTTGAGCTCTCATGATGCACCTCAATAGCCTTTGACTTGCCCTTCTTGTCATGGCTTGCTTTGAAGGCCAAGTCCTTCTTCTTGTCGGTGGAAGAGCCACCACTTGGGGTGATGTGCATGTACATCTCATGCGCATTGATCTTTCCCAAGATTTGAGTTGGTGTAGCGGTGGAAAGATCACCTTGATGTAGCACTGTCACAATGTGTCCATACTTCTCAATTAGAAGGACACAAAGAATCTTCCTCACAACATCGGATGGTTGCATTTGTGTGAGGCCAAGTCCATTGAGTTCTTCTACAAGAACATTCAAGCGTGAGTACATTTCATTTGCACTTTCATTAGCATGCATATCAAATGAATGAAGCTTTTGCATAACTAAATGATATCTCTCCTCACGCTCACTCTTGGTTCCCTCATGGAGAGCACAAATGTTATCCCATAGATCATGGGCATTCTTGTGGTTACAGACGCGGTTGAACACATCCTTGCAAATGCCTCTAAATAGAATGTTTTTGGCTTTTGCATTCCACTTCTCATTTTCTTCCTCATGTGGCGTGAGGCTAGTGCCCTCCTTGGGTTTGGGGAACCCAGTTATGGTGGCTTCGCGGCATTTCACATCAACTGCTTCTAGCTACGACTCCATACGGATTTTCCAATATGGAAAATCGTCTCCCTCGAACATGGGAGGTGGTCCATCACCTCCGGACATCTTAACTCTAGGCGGTTAAGCCTAAATCGAGAGCACGGGGCTCTGATACCAATTGAAAGGATCAAGATGCCCAAGAGGGGGGGGGGTGAATTGGGCTTTTCTAAAACTTCTTGCAAGAATAAAACCTATCAAGCTCCAATTGACCCCCTAGTGCCTAGAAGTGTGTTTCTCTTTATTCTACCGCACAAAAGACCAAGTCTATCCCACTCCTACTCTAGCAAAGCAATTCAATAGTGAATGAACAACAAGTATAATGCGGAATTGAATTGCTTGAAAGTAAATGCGTAAGTAAAGGAGTAGAGATGACAAGACGATCTTTTTGCCGAGGTATCGAGGTGTCGGCACACCCCCTAGTCCTCGTTGGAGCACCCGCGCAAGGGTATCGCTCCCCCTTGATCCGCGCAAGGATCAAGTGCTCACTATGAGCTGATTCTTCGCCGCTCCGGCCCGGTGAATCGCTCGCTACCGGTCACAAGCTTGCTTGGGTCATCCACAATGCCACCGGATGCTCTCCAAGCTTCATGATCGCCACCAAGCTATCTAGGTGATGCTGATCACCAAGAGTAACAAGCTAGAACTCTCACTTGAACAGCACAAGGCCAAAGAGATGGATGGATGCAAACTTGCTACTCAATTCTCACTAGGAGGTGTCTAATTCTCACAATTAGCAAATCACTCAACCTCACTAGGGATCTTGCACTATCTCACACTCACAATGTGTCTCTCAGCAGATGGAAGTGGCAAGAACACTCAAATGGATGGTGGGAAGGAGTATATATACTCCCCCAACCGGCCATCCAAAAATAGGACAAGACAGGGTTTCTGCGGGGGCATCGGACGCTCCGATGCCTGGCATCGGACGCGCCAATGACCTCGACCAACGGTCGACTGTACCCTATTGTCAGACCTGTTAAAGGGACATCGGACGCTGGGCAGCGTCCGATGCCACCACATCGGATGCGTCCGATGTGGTTTTACCCTCTCTGGAACTTCTCTGGATGGCCATCGGACGCTGGCCCTCAGCGTCCGATGCGACCTCCAGCTCACGCGCACGTGAACAGTGGCATGGGTGCGTCGGATGTGAACACATCGGTACGTCCGATGCCACGCACCAGACTAAACCCTAGTCGGGGTGAGCATCAGACGCGTCCGATGCCCACCTGGCCAGCGTCCGATGCCCATAACGAGGGCAGACTCAACTCGGATCGCGATGCGGCCAAAACGACTTTTGATCCTCTCGACTTAAGGCATCTCTCAGAGCTACCTAGGGCTATGAAATAACAAGTGTGCACCACACCTACATTAATAGACTCATCTAGGTCAAGCTACTGATTCACGCTCCCCTTTATAGTACGGCCAAAGGAAAAACAAAGACCTAAGACTACCTAAGTGTCCTCCAACACCATATGACACTTAGCCTAGTCTACCACCGTCTTCGTCGTCCATCCTTTGAAAACCGAAATGATATCCATCGCCACGGGACATGAACTCCATATGCCTGTATCGTCGCCATTACCGTGACCTAACTCAATCCTGTTTCTGCAAAACACACGTTAGTCACAGTAATCTTGTGTTTCATCCAATCACCGAAACCACTAGGGGCCAATATGCGTTAGCCCTATGACCGAAGATCACCACTCTCCCAGATACTGCAAACCCAACCTTGGCCACCGTGCTACAATCCCCAAAATTTACCCCGTTATGATGGACTCTCCGTGCGGATACATGGGTGTATGCCGAGTCTCTGAGTGATGAGTGATTGTCAACTGGGATAATGCGCATGTTCTTTGGCATCTGTTGTGCAGGTGTCGAGCACGGATACAGTGATCAAAGGCAAGGTGAAGGTCAAGTAGAGACGTGCCGTGTCAATGGACTGAGAGTGGCGAAGAGCGGACGTGAGGCTTGGACTGAGGGACCGGTGGTCTAAGGATCAGCTGTGGTAGCTGACAGCCTGGGACAGCGACGAACGAAGACTTGCGGGTGGACGAGGTGCACGGGTGGTGCATCCCCTCTACGGCTCAGTTTGGTGGTTGAGCCACAGAAAAACCACCGATTGGACGGTTTCCAGGTTTGGGCCTCAAAACCTGGGCGCTGATGGTTTCCGAGTTTGGGCCACAAAACTCGGGCTGAGGACGGTTTCCAGGTTGGGGCCTCAAAACCTGGGTGCTGCGGGTTTCTGAGTTTGGGCCACAAAACTCAGGCGATGGTCGGCTGGTTTCCCGGTTTGGGCCTCAAAACCGAGGGTTGGTCGTGAAGGTTGGTTTCCCGGTTTGGGCCTCAAAACTGGGGGCGAAGTCCGGGAAAAGGACAAGCAGAGCGGTGGCGGCACGTGGCGGCAATCGGTGAGGTTGCGTCGAGGCAACGCTACCAGTTGTGCGGGCGTGGCCGTCGGATCACCACCTACCTTGAGTTGGTCCAGAATAACCCTAGGGTTTAGCTGGTTCGCTCTGTAATTAGTTAGGGTTAGAGTGAGAATTAGAATTATTATATGTAGAGGGAGACACCCACCTCCCATCCTATCTCAGTCATTTGCTCTTTGCCTTCTAGGTTTTCCTGCTCTCCCAATCCCCTGCTGTAGCAACTGAGATCCGCAGAGAACCATACCTCTGTATACTGGAGATTTTGAGGAAGTGAGACCGTAGTCTCACTATTGTAGCGTGTGGTAGCCACACGGTTGCAGATCGATGTGTTGATTCGCGTTTTGTTCATGTTCTTCGTGTTCTTCGTTTCTCCGTGATTTTCCCGTCATTCGATCTCCCTCTCTACTGCGTCTTTTCGAAATCCGTTTGAATCAACTTGTTCTTTACAGTGAGGAGATCATTTCCACCGAAGGAATTCATCTAACTCCTCATGAACAAGTAGATCGGGTTGATTTCGTTTACGTGGCGATTTTTTGGTTCAGACTCCTTCCCTCTCGGATTCCCGGTGTTTGAATTGATTTGAGCGGATGATTTCTTGGGGATAGTCTCCCAACTACCTCGTGATCATCTTCTCCAAGGTTGGGATCAAGGGATTTTGAATTGAATCGGATTTGGGAGGATTTGAGTTGAGGGCGACCGAAATCGCCCTCTCTGGGCACTCATGGATAGTACGTCGTTGTGCCCGCGGACAGTCCGCACGTCGGGCTCCGACCGAGGCAGTGGTTGCGTGGCTCGGCTGTGCTGACTCGGTTTGACCGGCGGACAGTCCGCCGTTGGAGTTCACGGACAGTCCAGGAACGTCCAGGGGACTTACAGCATCAGTGTTGTTTCTGGTTTTCTACCGGCGGACAGTTCGCCCCTTGCGCAGACAGTCCGGTACTGAGAGTCCGGACAGTCCGGGAATCGGCTGTAGCCTGAGCTTTAGTGCGTTTGCTCTCCTGACTTCTTCGCTTCGATTCCGGACTTCTCGGTTGGCCCTTTAGTCCACCTAGGAACCTCTCTAAGTATCTTTGCTACTTGTTAGCATTGGTATTTGGGGATTTCCCGACGTAGCCTTCAATCTACGTTTGGGACTAGGTTTTTAGGGGTCAAACTTGTGCCGGTGCTTTTGGCGTTTGGATTGCTATCACTTTGTGGTGCCTCGCTGTGATCCTAGGGATCATCCACCCTCTTCCAAGGGTAGTGGGTATCACGGTTTCGATCGAAGCTCTTGGGGTTGATTTTGGGGACAAAAGGCCAAAGTTTCGAGAGAAATTTTTGAGCTCCCATTCACCCCCCCCCTCTGGTCGCCTTGCTATTGCATTCTCGGTCCTTCAATTGATATCAGAGTGGGTTAAGGATCTTCCACCTTAGTCGGTTCCAGATCCACAGAAGACGACATGGATCGCGGCGTGGGAAAACCGCAGTTTTTCGATGGGACGAACTATGCGTATTGGAAGATACGCATGTCGGCCTATCTGCAGAGTATTGGTGCTTCCATTTGGGATATTTGCAACTCTGCCGATTACGTGGTCTTGGCTGCATGTGTTACTTAGCATCAGATCGATGAGCACGATGCCAATAGCTGAGCCCGTAATGCTCTCTTCTCATGCTTAAGCATGACGGAGTTTGATCGCGTTTCTCACCTCGCTACGGCTCGGGAGATTTGGGCTACCCTCATGTGTTTCCATGAGGGAACCACTCAAGTCAAAACCCGTCTCTACGAGTGGCACAAGTGAGAGTATGAGAACTTTCGACATATGCCTGGCGAGAGCATAGAGAGTTTATTCGCTCGCTTTCAGGTGATTGTCAACAGGATGAGGGCTAACAAGGAGCTGTTGCCTTTCGACGATCATGAGAGAGCTTTGAAGCCTTTGCATACTCTTGATCGGTCGGTGTGAGACTCAAAGGTTCACGTGATCATCAAATCACCTAACTATGAGACCCTCACATGCGACGAGCTCTTCAGTAAGCTCAAGTCCAGTGAGATTGACGCCATGGCGAGGGCTTCTTATGAAAATCCTTCTAGCCCGTCGATGGCTTTGGTTTCTGGCTCTTCTGCTAACCCCTCTGGAGGCTTTGCACTTTCTTCTCTTCTTTCTGTCACAAAGGAGCAGCTGGAGTTCATGGGGGATGGCAAGTTGGCTTTGCTCGCCAACCGGTTCTCGCGGTTCCACAACAACCGCATGAACCGTCGCCGCGGAGGAGGACGCTCGGGATGTTTCGAGTGCGGCGACCCCAACCACTTCATCGCCAATTGCCCGAAGAAGAACAAGCAAGTTTTTGGCAAGGCGGATCATGGGCACAAGTACGACTCCGGCAAGCGCAAGGAGAAGTACATCCCCGCAAAGCACAAGCAGAAGGGCGGCTTCAACAAGGAGTACATCAAGACGAAGTACTTGGAGAAGGCCCAGGCTGAGCAGCGTGCGTTCTTCGCCACGCTCAGCGACGTCGATGACTCGGATGACGACTCCGCTTCCTCAAGCGACGATGAGTCCGAGAAGAAGAAGAGGATCGAGGACAAGCTGAACGGCCTCTGCTTCTTCGCCGACGACGAGGGCTTCTGCACCATGGCTCTCGGCAAGGAGGTCGACGGCGAGCTGGAGGACATCCCTCAGAACGACGACGACGACGACACCTCCCAGGTATCTCAGACCCCCGATGAGCTTTCTGTTGAGGTCGAGAAACTTACTGCCGCTCTCCTTAGTCAAGACAAGCTGCTTAGGCGCGCTGCTAGAGAGAGGAAGGAGTTTGGGCAGAAGTGGGAGGATACGGTGAAGGAACTTGAATCTGTCAATTCCACCGTTGTTGTCACCGAGGAGGAGTGTGAGATGTGCTCCACCAACATGACTGACCTTCTCACTTTGAGAAGTAAGTATGCTGTGTTGGTAGGAGAGGTGGATGAGCTAAAGGCTGGATCCTCGCTGTTGGGTGCGTGCAAGTCCTGTGCGGGGTTGCAATCCGAGTTAGCAGAGAAGAATGCCAAGATTGTGTCTCTTGAGAAGGTCAGCTTGGATAGCACGTGTGTGACTAGGTGCGTTCTGTGTGAGGGTTTGGAAATGGAGATTGCAAACGTGAAGCATCATAAGATGCAAACCGAGGAGGAAAACACATACCTTCGGACCATCTTGTCATGGGTGTCGAGTGGTGAGCCGCAGCTTCGGATGATGATCTCCCAGTTCAAGCGTGCTGCTGGAGGTCCAGGTGTAGGCTTTGCTCAGGGTGTTGAGTGCGCTTCATCTTTTGGGAAGATTGGAGAGTCGAGTGGTCCGAACCCGTGTGAGAAGCCCAACTCCACCACTATTCCCAAGCTTACCAAGATTCCACCCAAAGAGCCTCTAAAGCCTAACACCAAGGATGGTGTATTTGTGGAACCTCCGAGAGCTTCACCCAAGAAACAATCATGGGCTCCAAAACCAAACCACCTCAAGAACAAGCTGGTCACCATGCCACCCATTCAAGAGGAGCTTATGCCACAGAAGGGCAAAGTGATCCACACCCACTACCGTGAGTACCAACAACCCCCTATGAGAGCGGTGAGGTACCATTGTGAGCACTGTGGGAGAGATGGACACTTGAGTGAGTTTTGCTTTCGGCGCAAGAGAGAGGCGCGCCGTGCAAAGGAGATGAACAACACGGACATGTACCATCCTTTCCATGATGTACATGTGCCGAATGTTCAGAGGCGTGCTGCTAGGCCTAGAGGTCCAAAACCTCAAGTTCCTAGGCCT
This sequence comes from Coix lacryma-jobi var. lacryma-jobi, assembly GCA_009763385.1. NCBI lineage: Eukaryota > Viridiplantae > Streptophyta > Magnoliopsida > Poales > Poaceae > Coix > Coix lacryma-jobi. The sequence continues at coordinate 64,973,738 of CM019828.1, forward strand.
AGGCCGCGAAGAGAACGTGCCCGGCAGGTGCCTACAATTGTGGGCTATGGAACCCGTGGCGGTGGCTTTGTAGTTGAGAGTTTTCCACCATTGCATTTTGAGTATCGCGATGGACGCTCTTCCCTTAGCGGACCACATTTTCCTCTACGTGGTGATCGCTCTTCCCATAGGCGTGCTAGGAATGGTTTTTCTGCAAACCGTTCTTTTGAGCAGCCGGCCCAACACTGGTATTCTTCCTACTTCACTAACCCCAGTGTTGGACTGTATGCTCACCCTATGTCTTTTTATTGATGTAGGTAAAACGATTGGAGAACATTTGGTTGGTGGATTCCGGTTGTTCGAGGCACATGACCGGAAACGCCAAGTGGTTCTCCAGTCTTAGTCCGGTCGCCAGAAAGGAGTTTATTACCTTCGGCGACAATAGCAAAGGTAAAGTGTTGTCTCGTGGGTCGGTGCGAGTTAATGAGCATTTTGTGTTGCGCGATGTTGCTCTTGTTTCAAACTTGCATTTTAACCTTCTTTCTGTTTCACAACTCTTTGATGATGACTATGAGATTCGTTTTAAGCCGAATCTCAGTCGTATTTGGGATCCTCAGGGCAATCTTGTTTGTGTGATTTTGCCCTTTGGGAAAGTCTTTCGTGCGAACTTCTCGGAGTCATTTGGAGTTTCTCGTTGCCTTTTGGCTGGACCTTCCTCCTCTGATCTTCGGAAGTGGCATAGGAGACTAGGACATTTGAGCTTCGACTTGCTTGCAAGGCTTAGTTGACTTGGCCTAATCCGAGGATTGCCCAAGTTATGCATGGAGAAGGATCTTGTTTGCCATTCTTGTAGACATGGGAAAATGGTTGCCGCTCCCCACCACCCAGTGACTCAGGTCATGACCAAGCGCCCTAGAGAGCTTTTGCACATGGACCTTGTTGGTCCGGCTCGGGTGAGCTCGGTTGGGGGGAAGAGGTATGTACTTGTTGTTGTTGATGACTTTTCGAGATATTTTGGGTTTTCTTTTTAGCTGAGAAAACTGAGACTTTCGCTTTTGCTCGCAATCTGATTTTGCGTCTTCAGAATGAGTTCCCTTTGAACTCAATGCAAGCTATTCGAAGTGATAATGGTTCCGAGTTCAAAACCTCGGATTTTGAGAAGTTTTGTGATTCTTTGGGTTTAGAGCATCAATTTTCTTCTCCCTACACACCGCCACAGAATGGTGTTGTCGAAAGGAAGAATCGAACCCTTGTAGAGATGGCGAGGACGATGCTCGATGAGCATAGGACTCCTAGGCGATATTGGGCCGAAGCTATAAGCACTGCATGCTACATTTCCAATCGCATTTTTCTCCGAGCTTTCTTGAAAAAGACCTCTTATGAGTTGCGTTTTGGAAAACAGCCCAAAGTGAGTTATTTTCGAGTTTTCGGTTGCCATTGTTTTATACTCAAAAAGGGCAACTTGGACAAGTTTGAGTCTCGTTCTTGTGACGGTGTATTTTTGGGTTATGGCACTCATACTCATGGATATCATGTACTTAACATTGATACTAACCGAGTCATGGAGACATCCGATGTCACCTTCGACGAGACCATGGTTTGTCCTTCTTCTCGTTTTGAGCGTGCAGGTGATCATGAGGTTGGCGAGCCTCTTTTTGATGAAGAGGAAGAGGGTGCTGAAGGGATGTATGACCCAGCACCACCTCCACCTGCTGTGCTGCAAAGAGCGGCCTCTACTACCACTCACGGACCCGACCTTCTTCTTCGACTTGGGGGCCATGGGATCCGCCACCTCGAGCGGTACCTTTTGTACCCGAGGAGGCACCAGCTGCTGTTGATGGGGAGGCTACATCAGCTCGGGAGGTGCCTCGACACATTCAGCGCCAACACCCGCCTCAACAGACGATCGGCAACATCGACGAACGTGTCACTCAGTCTAGGTCACAACAAATCTCTCACTTTGCTCATTCTGCATTTGTTGCTGATTTTGAACCCCGAGATGTTGGACACGCTTTTACGGATCCGGATTGGGTCAATGCCATGCATGAGGAGCTTGAAAACTTTGAGAGAAATCGGGTTTGGGTTCTTGTTCCTCTTCCTCCTGAGTGTCATCCTATTGGGACAAAATGGGTTTTCAAAAAACAAACAAGGAGAAGATGGCCACGTTGTGAGAAACAAGGCCAGACTTGTAGCCCATGGGTATAGTCAGAAGGAGGGGATAGACTATGAGGAGACTTTTGCTCCTGTAGCTCGTTTGGAGGCGATTAGGATACTCTTAGCTTTTGCTGCATCCAAAGGATTTAAACTTTTTCAAATGGATGTCAAGAGTGCCTTCTTAAACAGCTACATAGAAGAGGAGGTGTATGTGAAACAACCCCCCGGTTTCAAAAATCCCAAGTTTCCAAACCATGTTTTTAAACATCACAAAGCTTTGTATGGTTTGAAACAAGCCCCTAGAGCCTGGTATGATAGGTTGAAAACCTTTTTGATTGCTAAGGGTTTTAAAATGGGATGTGTGGATAAAACGCTCTTTCTCCTCAAGCAAGGCAATGATACTCTCTTGGTCCAGATTTACGTGGATGATATCATTTTCGGTGGTTCTTCTCACGCTTTGGTTGCCAAGTGTGCAGATACTATGAGCAGGGAATTTGAGATGAGCATGATGGGCGAGTTGATGTTTTTCCTTGGGCTGCAAATCAAGGAATCCCGAGAGGGAACGTTCGTGCACCAGGGCAAGTACACCAAGGATGTTTTGAAGAAGTTTGATATGGGTGAGGCCAAGCCTCTTCCAACACCCTTGTCGACCACGATGGCCCTAGATGCAGACAAGGAAGGAGAAGCTGTGGACCAGAAGGAGTACCGGAGTATGATCGGGTCGCTGCTGTACCCGACGGCGACACGCCCAGACATCCAGTTCGCGGTGTGTCTTTGCGCGCGATTTCAGTCATCGCCGTGCACCTCTCACCGTCAGGCGGTCAAGCGCATTATGAGGTACTTATGCTTCAATCCTGAGTTTGGGATTTGGTATTCTGCTTCCTCCACCCTCTCCCTTTGTGGTTATTCTGATGCCAATTTTGCTGGTTGCTGTGTTGAGCGCAAGTCCACTTCTGGGACTTGTCAGTTTATTGGTTCATCTCTTGTATCGTGGTCTTCTCACAAGCAGTCAAGTGTTGCCCAGTCTACCACGGAGGCTGAGTATGTTGCTGCGGCTAGCTGATGTTCCCAGTTGCTTTGGATGATGGCCACTTTGCGTGATTTTGGTATGAGCTTTTCTCGTGTTCCCTTGCTTTGTGACAACACGAGTGCTATTAGCGTTGCTAAGAACCCCGTGCTGCACTCTATGACCAAACACATTGATGTGCGCTTTCATTTTTTGCGAGACCACTATGAGAAGGGTGATATCGACCTTCGCCATGTTGATACTCATCATCAGTTGGCTGATATTTTTACCAAGCCTTTGGACCAATCAACTTTTGCTAGGTTGAGAGGTGAGCTTGGTGTGTGTTTCCCCTTTTAGATGGGGGAAACATTTTGACTCTTGTATTATAAACTGACTTTGTGTTTTTCCATTGGTTTCATCATGCATCTTTGCATTTCATCTTGCATACTTACATTCAGAGCTTCATGTATATAATCTTTAGAATGTGACTATGCTCCGTATAGTATTTGCTCTGATGCTTCATGATGATGCTTGTAGCTTATGCTCTTTCTGATCACTGATACATGTTGTGAGCGGAGCTATTTTATGAATGGTGAATTTGCTTAATGAACATAAAACTTGAAAATGTTCACAATTGAGATATGCAACTAGCATGTGTAGAATGTGTTGAAATCCCTTGTGCTTCTCATATATGCTAGGTTGCTATGTCTCTAGTGTTGAGTCATTCACTTGCTTGGTATGTTCATATTCTGTTTTAAACTTTGAACCAAGTTAAGTGAATTGGAAAGATCGAGATGGGATTGCTTGTCAGCACATCACAGTTTCGAGACTGTTTCTCATTGCACTTTGAGTTAAACTTGAGCTGTGTAGTGTATGACCGAAACTGTTGCTTTAAGCTTCTGATTGCTTTTGCATAGGCTTCGCACAATTGAAAAGTTAGGCGATGACAAGCTTTCAACCTCTCACAATCACATGCTGACATTTGAACTTGTGTAATTTTTAACCGCTGCAACTCCGATAAAATTTGGATACACAAGTCTATGTTTCATTCTATAGCATGATGGTTGAACTGTGCTAGGGGTAGTTAACCTTGTATACATGTTTAGCACTTGTTTGATTTCCTGTCTATACATGCTTCGTGCTATTTTGATGGTGAATACCTTTTTCGCTGAAAACTGCTCTTTTTGCTCTCATGTTCATATTTCGTACTTGGTGATCAGTTTGAGCCTTTGCTAGCTTATTATGGATGTTGTTGAGTCATTGGATCAGAACTGTGTAGAGCATCTTTGCACTCTCTTGACTATATTCCAGAAGCTGCTAACTTGCATTTTAACTCATATGCATTCTTGAAGGGGGAGAAATTTGAGTGCTTGTGCATATTTGCTTGATGGTGCATTTTCAACTAAGGGGGAGAAAATATTGACAAAACATGTGTGCTCCCTGTGTTCGACTAAGGGGAGACTAAGGGGAAGAAAATATCTTCAAATCTTTGCTTTCCGAGTTTAACTTAAGGGGAGATCTCCTGGTTGTGTGCACTATTTGAGGGGGAGTTTGCTCGCTGCTGAGTTTTCGAGCTGGTAACAGTTTGTTCGGAGCATTTTTGGGAGCTTGAAGGACTGATAAGCAACCAGAAAGCGACCAGAGGGGGGGTGAATGGGAGCTTCAAAATTTCCTTTCGGGAACTAGTAGCCACTTTCCCGAGAATCAACCCAAAAGACAAACCTTAGAGCTCGCAAGTGTCCACGACCCTAGATGTAGGGTGGATGCTTCCAAGAAGCACAACGAGACACTACACGACTCTAGAAATCCAACGCAAAAGTCCAAAACCAAATCCGAGATAGCACGAACGAACGACGGACAAAATTGTGCAGAATCACCTGCATCGGACGTTGGCCTGCGTCCGATGCCCAAGCGTCGGACGCGTCCGATGCAAACAGTGCCCCTCGGAAACCTTACTGCATACGCATCAGACGCTGTGAACAGTGAACTCTCAGCGTCCGATGGTCACACTCCGGCGCGTCCGATGCACAACGGAGCGTCCGGTGGTAGCGTCCGATGCTCCTTTGAAAATGTCAGAAACTGACACGTGGCAACGGTGCGTCCGATGCCAAAAGGGGTCAGCGTCCGATGCTACGAACACGAGCGTCTGATGCCCCCGACGCAGAGCTGTTCTTCCACGAAATCCACTCGATCTCCTCCGAATCAAAAGCACTAAGGCTTAGACTTGGTGTGAGGAGTTCCAAGGATGTTAGTGAGCTATCCCACTGGAATCATGGCTCGAACCCATCTCCTAATCGAGGAATCGGAAGAATTCGGGGCAAGAGAGCAAAAAAGCCGATCCAAGACTAAAATCGCTCGATCTCCTAGACCGTGAGGTTAAAGATGAATTCCTTCGGTGGAAAGAAGTGCCTCACAATCTAGAACAACTTGGTTCAAATAGATTTGCAAAAGATGAACCGAGCAAAGAGATCAATCAACGGGAAGAAACGTGGAGAAAAGTAATCCGCGAAGAACACAATCAAAACACGAATCACAACCATGAAATTGCAACCGTGTGGCAACCACATGCTACAATAGTGAGATTACGGTCTCACTTCCTCAAAATCTCACGGGCACAGAGGTATTGTTCTCTTCTCTGTGGATCTCAGTTTGCTACAGCATGGGAGAGGGAGAGCAGGAAAACATGGAAGCAAAAGAGCAAATGACTGAGATAGTTGGGGAGGAGGGTGTCTCCCTCTACTTAACCTATTCCTAATGCCTACTCTATTCCTATTCTTACCCTCTCTACTTACAGAGCGAGCCAGCTAAACCCTATGGTTATTCTGGACCAACTCGGTGGTAGGTAGATCCGACGGCCACGCCCGCACAACTCATAGCGTTGCCTCGACTCAACCTCCCGATTGCCGCCACGTGCCGCCACCGCTCCGCATACTTTTCCTGGACGTCGCACCCCCAGTTTTGAGGCCCAAACCGGGAAACCAGCCTTCACAGCCAACCCCCGGTTTTGAGGCCCAAACCGGGAAACCAACCCACCAGCATCTGAGTTTTGAGGCCCAAACTCAGCAAACCCGCAGCGCCCAGGTTTTGAGGCCCAAACCTGGAAACCGTCCTCAGCCCGAGTTTTGTGGACAAACTCGGAAACCCTCCACGCCCAGGTTTTGAGGCCCAAACCTGGAAACCGTCCACCCGATGGTTTTTCTCTGGCTCTACCACCAAACCGACGCCGTAGAGGGGATGCACCTCCCTTGCACCCCGTCCACCGACACGTGTCCCCAAGTCCAAGACTCAGGCAACACATGACCGCAAGTCTTCGCTCATCGCTGTCCCAGGCTGCCAGCCACCACAGCTGATCCTCAGGCCTCCGGTCCCTCAGTCCAAGCCTCACGTCTGCCCTTCGCCACTCTCGGTCCATCGGCACGACATGTCTCTACTTGACCTTCACCTTGCCTTTGATCACTGTATCCGTGCTCGACACCTGCACAACACAAGCCAAAGAACATGCGCATCATCCCAGTTGACAATCACTCATCACTCAGAGACTCGGCATACACCCATATATCCGCAATCTCCCCCTTGATGAGTGTATTGTCAACTACTCACACAAATCATAATAGAAGAAGAAGAAGGAAGGAAGGAGAAGAAGAGAGAACTCAACCAAATGACCCAAAAGCACAGCAAAGCCGAAGAAGGTCAAGTGGAAAGAGCAAAACAACTTGGTTCCCAAAGACATGGGCAATGGCTCGACGCAACCAAGCAAAGCAAAGCTAGCCCTCAAGAAGAGGTAGAACAGGCTCAACACCGCTAGCAAATACCAATTGAAAATATCAAAGCAAAATGCTAGTCCCTCAAGATAGAGGCATAGAGGCTCAACACAACTAGCAAAGAAAGCTCGATACCAATGCCTTATGGCCAACAGGAGGCAGAAGAACTCCTTCTTGAATAGTGCAAACAACCAGGAAAGCTCCTTCTAAGCAAAAAGAGGGTTATGATTTGTGATTTCTCCCCCTTAGTTGAAAATGCACCTATCAAGAAACAGTGCTCCCCCTCAGAAAATGCACCACCAGAAGTGCAGACCAGAGAAGTTCTCCTATTAACAAGAGAAGTTCTCCCCCTTCCAAAATGCATATGAGTCAAAAATGCAAGTTAGGAGCTTCAGGAGTATACTAAAAAGAGTGTAAAGATGCTCGACAGAGTTCTGATCGATAACTCAGAAAATGCACAGAATGCTAGCGAAGGCTCAAACTGATCACTAACTCTGAAATGAGAGCACAAAGAGCAGTTTTTAGCCGAAAAAGGTATTCACCATCAAAATAGCACAGACATGTATAGACAGGAAGTCAAACAAGTGCTAAACATGTATACAAGGTGAACTACCCCTAGCACAGTTCACTCATCATGCTGATACCAAATGAAACATGAAGCATGTACTTGTGATTTCAAATTTTAATCGGAGTTGCAGCGGTGAAATTACACAAGTTCAGAAATCAGCATGTGACTGCGAGAGGTTGAATGCTTGTTATTGCCTAACTTTTCAACTGTGCGAAGCCTATGCATGAGCAATCAGAAGCTTAAAGCAACAGTTTCGGTCATACACTACACAGCTCAAGTTTAACTCAAAGTGCAATGAGAAACAGTCTCGAAACTGTGAGGTGTTAACAAGCAAACTCATCTCGATCTTTTCAATTCACTTAACTTGGTTTAGATTTTAAATAGAATATGACATACCAAGCAAGTGAATGACTCAACACAAGAGACATAGCAACCTAGCATCCATAGATAGCATAAGTGACTTCGACACATCCTACACATGCTAGTTGCATATCTCCATGGTGAACATTTTCAAGTTTTAAGTTCATTAATCACATTGACCATTCAAAAATAGCTCAGCTCTCAGTATGAATCAGTGATCAGAAAGAGCATAAGCTACAACATCTACATAAAGCATCGGAGCAAAGACTACACAGAGCATAGTTACATTCTTCAGACTATATTCATGAAGCTCAGAATGTAAAAGCGTATGCTGAAATGCAAAGATGCATGAAGAAATCAAAAGAAACCAAAAATAACTGAAAAACACAAAGTCAGTGTATCATACAAGAGTCAAAAATGTTTCACCCTTCTAAAAGGGGAAACACACACCAAGCTCACCTCTCAACCGATTAAAAGTTGATTGGTCCAAAGGCTTGGTGAAAATATCAGCCAACTGATGATGAGTATCGACATGGCGAAGGTCGATATCACCCTTCTCATAGTGGTCTCACAGAAAATGAAAGCGCACATCAATGTGTTTGGTCTTCGAGTGCAGCATGGGGTTCTTAGCAACGCTAATCGCACTCGTGCTGTCACAAAGCAAAGGAACACGAGAGAAGCTCAGACCAAAATCACGCAAAGTGGCCATCATCCAGAGTAACTGGGAACAGCAGCTAGCTGCAGCAACATACTCAGCCTCCGTGGTAGACTGGGCAACACTAGACTGCTTGCAAGAGGACCACGAAATAAGAGAAGAACCAATAAACTGGCAAGTCCCAGAAGTGGACTTGCGATCAATACGGCAACCAGCAAAATCAGCATCGGAATAACCGCAAAGGGAAAGGTTGGAGGAAGCAGAATACCAAATCCCAAATTCTGGAGTGAAGGATAAGTACCTCATAATGCGCTTGACCGCCTGACGGTGAGAGGTGCGCGGCGAAGACTGAAAACGCGCGCAAAGACACACCGCGAACTAAATGTCCGGGCGTGTCGCCGTCAGGTACAGCAGCGACCCGATCATACTCCGGTACTCCTTCTGGTCCACTGCTTCTCCCTCCTTGTCCGCATCCAGGGCCGTCGTGGTCGCCATGGGTGTTGGAAGAGGCTTGGCCTCACCCATGTCAAATTTCTTCAGAATGTCCCGGGTGTACTTGCCCTGGTGCACGAACGTCCCTTCCCGGGATTGCTTGATTTGCAACCCGAGGAAAAACGTCAACTCGCCCATCATGCTCATCTCGAACTCCCTGCTCAAAGTGTCTGCAAACTTGGCAACCAAAGCGTGAGAAGAGCCACCGAAAATGATATCATCCACGTAAATCTGGACCAAGAGAGTATCAGTGCCTTGCTTGAGGAGAAAGAGCGTTTTATCTACACACCCATTTTAAAACCCTTAGCGAGCAACAATCTATCATACCAGGCTCTAGGGGCTTGTTTCAAACCATACAAAGCTTTGTGAAGTTTAAAGACATGGTTTGGAAACTTGGGATTTTCGAAACTGGGGGGTTGTCTAACATACACCTCCTCATCTATGTAGCCGTTTAAGAAGGCACTCTTGACATCCATTTGAAAAAGTTTGAAACCTTTGGATGCAGCAAAAGCCAAGAGTATCCTAATTGCCTCCAAATGAGCTACAGAAGCAAATGTCTCCTCATAGTCTATCCCCTCCTTCTGACTATATCCCTGGGCTACGAGTCTGGCCTTGTTTCTCATAACATGGCCATCTTCTCCCTGTTTGTTTTTGAAAACCCATTTTGTCCCAATAGGATGACACTCAGAAGGTGGAGACACTAGAACCCAAACCCAATTTCTCTCAAAGTTCTCAAGCTCCTCATGCATGGCATTGACTCAATCTGGATCCGTCAATGCGTGTCCGACATCCTGGGGTTCAAAATCAGCAACAAATGCAGAATGAGCAAAGTGAGAGATTTGCCTTGACCGGGTGACACGTTCATCGATGCTGCCGATCATCTACTGAGGCGGGTGCTGGCGCTGAATGTGTTGTGGCGCCTCCCTTGCCGAAGTGCCCCCCCCCCCTCAACAGCAGCTGGTGCCTCCTCGGGTACAAAGGGTACCGCTCGGCGTCGCGGATCCCACGGCCCCTAGGAAGAAGACGTGTCGGGGCCGTGAGTCGTCATCGAAGCCGCTCCTTGCGGCACAGCAGGTGGAGGAGGAGGTGCTAGGTCATCCATGCCTTCAGCACCTTCTTCTTCATCATCGAAAAGAGGCTCGCCAACCTCATGATCACCTGCACGCTCAAAACGGCAAGAAGGACAAACCATGGTCTCGTCGAAGGTGACATCGGATGTCTCCATGACTCGGTTAGTGTCAAGGTTAAGTACACGATAAGCTCGAGTGTGAGTGCCATAACCCAAAAACACACCGTCAGAAGAACGAGACTCAAATTTGTCCAAGTTGCCCTTTTTGAGTATAAAACAATGGCAACCAAAAACTCTAAAATAACTCACCTTGGGGAGTTTTCCAAAACGCAACTCGTAAGAGGTCTTTTTCAAGAAAGCTCGAAGAAAAATGCGATTGGAAATATAGCATGCAGTGCTCATAGCCTCGGCCCAATATCGCCTAGGAGTCCTATGCTCATCAAGCATCGTCCTGGCCATCTCTACAAAGGTCCGATTCTTCCTCTCTACAACACCATTCTGAGGGGGTGTGTAGGGGGAAGAAAACTGATGCTCTAAACCCAAAGAGTTACAAAACTTCTCAAAATCCGAATTCTTGAATTCGGAACCATTATCACTCCTAATAGCTCGCATCGAGTTCAAAGGGAACTCGTGTTGAAGACGCAAAATCAGATTGCGAGCAAAGGAGAAAGTCTCGGTCTTCTCAGCTGAAAAGAAGACCCACGAATATCTCGAAAAGTCATCAACAACAACAAGCACATACCACTTCCCCCCAACCGAGTTCATCCGAGCCGGACCAACAAGGTCCATGTGCAAAAGCTCTCCAGGGCGCTTGGTCATGACCTAAGTCACTGGATGGTGGGGAGCGGCAACCATCTTCCCGTGTCTACAAGAGTGGCAAACAAGATCCTTCTCCAATGATAACTTGGGCAATCCTCGGATTAGGCCAAGTGAACTAAGCCTTGCAAGCAAGTCGAAGCTCAAATGTCCTAGTCTCCTATGCCACTTCCAAAGATCAGAGGAGGAAGGTCCAACCACAAGACAATGAGAAGTGCCAAAAGACTCAGAGAAATTCGCACGAAAGACCTTTCCAAAGGGTGAAATCAAACACACAAGATTGCCTTGTGGATCCAAAATACGACTGAGATTCGGTTTAAAACGAATCTCATAGTCATCATCGAAAAGTTGCGAAACAGAAAGAAGGTTAAAATGCAAGTTAGAAACAAGAGCAACATCGCGCAACACAAAGTGCTCATTAACTCGCACCGACCCACGAGACAACACCTTACCTTTGCTATTGTCACCGAAGGTGATATACTCCTTTCCGGCGACCGGACTAAGACTGGAGAACCACTTGGCATTTTCGGTCATGTGCCTCGAACACCCGGAATCCACCAACCAAACGTTCTCCAATCGTTTTACCTACATCAATAAAAAGTCATAGGGTGATCATACGGGCCAACACTGGGGTTAGTGAAGTAAGGAGAATACCAGTGTTGGGCCGGCTGCTGAAAAGAACGGTTAGCAGAAAAACCATTCCTAGCATACCTACGAAGGAAGCGATCACCACGTTTAGAAGAATGTGGTCCGCTGGGGAAGGAACGCTCACCGCGATACTCAAAACGCGGTGGAGGAAAACGCTCAACTACAAAGCCACCGCCACGGGGTCCATGGCCTACAACTACAGACTCCCGTCGGGCACACTCTCTACGAGGCCTAGGCCTAGGAACTTGAGGCACTGCGCCTCTAGGCCTAGCATCTCTCCTTGGAGCTCTCCTCTGCCTGGGCCTGGGAACTTGAGGTTCTGGACCTCTGGGCCTAGCAGCACGTCTCTGAACATTTGGCGCATGTACATCATGGAGAGGATGGTACATGTCCGCATTGTTCATCTCCCTAGCACGGCGCGCCTCTCTCTTGTGCCAAAAGCAGAACTCACTCAAGTGTCCATCTCTCCCACAATGCTCACAATGGTACCTCACCGCTCTCAAAGGGGGTTGTTGGTACTCACGGTTGTGGGTATGGATCACTTTGCCCTTCTGTGGCAGACACTCCTCCTGGATAGGTGGCATCATATCAAGCTTGTTTTTCAAGTGATTGGGTTTGGGATGCCACACTTGGTTCTTGGGTGGAGCTCTCGGAGGTTCTTCAAACACTCCGTCCTTGGTGTTGGGCTTGAGCGGCTCTTTGGGTGGAAGCTTGGTATGTTTGGGAGTAGTTGTGGAGTTGGGCTTCTCACAAGGGTTAAGACCACTCGACTCTCCAATCTTCCTAAAAGCAGAAAGATCAACACCCGGAGCAAATCCTACACCAGGACCTCTAGCAGCTCGCTTGAATTGGGAGATCATCATCCAGAGCTGCGGCTCACCACAAGACACCCATGACAAGATGGTCCGAAGGTATGTGTTTTCCTCCTCGGTTTGCATCTTGTCATGCTTCACGTTTGCAATCTCCATCTCCAAACCCTCACACAAAGCGCACCTAGTCACACAAGTGCTACCCGAGCTGGCCTCCTCAAGAGACACAATCTTGGCATTCTTCTCTGCCAACTCGGATTGCAAGACAGGACAAGTCTTGCACGCACCCAACAGCGAGGGTCTAGCCTTCAGCTCATCCACCTCTCCTACCAACGCAACATACTTGCTTCTCAAAGTGAGAAGGTCAGTCATGTGCGTGGTGCACATCTCACACTCCTCCTCATCAGTAACGACCACGGTGGACTTGACAGAATCAAGCTCCTTCACCGTATCCTCCCACTTCTGCCTAAACTCCTTGCGCTCTCTAGCGGCACGTCTAAGCAGCTTATCTTGGCTAAGAAGCGCAGCAGTAAGTTTCTCGACCTCAACGGAAAGCTCGTCGTGGGTCAGAGATACCTGGGAGGTGTCGTCATCGTCGTCATTCCGAGGGGAGTTCACCAGCTCGCCGTCGACCTCCTTGCCGAGGGCCATGGTGCAGAGGCCGTCGTCGTCGGCGAAGAAGCAGAGACCGTTCAGCTTGTCCTCGATCCTCTTCTTCTTCTCGGACTTGTCGTCGCTTGAGCAAGCGGAGTCGTCATCCGAGCCGTCGACGTCGCTGAGCGTGGAGAAGAATGCACGCTGCTCAGCCTGGGCCTTCTCCAAGTACTTCTTCTTGATGTACTCCTTGTCGAAGCCACCCCTCCGCTTGTGCCTCGCGGGGATGTACTTCTCCTTGCGCTTGCCGGAGTCATACTTGTGCCCATGATCGCCCTTCCCAGATGAATGCTTCTTCTTGGGACAGTTGGCGATGAAGCGATCGGGGTCGCCGCACTCATAGCATCCTGAGCGTCCTCCTCCACGGCGACGGTTCATGCGGTTGTTGTGAAACCGCGAGAACTGGTTGGTAAGCATTGCCAACTCGTCATGCCCCAAAGACTCCAGCTGGTCCTCTGTGACAGAAAAGAGAGACGAAAGAGCAAAGCATCCAGAGGGGTTAGCAGAAGAGCCAGAAACCAAAGCCATAGTCGGGCCAGCAGGATTCTCATAAGAAGCCCTTGCCATGGCATCAATCTCACTGGACTTGAGCTTACTGAAGAGCTCGTCGCACATGAGGGTCTCATAGTTAGGTGGTTTGATGATCGCCTGAAATTTGGAATCCCACACTGACCGATTAAGGGTATGCAAAAGCTTGAGAGCCCTCTCATGATCGTCGAAAGGCAACAGCTCCTTGTTAGCCCTCATCGTGTTGACAATCACCTGAAAGCGAGCGAATAAACTTTCTATGCTCTCGCCAGGCATATGTCAAAAGTTCTCATACTCTCGCTTGAATGACTCGTAGAGTCGGGTTTTGACTTGAGAGGTTCCCTCATGAAAGCGCATGAGGGTAGCCCAAATCTCCCGAGCCGTAGCGAGGTGAGAAACACGATCAAACTCACTCATGCTCAAACATGAGAAAAGAGCATTACGTGCTCGGCTATTGGCATCGTGCTCATCAATCTGAAGCTGAGAGACACGAGCAGCCAAAACCACGTAATCAGCAGAGTTGCAAATATCCCAAATGGAAGCACCCAAACTCTGCAGATAGGCCGACATGCGTATCTTCCAATACGCATAGTTCGTCCCATCAAAGAATGGTGGTTTGCCCACGCCGCGATCCATGTCGCCTTCTGTGGATCTGGAACCGGCTAAGGTGTAAGATCCTTAACCCGCTCCGATACCAATTGAAGGACCGATAAGCAACCAGAAAGCGACCAGAGGGGGGGTGAATGGGAGCTTCAAAATTTCCTTTCGGGAACTAGTAGTCACTGTCCCGAGAATCACCCCAAAAGACAAACCATAGAGCTCGCAAGTGTCCACGACCCTAGATGTAGGGTGGATGCTTCCAAGAAGCACAGCGAGACACTACACGACTCTAGAAATCCAACGCAAAAGTCCAAAACCAAATCCGAGATCGCACGAACGAACGGCGGACAAAATTGTGCAGAATCACCTGCATCGGACGCTGGCCTGCGTCCGATGCAAATAGTGCCCCTCGGAAACCTTACTGCATACGCATCGGACGCTGTGAACAGTGAACTCTCAGCGTCCGATGGTCACAATCCGGCGCGTCCGATGCACAACGGAGCGTCCGGTGGTAGCGTCTGATGCTCCTTTGAAAATGTCTGAAACTGACACGTGGCAACGGTGCATCCGATGCCAAAAGGGGTCAGCGTCCGATGCTACGAACACGAGCATCCGATGCCCCCGACGCAGAGCTGTTCTTCTACGAAATCCACTCGATCTCCTCTGAATCAAAAGCACTAAGGCTTAGACTTGGTGTGTGGAGTTCCAAGGATGTTAGTGAGCTATCCCACTGGAATCATGGCTCGAACCCATCTCCTAATCGAGGAATCGGAAGAATTCGGGGCAAGAGAGCAAAAAAGCCGATCCAAGACTAAAATCGCACGATCTCCTAGACCGTGAGGTTAAAGATGAATTCCTTCGGTGGAAAGAAGTGCCTCACAATCTAGAACAATTTGGTTCAAACGGATTTGCAAAAGATGAACCGAGCAAAGAGATCGATCGACGGGAAGAAACGTGGAGAAAATTAATCCGCGAAGAACACAATCAAAACACGAATCACAACCACGAAATTGCAACCGTGTGGCTACCACACGCTACAATAGTAAGATTACGGTCTCACTTCCCCAAAATCTCACGGGCACAGGGGTATTGTTTTCTTCTCTGTGGATCTCAGTTTGCTACAGCAGGGGAGAGGGAGAGCAGGAAAACCTGGAAGCAAAAGAGCAAATGACTGAGATAGTTGGGGAGGAGGGTGTCTCCCTCTACTTAACCTATTCCTAATGCCTACTCTATTCCTATTCTACCCCTCTCTACTTACAGAGCGAGCCAGCTAAACCCTAAGGTTATTCTGGACCAACTCGGTGGTAGGTAGATCCGACGGCCACGCCAGCACAACTCGTAGCGTTGCCTCGACGCAACCTCTCGATTGCCGCCACGTGCCGCCACCGCTCCGCGACCTTTTCCTGGACGTCGCACCCCCAGTTTTGAGGCCCAAACCGGAAAACCAGCCTTCACAACCAACCCCCGGTTTTGAGGCCCAAACCGGGAAACCAGCCCACCAGCATCTGAGTTTTGAGGCCCAAACTCAGCAAACCCGCAGCGCCCAGGTTTTGAGGCCCAAACCTGGAAACCGTCCTCAGCCCGAGTTTTGTGGCCAAACTCGGAAACCCTCCACGCCCAGGTTTTGAGGCCCAAACCTGGAAACCGTCCACCCGATGGTTTTTCTCTGGCTCTACCACCAAACCGATGCCGTAGAGGGGATGCACCTCCCGTGCACCACGTCCACTGACACTTGTCCCCAAGTCCAAGACTCAGGCAACACATGACCGCAAGTCTTCCCTCGTCGCTGTCCTAGGCTGGCAGCCACCACAGCTGATCCTCGGGCCTCCGGTCCCTCAGTCCAGGCCTCACGTCCGCCCTTCGCCACTCTCGGTCCATCGGCACGGCACGTCTCTACATGGCCTTCACCTTGCCTTTGATCACTGTATCCGTGCTCAACACCTGCACAACACAAGCCAAAGAACATGCGCATCATCCCAGTTGACAATCACTCATCACTCAGAGACTCGGCATACACCCATGTATCCACAGAGCTAGTTGTGTTGAGCCTTTGCCTCTTTCTTGAGGGACTAGCAACCTGGTCTTTATGCTCTTCAGTTGGTATCAAGCTTTCTTCAGTTGGTATCGAGCTTCCTCGCTAGCGGTGTTGAGCCCGTTCTGCCTCTTCTTGAGGGCTAGCTCTGTTTTGCTTGAATTTCAGTTGATCCTTCAATTGGTATCAAGTTTTCTTCCTAGCGGTGTTGAGCCTGTTCTACCTCTTCTTGAGGGCTAGCTTTGCTTTGCCTGGTTGCGTCGAGCCATTGCCCATGTCTTTGGGAACCAAGTAGTTTTGCTCTTTCCACTTGACCTTCTTCGGCTTTGATATGCTTTTGGGTCATTTGGTCGAGTTCTCTCTCCGTCTTCCTCCCTTCCTCTATTCCATTATGATTTGTGTTGGTAGTTGACAATGCACTCATCAAGAGGGAGATTGCGGATACATGGGTGTATGCCGAGTCTCTGAGTGATGAGTGATTGTCAACTGGGATAATGCGCATGTTCTTTGGCTTGTGTTGTGCTGGTGTCTAGCACGGATACAGTGAACAAAGGCAAGGTGAAGGTCAAGTAGAGACGTGCCGTGCCGATGGACCGAGAGTGGCGAAGGGCAGACGTGAGGCTTGGACTGAGGGACCGGTGGCCTGAGGATCAGCTGTGGTGGCTGACAGCCTGGGACAGCGACGAGCGAAGACTTGCGGGTGGACGGGGTGCACGGGCGGTGCATCCCCTCTACGGCTCGGTTTGGTGGTTGAGCCACAGAAAAACCACCGAGTGGACGGTTTCCAGGTTTGGGCCTCAAAACCTGGGCGTTGATGGTTTCTGAGTTTGGGCCACAAAACTCGGGCTGAGGACGGTTTCCAGGTTTGGGCCTCAAAACCTGGGTGCTGCAGGTTTCTGAGTTTGGGCCACAAAACTCAGGCGATGGTCGGCTGGTTTCCCGGTTTGGGCCTGAAAACCGGGGGTTGGTCGTGAAGGCTGGTTTCCCGGTTTGGGCCTCAAAACCAAGGGCGAAGTCCGAGAAAAGGACAAGCAGAGTGGTGGCGGCACGTGGTAGCAATCGGTGAGGTTGCGTCGAGGCAACGCTACCAGTTGCGCGGGCGTGGCCGTCGGATCACCACCTACCATGAGTTGGTCCAGAATAACCCTATTGTTTAGCTGGTTCGCTCTGTAATTAGTTAGGGGTAGAGTGGGAATTAGAATTAGGATAAGTAGAGGGAGACACCCACCTCCCATCCTATCTTAGTCATTTGCTCTTTGCCTTCTAGGTTTTCCTGCTCTCCCAATCCCCTGCTGTAGCAACTGAGATCCGCAGAGAACAATACCTCTGTGTACTGGAGATTTTCAGGAAGTGACACCGTAATCTCACTGTTGTAGCGTGTGGTAGCCACATGATTGCAGATCGATGTGTTGATTCGCGTTTTGTTCGTGTTCTTCGCGTTCTTTGTTTCTCCGCGATTTTCCCGTAACTCGATCTCCCTCTCTACTGCGTCTTTTCGAAATCCGTTTGAATCAAATTGTTCTTTATAGTGAGGAGATCATTTCCACCGAAGAAATTCATCTAGCTCCTCACGAACAAGTAGATCGGGTTGATTTCGTTTTCGTGGCACTTTTTCGGTTCATACTCCTTCCCTCTCGGATTCCCGGTGTTTGAATTGATTTGAGCGGATGATTTCTTGGGGATAGTCTCCCAACTACCTCGTGATCATCTTCTCCAAGGTTGGGATCAAGGGATTTTGATTTGAATCGGATTTGGGAAGATTTGAGTTGAGGGCGACCGAAATCGCCCTCTCTGGGCACTCGCGGACAGTCCGCCGTTGTGCCCGCGGACAGTCCGCGCGTCGGCCTCCGACCGAGGCAGTGGTCGCGTGGCTCGGCTGTGCTGACTCGGTTTGACCAGCGGACAGTCCGCCGTTGGAGTTCGCGGATAGTCCGGGAACGTCCAGGGGACTTACAGCATCAGTGTTGTTTCTGGTTTTCTGCCGGCGGACAGTCCGCCAGTGGACCGCGGACAGTCCGGGACTGAGAGTCCGGACAGTCCAGGAATCGGCTCTAGCCTGAGCTTTAGTGCGTTTGCTCTCCCGACTTCTTCGCTTCGATTCCGGACTTCTCGGTTGGCCCTTTAGTCCACCTAGGAACCTCTCTAAGTATCTTTGCCACTTGTTAGCATTGTTATTTGGAGATTTCCTGACGTAGCCTTCAATCTACGTTTGGGACTAGGTTTTTAGGGGTCGAACTTGTGCCGGTGCTTTTGGCATTTGGATTGCTATCGCTTTGTGGTACCTCGCTGTGATCCTAGGGATCCTTCACCCTTTTCCAAGGGTCGTGGGTATCACGGTTTCGATCGAAGCTCTTGGGGTTGATTTTGGGGACAAAAGGCCAAAGTTTCGAGAGAAATTTTTGAGCTCCCATTCACCCCCCCCCCCTCTGGTCGCCTTGCTATTGCATTCTCGGTCCTTCACTCCGACCCTCGTCAGTTCATAATGAGCTACGAAGCGGCAGTTGCAGCGACAGGGGGAGATGAATCAACAATGGCAAAATACTTTGTAATCATCCTTCGTGACATCGCTCAGACATGGTACAACAACTTGCGCCCCGGAACCGTGTATTCCTGGGCTAACCTCAGAGACAGGCTCTGCACAAACTTCAAGGGTATCACAGCAGCCCCATCAAACCCTATCGACTTGTTCAACTGCAAACAAGAAGAGCGCCAGCCATTACAAGCTTACTGGCGAAGGTTCATCCAAATCAGAGCAAGAACTCCAGGGATGTCCGACGAGGCCGTAATCCTCGCAGCAGTCAGCGGTTTGCGTCCAGGCCCATGTTCTTTGAAGTTTGCCAGAAAGCCGGCAAATACCACAGAGGAGCTTCTTGAGACAATGGAAAGATATTGTAGAGTGGACATGGAGTTCAGGTCAAAGTCAGACGCTCGAAGGGCACAATAGAAACCGCAATCGAGGCCACAAGCAAGAGAAAACAAACCTCATCAAGAACCGAGTAACATCGGCGCTATCAACAAGGCAGGTCCATTCGAAGACCACAGTAGGGCCACTCTGCCTTCGGGCAACCAAAATCTGCAAGGATTCCCACCCCCGCCTGATCAAAGAAACCAACAGAGGGATCCGGCCAAAATGTACTGCCATTTTTATGGTCCAGGAAAGGGGCACACAACCAAACAATGCGAGTGCTTCGCCAAGGGAAAAGAGTACCAGGAGTCCAAAAGAGCCACTTCGACCGAAAACAGAACCATCAATCATACCAGAAAGCCAAGCTTCAACCCAACCCATCCTCCATACCAGTACACCCCTATAAACTATGGCCTACCTTCGCACCAACCTTTCTACGCACATCACCCCCACTACAATCATACCCCATATCAGCCACCCACCATTCCTCAACGCCAAAACACACCATACACAGTTTCATTTGCAGCAACCCCGCAAACCCAAACCAACCAACAAGCAAGCAATGCCTTACCACCACCGCCCCCAATACCAGCTCTGCCAGCTCCCCAGCCTATCAAAGCCGAATCCCAAACCCAAACAACCATCAACAACCCAACATCAACCTTCGGCGTAATCCTTGCCATCACTGGGGGGCTCCAATGATGATCATGGAAACAAAAGGCAAAGAAAAGAACAAGCCAGAAGAGTGCACCATGTAGCTGTCGAGGGTCCACACAAATTTGGGCGATGGTCCCATATACCAATAACCTTTGATTCTAGCGACATGAAGTTAAGAGATTACCCTCACACCGATGCCATGGTAATCGAACCCAATCTTGCAGGATGGACAGTCACCAAAATTCTGGTTGACACAGGAAGCTCCGCGGACATTTTGTTCACCTCAACCTTCGACAGCATGAAGCTGGACAGAAACCTCCTGCAACCTGCTGATAATCCCCTGTACGGTTTCGGCGGTCAGCAATTCAGAGCAATTGGGAAAATCTCCTTGCCCGTAACCTTCGGAGACCAAATAAACTGCAGAACAGAACATATAACCTTCGATGTGGTTGATATGTTTTATCCTTACAATGCAATCTTTGCCTGAGGGATTACCAATGTCTTCAATGCGGTCATCCACCCTGCGTATCTTTGCATGAAGCTTCCTGCTCCGAAGGGGGTCGTTGCAGTATGCGGAGATCAAGACGTCGCAAGAGCCGCTGAGGGAACAGTAGCACCCGGGCAACGCAATGTCCACAATCTAACAAAACCTCAAGCAATAAACCTCGGCAGCGAAGGTGAAGCACATTGTGACCAAACAAGAGCATCACCCAAAGAAGAAACCAAACAAGTTCAACTCTTCGAGGGTAACTCTGAAAGAAAAGTAATCATCTCAGCCCACATAGACCCCCAATCAGAAAACAACCTCGTCTGTTTCCTCAAAGAAAACTCTGACACCTTCGCTTGGTCTGCGGAGGATCTCAAGGGAGTTAATAGATCCTTGATTGAACACAGCCTCAACATTAAGCAAGGATATCGTCCAGTTAAACAAAAGCTCCACAAGATGTCAGAAGAAAGAAAAGAGGCAGCGAGGGCAGAAGTAAAAAGACTCTTGGACGTAGGGGTCATCCGCCCTGTCAAATATCCATCATGGCTCTCCAACGTGGTCCTAGTCCAGAAAAAGAACAAAAAATGGAGAATGTGTGTCCCCGAAGGATGATTTCCCCCTACCAAACATAAGCACCTTGGTGGACAGAGCAGCCGGATGTCAGACACTTTCTCTCCTTGGCTGTTTCTCGGGGTACCATCAAATCTGGATGAATGAGTACGATGAACAAAAAAAACAAGCTTTATCACCCCGTCGGGCACCTTTTGCTTTCGAAGAATGGCAGAAGGTTTAAGAAATGCAGGGTCTACCTTCGCTTGCATGACGTCCGAGGTGTTCAAAGATGAACATGCCATCTCCGCCTATGTCGATGACTTGACCGTTCAAAGCCAACAAAGAGAAAATCACATATCGGATCTAGCAAGAGTATGCAACAACCTTCGGTCTGCCGGGTTGAAAGTGAATCCCGAAAAATGTGTCTTCGGGGTCAGCGAAGGAAAACTGCTAGGTTGTATTGTCTCTGCGAGAGGAATCGAATCCAACCCAGAGAAAATTGATGCCATCATCAACATGGAACCACCGACAAACAAAAAAGCAGCTCAGCGATTGTCAGGGCGCTTAGCAGCACTCAGCAGGTTCATCTCCAGATCAGCTTGCGAATACATGGGTGTATGCCGAGTCTCTGAGTGATGAGTGATTGTCAACGGGTTTGATCGCATGATTCTTTGGCTTGTGTTGTGCAGGTGTCGAGCACGGAGACAGTGATCGAGGGCAAGGTGAAGGTCAAGTTGAGACGTGCCGTGCCGACGGACTGGGTGCGATGAAGGATGGGCGTGCCGTGCGGCGGACGTGCCATGCCGATGTATCGAGCAGTGAAGGGCGGACGTGAGGCTTGGACTGAGGGACCGGAGTGCCTGAGGATCAGCTGTGGTGGCTGGCAGCCTGGGACAGCGACGAGCGGAGACTTGCGGGGCACGGTGTTGCTCGGGTCGAGGACCTGGGGACACGTGTCGGTGGACGGGGTGCACGGGCGGTGCATCCCCTCTACAGCTCCGGTTTGTTGGTTGAGCCAGAGAAAAACCAACGGGTGGACGGTTTCCAGGTTTGGGCCTCAAAACCTGGGTGCTCGGTTTCCAGGTTTGGGCCTCAAAACCTGGGTGCTCGGTTTCCAGGTTGAGCCACAAAACCTGGGCGCGGACGGTTTCCGAGTTTGGCCACAAAACTCGGGCGATGAGCCGGTTTCCGAGTTTGGGCCTCAAAACTCGGGCGCTGCGGGTTTCTGAGTTTGGGCCACAAAACTCAGGCTGGTGGGCTGGTTTCCCGGTTTGGGCCTCAAAACCGGGGGTTGCTGGAAAAGGCTGGTTTCCCGGTTTGAGCCACAAAACCGGGGGTGCAGAGCGAGGGCGGCACGTGGCGGCGATCCAGAGGTTGCGTCGAGGCAACGCTTCGGTTCGAGCGAGCGTGGCCGTCGGATCTACCTACCACCGCGGGTTGGACCAGAATAGCCCTAGGGTTTAGCTGGTTCGCTCTGTAATTAGAATAGAGAGGGGTAGAGTAGAAAATAGACTTAGACTAGAATAGGATAAGTAGTCAGGGGAGACACCCTCCTCCCACATCTCAGTCATTTCAGTTTTAGCCATCTCATTTGCTTCCTGCACTTAGGGTTTCCTGCTCTCCCATCCCCTGCTGTAGCTGAGATCCGCAGAGAGACTTGCAACTCTGTGTACTGTTGATTTTGAGGAAAGGAGGCCGTAACCTCCTTGTCGTAGCGTGTGTTTGCGCTTCGGCTTGCAATTCGTGGGTGTGATTCGCGTTTTGTTCGTGTTCTTCGCGGAATCCTTTTTCCCCACGATTTTCCCGTCGCTTGATCTCTTTGCTCGGTTCATTTTTTGCAATTCCGCTTGAACTGGTTTGTTCTAGATCGTGAGGCACTTCTTTCCACCGAAGGAATCATCCTCTAACCTCACGGTCTAGGAGATCGATCGATTTTTCGTTTCGGGTCAAGTTTTCTCCCTTCCCCCGAAATTCTTCGATTCATCGATTTGGAGATAGGTTCGAGCCATGATCTCTTAGAGATAGCTCACTATACTCTTTGTGACTCTTCTCACCAAGTTTGATCCCTAGAGGATTTGTTTTGGGTGAGATCGAGTCGAATCGGTGAACTAACAGCCTGAATCGGGGTGACCGGACGCTGCCTGTTCAACGACCGGACGCTGTCAGTGAGTCCGGTCGATGAACACCTTCGCTGTGTTCGGTTCGTGACTTGACTGGACGCACCTTTCGCTAAGTGACCGGACTCGCTCATTGTACTGTTCACTTGGCTTGTTTTTTGTGACCGGACGCACTGCTCTCGACCGGACGCTCGTCTCTAGTGAGTCCGGTCAGAAACAGTAAGCTCCGAAAACTGTTTTTGCACGACCGGACGCGTCCGGTGGTCAGCGACCGGACGCAGGCAGAGTCCGGTCAGTGCTGATTCGACGCGTTTTCATCCGCAGTTTGTTCGTCCGTCTTTCGATTCGAGATCCCTTTGGTGCGTTGGATTCCTAACTTCGTGCTCTACAGAATTTGGGCTTCCCGCTTTACAAAATAGCCTGAATCCCCCTCGCGTTGCTCGGGGGAGGTTGAGGTTACCCAAAACCCATCCTGTCACTAGTTGACTTGCGTGAACTTGGGTGAGGAAGTTTTTGTGGTGCCTCGCTGTGATCCTAGGGATCATCCACTCTCTTCCAAGGGTCGTGGGCATCACGTTTTCGGTAGTAGCTCTTGGGGATTGGTTTTGGGACACTTGGCCAAAGTTTCGAGAGAAATTTTATTGGCTCCCATTCACCCCCCCTCTGGTCGCCTTGCTTTTGCATTCTCGGTCCTTCAATTGGTATCAAAGCGGGTTAAGGATCTTCCACCTTAGCCGGTTCCAGATCCACAAAAGGCGACATGGATCACGGCGTGGGCAAACCACCATTCTTTGATGGGACGAACTATGCGTATTGGAAGATACGCATGTCGGCCTATCTGCAGAGTTTGGGTGCTTCTATTTGGGATATTTGCAACTCTGCTGATTACGTGGTCTTGGCTGCTCGTGTTTCTCAGCAACAGATCGATGAGCACGATGCTAATAGCCGAGCCCGTAATGCTCTCTTTTCTTGTTTGAGCATGGGTGAGTTTGATCGTGTTTCTCACCTTGCTACGGCTCGGGAGATCTGGGACACCCTCATGCGTTTCCATGAGGGCACCTCTCAAGTCAAAACCCGACTCTACGAGTCGTTCAAGCGTGAGTATGAGAACTTTCGACATCAGCCTGGCGAGAGCATAGAAAGTTTATTCGCTCGCTTTCAGGTGATTGTCAACAGGATGAGGGCTAACAAGGAGCAGTTGCCTTTTGACGATCATGAGCGTGCTTTGAAGCTCTTGCACACTCTTGATCGGTCGGTGTGGGATTCCAAGGTTCAGGCGATCATCGAATCGCCTAACTATGAGACCCTCACCAGCGACGAGCTCTTTAGTAAGCTCAAGTCCAGTGAGATTGACGCCATGTCGAGGGCCTCTTATGCGAATCCTTCTGGCCCGACTATGGCTTTGGTTTCTGGCTCTTCTAACCCCTCTGCTGGCTTTGCACTTTCTTCACTCTTTTCTGTCATAGAGGACCAGCTTGAGTCATTGGGGGATGACGAGTTGGCAATGCTCGCCAACCGGTTCACGCGGTTCCACAACAACCGCATGAACCGTCGCCGCGGTGGAGGACGCTCAGGATGCTATGAGTGCGGCGACCCCGACCACTTCATCGCCAACTGCCCCAAGAAGAAGCATTCATCTGGGAAGGGCGATCATGGGCACAAGTACGACTCCGGCAAGCGCAAGGAGAAGTACGTCCCCGCGAGGCACAAGCGGAGGGGCGGCTTCGACAAGGAGTACATCAAGAAGAAGTACTTGGAGAAGGCCCAGGCTGAGCAGCGTGCGTTCTTCGCCACGCTCAGCGACGTCGATGGCTCGGATGACGACTCCGCTTGCTCAAGCGATGATGAGTCCGAGAAGAAGAAGAGAATCGAGGACAAGCTGAACGGTCTCTGCTTCTTCGCCGACGACGACGGCCTCTGCACCATGGCGCTTGGTGATGAAGTCGACGGCAAGCTGGAGCACATCCCTCTCGAACAACGACGACGACGACGACTCCTCCCAGGTATCTCTCACCCACGATGAGCTTTCTGCTGAGGTCGAGAAGCTTACTGCCGCGCTCCTTATTCAGGACAAGTTGCTTAGGCGTGCCGCTAGAGAACGCAAGGAGTTTAGGCAGAAGTGGGAAGACACGGTGAGGGAGCTTGAGTTTGCCAAGTCCACCGTGGTTGTGTCGGAAGAGGTTGAGTGTGAGTCGTGCACCACGCACATGACTGATCTTCTCACTTTGAGAGGAAAGTATGCTGCGTTGGTTGGAGAGCTGGATGAGATGAGGGCCAGACCCACTTTGCTGGGTGCATGCAAGACCTGTCCCGTCTTGCAATCTGAGTTGGCAGAGAAGAATGCCAAGATTGTGTCTCTTGAGGAGGCCAGCTCAGGTAGCACTGGAGTGGCGAGGTGCGTTTTGTGCGAGGGCTTGGAGCTGGAGATTGCCAATGTGAAGCATGGCAAGATGCAAACCGAGGAAGAAAACACATACCTTCGGACCATCTTGTCATGGGTCTCCTGTAGTGAGCCGCAGCTCGGGATGATGATCTCCCAATTCAAGCGAGCTGCTGGGGCTCCTGGTGTAGGTTTTGCTCAGGGTGTTGATCTTTCTGCTTTTGGGAAGATTGGAGAGTCGAGTGGTTTGAATCCATGTGAGAAGCCTAACTCCACCACTACTCCCAAGCTTGCCAAACTTCCACCCAAAGAGCCTGCCAAGCCTACCACCAAAGATGGTGTGGTTGAGGAACCCCCGAGAGCTCCTCCCAAGAACCAAATTTGGGCACCCAAGCCAAACCACCTCAAGAACAAGCTTGATGCTATGCCACCCATTAGAGAGGAGTGTTTGCCTCAGAAGGGCAAAGTGAACCACACCCACAGCCCTGGTCACCAACAACCCCCTTTGCGTGCGGTGAGGTACCAGTGTGATTTCTGTGGGAGGGATGGTCATTTGATCGAGTTCTGTTTCCGGCGCAAGCGAGAGGCGCGCCGTACTCGGGAGATGGAGAACCCGGACATGTACCATCCAACTCATGGTGGACATGTGCCGAAGGCTCAGGGGAGAGCTGCTAGGCCCGGACGTCAAGGTCCCCGGCCTAGGCAGGACATGAGAGCCCCTAGGAGGGAGACTAGGCTTAGAGGTCCAGCACCTCAGTTTGTTAGGCCTAGGCAGGAGAGAGCTCCGAGGAGAGACGCTAGAGCAGTTGAGCCCCAGGCTCCTAGGCGTAGATCTCGTAGAGAGCGTGCCCGACGGGGTCCTGCTTTTGCAGGTAATGGACCCCGTGGCGGAGGCTTAGTTGAGCGCTTTCCCCCACCGCAGTTTGAGTACCGCGGTGAGCGCTTCTTCCCCAGCGGACCACGTTTTCCTGTACGTGGTGATCGCTACCCCCGTAGACAGGCTAGGAATAGTTTTTACACTGACCGTTCTTTTGAGCAGCCGACCCAACACTGGTATTCTCCTTACTTCACTAACCCCAGTGTTGGACCGTATGCTCACCCTATGTCTTTTTATTGATGTAGGTGAGACGGTTGGAGGACATTTGGTTGGTGGATTCTGGTTGCTCGAGGCACATGACCGGAAACGCCAAGTGGTTCTCCAGCCTTAGCCCGGTCGCCGGAAAGGAGTACATAACCTTCGGTGACAATAGTAAAGGTAAGGTATTGTCTCGTGGGACGGTGCGGGTTAATGAGCACTTTGTGTTGCGCGATGTTGCTCTTGTTTCTAACCTGCATTTTAACCTTCTTTCTGTTTCGCAACTTTTTGATGATGACTATGAGATTCGTTTTAAACCGAACCTTAGTCGCATCTTAGATCCTCGGGGCGATCTTGTATGTCTGATTTCGCCCTTTGGGAAAGTCTTTCGCGCGAATTTCTCGGAGTCGTTTGGTTCTTCTCGCTGTCTTTTGGCTAGTCCTTCTTCCTCCGATCTTTGGAAGTGGCATAGGAGGCTCGGTCATTTAAGCTTCGACTTGCTTGCAAGACTTAGCTCACTTGGCCTAATCCGAGGATTGCCCAAGCTTTCGATGGAGAAGGATCTAGTTTGCCATTCTTGCAGACATGGGAAGATGGTTGCCGCTCCCCACCATCCAGTGACTAAGGTCATGACCTCGCACCCCGGAGAGCTTTTACACATGGACCTTGTTGGTCCGGCTCGGGTGAGCTCGGTTGGTGGCAAGTGGTATGTTTTGGTTGTTGTTGACGACTTTTCGAGATATTCGTGGGTCTTCTTTTTGACTGAGAAGACTGAGACTTTCTCCTTCGCTCGCAATCTGATTTTGCGTCTTCAGAACGAGTTCCCTTTGAACTCGATGCGAGCTATTAGAAGTGATAATGGTTCCGAATTCAAAAATTCGGATTTTGAGAAGTTTTGTAACCGCCTTGGCTTGGAGCATCAGTTTTCTTCCCCCTACACACCGCCCCAAAATGGTGTTGTAGAGAGGAAGAATCGGACCCTTGTTGAGATGGCCAGGACGATGCTTGATGAGCATAGGACTCCTAGGCGCTATTGGGCCGAAGCTATGAACACTGCATGCTATATTTCCAATCGCATTTTTCTGAGAGCTTTCTTGAAAAAGACTTCTTATGAGTTGCGTTTTGGCAAACTGCCCAAGGTGAGTTATTTTCGAGTTTTTGGTTGCCATTGTTTTATACTCAAAAAGGGCAACTTGGACAAATTTGAATCTCGTTCTTCTGACGGTGTGTTTTTGGGTTATGGCACTCACACTCGAGCTTATCGTGTACTTAACCTTGACACTAACCGAGTCATGGAGACATCCGATGTCACCTTCGACGAGACCATGGTTTGTCCTTCTTCTTGTTTTGAGCGTGCAGGTGATCATGAGGTTGGTGAGCCTCTTTTTGATGACGAGGACGAGGGTGCTGAAGGTATGGATGATCCAGCACCCCCTCCACCTGCCGCGCCGCAAAGAGCGGCCTCGACGACGACTCACGGCCCCGACACCTCTTCTTCCTGGGGGCCGTGGGATCCGCCACCCCGAGCGGTACCATTTGTACCCGGGGAGGCACCAGCTGCTGTTGAGGGGGAGGCTACTTCAGCTCGGGAGGCGCCACGACATATCCAGCGCCAGCACCCGCCTCAGCAGATGATCGGCAACATCGACGAACGGGTCACTCGGTCCAGGTCACAGCAAATCTCGCACTTCGCTCATTCTGCTTTTGTTGCTAATTTTGAGCCCCGAGATGTTGGACACGCTTTGACGGATCCGGATTGGGTTAATGCCATGCATGAGGAGTTAGAAAATTTTGAGCGAAATCGGGTTTGGGTTCTAGTTCCACCTCCACCTGACTGTAAGCCTATTGGGACAAAATGGGTTTTCAAAAACAAGCAAGGAGAGGATGGCCACGTTGTTAGAAACAAGGCCCGGCTTGTAGCGAAAGGCTATAGTCAGAAGGAGGGGATAGATTATGAGGAGACGTTTGCTCCTGTAGCTCGTTTGGAGGCTATTAGGATACTCTTGGCTTTTGCTGCATCCAAAGGCTTCAAACTTTTTCAAATGGATGTCAAGAGTGCCTTCTTAAACGGCTACATAGAGGAGGAGGTTTATGTTGAGCAACCCCCCGGTTTTGAAAATCCCAAGTTTCCAAACCATGTCTTTAAACTTCATAAAGCTTTATATGGTTTGAAACAAGCCCCTAGAGCCTGGTATGATAGGTTGAAAACCTTTTTGCTTGCTAAGGGTTTTAAAATGGGATGTGTAGATAAAACGCTCTTTCTCCTCCGGCAAGGCAAAGACACGCTCTTGATCCAGATTTACGTGGATGATATCATTTTTGGTGGTTCTTCTCATGCTCTGGTTGCCAAGTTTGCAGATACTATGAGCAGGGAGTTCGAGATGAGCATGATGGGCGAGCTGACATTCTTTCTCGGGTTGCAAATCAAGCAATCCCGAGAAGGGACATTTGTGCACCAGGGCAAGTACACCA
The DNA here is from genome assembly GCA_009763385.1 of Coix lacryma-jobi var. lacryma-jobi. NCBI lineage: Eukaryota > Viridiplantae > Streptophyta > Magnoliopsida > Poales > Poaceae > Coix > Coix lacryma-jobi. The sequence continues at coordinate 65,002,514 of CM019828.1, forward strand.
AGGACTTGCTGAAGCGGTTCGATATGGGTGAGGCCAAGCCTCTTCCAACACCCATGTCGACGACGACTGCCCTGGATGCAGATGTGGATGGAGAAGCAGTGGACCAGAAGGAGTACCGCAGCATGATCGGGTCGCTACTCTACCTGACGGCGACACGCCCGGACATCCAGTTCGCGGTGTGTCTGTGCGCGCGCTTTCAGGCATCGCCGCGCACTTCTCACCGTCAGGCAGTGAAGCGCATCTTCAGGTACCTTCGTTTCACTCCTGAGTTTGGGATTTGGTATTCTGCTTCCTCCACCCTCTCGCTTTGCGGTTATTCCGATGCCGATTTTGCTGGTTGCCGTATTGAGCGCAAGTCCACTTCTGGGACTTGCCAATTTATTGGTTCTTCTCTTGTTTCGTGGTCTTCTCGCAAGCAGTCTAGTGTCACTCAGTCCACTACAGAGGCTGAATATGTTGCTGCGGCTAGCTGCTGTTCCCAGTTACTCTGGATGATGGCCACTTTGCGTGATTTTGGTTTGAGCTTTTCTCGCGTGCCTTTGCTTTGTGACAGCACGAGTGCTATTAGCGTTGCTAAGAACCCCGTGCTTCACTCGAAAACCAAACACATTGATGTGCGCTTTCATTTCTTGCGAGACCACCAGGAGAAGGGTGATATCGACCTTCGCCATGTCGATACTCATCACCAACTGGCTGATATTTTCACCAAGCCTTTAGACGAATCAACCTTTAATCGGTTGAGGGGTGAGCTTGGTGTGTGTTTCCCCTTTTAGATGGGGGAAACCTTTTGGATCTTGTATAGACTGACTCTTTTATTTTGAGGTTCTTTTCTTTGCATTTGTGCATACGCATTTACATTCTGAGCTTCATGTTTATAATCACTAGAATGTAACTATGCTCTGTTTAGTATGCTCCGATGCTTATGTTGATGCTTGTAGCTTATGCTCTTTCTGATCACTAGTACATGTTATGAGCTGAGCTATTTCGGAATGGTGAATTTGCCTAATGTATATAAATCTGAAAATGATCACCATTGAGGTATGCAACTAGCATGTGTAGGGTGTGTTGAGTTCATTCCTGCTTTTCATATATGCTAGGTTGCTATGTCTCTAGTTCTGAGTCATTCACTTGCTTAGCTTGTTCATATCATGTTTAAAATCTGAACCAAGTTTAGTGAATTGAAAAGATCGAGATGGGATTGCTTGTCAACACCTCACGGTATCGAGACTGTTTCTCATTGCACTTTGAGCTAAACTTGAGCCGTGTAGTGTATGACCGAAACCGTTGCTTTAAGCTTCCGATTGCATATGCATAGGCTTCGCACGGTTGAAAAGTTAGGCAAAGACAAGCTTTCAACCTCTCGCAATCGCATGCTGAAATGAAACTTGTGTAATTTCACCGCTGCAACTCCGATATAAAATGAAATCACAAGTATATGCTTCATTCCTATGCATGATGACTGAACTTTGCTAGGGGTGGTTCACCTTGTATACATGTTTAGCACTTGTCTGGATTCCTATCTATACATGTGTAGTGCTATTTTGATGGTGACTATCTTTTTGGCTAAAAACCTGCTCACTTGCTCATCTGCTTCATATTTCGTATGTGTGATCAGCTTGAGCCTTCGCTATTTGAGTGCTTAGTTGTGCCATTGGAGCTATACCGATTAGAGCATTTTTGCACTCTTTTGATTATATGCCTGAAGCTGCTAACTTGCATTTCTGACTTCATATGCATTTTAGAAGGGGGAGTTTTGTTGGCTCAAGGAAAGAGTTTGTGCTTGATAAGTGCATTTTCAACTAAGGGGGAGAGTTTTTGCAAATCATATGTCTCCTGGCGTTCAATTAAGGGGGAGCTTTTGCTAAGGGGGAGATTTTCAGATCTTTATGCTCTTTTCTTGTTGGACCTAAGGGGGAGTCCCTGGTTGCTTGCACTTGTCGAGGGGATTGCCATTTTTTAGCTCCAATTTTCAATTGTTTTCTGCTAGCGGTGTTGAGCCTGTTCTACCTCTTCTTGAGGGCTAGCTTTGCCTTGCTTGGTCGCGTCGAGCCGTTGCCAATGTCTTTGGGGACCAAGTTCTCGCTTCTTCCACTTAACCTTCTTCGGCTTTGCTATGCTTTTGGGTCATTTGGTTGAGTTCTCTCTTCTCCTTCCTCCTACCTTCTTCTTTCATTATGATTTGTGTGTGTAGTTGACAATGCACTCATCAAGGGGGAGATTGCGAATACATGGGTGTATGCCGAGTCTCTGAGTGTTGAGTGATTGTCAACGGGTTTGATCGCATGATTCTTTGGCTTGTGTTGTGCAGGTGTCGAGCACGGAGACAGTGATCGAGGGCAAGGTGAAGGTCAAGTTGAGACGTGCCGTGCCGATGGACTGGGTGCGATGAAGGATGGGCATGCCGTGCGGCGGACGTGCCATGCCGATGTATCGAGCAGTGAAGGGCGGACGTGAGGCTTGGACTGAGGGACCGGAGTGCCTGAGGATCAGCTGTGGTGGCTGGCAGCCTGGGACAGCGACGAGCGGAGACTTGCGGGGCACGGTGTTGCTCGGGTCGAGGACCTGGGGACACGTGTCGGTGGACGGGGTGCACGGGCGGTGCATCCCCTCTACAGCTCCGGTTTGTTGGTTGAGCCAGAGAAAAACCAACGGGTGGACGGTTTCCAGGTTTGGGCCTCAAAACCTGGGTGCTCGGTTTCCAGGTTTGGGCCTCAAAACCTGGGTGCTCGGTTTCCAGGTTGAGCCACAAAACCTGGGCGCGGACGGTTTCCGAGTTTGGCCACAAAACTCGGACGATGAGCCGGTTTCTGAGTTTGGGCCTCAAAACTCGGGCGCTGCGGGTTTCTGAGTTTGGGCCACAAAACTCAGGCTGGTGGGCTGGTTTCCCGGTTTGGGCTTCAAAACCGGGGGTTGCTGGAAAAGGCTGGTTTCCCGGTTTGGGCCACAAAACCGGGGGTGCAGAGCGAGGGCGGCACGTGGTGGCGATCCAGAGGTTGCGTCGAGGCAACGCTTCGGTTCGAGCGGGCGTGGCCGTCGGATCTACCTACCACCGCGGGTTGGACCAGAATAGCCCTAGGGTTTAGCTGGTTCGCTCTGTAATTAGAATAGAGAGGGGTAGAGTAGGAAATAGACTTAGACTAGAATAGGATAAGTAGTCAGGGGAGACACCCTCCTCCCACATCTCAGTCATTTCAGTTTTAGCCTTCTCATTTGCTTCCTACACTTAGGGTTTCCTGCTCTCCCATCCCCTGCTGTAGCTGAGATCCGCAGAGAGACTTGCAACTCTGTGTACTGTTGATTTTGAGGAAAGGAGGCCGTAACCTCCTTGTCGTAGCGTGTGTTTGCGCTTCGGCTTGCAATTCGTGGGTGTGATTCGCGTTTTGTTCGTGTTCTTCGCGGAATCCTTTTTCCCCACGATTTTCCCGTCGCTTGATCTCTTTGCTCGGTTCATTTTTTGCAATTCCGCTTGAACTGGTTTGTTCTAGATCGTGAGGCACTTCTTTCCACCGAAGGAATCATCCTCTAACCTCACGGTCTAGGAGATCGATCGATTTTTCGTTTCGGGTCAAGTTTTCTCCCTTCCCCCGAAATTCTTCGATTCATCGATTTGGAGATAGGTTCGAGCCATGATCTCTTAGAGATAGCTCACTATACTCTTTGTGACTCTTCTCACCAAGTTTGATCCCTAGAGGATTTGTTTTAGGTGAGATCGAGTCGAATCGGTGAACTAACAGCCTGAATCGGGGTGACCGGACGCTGCCTGTTCAACGACCGGACGCTGTCAGTGAGTCCGGTCGATGAACACCTTCGCTGTGTTCGGTTCGTGACTTGACCGGACGCACCTTTCGCTAAGTGACCGGACTCGCTCATTGTACTGTTCACTTGGCTTGTTTTTTGTGACCGGACGCACTGCTCTCGACCGGACGCTCGTCTCTGGTGAGTCCGGTCAGAAACAGTAAGCTCCGAAAACTGTTTTTGCACGACCGGACGCGTCCGGTGGTCAGCGACCGGACGCAGGCAGAGTCCGGTCAGTGCTGATTCGACGCGTTTTCATCCGCAGTTTGTTCGTCCGTCTTTCGATTCGAGATCCCTTTGGTGCGTTGGATTCCTAACTTCGTGCTCTACAGAATTTGGGCTTCCCGCTTTACAAAATAGCCTGAATCCCCCTCGCGTTGCTCGGGGGAGGTTGAGGTTACCCAAAACCCATCCTGTCACTAGTTGACTTGCGTGAACTTGGGTGAGGAAGTTTTTGTGGTGCCTCGCTGTGATCCTAGGGATCATCCACTCTCTTCCAAGGGTCGTGGGCATCACGTTTTCGGTAGTAGCTCTTGGGGATTGGTTTTGGGACACTTGGCCAAAGTTTCGAGAGAAATTTTATTGGCTCCCATTCACCCCCCCTCTGGTCGCCTTGCTTTTGCATTCTCGGTCCTTCACAGCTGAGCGAGGGTTACCTTTCTTTGAGACTTTGAGAAGCTCCGTTGCGTTCAATTGGGGACCTCGACAAATGAAAGCTTTCGAGGATTTGAAAAAGTATCTAACCAACTTGACCATCTTGACCAGTCCTAGCAAAGGGGACTTGCTACTACTATACGTGGTAGCTTCGTCTCACGCAGCCAGCGCAGTACTGATCAAAGAAATGCACGAAAACAGTAAAACCAGGCAGGCACCTATCTACTTTGTGTCAGAAACCCTCGAGGGTCCAAAACGAAACTACTCAGAGCTCGAAAAGATAGCATATGCCATGGTCATGGCTTCAAGAAAGCTCAAACACAACTTCCAAGCACACGAAATCCAAATACCCTCTGCTTACCCACTCAAAAACATTTTCAAGAACAACGAAGCAGTCGATAGAATTGCAAAATGGGCAGTTGAATTGAACAGTTACACCATAACCTTCGTGGGAAGATTAGCGATCAAATCGCAAGCATTAGCAGATTTCATAGCCGAATGGACTCCAGACCCTCGCAAAGGAGTCGAAACAGACCCATTTTGGACAGTGTATGCCGACGGAGCCTGGGGTGTAGCTGGAGCGGGAGCCTCGGCCATCCTAGTTTCGCCATCTGGGTCGAAGCTACAATATGCAAAAAGACTCGACTTCAAGTGCACAAATAATTCCGCAGAATACGAAGCTGTATTACTGGCACTCTCGAGGCTTTGAGCATTATCAGTTTGAAGGGTGGTCATCAACACAGATTCCCAATTCATTGCGGGTCACATAGAGAAAAATTACAAAGCAAAAGACTTAGAGCTGCAAAAGTACTTGCAATATGTCCGAAGGTTAGAATCTTTCTTCCTCAGCATAACAGTGAAAGCAATACCGAGGTCCAAGAACAGCGAGGCAGACAATCTGGCCAAAGCAGCAGCACAACAACTACAGTTGCCCCCCAGACATTTTTTATGAAGTAGCAACTCAATCAGCCATCAAAGCCTTTGAAAAAACAGCGAAGCTGATCAATGCAATTTAGAGCGAAGACTGGAGAGCCCCAATCATGGCCTACATCAACGGGTTGCACGAGCCCGATTCCAAAGAGGAAGAAAATAGGCTCAACCAAAGAGCTCGAGGATACAAAATAGTGGACAACACTTTGTTCAAAGCCTCGGTGACCTCCCTGTGGTTAAAATGTGTATCGCAAAATCAAGGAAAGGACATACTCAAACTCATTCACGAAGGTATCTGCGGTTCTCATAACGGCCCGAGGGTGCTAGTTGGAAAAGCTTTATGTCAAGGTTTCTTTTGGCCAACAGCCTTACGAGATGCAGAAGATATTGTCAGACATTGCGAGGGATGCCAACTAACAGCAAAAACACAAAACACCCCAGGTGCCCCAACAACTCTGATATGCCCAACATGGCCCTTACAAAGATGGGCAATGGACCTCGTCGGTCCATTACCAACAGCTCCAGGAAACCTTCGCTACGCAGTGGTAGCTGTGGAATACTTCACAAAGTGGATCGAAACAAGACCTTTGGCTTCCATCACTTCCCTAGCTGTGAAAAAGTTTTTCTGGCAACAAATAGTTTGTCGTTTTGGAGTTCCCAAACATCTAACCGTCGATAATGGCACTCAGTTTGACAGCGAGGTTTTCAAGGAATTTCGCGCTCAAATTGGTACAACCTTGTGCTTCGCCTCAGTCCGGCATCCTCAATCAAACGGCCTCGCTGAAAGAGCTAACGCCATAATTTTCCAAGCAATATCCAAAAAACTCCAAGGCAGGCCCAAGGGAAAGTGGGCGGAAGAGCTAACCTCGGTCACCTGTGTGACACCCTAGTGTCAAGCACTGCATTAGGAACTACATTTAGCTACTAAAATTCATAAGTAATGCATTGCATCATTTCATGTGCATGAAGGTGTTTTTGTCTCTTGTTGGTTTATTGGATTTTGGTTTCTATAAGACTTGGTTGTTCAAATGGATTTCTGTTTTGGCAAATAATTTTATGAAATAGGTAATTTTGAGTACAACACTTTTTATACTGACACCTTGACCTAGTTCAATATAGTTTAATACTTTAAAAATGTGGGAACAAAATGATTTATAGCTCAAAATTGGCATTATTCATGAGGAGGTTGTAAAAATGAGTTTCAGAAACAGTGTCTTATATGAAAGTTGTAGAGAAAATTATTTTGAGCAACTTATATTTTTGGGCCAAACCCTAGTTTTGAGTTTTTGAAACAGTTTTGAAATAGTCAAAGTTTGGAAAAGTTTTGGAAAAAGAAAAAAAGAAAAGTGTTTTTCCCCGGCGCTACCTTCCGGCCCATTTGGCCTTTCAGCCCGCTCGCGCCGCGCCAGCCCGCTCGCTCGCCCGCGCCGCTCCCGCACCACGCGCGCGCCCCGACCGCGCGGCCGCGCCGTACGCCGGCCGGAGCGACGCATGGCCGCCTTTCTCTGCGCCAAATCCCCCTCGCCCACTCCTTGCCCGATCTTTCTCCACCTGATCACGCCACAATCCCGCGTGACCACTCCTCGCTCGCCTCGCTCGCCGCGCCCACGCCACCGCCTGCCAAGCCGCCTCGCCCGCCGCGCCGCCGTGGCCCCCGCCACGACCGTCGTCTGGCCGAGCCCGCGAGCAAAACCATCCCGCTCCCGCTCACTCCCTCACTCACGCACACCCACACTCGCGCCTGCTCTCTCCCTCTCCTCTCCCACGAACGAGCCGAGCACTCCACTGCTCGCCACCGTTCGACACCGCCACTCGCCACCGCTGTTCTAGCCTCACCAGAGCCCCTCGGCTCTATCCCTCGCGCACACCACCTCGCCGTCATCTCGAACACCAGGTGCTCGCGCTAGCACCACCTCTCGAGCCTCACCGACGCCAGAACCCGAGGAGCTCCGTCGCGGTTGCCATTGACGCCACCCAGAGCTCGAAGCCGTTCTTCACCGGCCAAAGCTCCGCCACCTCCCTCCGTTGCCGACAAAGTTTCAGCAGGCCAAGGCTCGGTGAGAACACACCTCCGCGAGGTCTCTACCACTCCCTAACCTCCTCTTCTTCCCGACCGAGCGCCGCCACTGTCCGCCATAGCCGCGCACGGGGTCAAGCTTCGCCGGAGCTTCCCGAGCCAAACCAAACCCTCTAGTAGCCTCCCTAGGGTCTACTGGTTCTCCCCTTTCCGTCAATTCCACCGGCGACCGCCGGAGACGGCGTAGCCACGCACCACCGTCGCCACGGTCCGCCACGGCTCACCGCCGGTGAGCTACAGTCACCCTCTGGCCCAACCCTCACCCTCAACAGAACCGCCTCGCCCAGGGGATCATGCCAAGCCCAACCCCATCGCCGGCGACCTCGCCGTCGGTGAGTTATCGTCGGTCAAAGGCCGTCCTCTGCTCTGCCCCTACTGGCAGGTGGGACCATTGACCCACGGGCCCCATGTGTCAGCCACCCACGGTCCATGGACCGGGTCTGTGCGAGTTGGGCTGGACGTTTTCAAATATTTTTCTTTTTCTTTTTATTTTCCAGAAAAGCTTGTTTATTTTGTGTAGCATGTTTCAACAATCCAAATGAGGTGTTTTCAGTTCTGATAGCTTGCTCATGAGTAGATCTGTCTTGGAAAATATGAAAGTATTTTTGGTGGAAGATTATTATACTGTTTTTATTTAATCCAGATTATGTGCTTTTGTTTAGATAAATGGGTTTATGTGTTTTCTTGTTGAATTAATTCATGGCAAAATTTTTGTAGGTTCCTTGTCAGGTTGTATATCTGTGAAAAACTTATGAGGCACCATTTCTGTAGAAAAAGTATCTGTTTAGGTTTAAATTCTTTTTTAAATGTTTTCTTAAAATAATGGTTAAAATGATTTATATGTGAAAGTAAAATCTGGGAAAATTTATGTAGTCTCTGTATATTATGTTTAAGCTGAGAAAAATGCTAAGTATAGGTTGTTGTATAGAAAAATAAGGAGTTGTTGTACAAGTGTGCTTTTCTGTGCTTTTCTTAGAAAATTTATGTAGAAAAGAATATAATGTTTCTGATCATGGAAATTTCTTGACAAATATGAAATGTGAAGTAGATTCTGGGAAAAATATGAAAATGAGGATGTCACCCTTTTCCAGTAGGGTTGTAGTTCAAAGGGTTTATTTTGGAATAAACTTGTTTATTTTGTATAGAATTATATGTCTTTGCTTAAGCAGTAAGTTTTCTGCAGTAGAGTGGTTATAGTTCAAAATTATGAAATCTGTTGTTTGACACTTTTCATAGGAAAAGTTAGTACAAAGCACCTTTTGGCAGTTTTTTTCACCTTTTTGTATCTACTATTTGGTATTTTATCTCTTGCTGAAATTTGTGCAGTAAGGTCCAGTAAGTATGAGTTACCTCCTGGAATTGTTGTGGATTTTTCTGAGTTTAGAAAAATATACTTGCTGTTCAAACCTAGACTCCTTTTAATTAATAAATAGGAAATAGTTAAAATAACAGTTTTGTTTTGTGTGGTAAAGAAGTGTCTTCCTCAATGTCAAAAGTGGTTCAACAATTTGGTTTTGTTGGTTTGCAAGAAATATTTTACATTTCATACCACCAGTTGCACCTTGCATTATTTAATTATATACCGCATTGCAATAGGATCAACAGTCCCGGAAGCCGACCAGGAGCCGGAAGCAAACGACGAGCAGGAGATTCCGGAGCTGCCCAGAACAGAGGAGGCCGACCCCGCGCCGGAGACTAACCTGCCCGAGTGCCCCTCTCACAAGGCCTCGGTCTTTTCCCAAGGCAAGCCCCGGAGCATTCTAAGCATCCTATTATTTACAATTAATTCAATTGAGTATTTTATATTGTGCTGCACTAGGTATAGGAGTTGATTGAATCCTACTTACTGCATTATCATTCCTTGATTATTGTTTGCACCTGCCTTGTTGTCCTTTTACTTATTCATAAGTAGAACTGCTTAGCCTGCTTAATTAAAAGTACTGGTTAAGGATGTCCCCGTAATGCCCCTGGTGGGTATTTACCGGATCACGGTTGGCTATATTTGCTATCGTGGAAAAGAGCGTGAGTAGTAATGAAATACGGTCAACTGGAAGGCAAGGCACAAGTTTGGAAACTTGGGGCAGTCCGTCCGTTGGACCGTGTAGGTTTGTATCGATGTTGGCCCTCGTTCATTTTTGAACGCGCCCTTTTACTTAGGGATATGTCGGTACCGTAATCATCGACCTCAAAGCCGGTTAGACGCTGTTCGGGCCAGTCTCAACCCGTGTCGCACCCTCTAGTATGGAAACACGATCTGCCGCGGACGATTACCACCACGAACAAGCATCGAGCGGTTACCCAATGCATGGACCCGACGGGGAAAGTGTGGGTTGGTATTAAAGGTCTTTCACCAGCTGGTTTGGAATTCGATTCGAGTCGCCGTCTCCCCCGGTTAGTGGGAAACTATGGTGAGCTTCACCACGATACAACTCCATGTGATGTTTAAAGGTTCAACTAAAATGTGCATAAGTCAACTTGATATGGTTATATTATTGCTTGTTAGACTAAAGTGTATGTAATAGTTTAGGTGCAAATCTAGATTAAGAGGTAGGTCTAAAATTTGACTGCTCACCAATGACATTAAATGTTCCTTCTCTTAATTGAGCTTTTCGCAACTGAAAGATCCCAGCTCCACCAAAAGCCTTGCATACCCTTGGTGTCATTTATTTTCAGTTGGATGGGTAAGTCTAGCTGAGTACATCCCTGTACTCAGGGTTTATCCCATTTGTTGCAGATGGCCAGGTGTACTACGGCTATTGTAAGCACTGCCTCTACCCCGTGGAGGGTGATGAGGAGTAGGCCCAGGGCAGGGTCATCTAGAAGCTTCTCCTTTGCTTTTGCTGGGCTAAGACTGTTGGTGGCGCATTATTTGAAAAAGGAGGAGTGAGTTATCAAAAACATTGTTTATTTGGACCACATGTGTGGTGGTCGTGTTTCAAAAACTTATTTCAGCTTCCGCACTTTTAAACTCCATGTTGTAATAACTCTTTATGATTCCGCACTCTGATGTTTAAATTCAGATTCGATTATCATTGATGTATCCTTACGAATGTGGTACTTGAACAATGCGATCATGTATGTTGTGTGATGTTGAAATCCTTCGAGGTTTCCTGACTACCGGGGTTATATGGATTCAAGTATGAGTCGATGTTAGACAAATTTGGCTAAGACGGTACTTGAGTTCTTATAATCAGGACGGTTCCGTCACAGCTGATATCAGAGCATGGTTCAAGTTATTGCATCCGAGAGGAGCTATTTTTGAACTAAAATGGGTATTTCAAAACTATTTTCAAAACTATTTTGAATTATTAAGTGTGCCCAGTTTTGTCCTCAAGCCCTACATTAGGATTCAGGTGGCTTAACTGCTAACATGGTTCAGGGTTTTTGCTTCATGCTGGATCTTTATTTGCTGGTCCATTCTTGAGGGAAAAGAGAATGCGTCTATCGCGAAAACATGCATAAAATGATTTTGTGAGATATGAGAGCATGACCGTCCAACCGTCGGTCTAGGTGAGAGTTGTTATACCAAGTATGTGCGAGCTACACGCAAACACATACGAGGGTATCAATTGTTTGGGGTATGTTTTCTGGATTGGTGCATGGTGTTTAGTGTTGGCTTTTATGTATTTTGTGCATATGAGCCAATGCTCTGTTATTTTACCATTGGGATGTTGCTTTGGGCTGAAATGAATCTTCTGCAGGTACACTGACTACGTGATCGAGTAGAACGAGTAGATAATGTATGAGAGATCATTCTTGCCACCGACTAGAACGTTAGGACTTACGAGTCATTATTAGTGAGTGAGAACGTAAGTACGATCATGCATCATGTTTACATTCTTGCATTTGCATTACCTCCCCTTAATTAAATGTTGTCTCTTTTCTTATAAAATTTGCCAACTTAATATGCGTCTCACGAGAGCTCGAAACCCTTTTTTTCTACAGATGGCCCGGACAAAGTTGACTGCTCGCAAGGCCACCAGAGGCAGAGGAGTTCCACGTCACCGCTTGGCCACGAAGTTGACCAAGAACACGTTCTTGTCTTACTTCGGGCTGCCGACCATCCTTTGGAGGATTATGCAGGCAGTGGGATACGAGGAAGGACAGGAGCCCAGGTACTCTTTGTAGAAGGAGATCTATGGGCAGGACTCGTTAGTCATGGTACAGATCAAGGTCAAAGCCTTGCCTGCCAAGCCCCACTGGTCAAGATGGACAGAGATCACCAGAGGCAGTTGTGCCAAAGATGGAGCCAACAAGGCAGCTTATCTAGTGCTGAAGGACATCATCACCCGTTTTCCCGCCGACCTTGCTAGTGCTATGGCAGGAGTGTTCCCTCGTGTATCACTTTTCCCATTGCGCTGGAGGCAGACTTTGGAGTCGGTTCTGACAAGAGGTGCGGAGGAGAGATTTTACTGCGAGACGTCCGCGATGAGCGCCACCGGAGCTTTGATGGGTGTATGTGAGAGTTTGGAGCGCAGTCTGGAGAGCGTGTCCTTTACCCTCACCGCCACCTACCAGAGCAAGAGGAAGCTACAGCAAGAGTTTGACGCTGAGGTAGCCCGTCTACAGGAGAAGATCCATCAGGTCACTCTCGAGCGTGACGATGCACGTGCCACCGCCGGAGCGGAGACCACCGCCAGGACAGTCGCTGAGCAGATGTACCTGACGACAGCCTTTCAGCGAGACGAGGCCCGCACAGCGCTTGACCAGCTCAGAGAGGGCGCCCATCACCTGATACAGCAGGTGCACGACCAGCAGGCCTACATCGACCAGCTCCATGAGGTAGTTCACCAGATGCATCACGCAGCAGAGGAGGCCGCCGCCCCAGCAGCAGACGAGGCCCCTGCAGAGGAGGCCCAGGAGCCCCAGGATAGGGTAGTTCTTGGTCCAGAGCCTTCTGCAGATGACGAGGACCACGCTGACGAGCCGATGATGGACGCCGATGAGGAGGATGCCGCATCCGTCGCTGGAGACGCTTGAGCGCTAGCTTCTTAGGAGTCATTTTCTTTTGTATAGCTTGAGCATGCTCGCTGATGATGTAACCCGAACATGTGTTGGCCTTATGTTTAAGTTGTTAATGGCATGTATGGCTTTTGAACAAAGTCCAGACTTTGATCTGGCACCTTTTATGGAAATTCGTCGTTTGCATATCTTATTTTCTAGCAATTATTCTGTGTTGTTGTATGGAAATGAGTACTTATACTTGGCCGTGTGCTAAATTTTCGAATTATGTACAACACAATATTTATTCATGATCAAAGTGACATCACCTAATGATTACTTATTAATGGGACATGCAGATGCCGGCACACACTCGCAATCAGCGTGGATAGGGGTCTAGACAGAAGGAGAACCTGCCACCACCCCCACCGATGACGCTGGAAGCGTTTTTCGGTCAGTTTCTGGGTAGCTAGAGGAATATGGAGGAGATGCAGAGGCATATGGAGGCCACCCTCTCTAACATCGCCAATAACACCACGCAGCAGCACCAACAGCGGCAAGGACCAGAGCCCAACCAGTACAGCTCATATCACGACTTCTTGGACACTCGTCCCTCTGTTTTCAAGGAAGTCACCGAACCGCTTGAAGCAGATGAATGGCTCAACTCCATCACTCAGAAGTTCCGTCTGCTCCATTTGACTGAAGAGCTTAAGGTGGAATATGGCGCGCACATGTTGGAAATACCCGCAGGGTTATGGTGGTCCCAGTACCGTGCACCCCTACCAGCTAATGCACCGGTCACTTGGGATCAGTTCTCTACTGCTATGCGCAACCACTACATTCCTAGTGGTTTAATGGAAATGAAGGTCACAGAGTTCATGAGGCTATCCCAAGGAACCAGGTCCATGTCAGAGTATCTCCATAGCTTCAACAACCTGTCTCGCTATGCCCGAGATTTTGTCAACACGGAATCCAAGAAGATCGCAAGTTTCAAGCGTGGCATGAGTGCCACCATGCTCTCCAAGATGGGAAACAGTCACCGTACCACCTTCAGTGACTTTGTCAGTGACTGCCTGAACCAAGAGGCTAATGACAGCAGGCTGGCGACAGAAAACCGTCGTCGTGCAAATGAAGGGGTTCGTCTCAACAGAGGACCCCTTTCGGAGCACGCACCCAGTATCGCCCGCCAGTTGCAGGAGCTAGGTTCCGTGCCCCGCAGAGGAAGATAACTACCAACCGCTCCCGCCCGAGTTTCCAGAAGCCCTACACCGCTCCCATGATGCAGAACAAGGCAAAGGCAGGAGGTTCAGGAGGTCCCAAGACCCCGTATGTGATCGGGCCATGCTACAACTGTGGCCAGACCGGATATCTTTCACGTCAGTGCCCTCGGCCAAAGAAGCAGTACACCCAGCCTCCACCTCGCACAGGCCATGTGCATTACACCAATGTTGAAGAAGTGCCAGAAGGAGAACCTGTCACCGCTGGTACGTTCCTTGTTAATCAATACCCTGCAGTTGTGTTGTTTGATTCTGGAGCATCGCATTCTTTCATAAGTGGGAATTTTGTTATAAGGAGTAATCTCGGGTTAGTAGAGTTGGATCGGGGATATCAGATAAGTTCAGCAGGAGCTGTTCTCTCCGCCCGTAAAATGGCTAAAGGAGTGCAAATGACTTTTCGGGATAAAAAGGCCATAGTGGATCCCATAGTAATCCCTGGTATAGTTTTGGATGTCATTTTGGGTATGGGTTGGATGAAACTCTAGAAAGTCAATCTGGATATCGCAGAGCGAGTAGTTTCTATGGTAAGTCCCCGGAGTGGGTCTTCGTTCCGTTTCAAGTTGCTCCGAAACCCCCATGAGATAGGAGTGTTGTTTAATATCACAGCAAAGCAGATAGCTGAGATCCCGATAGTGTGTGAGTTTCCAGATGCCTTCCCTGATGAGTTGCCAGGACTACCACCGGATAGGGATGTGGAGTTTTCTATAGAGTTGATTCCTGGAACGACACCTCTTTCTCGGAGGCCGTATAGGATGCCGACTAACGAGTTGGCCGAGCTTAAAACTCAATTGAAAGAGCTTTTGGATAAAGGTTTGATACATCCTAGTTCGTCACCTTGGGGATGTCCCGCCATCTTCGTGAAAAAGAAGGACAAAACTCTGAGAATGCGTGTGGACTATAGACCTCTAAACGCAGTAACCATAAAGAACAAATATCCCTTACCCCGAATTGACGTCTTGTTTGTTCAGTTATCAAAAGCAAAAGTGTTCTCCAAGATTGATTTGAGGTCCGGATACCATCAGATCAAGATCAGAAGAGAGGATATACCAAAGACAGCTTTCTCCACCAGATATGGACTCCATGAGTATCTAGTTATGTCTTTTGGACTGACAAATGCACAGGCACATTTCATGTATCTGATGAATTCGGTCTTTATGCCTGAATTGGATAAGTTTGTCGTGGTGTTTATGGATGACATCTTGGTATACTCTGAAAATGAAAAGGATCATGCTGAGCATCTACGAGTCGTCTTAGCTCCACTTCGAGGGCACAAGTAGTATGCTAAGTTTAGCAAGTGTGAGTTTTGGTTGAAGAAAGTACCCTTTCTCGGACACGTCCTTTCAGAGGAAGGAATTTCTGTGGATCCCACGAAATTATAGGAAGTTATGGATTGGCAAGCACCCACTAACGTACATGAGGTACGCAGCTTTCTAGGATTGGCCGGATACTACCGTCGGTTCATTCCGGATTTTTCCAGGATCGCAAAACCTATGACTCGTCTAACTCAGAAGAACAAGAAGTTTGAATGGACTCTAGAGTGTGAATCAACATTTCGCACCCTGCGAACTTTGTTGACTTCTGCGCCAGTTTTGGCTCAACCAGATTTGGAGGAACCTTTTGATGTGTTTTGTGACGCGTCCAAGATTGGACTTGGATGTGTGCTTATGCAGAATGGAAGGGTTATAGCATATGCTTCGCGCCAG
The DNA here is from genome assembly GCA_009763385.1 of Coix lacryma-jobi var. lacryma-jobi. Taxonomy (NCBI): domain Eukaryota; kingdom Viridiplantae; phylum Streptophyta; class Magnoliopsida; order Poales; family Poaceae; genus Coix; species Coix lacryma-jobi. Next base: position 65,017,891 of record CM019828.1, read on the forward strand.
TTGCGACCACATGAAGAGAATTACCCGACTCATGATTTGGAATTGGCAGCCGTAGTTCATGCACTCAAGATATGGAGGCATTATCTTACGGGAAACCTATGCCACATATATACAGATCACAAAAGTTTGAAATACATCTTCACTCAGCCAGAGTTGAATATGAGGCAGAGAAGATGGTTAGAGTTGATTAAGGATTATAACCTAGAAGTGCATTACCACCCTAGAAAAGTGAACGTTGTAGCAGATGCCTTGAGTCGCAAGACTCATTGCAACTCCTTACAACCACTGTTGGAGGATGGATTCAACCTTATGCACCCCGTTATGCTGAATAATATCACCTTACAGTGCACTCTAGAAAGTGACATCATCGAAGGACAAAAGACCGATGAAGAAATCTGTCAGATTAAGAAGAGGTTGGAAACCAGTAGTTCGTTGAACTTCAGAGCAGATGAACAAGGAATCTTGTGGTATAATCAAAGATTAGTTGTTCCTAAGGATATGGAGCTGAAAGAAAGAGTTTTGAATGAAGCTCACAATTCAAAGTTGTCTATCCATCCAGGAAGCAGTAAGATGTACCAAGATTTGAGAACAAGATATTGGTGGTCAAAGATGAAGAAAGAGGTTGCGGCTTATGTCGCGAAGTGCGATACTTGCTGCAGGATAAAGGCTATACACATGAGACCTGCCGGATTGTTACAACGGTTATCCATCCCAGAATGGAAATGGGAAGAGATTAGTATGGATTTCATCACAGGTCTCCCCACCACCCAAAAGGGACATGATTCTATCTGGGTTATCGTGGATCGGTTATCCAAGGTAGCTCACTTCATACCGGTCAAGACTACGCATCGGCCACACCAGTACGCAAATTTGTACATTCAGAACATCTTAAGGTTACATGGAGTTCCCAAAAGTATTGTTTCCGATAGAGGACCCCAGTTCATAGCACGTTTTTAGGAACAGTTGCACAAGGAGCTAGGAACTAAGTTGGTATGAAGTTCTGCCTATCACCCTCAAACTGCCGGCCAAACAGAAAGAGTAAATCAAATCTTGGAAGATATCCTCAGGAGAATCATGGGAGAAGTGGTTACCCCTCGCTGAGTTCTCATATAATAATAGCTATCAAGAAAGTATAAAGATGGCACCGCTTGGAGTGTTGTATGGACGAAGATGCAGAACCCCGATAAATTGGGTTGACTAAGGAGATCGAGGATTTTATGGGTCAGATTATGTAAAGGATGCCGAGGAGATCGTGCAAACTGTACAACAACATATCAAGGCAGCACAGTCACGATAGAAAAGATATGATGATACACGAAGAAGACCTTTGGAATTCCAAGTAGGAGATTATGTTTACCTTAAAGTCTCACCCATGAGAAAGGTCCAACGTTTTGAAATCAAGAAAAAGCTAGCACCCCGATATGTAGGACCATATCAAATCATAGCCAGAAAGGGAGAAGTAGCCTATGAAGTGCAGTTACCCCGGAGATGAGCGCAGTTTTTCCCGTGTTCCATGTATCACAGTTGAAGAAGTGCCTTTGAGTACCCGAACGAGATGAGATTCGAATCCTAGATGTCACTATCAGATCAGATCTAGAATACTATGAGCAGCCTCAGGAAATACTGGATACCAAAACTCGAGAAACTCGCCCAATGATGCAACTTGGGAAACCGAGGAGTACTTGCGCACACCCACACAAGATTCTCTGGAGCAATCACGGACCCAATGATGCAACTTGGGAAACCGAGGAGTACTTGCGCGTAAATTATCCCGCTTTTTGTAAAGATTGGTACGTAACCCAAATCTCGGGACGAGATTTCTTTAAGGGGGGAAGGGTTGTGACACCCTAGTGTCAAGCACTGCATTAGGAACTACATTTAGCTACTAAAATTCATAAGTAATGCATTGCATTATTTCATGTGCATGAAGGTGTTTTTGTCTCTTGTTGGTTTATTGGATTTTGGTTTCTATAAGACTTGGTTGTTCAAATGGATTTCTGTTTTGGCAAATAATTTTATGAAATAGGTAATTTTGAGTACACACTTTTTATATTGACACCTTGACCTAGTTCAATATAGTTTAATACTTTAAAAATGTGGGAACAAAATGATTTATAGCTTAAAATTGGCTTTATTCATGAGGAGGTTGTAAAAATGAGTTTCAGAAAGAGTGTCTTATATGAAAGTTGTAGAGAAAATTATTTTGAGGAACTTTTATTTTTGGGTCAAACCCTAGTTTTGAGTTTTTGAAACTGTTTTGAAATGGTCAAAGTTTGGAAAAGTTTTGGAAAAAGAAAAAAAGAAAAGTGCTTTTCCCCGGCGCTACCTTCCGGCCCATTTGGCCTTTCGGCCCGCTCGCGCCGCGCCAGCCCGCTCGCTCGCCCGTGCCGCGCGGGCGCCCCGACCGCGCGGTCGCGCCTTACGCCGGCCAGAGCGCCGCGTGGCCGCTTTTCTCTGCGCCAAATCCCGCTCGCCCACTCCTTGCCCAATCTTTCTCCACCCGATCACGCCACAATCCCGCGCAGCCACTCCCTGCTCGCCTCGCTCGCCGCGCCCACGCCACCGCCTGCCAAGCCGCCTCGCCCGCCGCGCCGCCGTGGCCCCCGCCACGACCGTCGTCCGGTCGAGCCCACGAGCAAAACCATCCCGCTCCCGCTCACTCCCTCACTCACCCACACCCACACTAGTGCCTGCTCTCTCCCTCTCCTCTCCCACGAACGAGCCAAGCACTCCACTGCTCGCCACCGTTCGACACCGCCACTAGCCACCGCCGTACTAGCCTCACCAGAGCCCCTCAGCTCAATCCCTCGTGCACGCCACCTCGCCGTCATCTCGAACACCCGGTGCTCGCGCTAGCACCACCTCCCGAGCCTCACCGGCGCTAGAACCCGAGGAGTTCTGTCGCGGTTGCCATTGACGCCGCCTAGAGCTCGAAGCCGTTATTCCCCGGCCAAAGCTCCGCCACCTCCCTCCGTTGCTGACAAAGTTTCATCAGGCCAAGGCATGGTGAGAACACACCTCCGCGAGGTCTCTACCGCTCCCTAACCTCCTCTTCTTCCCGACCGAGTGCCGTCACTGTCCGCCATGGCCGCGCACGGGGTCAAGCTTCATCGGAGCTTCCCGAGCCAAACCAAACCCTCTAGTAGCCTCCCTATGGTCTACTGGTTCTCCACCTTCCGTCAATTCCACCGACGACCGCCGGAGACGGCGTAGCCACGCACCACCATCGCCACCGTCCGCCACGGCTCGCCGCCGGCGAGCTACAGCCACCCTCTGGCCCAACCTTCACCCTCCACCGAACCGCCTCGCCCAGGGGATCATGCCAAGCCCAACGCCATCGCCGGCGACCTCGCCGTCGGCGAGTTATCGTCAGTCAAAGGGCATCCTCTGCTCTGCCCTCACTGGCCCCACGGGCCCCATGCGTCAGCCACCCACGGGCCCCATGCGTCATCCACCCACGGGCCCCATGCGTCAGCCACCCACGGTCCATGGACCGGGTCTGTGCGAGTTGGGCCGGACGTTTTCAAATGTTTTTCTTTTTCTTTTTGTTTTCCAGAAAAGCTTGTTTATTTTGTGTAGCATGTTTCAACGATCCAAATGAGGTGTTTTCAGTTCTGATAGCTTGCTCTTGAGTAGATCTGTCATGGCAAAATATGAAAGTATTTTTGGTGGAAGTTTATTATACTGTTTTTATTTAATCCAGATTATGTGCTTTTGTTTAGATAAATGGGTTTAATCCAGATGACGTGTTTTCTTAGAAAATTCATGTTTCTTGACAAATATGAAATGTGAAGTAGAATGTGGGAAAAATATGAAAATGAGGATGTCACCCTTTTCCAGTAGGGTTGTAGTTCAAAGGGTTTATTTTGGAATAAACTTGTTTATTTTGTATAGAATTATATGTCTTTGCTTAAGCAGTAAGTTTTCTGCAGTAGGGTGGTTATAGGTAGATAAGGCTAGAAAAATTATGAAATCTGTTGTTTGACACTTTTCATAGGAAAACAAAGCACCTTTTGGGCAGTTTTCTTCACCTTTTTGTATCTGCTTTTTGGTATTTTATCTCTTGCTGAAATTTGTGTAGTAAGGTCCAGTAAGTATGAGTTTCCTCCTGGAATTTTTGTGGATTTTTCTGAGTTCATAAAAATATACTTGTTGTTCAAACCTAGACTTTAGAAGCTGCATATTGGCTCCGTACTATGAATCAGAAGTTTGAGCTAATCCACTGCACTGAAACTCAGAAGCCATCCTTCGCAGCCCAGCAGTTGAGTGGAGCTGCGGGGACTTGGTGGGCAAACTTTGTAGCTGCCCAAGCTCCAGGACACCGCATTACCTGGGATGAGTTCTCGAGAGCTTTCAAAGCTCACTACATTCCAGCGGGTGTGATGCGGATGAAGGCCGAAGAGTTCTTAGCCCTCAGGCAGGGGGATCAGCCAGTACGGCAGTATATTGGCAAGTGTAATCATCTGTCTCAGTATGCTCTGGATCACGTGGACACCGATGACAAGAAGCGCAATTGCTTCATGAGGGGGCTGAATACGAAGATGCAGAAGATGCTGGCAATGTGTGACGATAATATATCATTCAATGATGCGGTGAATAAAGCTATATCTGCAGAAGAGAAGCATTTCAAGCATCTTGAAGCTAAGAAAAGGAAGGGTGGGGGTTCGACCGGATCATCTGGTGGCAATAAGAAGCGCCAGCGTATCATATACCACCCAGTCCAGCATAACCGTCCACCGTACCGTCCACCCCAGCAACAACAAGCCAGCTCACAGCAGTCGTCTGCTAGAACTGTTGTGAATCCTAACTATCCGCGACAGCCGAATGCCCCTGGCATTCGAACCCAGACTCCCCAGAACCACAACTACCCATGCTATAACTGTGGGAAACCGGGTCATTTCTCCCGTGAATGCCCGTATCCCAGGAAGAGTACTCCAATTACTCCGCAAGGACAAGGTAGTCAGAATTTCCAGCAACAGCCACAGCAGAATCGAGGCCGCAATGATAATCAGAAGAATAAGACCGTCCAGAAGACTGGTCGGGTGTATTATGCGCAAGCGGCAGATATTCCTGCAGGGGAACCCGTCATGATGGGTATGTTTTCAGTTGCTCACCATCCTGCCGTATTACTATTTGATTCTGGTGCATCGCATACCTTTGTCAGTAAGAGTTTTGTTGAAAAACATCATATATCAACTGGGGAAACACAAGAAAATTTCCTTATACACACACCTGGAGGTCGTTTATGCACAAAAGAAGTGGCGCATCAGGTGCCCGTAGAGTTTGCCGGGCATACTTATCCCACTACTATGATAGTAATCAAGGATCAGGATATAGATGTGATCCTAGGGATGAACTGGATGTACCAGCATAAGGCAGTATTAGATGCCTTGCATAGAACAGTCAGGTTGATCATACCTAATAGTACTTCTGAACTCTTTATCCAACTTCCTTTTCCAAAGAGAGCCGTTGACCAGATGTGCGGCAGCGTCTGTGCAACAACAGTTAAAGAGGTTCAGGATATTCCAGCAGTCTGTGAGTTCCCGGATGTGTTTCCTGAAGACTTGTCGGGGTTACCACCAGACCGTGATGTTGAGTTCAGCATAGAGCTAAAGCCAGGAACAACACCAATATCTTGACGAGCCTATAGAATGCCACCTAAAGAACTTGCAGAATTGAAAGTTCAGTTGCAAGAATTACTTGATAAGGGTTATATCAGACCTAGTTCATCACCATGGGGCTGTCCTGCTTTGTTTGTCAAAAAGAAAGACCAAACATTAAGGCTATGTGTGGACTATCGTCCGCTCAATGAAGTAACAGTGAAGAATAAGTACCCATTACCGCGGATTGATCTTCTGTTTGATCAACTCGCGGGCGCCGAGGTATTTTCCAAGATAGATCTGAGATCTGAGTATCACAAGATAAAAATAAAGCCTGAAGATATTGCTAAAACTGCTTTCACCACTAGGTATGGCCTATATGAGTACTTAGTCATGTCCTTTGGGTTGACCAATGCTCCAGCTCACTTCATGTACCTGATGAACTCCGTATTCATGCTTGAGCTAGACAAGTTTGTAGTGGTATTCATTGATGATATTCTGATATATTCCAAGAATCCACAAGAACATGTTGAACACCACAGAGTAGTGTTGGGCCGTTTGAGAGACCATCAGCTATATGCAAAGTTCAGTAAATGTGAGTTCTGGCTAGACAGAGTTCCATTTCTGGGTCATGTGTTATCGGCTAAAGGTGTAGCTGTGGATCCAGGCAAGGTACAAGAAATCCTTGAATGGAAGTCCCCAGGACTGTCCATCAAGTTCGCAGTTTTCTGGGTATGGCAGGTTATTACCGCAGGTTTATTCCAGACTTCTCCAAAATTGCCAAACCTATAACTGAGTTGTTAAAGAATGAAGTCAAGTTTGTCTGGTCAGATAAATGTGAAGAAGCTTTTCAGAAGCTAAAGGAATTCTTGACTACAGCTCTAGTCTTAGCCCAACCCAATATTGAGAAGCCGTTCGATGTGTATTGTGATGCTTCTGGTATCGGGATTGGTTGTGTTTTGATGCAAGAGGGCAGAGTAATAGCTTATGCATCCAGGCAGTTGAAGCGTCATGAAGAACACTATCCAACTCATGACTTAGAGTTAGCAGCAGTTGTCCATGCCTTAAAGATTTGGCGTCATTACCTCTTGGGCAACACATGTCACATATACACCGACCACAAGAGTCTGAAATATATTTTCACTCAGTCAGAGCTGAATATGTGACAACGGAGATGGTCAGAGCTAATCAAAGACTATGATCTTGAAGTGCATTACCATCCCAGAAAGGCAAATGTTGTAGCTGATGCTCTTAGTCGGAAGGTTCGTTGCAACTGTACCACTGTCAGACCAGTAGATCTTGCTCTCTATTCCGAGTTAGAAAAACTGGGTATTCAGATGATCACTCAGGGCAGTTTGTCTAATATATCAGTTCAGTCATCTATCGAAGAACAGATTGTAGCTGCTCAGAAAGAAAACAAGGGTATTGTTCACCTCAAAGAGAAACCCAAGGTAGACAAAGCTTCTTGCTTCCGAGTTGAAAGACAGACTGGTCGTTCCGAAGAATCCTGAGTTGAGAAAGCAAATTCTTGATGAAGCTCATCTTACCCCGTTTGCGATTCATCCGGGGAGTACAAAAATGTACCAGGATCTTAGGCAAAGATTCTGGTGGACTAAGATGAAGATTTAAATTGCAAAGTATGTAGCCAGATGTGATACTTGTCAGAAAGTCAAAGCCATTCATCTTAAGTCAGCTGGTGAACTGCAGCCATTGCCAATTCCTGCTTGGAAATGGGAGGACATCAGTATGGACTTTATTGTTGGTTTGCCAAGAACATCCAAGGGCTACGACTCTATTTGGGTTATAGTAGATCATCTGACCAAGGTTTCACACTTTATACCAGTCAAGACCGTCTACCCGACATCAACATATGCCAAGATATACTTTCAGAGGATTATGAGTTTGCATGGAGTTCCGAAGACTATTGTCTCAGATAGGGGTACACAGTTTGTTTCATAATTTTGGGAAAGTCTACATGAGTCTCTAGGCACTAAACTCTTACACAGCACAGCTTACCATCCACAGACAGGGGGTCAGACTGAAAGAGTAAATCAGATATTAGAAGATATGCTCAGGGCATGTGCTCTTAACTTTCCATTTAAGTGGGATGAGTGCTTACCATTAGCGGAGTTCTCATACAACAATAGCTATCAAGAGAGTATCCGTATGGCACCATTTGAAGCTTTATATGGCAGAAGGTGTCAGACTCCTTTACATTGGTCTGAACCTGGTGAAAGATGGTTCTTTGGTGTCAATCTAGTTCAAGAGACCGAATAGAAAGTCAAACTCATACAAAGTAATCTGAAGATAGCACAATCCCGATAGAAAAGCTATGCAGACAAAAAGCGTAGGCCTTTGACGTTTGCCAAAGGAGATTTTGTGTATCTGAAGGTGTCACCCATCAAGGGTGTTTATCGTTTCGGGGTTAAAGGAAAACTTGCTCCCCGTTACATCGGACCATTTCAAGTCCTGGCCAAATGTGGCAAAGGGGCATATCGTATTCAACTACCAGCTCATCTGTCAGTGGTTCATAATGTGTTTCACATCTCTCAGCTGAAGAAGTGTCTGCGAGTTCCTGACCAAGTGATTGATGTTGAAGGGGTACAACTTAAGCCTGATATGACTTACTCAGAATATCCCATCAGAATTCTCGATCAGCGAGATAGAGTGACTCGACAACACACTAACAGGTTCAATAAAGTTCAATGGAGTCAGCATTCTGAGGAAGAAGCGACTTGGGAAACCGAAGAATTTCTGATAGAGCAGTTTCCTGAATTCTATGCAACCATACAGTCAGGACAGTGAAAGAGGTTGACAAATAGAACGTGTTCCTAGTTTTTGTAAAAAGTCTGTAATCTTTGTCCCCGTATCCCACAACTTTAGTAGTTGGTTTGGTTTGTGGTTAAATCTCGGGTCGAGATTTCTTTTAGGCGGAAAGGATGTAACACCTCAGGTGTTTACATGAATAAAATGTTGTCATGTCATCATAAGCATTTCATAGCATCATGTGCTAGCTCACCTTGAGATGCATTCACTAAAATAAGTTTAATTCCTAATATGTGAGCATCTTTGTTTTTATGCTTGTGATGCAACTCAAAAACCTAATTTAGAATGTCATTATGAAGTAACTTGTGTTCATTCCCATTTGACTAAAGTCATGTAAAGGCATGAATCCAAGTTCAACAAATCAAAAGAATATAAAATTTATTTAGCTTAAAAAAGGGAAAATCATTAAATTCCTATATAAGTTAATTAGCCCTTTCTAGTTAACTCAAAATCTATGCATAATTTGGGGTTGACCCTAAAATCTTTTTGGTAGATCTTGAGGAGAGGTACAACTTTGGTATTCAAAGTTTTCAAAGTTTCTGTACAAAATTTAAAGTAATTTTGAATTTACTCAAACCCTGGAAATGGTCACCTTTTGACTTTAAACTTGCATTTCAAAAAATATTTGAAATCTGAGTTTGAGATCTACATCAAAGTTGTAGAGAATTTCAAAATGAACATTTCATATATTGACCATTTTTCAAGTGTCAATGCAAAATCAAAAGTAATTTTGCTTTTACTGTAAAACCCTAACTCTGTCCCCTTTTCAAATTTCAAATTTGAAATCGGTTTGAACTGTTTTGATCAAATTGACCTATTTCCAGTTGAAATCAGCCAAAGAGTGTTAAAGCAAAGTTGTACAACTTTCCAAACTCTATATTTCATATTTTGACAAATCTTGAAGTGTAGTTCAATTTTCAAAAGTAATTTCGAAAATTCAGGGAAAGGGGAGAGAAGCAAGGAACAGTGCCATGGAGGGGAGCATCTGGAGCTCGGCCAGCGAGCAGCTTCCCCTGTGCAAAGTTCGCGCTGGGGCGCATGCGCTGTGCCAGCGAGCTACCTGCTAGCTTCGCGCGCGCATGCAATACCCCGCAACACTCTCCTTCGTCTCTCTCGTCCCTCAGAAGCGCCGCGTCTCGTCTTTCTCCTCCACTCGCTCGCCGCCGCCGTCTTTCCTCTGCTTAGCTACGCCGGCCGTGTGTAACAGCCTAAAAATTTCTCCAAAATAAAATAGGTGAAAGTGATTTAATTATGAATTTGTGAGCATTTAACCTAGGGGTTAAATAATTTTTATTGAATTAAAATAAAGGTGGCAACATGTTTTTGCATTCATGCTGGTGCATCATATTTATTAAAGTGATTGGTTTTTGCCAAAATTTGAAATGAATTCAAATTTCATTTGAAAAGGATTTGAAATGTTTTGGAAATAAAAAGAAAAGAGGTTTTTATTTCTTTCTCCTCTCTCCCTTGCTTCCGGCCCAAGCGGCCTGGCGGCCCAAGCCCGCCGGCGCCTCCCTCCCTTCTCTCCTTTCCTATTGGGCCGGCGCCCTCCTTCTTCCCTTCGCCCGCGCGGCCCGCAGGCCGGCCTAGCTCGGTGCCGCTGTGCAACCGCCGCCTTCCCCTCCGCGCGACGCCGCCCGAGCGCAACCGCCGCTGCCGCTCTCGCGTCCGGGTCTCGCGCGCGTCGTGCAGCGCCCGCTCCCACGTCCTCGCCTCCCCCTTCGTCGATATAGTGCGTGCGTCCGCGCCCCCGCTTCTCCTTTCCCGCTTTGCCTCCCTCGCGTCGCGCAGCAGAGCACGCGACCAGAGCTCCGCCACCATTGCCGAGCTTCCCGTCCGGCCGTGCCCGCCGTCGCCGACCCCGTCCTTCGCCTCGCCATGATCTGCATCGTGGTAACGGTGCCGCCGAACCCCTCCTTCCTTCCTCCCTTGAAATCGGTTGCCCTAACCGTCGGCGAACTCGTGCAGAGAGCTCCCGCCGGCCGTCGTCCGCCGTTCTTCGCCGTCCGCCGCCGTCAGAGCCTCCCCGTCCTTCCTTTCAGCGCGGTGAGAACCCCCTGGCGACCCGCTCCCTCTCTGTTCCCCTGGTCTGGCTCGGGGTGCCCCCTGCGCCCGAGTCCGCGAGCTCCCGTGACCCGGCCATGGCGCCTGCGCGCGCGACGTCGTGCGGAAGCCGCGACGTCACGGCCAGAGCCGCGCCCGGCGCGCCGTCGGCCCGCCCCGCGCGCACACCTCCCCCGTATCTAATCTGCGCCGTCCGACTCCGATCCGGCGGCTCAGATCTGCCGATAACCATTCGCCGGCCATTTTGCTTAAGAACCCCCGAAGAAGTCTTGAATCAACCCGCGCTCCACTCAGTACTATTCACTGAGTCTTTGTAAACTTCCGACCAGGCCCCTGCGTTTCTGTTGATTTGAGGCGAAGTCCAGCCGGCCGTGAATTCAATTTAAAATTCAGTTTAAATTCCGATTTAAATTCAAATGCATTTCTAGCTATTTACAGATTTGCCACTGCAATAAAACGCTTATAAAATCCACGTCTTAACTCCGTTTTGACCCGTTCAAGTTGCGTTAGGTTTGTAATTTAGTTTTCTATCTGTTTATGCCTCTGTTAGTCGGCTTAGATCAGTTTAGGTTTAGGGTTTTTGTTAATCTTGTTTAGGGCTTTAGAAACGCCGTTTCGACCGTAACTTTCACGTCGTAACTCCATTTTCGGTGAACCAAAACTTGTTGTGATCGTAGAAACGTGTCCTTCTGTTTTATCAAAGTTTTATTTCTGTTTATTACTGTTTGGTGTACTGTTCTAATTATAGCCCTGTTTGCATTGTATGTATGCGCCTGGAATGCGTGTTGATGTTGTGTTCGAGTAGACGGTGAGTCGGTGTGGTACGACCAGGACGCTTTTTTCGACGATCAGCAGGAGGACCAGTCTTTCAACAACCAAGGCAAGTTAGCATGGGATCTCCTTGTTACCTATTCACTTTACTATTAACTTACTCATTTATGCATGTGTCCAATTGAGCAACCTTAGAGACCCACTTAGCTTTGTTACCTGTGATGTTCTTGACTCCGTGGGATATATGCATATGGGTAGAATGCTATTGCTAACTGACTTATAACTGATCCAGTCCAATGATGAATGTTGTTCTCATGATGATGTGATGTTAATCGGTTAATAAAACTTGCTGTTAGCAAAAGCTGGGATTGACAGTGCTACCATGAGTGCTATATGGCTCTGGTTTTAGCTTAGTAAACTGGACCTTTTCTAACTTGTTAGCGGTGACCCAAAAGGGCGCAAAAGGGGCTTGCCACTTTGGGTGTAGGGCTGCTCCTGTTCCTATGTGTATAGCTGGGATGGCCTTGTGCCATAGGAAAGGGGGTTACTACATCTGCCTGCCAAGGAAACCTAGCGACCCTAACATGTTAGATGAACCAGCGAAAGGCTTCATAGTGTACCCTGCCGATCTACCTTGGAAGTGGATCAAGAGGTTGGCCGCCTCGGGCACAAGGGCAACACGGCTTGTGGGTAAAGATGCACAACCTCTGCAGAGTGTAAAACTGTTATAACAGCCGTGCTCACGGTCACGAGCGGCCCGGAAAACTAGCAGAACTATGATACTTGAATAAATGTTTCTCTATATTGATGGCACCCTATGATGTTATATTTTATCATTGATGGACAATATGTGTCATGGGTTAAGGGTTAAGCACAATATTCGTTTACCTACATGCTAAAACTTTGCCAACATAAAAGCTAATTGCAGTCAGACAGTGTCAGCCTTTTGAGCCTCATGAACCCTATGTTAGCTTGCTAAGTACGTGAAGTACTTACGCTTGTTGTTTATCTTCTTTTTGGTCAAAATCCAGGATGGGTAACAGATGAAGGTGGAGTTGGTGACTTCCCAGAGGACTTCTAGGCTAGTTGTTCCCCCAGTCAGCTTTCCTTGTGGAGTGGTCTTTGTTAGCAGTTCAGTTTTCTTTTGTTCCGCTTGATGTAAGACATGAGATGATACTATCGTTATGTAATAAACACTGTGATGATGCCACTTTTTGTAATTTGTCTAACTTATGTGTGTGATTGTTTCCTGGGCACACATGAGTATTCCGCCTCAGTTTTATCCTTAAAGTTGGGGTGTGACAAATTGGTATCAGAGCTTTGTTGACTGTAGGATGCAAGACTAGCTAGGAAATGGCCGTTCTAACACCTTTTTGTTACCTGTTCATGCTTATTTTGTTATCTTGTTATTTTATTAAAATTTATATGCTTCTTATTCTTATTCTATTATGTAAAACTAATTGTTTCCGCTTATCTTGTCTTTAACCATAACGTCAGGATGCCTCGCCTCAACGCTCGTGCGTATCGTGCCCTCTTCACCGCTAGCACCAGCCAGCCCCCTCACCTAGTGGTCAACATCTCCGACGGTGATGGCTCCTCCAGCTCCTCCAACACTGCTTTCATCGTGGAGGATGAAGAGCTGACCTCTACCCCGACCGTCTCTGGGGAGCTTGCAGCGCAACCCCCGCCCCCTGCACCAGTTCCTGAGGCGCCAGCTCCTAAGGTGCCAGTCCCTGAGACGCCAGTACTTGAGGCCCCTGCTCCGGAGGCACCCGCTCCTGTGGTGCCTGTCGCTCCACCAGCCGTGGAGGCCCCCGCCGCTCCAGCAGCTCCTGTAGCACCAGCCGCTCCAGCAGCTCCTGCAGCACCGGCCTTCGTACCAGTGTACCCCGTGGTGCACTCCCCTGCCGCTTCGTCTACTTCAGCACCAGCACCCCCTGCCTCTCCAGAAGTGCAGGTGGTGGATGAAGACCTCGGATGGACTCGTCGCTTCATATTCAAGAAGCCTGATGAGACAGCTTACTACCATAGTATGCTGGTTCGTCTACTGAATGAATACTACCCAGAGTTGGAGGCTAAGCTCCAGTATCACTGTGGCGAGTACACCCATCCCTTGGAGGCTACTTACTGGAAGTCCGACCTGATGGTTACAGGTTGGAATGATGTGGACCAAGGCCATGTCATAGAGTCTGTTCACAGGACCACCACCAAGCGTGATCATGCTCTAGCAAGCATGGAGGATGCTGCGCAGGATGCCTTCCTGCATTACCGTGGACTGCGCTTCCAGTCCATGAGGGCGGACCGCTACCGCTACCTGCCCCACAGTGACCTGGAGGGCTCGTGGCAGGCCCTGCTTTCACCGGTGGAGTACCCAGTTCTGGCCTCTACAGCCCAGCACGTCTACGAGGCGCAGAGGAAGGCTGACAGTGTGCAGGATGACCTACGCGCTTCTCAGAAGGTGATGAGGCGTCTGGAGCGTGAAGTGGACCATCTTCACGGCGAGTTGGGACTCCCGCCCGTCTACAAGAAGAGGTTCAGGGCCAATAATGCCCCCGGTGCAGCCCAGTAGATGTCTACCATGTTATGCTATCTCGTTTAGAAACGTTGTTTAAATTTCAGTGTGTGTCTGGTGAACCTTTAGTGTATGTGTTGCTTTTGTTGGTGATCTATGCTTGTTGGATCTTTGTTTGTGTGATGTGGAGAAGTATGGGTTATGTCTGTGCTTCTCCAAGTTTAAAACATCTTTCTGTGATGTATAAAGTGGTTTATCATATACCTATGTTGCTGTTTTCTGGAGCAGCCCGTGGTTATATCAGCATATCTCTTTATCTATGTTCCCAAAAATTATGAAATTTTTGTGGAAGTATCTAGACTGATGTATCTTTGAAACAAATCTGGAACCAAGTCCTTATCTGTTCGGATCTGTGAGATATGGCTGTTCAAATTTGATGTTTCTGCACTGTCTGTCACCCAGAATAGGTTCTGTTCAACGCTGTTTTCGACCCAGAATCTGGTCGAATCTGAAAATGTGTTCTGTATAAAACTTGTAGCTGGTTTCTTAAGCTTTCCAACGATGTCTGGTTCAACCCTGTTGGATTTGTGTAGGTTGAGTTATGTCAGTTTTAGTGCGCTGCTATTGATAAAGATGTGCCCAGAAATTTTCAGCAATGCTCGTTTATGTTTTAAAATAATTTCTATGATGGATATAAAGGTCTAACTCTTGCGCATTTGTTGGTGAGCAGATGGCAGCAAGGGGTGGACGCGGAAGGGGCCGTGGCCATGGGCGTGGTGCTCCTGTGGATCCGCCACCGCCACCGCCGCCAGTAACCATCGAGCAGCTGATGGGAATGCAGAATTAGCTGATGCAAGCCATGATGAACCGCCTGGATCAGGCGCCAGCTGCAGCACCCCCACCTCTCCAAGTCAGGGACCGTCGAGGAGAATTCCTGAAGGGCCACCCACCTGTATTCACCCATGCCTCTGAACCTTTGGAGGCAGATGACTGGCTTCGTGCAGTAGAGAAGCAGCTGAACATCGTCCAGTGCACTGATTATGAGAAAGTGCTCTACGCTTCTGGTCAACTGCAGGGAGCAGCCCAAGACTGGTGGGATGCATTCATGTTCGGTCGTCCTCAAGATGCTCCAGTTGTTACATGGCACGAGTTCAAGGAGAATTTCAGATCCTATCACATCCCTGAGGGCCTCGTGGAGCTGAAGCAAGAGGAGTTCCGCTCCTTGAAGCAGGGCTCTATGTCAGTGGCGGAGTACCGCGACAAGTTTGCTCAACTGTCGCGCTATGCCCCACAGGATGTGGCAGACGATAAGGACAAGCAGCGCCGTTTTCTGAAAGGGCTATATGATGGATTGCAGCTCCAGCTTATGTCAAAGACATATCCAAACTATCAGGCCCTGGTCAATAGGGCGATTGTTATTGACAACAAGCGGAAGGAGATGGAAGCAAAGAAGAGAAGCTTCCAAGGCCAGTCTTCGGGGAGCAACACTCGTCCCTAGACCAACCCCCAGCAAGGCTACCCCCAGAGGAACCAAGGCCTCTCCAACCAGTGGAACAGGGGACAGCACCCCTAGGGAAACCAGAACCAGCAGCGCCCTCCATACCAACAGCAGTCAGGTGGTCAGCGCTACCAGCAGCAGCCAGGAGGGCAGAGATTCCAGCAACAAGGCAGCCAAGCCTCACGCCAGGGAGCACCCAACTCCGCTCCCACAAAGAATGCAGCTCAGCAGAACCCCAATGCTTGTTACCGCTGCGGGGAGGTAGGACACTATGCTCACCAGTGTCCCAAGAAGCAGAACCCCCAGGCCCCACAGAACCAAGCAGGAGGTCAGAAGCAGAATGCTCGCCCACCTCATACTGGGCGGGTGAACCATGTGGCTGCCGATACTGCCCTGGATGCACCGGATGTCATGATGGGTACGTTCAGTATCAACTCAATCCCAGCAACCATACTTTTTTGATTCTGGTGCTTCGCATTCCTTCATTTCACAATCATTTGTTAGAATGCATGGTGTGCCTTTATGTGCAATGAAAGAAACAATCATAGTGAACTCTCCGGGGGGTAGTATGCCTGCAAATTTCTGGAGCCCCACCTCTAGTGTCAACTTAAGGGGGGTAGAATTTAAAGTAAAGCCTATAGTGCTGAGAACAGCAGTCATAGATCTCATCTTGGGTATGGACTGGATGAAGCAACATGGGGTTGTCATTCAGTGTCAAGAAAGATCAGTTGTTGTATCTACGCCTAAGGGAGACAGAATCTGTGTGGAAGTGGTGATGCAAGAGTAGCCTACTGCCACGATCAACCAGATGGATGCTAGTGGTGCAAATCAAGATCGGGTGGTGGACGAGTTCCCTGATGTCTTTCCTGATGATCTGCCAGGTATGCCACCTGATCGCGATGTTGAGTTCATTATTGAATTACTACCTGGAACTGCACCAATAGCTAAAAGACCTTATAGAATGGGGGTAAATGAATTAGAAGAGCTTAAGAAGCAACTTAAGGAGTTGTTAGAGAAGGGGTATATACGCCCCAGTGCTTCTCCTTGGGGAGCACCTGTGATCTTTGTGGATAAGAAAGATGGTAGCCAGAGGATGTGTGTGGACTATAGGTCCCTAAATGAGGTTACCATTAAAAACAAATACCCTCTGCCCAGGATAGATGATCTATTTGACCAGCTTGGAGGAGCATGTGTGTTCTCTAAGATAGATCTCAAATCTGGGTATCACCAGCTGAAAATCCGGAACTCGGACATTCCCAAGACCGCTTTCACATCGCGGTATCGATTGTATGAGTATACAGTGATGTCTTTTGGACTGACCAATGCCTCAGCCTACTTCATGTACCTGATGAATAAGGTGTTCATGGAGTATCTTGACAAGTTTGTGGTGGTGTTCATAGATGACATTCTAGTGTTCTCTAAAACAGAAGAGGAACATGCTGAACATCTGAGGATGGTTTTGCAGAAGTTGAGAGAGCATCAACTCTATGCCAAGAGGAGCAAATGTGAGTTTTGGCTGAAAGAAGTCTCTTTCTTGGGGCATGTAGTCTCTAATGGAGGTATATCCGTTGATCCTACCAAGGTGCAGGATGTGTTGGACTGGAACCCGCCAACCAATGCTAGCGAAATCCGAAGCTTTCTGGGTTTGGCCGGGTATTATAGAAGGTTCATTGAAGGATTCTCTAAGCTTGCAAAGCCTATGACGGCCTTGCTAGAAAAGAGTGCTAAGTTTGTGTGGTCTGATAAATGCCAGGCAAACTTTGAAGAGTTAAAGAAGAGATTAACCACAGCACCAGTCCTAGTTCTGCCAGACTTGAACAAAAGTTTCTCCATTTATTGTGATGCATCTCGTTTGGGACTTGGATGTGTTCTGATGCAAGAAGGAAGAGTAGTAGCCTATGCATCCAGACAGCTGAGAAAGCACGAGGTGAACTATCCAACCCATGATTTGGAGTTAGCAGCTGTGGTCCATGCTCTGAAAATATGGAGACATTATCTAGTTGGGCATAAGTGTGATGTGTACACAGATCATAAAAGTCTGAAGTACATATTTACTCAATCAGATCTGAATTTGAGGCAACGCCGTTAGTTAGAACTGATCAAAGACTATGACCTGGGGGTACATTATCACCCAGGAAAGGCCAATGTTGTGGCTGATGCCTTGAGCAGGAAAACCTATGCAAATGGTTTGCAAGTAGAATACATGTCAGCAGAGTTGAGAGCTGAAATGGCATATCTTAATCTATGTTTTGCAAACAATGTTGTGGAGATAACAGTTGAACCTACTTTGGAGAAAGAAATCCATGAGGGTCAACTGAAAGATGAGAAATTGCAAGAGATAGCAGAGAACATAGTGCTTGGAAAGGCACCAGGTTTCAGGATGGATGAAAATGGAACACTATGGTTTGGAAAAAGAATATGTGTGCCTGAAGTGAAAGCTATTCGTGATGCCATCTTGCGAGATGCGCATGAATCTGCCTACTCTATTCATCCCGGCAGTACCAAAATGTACTTAGATCTGAAAGAAAAGTACTGGTGGTATGGCTTGAAGCGAGATGTGGCAGAATATGTGGCCCTATGTGACACCTGTCAGAAGGTCAAGGCTGAACATCAGAGACCGGCAGGATTGTTGCAACCTATGCAGATACCCGAGTGGAAATGGGAAGAAGTGGGAATGGACTTTATCACTGGATTACCCCGCACACAAAGAGGCTATGACTCTATATGGGTAATAGTCGACCGTCTCACTAAGGTCGCTCACTTCCTACCAGTTAAGACCACTTATAGTGGGACAAGGTTAGCAGAGCTATACATGGAGAGAATTGTGTCTCTACATGGTGTTCCGAAGAAAATAGTGTCTGACAGAGGAACACAATTCACATCTCATTTTTGGCATCAGATACACCAATCGTTGGGAACTAAGCTGAATTTCAGTTCTGCATATCACCCGCAAACGGATGGGCAGACTGAAAGGATAAACCAGATCTTGGAGGATATGTTGAGGGCACGTGCCCTTCAGCATGGGACTAGTTGGGATAAAAGCCTGTCATATGCTGAATTCTCCTACAATAACAGTCATCAGAAGAGTCTCAAAATGGCTCCTTTTGAAGCTTTGTATGGGAGAAAGTGTAGAACTCCTTTGTTCTGGAATCAGACAGGAGAAACTCAAGTGTTCGGACCAGATGTTCTTCGGTATGCTGAAGAACAAGTGAGAGTGATCCGGGATAACTTGAGGATATCTCAGTCCCGACAAAAGAGTTATGCGAATACTCGCAGGAGGGACTTAGTTTTCAAAGTGGGAGACTATGTGTACTTGAAGGTATCACCCATGAGAAGTGTAAAGAGGTTCCACATGAAAGGGAAGTTGGCACCCAGATACATAGGTCCTTTCCGGATCTTGGCCAGACGTGGAGAAGTGGCCTATCAGCTTGAGCTACCTGAGAGTCTATTAGGCGTTCATGATGTGTTCCATGTCTCTCAGCTGAAGAAATGTCTGAGGGTGCCTGAAGAGCAAGTTCCCCTGGAAGAGATCAAGATAGGAGAAGATCTCACTTATGAAGAGTACCCTATCAAGATCTTAGAGACAGCAGAAAGAGTTACCAGGAGCCGAGTTATCAAGATGTGCAAAGTTCAGTGGAACAGATATACACAAGAAGAGGCTACCTGGGAAAGAGAAGAAGATCTTCGGAAATCCTATCCGCAGTTGTTTGAGTAAGCTCCAGTCGTCGAATCTCGAGGACGAGATTCATCTTAAGGGGGGTAGAGTTGTAACACCCTAAAAATTTCTCCAAAATAAAATAGGTGAAAGTGATTTAATTATGAATTTGTGAGCATTTAACCTAGGGGTTAAATAATTTTTAATGAATTAAAATAAAGGTGGCAACATGTTTTTGCATTCATGCTGGTGCATCATATTTATTGAAGTGATTGGTTTTTGCCAAAATTTGAAATGAATTCAAATTTCATTTGAAAAGGATTTGAAATGTTTTGGAAATAAAAAGAAAAGAGGTTTTTCTTTCTTTCTCCTCTCTCCCTTGCTTCCGGCCCAAGCGGCCTGGCGGCCCAAGCCCGCCGGCGCCTCCCTCCCTTCTCTCCATTCCTGTTGGGCCGGCGCCCTCCTTCTTCCCTTCGCCCGCGCGGCTCGCTGGCCGGCCCAGCTCGGCGCCACTGTGCAACCGCCGCCTTCCCCTCCGCGCGACGCCGCCCGAGCGCAACCGCCGCTGCCGCTCTCGCGTCCGGGTCTCGCGCGCGTCGTGCAGCGCCCGCTCCCACGTCCTCGCCTCCCCCTTCGTCGATATAGCGCGTGCGTCCGCGCCCCCGCTTCTCCTTTCCCGCTTTGCCTCCCTCGCGTCGCGCAGCAGAGCACGCGACCAGAGCTCCGCCGCCATTGCCGAGCTTGCCGTCCGGCCGTGCCCGCCGTCGCTGACCCCGTCCTTCGCCTCGCCGTGATCCGCATCGTGGTAACGGTGCCGCCGAACCCCTCCTTCCTTCCTCCCTTGAACTCGGTTGCCCTAACCGTCGGCGAACTCGTGCAGAGAGCTCACGCCGGCCGCCGTCCGCCGCCGTCAGAGCCTCCCCATCCTTTGTTTCAGCGCGGTGAGAACCCCCTAGCGACCCGCTCCCTCTCTGTTCCCCTGGTCTGGCTCGGGGTGCCCCCTGTGCCCGAGTCCGCGAGCTCCCATGACCCGGCCATGGCGCCTGCGCGCGACGTCGTGTGGAAGCCGCGACGTCACGGCCAGAGCCGCGCCCGGCGCGCCGTCGGCCCGCCCCGCGCGCACACCTCCCCCGTATCTAATCTGCGCCGTCCGACTCCGATCCGGTGGTTCAGATCGGCCGATACCCATTCGCCGGCCATTTTGCTTAAGAACCCCCGAAGAAGCCTTGAATCAACCCGCGCTCCATTTAGTACTATTCACTGAGTCTTTGTAAACTTCCGACCAGGCCCCTGCGTTTCTGTTGATTTGAGGCGCACTCCAGTCGGCCGTGAATTCAATTTAAAATTCAGTTTAAATTCCGATTTAAATTCAAATGCATTTCTAGCTATTTACAGATTTGACACTGCAATAAAACGCTTATAAAATCCACGTCTTAACTCCGTT
This sequence comes from Coix lacryma-jobi var. lacryma-jobi, assembly GCA_009763385.1. NCBI lineage: Eukaryota > Viridiplantae > Streptophyta > Magnoliopsida > Poales > Poaceae > Coix > Coix lacryma-jobi. Next base: position 65,038,261 of record CM019828.1, read on the forward strand.
TTGAGCCGTTCAAGTTGCGTTAGGTTCGTAATTTAGTTTTCTATCTGTTTATGCCTCTGTTAGTCGGCTTAGATCAGTTTAGCTTCAGGGTTTATGTTAATCTTGTTTAGGGCTTTAGAAACGCCGTTTCGACCGTAACTTTCACGTCGTAACTCCGTTTTCGGTGAACCAAAACTTGTTGTGATCGTAGAAACGCGTCCTTCTGTTTTATCAAAGTTTTATTTCTGTTTATTACTATTTGGTGTACTGTTCTAATTATAGCCCTGTTTGCATTGTATGTATGCACCTGGAATGCGTGTTGATGTTGTGTTCGAGTAGACGGTGAGTCGGTGTGGTACGACCAGGACCCTTCTTTCGACGATCAGCAGGAGGACCAGTCTTTCAACAACCAAGGCAAGTTAGCATGGGATCTCCTTGTTACCTATTCACTTTACTATTAACTTACTCATTTATGCATGTGTCCAATTGAGCAACCTTAGAGACCCACTTAGCTTTGTTACCTGTGATGTTCTTGACTCCGTGGGATATATGCATATGGGTAGAATGCTAGTGCTAACTGACTTATAACTGATCCAGTTCAATGATGAATGTTGTTCTCATGATGATGTGATGTTAAACGGTTAATAAAACTTGCTGTTAGCAAAAGCTGGGATTGACAGTGCTACCATGAGTGCTATATGGCTCTGGTTTTAGCTTAGTAAACTGGACCTTTTCTAACTTGTTAGCGGTGACCCGAAAGGGCGCAAAAGGGGCTTGCCACTTTGGGTGTAGGGCTGCTCCTGTTCCTATGTGTATAGCTGCAATGGCCTTGTGCCATAGGAAAGGGGGTTACTACATCTGCCTGCCAAGGAAACCTAGCAACCCTAACATGTTAGACGAACCAGCGAAAGGCTTCATAGTGTACCCTGCCGATCTACCTTGGAAGTGGATCAAGAGGTTGGCCGCCTCGGGCACAAGGGCAACACGGCTTGTGGGTAAAGATGCACAACCTCTGCAGAGTGTAAAACTGTTATAACAGCCGTGCTCACGGTCACGAGCGGCCCGGAAAACTAGCAGAACTATGATACTTGAATAAATGTTTCTCTATATTGATGGCACCCTATGATGTTATATTTTATCATTGATGGACAATATGGATCATGGGTTAAGGGTTAAGCACAATATTCGTTTACCTAAATGCTAAAACTTTGCCAACATAAAAGCTAACTGCAGTCAGACAGTGTCAGCCTTTTGAGCCTCATGAACCCTATGTTAGCTTGCTAAGTACGTGAAGTACATACGCTTGTTGTTTATCTTCTTTTTGGTCAAAATCCCGGATGGGTAACAAATGAAGGTGGAGTTGGTGACTTCCCAGAGGACTTCTAGGCTAGTTGTTCCCCCAGTCAGCTTTCCCTGTGGAGTGGCCTTTGTTGGCAGTTCAATTTTCTTTTGTTCTGCTTGGTGTAAGACATGAGATGATACTATCGTTATGTAATAAACACTATGATGATGCCACTTTTTGTAATTTGTCTAACTTATGTGTGTGATTGTTTCCTGGGCACACATGAGTATTCTGCCTCAGTTTTATCCTTAAAGTTGGGGTGTGACACCATGTGAGAGCTCGTCCGCTCCGTTTGATTGCACCAACAAGCTCGCCTCGTCGTTGCGGAGCTATAGAGCTAGGTCGCAGCCCCTCTCTCCCCCGCAATAGCCCGGCGTAACCATCATCTTCGTCTCCGGTCCCGGACGCCGCCATCGACGCCGTCACCGCGGTCAGCGAACTCGGAATCCGTTCGTCCTCACCTGAGCCTCGTTCTCGCTTTCTCATCCCTTCCTGATGCTCTAACACCAGGTCCTTGACCTTTTCTCCCTCTGTCGCAGCCGGAACAGACCGTCGCCGTCGAGCCGCACCGCTGGAACTCGCCGTCGTCGTCGTCCTCACTGTTCGGAGCCGCGTCAGCCTCGGAGATCTAGCCCGCTAGAGTCGTGGTGAGCCTCTAGTGCTGATGCGCACGTCCGCGGGCTCGGTAGAGCTCCCAGTTGGCCGGCGTGCCGCCGCCGTGCCGCCGCGTCCGCCGGTGTCATCGTCGGAGTAGAGAGAGAGGTCGAGGGAGGGAGTTTGAGGTTTCAACAGAGCCATGAGGGCAAGGGGAAGGTGCTGAGCCGGTTGGTTTGGCTGGAGGAGGTCCCGTTGCTCCGGCGTGCGCGAGCCGAGCTCGTCGCCGTCAGCCGCGGAGTCAGGGACTTGTCGATTGGAATTCGACTAAACCCGAGGGCCTAGGTGCAAAGTCCATGACTCAGTTGAATAGTGCTCAACAGTGTCAAGGGCTTAGTTGTAGTTTGGTTAAAGCCGGAGGGTTTTTCTGCAAAACCGGCTGTGCAACGCGGGCAGGCCAGAGTTGGACCGGTTTGCGTGCGAGTTGGGCCGAGCTGGGCGGTTTCGGCCTAACAGGGTTGTTTTTATTTAAGTACATTAATCTATTTTTGTTTATGTGAATGCAAATGCCGATTTTGTTAATTTAGGATGAATTAATCTGTTGAGCCAAAAATCATGGAAAAATTTGTACATGTTCTCTGAGATGTGTAGTTTTTATGAAAAATATAATGTATGCATGTTTCTGTGTACTGATCTGCAGTAAAAATTGTGCCTTTTAATTCTTGAATAATTGTTCAATGATTTTTATAAAATTGAGTTTAACTCCAAAAATGCTGAAATTTATTTTGTGCACTGTTTGGAACATAACCAATCTGTGTAAAAAGTTTGAACTAGTTTGAGCATAGTTTGCTTCACAACTTAATTTCATGCTAATTAAATTGCTTTCTTTATGAATAAGTAATGTTGTAAAACATGAAAACCTAAGTTTCTTTATGGAAGATTTGAAGGTTAAGTTAAGTGAATTATCTTGATCTGCTGAGTGAATTGTCTTGATCTGCTGCTTGATGAAGGCAAGCGTCACTCATGTAAACCATGTATGTTTATGCAAGTTGGTTTTGTTGGCTTGCAACTTTACCGTGAGGGAAAGTTGTTACAAGTCAAATGTTTATAACTTAGTAGTTTTCCATCTTTACCATGATCATGACATGAGCATCTCATCAAGCATGCACTCTTTTATCGTGTAGTTTCCAAAGGGGTCGATTGTCCGGACGAGGTTGGTACAGGGAGTTCGGAGTGTCCTGTTGATCCGGAATATCAGGAGTTCCTGACTTTTTCGGTCAACGAAGGCAAGCCCCGGTTCATTTAACCATTTCCTTGGATTTACAATTACACTTACTTTCGATAACCTGATGCATTAGATGTTTATCAAATAAATGCTTTAAACCTGTTGATGCATGATCAACCTTGTTATCGATATATCATTCCTTGATACCTGCTTTATGCAAATGATAGAAATGCTTAGCCTTGCTTTATGAAGCTTTTGATAAATATTTTTGATACTTATCGTTTTGGAATGATAATGAGAAAGAATGATGGTTAAGACCAGCCGGGCACATGCATCGAACCATGGGTTGGTGTAGGGTGACCCGGATGTGTCGGGTTAGGGTTAACCGTTGTTGGCCTGCTAGATTGAGAAACTGTGAAGTACCGATCATATGCTACGGTAAGCCCTACTTTGGTGGTTCTTAGATGAGAACGGCTACTCGCGCACTGGGAGTGGAGAGATGGCGGGAGTACTAGCTACCCTCATGGGTTAAAGTCCCGGATTGGAGGTGTACGAGCACTCTCGGGTGGTGCGGACCCGGTCTTGTTTGGAGGATCCGAGGTTCGGGTTGATATATGTGTGATCGGGGGTCTACATATATCCTATGATCGTGGAAAACTCCAAGATCTGGTTTAATCGGTTCGAATCGTCGTGCTCCTCGGTTAAGGAGACTCAATCTTTCGACCCGCATCGTAGAATAAAATGGAACTTGTTTAAGAAAGAATGATAATGATATTTCACTAGTGTTCACTTTCAGTTCTTAACATGTACTTAAATGATTAAGTAAAATTTGGATCTAGGATTACTTTAGTAAGCTTTTATGCAAATGAAAAGTACTGTTGAGCCTACCCAAACCAGCATACCTGTTCCTTCTCCTTTCTTGTCGGGTAAGCCTTGTTGAGTACCTTTGTACTCAGGGTTGTTAACCCCTGTTGCAGGTGACATTCACGAGCAGCCTTGCTTTGAGGCTTGTTGCGTGACCGTCATTGAGGAGGACGTGTCCGGGGAGGAGTAATGCAACCCTTAGGCGGGGTTGTTTGTGTAAAATACAGTTATATTATTGTTGCTTCCACTACCTAGAGTGAAGTTTGAAACTCTGGTTTGTAATAACGACGCGAGTTTGAACAACTGGTTTGTAAAACTTATGGTGTAATACTTCCGCACTTTTATCTCTGATGTATATTATTTGTGAAATGTTGTAATACTGCATTGACTCTTGCAATGATCCTGGGAGTGTAAGGAAACATGGACAAGTCGGGTTACCCGATGACACGTGATGGGTCTTTTGGGTTATTGGGCACAATGTATGACTGTCTGAGGTCTGTAGGACAAGGACGGGTACACGTGGGCCTTAATAATTCAGGTGGTTCCGTCACAAAGTTTTACATTTTCCTTACAGCAACATGATACTAGTTGGGTATGAAAATTAGTTTCACAAACCTTTAATCCATATAACACTAGTTCTCATGATTGCAAGAAAATGAGCATGAAACATGATTACGTGATGATAACATGAAAAAGTAATTAAACAATAGGTTTTAATACATTTCCTTGCTAGAGCACGTTGAAGCAAACAAAACTAGAATTACATGTTTAGGAAGCACTTAGCATACCCAAACAAAACTGCATACAAAACAGGCTCAAGCAGCAAGTTTTATTGTTTCTTTAGGTGGAGCATTTCAAACAAAACTAATTCAATTGGCTTCACCCAAAGGGAGTTTCTTAGTTCAAGGCATTGAATTACAACATAGCATAGTTTTGCCACACAAGCAGGATAACATCACACCAGCCATTTAGTTACTACAAGGTATTTCAACATAGGGGCAAATTTTAACAGTTAGAAGCTTGTTGTCTAACCACTCTTCTAGCATACCGGAAGCCAAGCAAGATATCACACAGTCACGATGAGCAAGGCCACACACATCCATGATGAGCTAGCAGGGTCATCTAAACAACATGTTACAAGTACTTACTTCTAGTCTAAACAAGCAATCACTTATCTAGACGACATGGAAACACTCATATAAAACCTTGCACACTACCTGAAGGACCGAGAAGCAACCAGAAAGCGACCAGAGGGGGGGTGAATGGGAGCTTCAAAATTTCCTTTCGGAAACTAGTAGCCACTGTCCCGAGAATCACCCCAAAAGACAAACCCTAGAGCTTGCTAATGTCCACAACCCTAGATGTAGGGTGGATGCTTCCAAGAAGCACAGCGGGACACTACACAACTCTAGAAAGCCTATGCAAAAGACGGAAACCGAATCCGTCAACGAACGGGCGAACCGCGAACGAAAACGCGCAAAACAAACTCGACCGGACTCTGGCCAGCGTCCGGTCAGTAGGGACCGGACGCGTCCAGTCACCAAAATACCACTCGGGAACCTCTCTGGAACTGACCAGACTCTGGGAGAGAGAGCGTTCGGTGGCTTCCCCTGCGTCTGGTCACAAGTGGCAAACCCTGATGAACAGGACTACCGTCGAGTCCGGTCACACAAGGAAGCCAGCGTCCGGTCAGGAGCAAAATGAACACGCTGACCGTTCAATGACCGGACGCACGGAGTCAGCGTCCGGTCACCCCGAGCCCAGCGTCCGGTCACCCCGCGATTGCACTGTTCGTGCACCGATTCGACTCTAACTCATCCAAGACGAATCCTCTAGGGATCAAACTTGGTGAGAAGAGTCAAAAGGAGTATAGTGAGCTATCCCTAAGAGATCATGGCTCGAACCTATCTCCAAATCGATGAATCGAAGAATTTCGGGGGAAGGGAGAAAACTTGACCTGAAACGAAAAATCGATCGATCTCCTAGACTGTGAGGTTAGAGGTTAATTCCTTCGGTGGAAAGAAGTGCCTCACGATCTAGAACAACTTGGTTCAAACGGATTCGCAAACGATGAACCGAGCAAAGAGATCAAATGACGGGAAAATCGTGGAGAAAAAGGATTCCGCGAAGAACACAACCAAAACGCGAATCGACACCACGATCTTGCAGCCCAAGCGCAAACACACGCTACAACAAGGAGGTTACGGCCTCCTTTCCTCAAAATCAACAATACACAGAGGTGAGTCTCTCTGCGGATCTCAGCTAGCTACAGCAGGGGATGGGAGAGCAGGAAACCCTAAGTGCGAAAGAGCAAATGACTAAGATAGATAGGGAGGAGGGTGTCTCCCTCTACTTATCCTAATTCTAACCTAAGTCTAATTCCTACTCTACCCCTCACTATTCTAAATACAGAGTGAACCAGCTAAACCCTAGGGTTATTCTGGACCAACTCGGTGGTAGGTGTATCCGACGGCCACGCCCGCTCGATTCGAAGCATTGCCTCGACGCAACCTCCAGATCGCCGCCACGTGCCGCCCTCGCTCTGCACCCCCGGTTTTGTGGCCCAAACCGGGAAACCAGCCTTTTCCAGCCAACCCCCGGTTTTGAGGCCCAAACCGGGAAACCAGCCCACCAGCTTCTGAGTTTTGAGGCCAAACTCAGCAAACCCTCAGCGCCCAGGTTTTGAGGCCCAAACCTGGAAACCCTCCTCAGCCCGAGTTTTGTGGCCAAACTCGGAAACCCTCAGCCCGAGTTTTGTGGCCAAACTCGGAAACCGTCCACGCCCAGGTTTTGAGGCCCAAACCTGGAAACCGTCCATCCGATGGTTTTTCTCTGGCTCTACCACCAAACCGACGTCGTAGATGGGATGCACCTCCCGTGCACCCCGTCCACCGACACGTGTCCCTGAGTCCACGACTTAGGCAACACATGACCGCACTTCTTCACTTGTCGTCGTCACAGGCTGCCAGCCACCACAGCTGATCCTCGGGCCTCTGGTCCCTCAGTCCAAGCCTCACGTCCGCCCTTCACCGCTCGGTACCTCGGCATGGCACGTCCGCCGCACGGCACGCCCATCCTTCGTCGCACCCGGTCCATCGGCACGGCACGTCTCAACTTGACCTTCACCTCGCTGTTGATCACTGTATCCGTGCTCGACACCTGCACAACATAAGCCAAAGAACATGCGCATCATCCCAGTTGACAATCACTCATCACTCAGAGACCCGGCATACACCCATGTATCCGCACTACCAAACATCATGACATGACAATTATTACATCTAATTCACGGCAACATACCTCATCAAACAGAAAATTCATTTCTAACTTTTACAAGCAAGCTAGCACATCATATTGAAGCACTAGTTCACAACAACTTTATCATTATAGGAACAAGGGTGGGGAAGCATTTGTATGCTAAAACAAATATCAAGTTTTATGGTTACATTAGTCACACTTGACAACAAGTTATTTATTATTAGAACAAAGGTGAGAGAAGCATGTTCATGGGCAATGCACGACAAGATGTATGCTCATCCTATACGTCCTCACAATTTGCCAACCTGAGGTAGCAATCACGTTCTAGGTCGGTGGCATAAAACGCGCTCTCGATATAACTAGTCGTCAACTATGCTTACGCATTCGAGGTTACCGTACCTACAGAAAATCTCATTTCAGCCCATTCCCACAACAGATATAAATACATTGCAGGAATTTAAATCTAGATACTATCTTAGGTGCATACCCAGTATACACGTAAGTAGTGTATGCACCCATCAGAAAAGTATTACTCCCACAATTAAATACCTTCACCCGCATTCGTGTGCTTACGAGTATAGGTTCCAGTACCAAACTAGCTCTTCCCTAGACCAACAGTTGTTTGGTCATGCTCTCACAACTCACACTTACCTGAGCGTAGGTGCGATGTTGCATAAAATAAATTCAACTACCCCACATATATGAGTACATCATATGTGAGGGCTACCTCCAACATTAGACCACAGGGTAGCATAGTGCGGTCATCTACACGTACCTTTTGAGTCAACGTGTCGTTGCAAGGAAGCAAAACCCCCAAAGTTAGTATTACTTAACTAAGCCACCTGAAAGTCCTAAGTTGGGCATAACTGGAGGTTGTCGCTAGCACATAGTTTACAAATTAGGTTTTGACAAACTTGCCTACTAGCTAAATATTTTTAGATAAAATAGGCTTTTTAAAACAAAACTTTGTTTCAAAACCATGCACATGACAGTATTATGCTTAACCTTGCTCTGATGCCAGCTGTAACGGAACTGACCAATTTATAAGAGCACTAGTGCGAAAACCTCTGCCGGAGCAGCTGAATTGGCACACTTGAGCCCATATAAACCCGGTAGTCCAGAAATCTCGAAGGATTTCAAACTTTTCCAACATATCAACCAAGATCGCATGGTCAAGCAAATACAAATTATGTCCACGGAGCTTTGCAGCGGAAATAATATTACAATAGAGTTCACAAATAATGATACAAGTTGAGTTCCACTTAATTTAGAGGAACAACATAGCTTTGAAATAAATACCATAACATAAGTTGAAATACATTGCTAGCTTGAGTGACATCCTCCAACAACAGCATAAGAGAAGAAGTATGGAACTGCCGAGCCCACCGGCACTGGCCATCACCTTTCGGCAGGCCTAACCTTCACCTGCAACAAGGTGGGATAAACCCTGAGTACTCGAATGTACTCAGCTAGACTTACCCGTCATAAACTAGAAATAAAGTGACACCAAGGAGTATGCAAGGCTGATATAAGAGTGGAGCTGGTATGACACACAGCTTCGTGGCTTCGGCAGATGCATGGGACTCGAGAACCGGCCAGAAAAATGTGCGGCTTCGCGATCGGAACGAGTTATCCTTCCAGCTAAATGTGGGGCATGCGTTCAACATGACAAGAGGTCCATCATAAGATGATACTGGTTTCCGAGCGACACGGCAAGAAATACTGTAATCCGAGACTACAGGAATCTGCCGGTCTCCATATTCACAACACTCGGTTATTTCACATTTTGGCAATTTCTCGCTAAAAGATCAAGTAACCACCTATTGCTCGCGGGTAACATGAAGGTTGCCCGACTTCTACCGGTCTAAGCATGGCTAAGCATAAAAGTCGAGCCTAGACCTAGCAGAGTAACAAGGGAGTATATCTCAAATATTCAAGGTAGGGATAAGTAATGCAACAACAGTTTCACACAACTCCTATAACTTAATGCAACAATCATTACTCAATTACATTTATAAAAGGAGTGGATAGGAGACTTAGAATGCTCCAGGGTTTGCCTGGGAACAACACTTAAGCTTAGATGGCACCACTTCGGAAACATCACCGCTCCAGCAACTTGTGGGGTTCGCCAACACCATCATCTCCAGGTGATCACCAAACCATCATCCTGAGGTCTGGCTCCATCACGACGTCCTTCGCTTGACGTTCTTCCATCTAGCGAACCTAGATATGAGATGCACAATGCATATGTATGAATGCTCCCGAAGTAATATATTGATCACATAGCACAAGCAACCACTAACAAGCACTTAGCACAAAATTCATGCAAATAATTAAGATAACTTAGCACACACCAAAGCACACAACAACCAACAGGTTATGCACACTTTTAAATTGACCACTAAGTTCACCTAATCAACTTAAGCCAAGTTAAGCAATCAAACACAAACACTCAGATTTAGACAGCAGGACAGCAGTCCACTCTTTTACCTGTAACTCAAGCTACAGATCTCTAAACAAGGTGAGATAAGGCTTTCTGGAAAGCTAACTCAATTGTCTACAACTTTGTTATTCACCATAAGAGCAAATTCTGAAGGATCGAAAGAGCTACCAGAAAGCGACCAGAGGGGGGGTGAATGGAGCTTCAAATTTTCCTTTTGGAAACTTGTTGCCACTGTCCCGAGAATCAACCCCAAAAGCAAACTTAGAGCTTGCAAGTGTCCACGACCCTAGATGTAGGGTGGATGCTTCCGAGAAGCACAGCGGGACACTACACAACCCTAAAAACCCAACGCAAAAGATGGAAACCAAATCCGTCAACGATCGAACAAACCGCGAACGTAACAGCGCGAAACAGTATTGACCGGACTCACTGGTGCGTCCGGTCAGTAGGCACCGGACGCGTCCGGTCACTCAAAAGACGATTTGGAACCTTGCTGGATTGGACCGGACTCTGATTGACAGAGCGTCCGGTCTTAGCCTGTGCGTCCGGTCACTTAAGAACAAGAGCGATGAACAGTGTCTCCAAAGCGTCCGGTCAAGCACCGGGTGTTGCGTCCGGTCAAGGAGAGAAACTAAACAGTGAAGTGTTCAACGACTGGACTCACCCCTAGCGTCCAGTCAGCTCGAGCCGAGCATCCGGTCACCCCGAAAACCTGCTGTTCGTCCACCGATTTGACTCGATCTCACCTAAAACGAATCCTCTCGGGATCTAACTTGGTGAGAGGAGTCACACGGAGGATAGTGAGCTATCTCTAAGAGATCATGGCTCGAACCTATCTCCAAATCGATGAATCGAAGAAGTTTGGGGGAAAGAAGAAAAACTTGACCCGAAACAAAAATCAACTGATCTACTAGCTCGTGAGGTTAGAGGTGAATTCCTTCGGTGCAAAGAAGTGCCTCGCGATCTAGAACGACTTGGTTCAAACAGATTTGCAAACAACGCTCCAAGCAAAGAGATCGATCGATGGGAAAAACGTGGAGAAGAGCAAACCGCGAAGAATACAATCAAAACACGAATCACAACCACGAATTTGCAACCGTGTGGCTACCACACGCTACAACAGTGAGTTTACGGTCTCACTTCCTCAAAATCTCATGGGCACAGAGGTATTGTTCTCTTCTTTGTGGATCTCAGTTCGCTACAGCAGGGGAGTGGGAGAGCACGAAATCCTAGAAGCAAAAGAACAAATGACTGAGATGGATGGGGAGGTGGGTGTCTCCCCCTACTTATCCTAATTCTAACTATACCTAATTCCCACTCTACCCCTAACTACTTACAGAGCGAACCAGCTAAACCCTAAGGTTATTCTGGACCAACTCGATGGTAGGTGGTGATCCGACGGCCACGCCAGCACAACTCGTAGCGTTGCCTCGACGCAACCTCCCGATTGCCGCCACGTGCCGCCACCGCTCTACGTCCTCTTCTGGACTCCGCCCCCGGTTTTGAGGCCCAAACCGGGAAACCAGCCTTCACAGCCAACCCCCGGTTTTGAGGCCCAAACCGGGAAACCAGCCCACCAGCGCCTGAGTTTTGTGGCCCAAACTCAGCAAACCCGTAGCACCTTGGTTTTGAGGCACAAACCTGGAAACCGTCCTCAGCCCGAGTTTTGTGGCCAAACTCGAAAACCATCCGCGCCTAGGTTTTGAGGCCCAAACGTGGAAACTGTCCATCCGATGGTTTTTCTCTGGCTCTACCACCAAACCAAAGCTGTAGAGGGGATGCACCGCCCGTGCACCCCGTCCACCGACATGTGTCCCCAAGTCCACGACTCAGGCAACACATGACCGCAAGTCTTCGCTCGTCGCTGTCCCAGGCTGTCAGCCTCCACAGCTGATCCTCGGGCCACCGGTCCCTCAGTCCAAGCCTCACGTCCGCCCTTCGCCACTCTCGGTCCATCGGCACGGCACGTCTCTACTTGACCTTAACCTTGCCTCTAATCACTGTATCCGTGCTCGACACCTACACAACACAAGCCAAAGAACATGCGCATCATCCCAGTTGACAATCACTCATCACTCAGAGACTCGGTATACACCCATGTATCCGCAATCTCCCCCTTGATGAGTGCATTGTCAACTACCAACACAAATGATAATAGAAATAGAAGGAGGAAGAAGGAGAAGAGAGACCTCGACCAAATGACCCAAAAGCATAGGAAAGCCGAAGAAGGTGAAGTGGAAAGAGCAAAACAACTTAGTTCCCAAAGACATGGGAAACGGCTCGACGCAACCAAGCAAAGCAAAGCTAGTCCTCAAGAAGAGGTAGAACGGGCTCAATACCGCTAGCAAATGCCAAATTAAAAATCAAAGCAAAATGCTAGCCCCTCAAGATAGAGGCACAGAGGCTCAACACAACTAGCAAGAAAGCTCGACATCGACTGAAAAGTTTGATACCAACTGAACCCAACTGAAACAAAGATGCGACTGCTAGTCCCTCAAGATAGAGGCAAAAGCTCAACACAACTAGCAAAGCGCTCCGAACCAATTGGAAATTTCAAAAATTCAGTTCAGCACGAGCAGACTCCCCCTTGCATTGTGCACACAACCGCCAACATGGGAGACATGATTTGTCCAAATTTTCTCCCCCTTAGTTGAAAATGCACCATCAAGCAAAAGGAACTGAAAACGATTTTCTCCTCCTCAGAAAATGCACCATCAAAAAGTGCCAACAAGAGAAGTTCCCCCTTCCAAAATGCATATGAGTCAAGATGCAAGTTAGCAGCTTCAGGAATATAGTCGAGAAAACGCAAGGATGCTCTAAACAATATAGCTCCAACAACTCACTGAAAAGCATACAAGCTAGCGAAGGCTCAAACTGATCATTAAATACGAAATGAGAGCACAGTGAGCAGTTTTTAGCCAAAAAGTATTCACCATTCAAATAGCACACAACATGTATAGACACGAAATTAGGCAAGTGCTAAACATGTATACAAGGTGAACTACCCCTATGACAGTTCAATCATCACGCTATAGAATGAAATATATCTTGTGTAACCAAATTTTATCGGAGTTGCAGCGGTTAAGATTACACAAGTTAAAATTTCAGCATGTGATTGCGAGAGGTTGAATGCTTGTCATTGCCTAACTTTCCAACTGTGCGAAGCCTATGCAGAAGCAATCAGAAGCTTAAAGCAACAGTTTCGGTCATACACTACACAGCTCAAGTTTAACTCAAAGTGCAATGAGAAACAGTCTCGAAACTGTGATGTGTTGACAAGCAATCCCATCTCGATCTTTTCAATTCACTTAAAACTTGGTTCAGATTTTATTAACAGAATATGAACAGACCAAGCAAGTGACAGACTCAGAACTAGAGACATAGCAACCTAGCATATATGAAAAACACGAGTGAATTCTACACATCCTACACATGCTAGATGCATATCTCAATGGTGAACATTTTCAAAATTTAAGGTCATTAAGCAGGTTCACCATTCAAAATAGCTCGGCTCACAACATGTATTAATGATCGGAAGGAGCATAAGCTACAAGCATCAACAGAAGCATCGGAGCATACTACATAGAACATAATCACATTCTAAAGATTATATACATGAAGCTCAGAATGTAAAAGCGTATGCTGAAATGCAAAGAAAACAAGGCAAACGAGAAAATAGTCAGTCTATGATACAAGATTCAAAATGTTTCCCCCATCTAAAAGGGGAAACACACACCAAGCTCACCCCTCAACCGATTAAAGGTTGATTCGTCCAAAGGCTTGGTGAAAATATCAGCCAACTGATGATGAGTATCGACATGGCGAAGGTCGATATCACCCTTCTCATAGTGGTCTCGCAGAAAATGAAAGCGCACATCAATGTGTTTGGTCTTCGAGTGAAGCACGGGGTTCGTAGCAACGCTAATCGCACTCGTGCTGTCACAAAGCAAAGGAACACGAGAAAAACTCAGACCAAAATCACGCAAAGTGGCCATCATCCAAAGCAACTGGGAACAGCAGCTAGCCGCAGCAACATACTCAGCCTCCGTGGTAGACTAGGCGACACTAGACTGCTTGCGAGAAGACCACGATACAAGAGAAGAACCGATAAATTGGCAAGTCCCAGAAGTGGACTTGCGCTCAATGCGACAACCAGCAAAATCGGCATCGGAATAACCGCAGAGGGAGAGGGTGGAGGAAGCTGAATACCAAATCCCGAACTCAGGTCTGAAACGAAGGTACCTGAAAATGCGTTTGACCGCCTGACGGTGAGAAGTGCGTGGCGACGCCTGAAAGCGCGCGCACAGGCACACTGCGAACTGGATGTCCGGGCGTGTCGCCGTCAGGTAGAGCAGTGACCCGATCATGCTTCGGTACTCCTTCTGGTCCACAGCTTCTCCATCCTTGTTTGCATCTAGGGCCGTCGTGGTCGACATGGGTGTTGGAAGAGGCTTGGCCTCACCCATATCGAACCTCTTTAGCAAGTCCTTGGTATACTTGCCCTGGTGCACAAACGTCCCTTCTCGGGATTGCTTAATTTGCAATCCGAGAAAGAAAGTCAGCTCGCCCATCATACTCATCTCGAACTCCCTGCTCATAGTATCTGCAAACTTGGCAACCAAAGCGTGAGAAGAACTACCGAAAATGATATCATCCACGTAAATCTGGACCAAGAGAGTGTCTTTGCCTTGCTTGAGGACAAAAAGAGTTTTATCCACACATCCCATTTTAAAACCCTTAGCAAGCAAAAAGGTTTTCAACCTATCGTACCAGGCTCTAGGGACTTGTTTCAAACCATATAAAGCTTTGTGGAGTTTGAAGACATGGTTTGGAAACTTGGGATTTTCAAAATCGGGGGGTTGTTCAACATAAACCTCTTCTTCTATGTAGCCGTTTAAGAAGGCACTCTTGACATCCATTTGAAAAAGTTTGAAACCTTTGGATGCGGCAAAAGCCAAGAGTATCCTAATAGCCTCCAAACGAGCTACAGGAGCAAAAGTCTCCTCATAGTCTATCCCCTCCTTCTGACTATAGCCCTTCGCTACAAGCCTGACCTTGTTTCTAACAACGTGGCCATCCTCTCCTTTCTTGTTTTTGAAAACCCATTTTGTCCCAATAGGCTTACAGTCTGGAGGAGGTGGAACTAAAACCCAAACCCGATTTCGCTCAAAGTTCTCTAACTCCTCATGCATGGTATTGACCCAATCCGGATCCGTCAAGGCGTGTCCAACATCTCGGGGCTCAAAATCAGCAACAAAAGCAGAATGAGCAAAGTGAGAGATTTGAGACCTGGACCGAGTGACCCGTTCATCAATGTTGCCGATCATCTGCTGAGGGGGGTGTTGGTGCTGGATGTGTCGTGGCGCCTCCCGTGCAGACGTGATCTCCCCCTCAACAGCAGCTGGTGCCTCCCCGGGTACAAAAGGTACCGCTCGGGGTGGCGGATCCCATGGCCCCCAGGAAGAAGACGTGTCGGGGCCGTGAGTCGTCGTAGAAGCCGCTCCTTGCGGCACGGTAGGTGGAGGGGGTGCTGGATCATCCATACCTTCAGCACCCTCGTCCTCATCATCAAAAAGAGGCTCACCAACCTCATGATCACCTGCACGCTCAAAATGAGAAGAAGGACAAACCATGGTCTCGTTGAAGGTGACATCGGATGTCTCCATGACTCGGTTAGTGTCAAGGTTAAGTACACGATAAGCACGAGTGTGAGTGCCATAACCCAAAAACACACTGTTAGTAGAATGAGACTCAAACTTGTCCAAGTTGCCCTTTTTGAGTATAAAACAATGGCAACCAAAAACTCGAAAATAACTCACCTTGGGCAGTTTTCCAAAACGCAACTCATAAGAAGTCTTTTTCAAGAAAGCTCGGAGAAAAATGCGATTGGAAATGTAGCATGCAGTGCTCATAGCTTCGGCCCAATATCGCCTAGGAGTCCTATGCTCATCGAGCATTGTCCTGGCCATCTCTACAAGGGTCTGATTCTTCCTCTCTACAACACCATTTTGGGGCGGTGTGTAAGGAGAAGAAAACTGATGCTCTAAACCCAAAGAGTTACAAAATTTCTCAAAATCCGAATTCTTGAATTCGGAACCATTATCACTCCTAATAGCTCGCATCGAGTTCAAAAGGAACTCGTTCTGAAGTTGTAAAATCAGATTGCGAGCAA
This sequence comes from Coix lacryma-jobi var. lacryma-jobi, assembly GCA_009763385.1. Lineage (NCBI taxonomy): Eukaryota > Viridiplantae > Streptophyta > Magnoliopsida > Poales > Poaceae > Coix > Coix lacryma-jobi. The sequence goes on from CM019828.1 coordinate 65,054,138, forward strand.
AGGAGAAAGTCTCGGTCTTCTCAGCTAAAAAGAAGACCCACGAATATCTCGAAAAGTCATCAACAACAACAAGCACATACCACTTCCCCCCAACCGAGCTCACCCGAGCCGGACCAACAAGGTCCATGTGCAAAAGCTCTCCAGGGCGCTTGGTCATGACCTGAGTCACTGGGTGGTGGGGAGCGGCAACCATTTTCCCATGTCTACAAGAATGGCAAACAAGATCCTTCTCCATGCATAACTTGGGCAATCCTCGGATTAGGCCAAGTCAACTAAGCCTTGCAAGCAAGTCGAAGCTCAAATGTCATAGTGTCCTATGCCACTTCCAAAGATTAGAGGAGGAAGGTCCAGCCACCAGACAACGAGAAGTGCCAAAAGACTCTGAGAAATCCGCATGAAAGACTTTCCCAAAGGGTGAAATCACACAAACAAGATTGCCCTGGGGATCCAAAATACGACTGAGATTCGGTTTAAAACGAATCTCATAGTCATCACCAAAGAGTTGCGAAACAGAAAGAAGGTTAAAATGCAAGTTAGAATCAAGAGCAACATCGCGCAACACAAAGTGCTCATTAACTCGCACAGACCCACGAGACAACACTTTACCTTTGCTATTGTCGCCGAAGGTGATAAACTCCTTTCCGGCAACTGGACTAAGTCTGGAGAACCACTTGGCGTTTCCGGTCATGTGTCTCGAGCAACCGGAATCCACCAACCAAACGTCCTCCAATCGTTTTACCTACATCAATAAAAAGACATAGGGTGAGCATACGGTCCAACACTGGGGTTAGTGAAGTAGGGAGAATACCAGTGTTGGGTCGGCTGCTCAAAAGAACGGTTAGCAGAAAAACCATTCCTAGCACGCCTACGGGGAAAGCGATCACCACGCTGAGGAAAACGTGGTCCACTGGGGAAGGAGCGCTCACCGTGATACTCAAAACGCGGTGGAGAAAAGCGCTCAACTACAAAGCCATCGCCACGGGGTCCATAGCCTACAACTGCAGGCTCCCGTCGGGCACGTCCTCTCCGCTGCCTAGGCCTGGGAACTTGAGGTTCTGGACCTTTGGGCCTAGCAGCTCTCCTTGGAGCTCTCCTCTGAACATTCGGCACATGTACATCATGGAAAGGATGGTACATGTCCGGGTTATTCATCTCCCTAGCATGGCGCGCCTCTCTCTTGCGCCGAAAGCAGAACTCACTCAAGTGTCCATCTCTCCCACAGTGCTCACAATGGTACCTCACCGCTCTCAAAGGGGGTTGTTGGTACTCACGGTAGTGGGTGTGGATCACTTTGCCCTTTTGTGGCATAAACTCCTCCTGGATGGGTGGCATGGTGTCAAGTTTGTTCTTGAGATGGTTTGGTTTTGGAGCCCATGATTGTTTCTTTGGTGGAGCTCTCGGAGGTTCAACAAAGACCCCATCCTTGGTGTTAGGCTTGAGAGGCTCTTTGAGTGGAATCTTGGTAAGCTTAGGAGTAGTGGTGGAGTTGGGCTTCTCACATGGGTTCAGACCACTCGACTCTCCAATCTTGCCCAAAGATGACATATCAACACCCGGAGCAAAACCTACAGCAGGACCTCCAGCAGCTCGCTTGAATTGGGAGATCATCATCCCGAGCTGTGGCTCACCACTAGACACCCATGACAAGATGGTCCGAAGGTATGTGTTTTCTTCCTCGGTTTGCATCTTGTCATGCTTCACGTTTGCGATCTCCATCTCCAAACCCTCACAAAGAACACACCTAGCCACACATGTGCTACCTGAGTTGGCCTCTTCAAGAGACACAATCTTGGCATTCTTCTCTGCCAACTCAGATTGCAAGACAGGACAAGTCTTGCACGCACCCAACAGCATGGGTCTAGCCCGGAGCTCATCCACCTCTCCTACCAATGCAACATACTTACCTCTCAAAGTGAGAAGGTCAGTCATGTGCTTGGTGCACATCTCACACTCCTCCTCCTCAGTGACAACAGCGGTGGACTTGACAGATTCAAGTTCCTTCACCGTATCCTCCCACTTCTGCCTAAACTCCTTGCGCTCTCTAGCGGCATGCCTAAGCAACTTGTCTTGACTAAGCAAGGCGGCAGTAGGCTTCTCGACCTCAGCAGAAAGCTCGTCGTGGGTGAGAGATACCTGAGAGGTGTCGTCGTCGTCGTCGTCATTCCGAGGGGTGTCCTCCAGCTTGTCGTCGACCTCATCACCAAGGGCCATGGTGCAGAGCCCGTCGTCGTTGGTGAAGAAGTAGAGACACTTCAGCTTGTCCTCGATCTCTTCTCGGACTCGTCATCGCTTGAGCAAGCGGAGTCGTCATCCGAGCCGTTGACGTCGCTGAGCGTGGCGAAGAACGCACGCTGCTCAGCCTGGGCCTTCTCCAAGTACTTCTTCTTGATGTACTCCTTGTCGAAGCCGCCCCTCCGCTTGTGCCTCGCGGGGACGTACTTCTCCTTGTGCTTGCCAGAGTCGTACTTGTGCCCATGATCGCCCTTCCCAGATGTGTGCTTCTTCTTGGGACAGTTGGCGATGAAGTGGTCGGGGTCGCCGCACTCAAAGCATCCTAAGCGTCCTCCTCCGCGGCGATGGTTCATGCGGTTTTTGTGGAACCGCGAGAACCGGTTGGCGAGCATCGCCAACTCGTCATCCCCCAAAGACTCCAGCTGGTCCTCTGTGATAGAGAAGAGTGAAGAAAGTGCAAATCCCCCAGAGGGGTTAGCTGAAGAGCCAGAAAGCAAAGCCATCAACGGGCCAGAAGGATTTTCATAAGAAGCCCTCGCCATGGCATCGATCTCACTGGACTTGAGCTTACTGAAGAGCTCGTCGCACGTGAGGGTCTCATAGTTAGGCGATTCGATGATCGCCTGAACCTTGGAATCCCACACCGACCGATCGAGAGTATGCAAAAGCTTCAAAGATCTCTCATGATCGTCGAAAGGCAACAGCTCCTTGTTAGCCCTCATCCTGTTGACAATCACCTGAAAGCGAGCAAATAAACTTTCTATGCTCTCGCCAGGCATATGTCGAAAGTTCTCATACTCTCGCTTGAACGACTCGTAGAGACAGGTTTTGACTTGAGAGGTTCCCTCATGGAAACGCATGAGGGTAGCCCAAATCTCCCGAGCCGTAGCGAGGTGAGAAACGCGATCAAACTCACTCATGCTCAGTCATGAGAAAAGAGCATTACGGGCTCGGCTATTGGCATCATGCTCATCGATCTGAAGCTGAGAGACACGAGCAGCCAAGACCACGTAATCGACAGAGTTGCAAATATCCCAGATGGAAGCACCCAAACTCTGCAGATAGGCCGACATGCGTATCTTCCAATAGGCATAGTTCGTCCCATCGAAAAACGGCGGTTTGCCCACGCCGCGATCCATGTCGCCTTCTGTGGATCTAGAACCGGCTAAGGTGAAAGATCCTTAACCTGCTCCGATACCAATTGAAGGACTGAAAGAGCGACCAGAAAGCGACCAGAGGGGGGGGTGAAGGGGAGCTTCAAATTTTCCTTTCGGAAACTTGTTGCCACTCTCCCGAGAATCAACCCCAAAAGCAAACTTAGAGCTTGCAAGTGTCCACGACCCTAGATGTAGGGTGGATGCTTCCGAGAAGCACAGCAGGACACTACACGACCCTAAAAACCCAACGCAAAAGATGGAAACCAAATCCGTCAACGATCGAACAAACCACGAACGGAACAACGCGAAACAGTATTGACCGGACTCACTGGTGCAACCGGTCAGTAGGCACCGAACGCGTCCGGTCAGTCAAAAGCCGATTTGGAACCTTACTGGATTGGACCGGACTCTGGTTGACAGAGCGTCCGGTGTTAGCCTGTGCGTCCGGTCACTTAAGAACAATAGCGATGAACAGTGTCTCCGTAGCGTCCGGTCAAGCACCGGGTGGAGCGTCTGGTCAAGGAGCGAAACTGAACAGTGAAGTGTTCAAGGACCGGACTCACCCCCAGTGTCCGGTCAGCTCGAGCCGAGCGTCCAGTCACCCCGAAATCCTGCTGTTCGTCCACCGATTTGACTCGATCTCACCTAAAACGAATCCTCTCGGGATCTAACTTGGTGAGAGGAGTCACAAGGAGGATAGTGAGCTATCTCTAAGAGATCATGGCTCGAACCTATCTCCAAATCGATGAATCGAAGAAGTTTGGGGGAAAGAAGAAAAACTTGACCCGAAACGAAAATCAACCGATCTACTAGCTCGTGAGGTTAGAGGTGAATTCCTTCGGTGGAAAGAAGTGCCTCACGATCTAGAATGACTTGGTTCAAACGGATTTGCAAACAACGCTCCAAGCAAAGAGATCGATCGACGGGAAAAACGTGGAGAAAAGCAACCCACGAAGAATACAATCAAAACACGAATCACAACCACGAATTTGCAACCGTGTGGCTACCACACGCTACAACAGTGAGATTACTGTCTCACTTCCTCAAAATCTCATGGACACAGAGGTATTGTTCTCTTCTCTATGGATCTCTGTTCACTACAGCAGGGGAGTGGGAGAGCAGGAAATCCTAGAAGCAAAAGAGCAAATGACTGAGATGGATGGGGAGGTGGGTGTCTCCCCCTACTTATCCTAATTCTAACTATACCTAATTCCCACTCTACCCCTAACTACTTACAGAGCGAACCAGCTAAACCCTAAGGTTATTCTGGACCAACTCGATGGTAGATGGTGATCCGACGGCCACGCCCGTACAACTCGTAGCGTTGCATCGACGCAACCTCCCGATTGCCGCCACGTGCCGCCACCGCTCTACGTCCTCTTCCGGACTCCGCCCCCGGTTTTGAGGCCCAAACCGGGAAACCAGCCTTCACAGCCAACCCCCGGTTTTGAGGCCCAAACCGGTAAACCAGCCCACTAGCGCCTGAGTTTTGTAGCCCAAACTCAGCAAACCCGTAGCACCTTGGTTTTGAGGCACAAACCTGGAAACCGTCCTCAGCCCGAGTTTTGTGGCCAAACTCGGAAACCATCCGCGCCCAGGTTTTGAGGCCCAAACGTGGAAACTATCCATCCGATGGTTTTTCTCTGGCTCTACCACCAAACCGAAGCTGTAGAGGGGATGCACCGCCCGTGCACCCCGTCCACCGACACGTGTCCCCAAGTCCACGACTCAGGCAACACATGACCGCAAGTCTTCGCTCGTCGCTGTCCCAGGCTGTCAGCCACCACAGCTGATCCTCGGGCCACCGGTCCCCCAGTCCAAGCCTCACGTCCGCCCTTCGCTCTCGGTCCATCGGCACGGCACGTCTCTACTTGACCTTAACCTTGCCTCTAATCACTGTATCCGTGCTCGACACCTACACAACACAAGCCAAAGAACATGTGCATCATCCCAGTTGACAATCACTCATCACTCAGAGACTCGGCATACACCCATGTATCCTCAAATTCAAAGGTTATATAGCTCAAAGGCAGATAACAATGCAGCTCTATCCAGCTGTTGGACAGCAGGACAGACAGAGCTTCAGAGAAGCATAACTCAAGATACAAACATCACATGAGTATGCAGTTAGACATTCTAGAAATCTTACAAGATTATGTAAATCTTTCTTATTGTTAGCTCAAGGTTAATCAATCATTAACAAGGTCAAAAAACATGATTAGTGCAGCTCTGTCCACACTTGGACAGAACTAGCCACACATCAACAACAGTAACTTAGGACAACCATAACTAAAGATCTATAATACCTGGGAACTTGCTCATAGACTCTTTAGAAATATTATTAAGTTGTATACAAATAATCTATAATCATCTCAAGATGATTCACATGTTAACAAGGGCTAATTAGTATAAATAGGCTTCTCTGTCCAGACTTGGACAGATTTAGCCATCTGTACTAAAACAGTCATAACTCAAGTTATATAACTCCAATGAACAAGAGCTAAGATAATTTAGAAATATTATGAAAAGTACTACAACTCTTCTGTTAACATCAACACATGCTTCACAAGTTAAATTAGCCAAACAGTTCACTTTATCAGACCTGCACTGAAAACCTGCAAATCCTGACAGTGAACTTCTAAAAACTATAACTCCTAAACCACTTGGCCTAAAATCATGAAATTTCATGACAAGCAAGATATAGGAATTATCTACAACTTTTGTATAGACTACATCTACAGAAAACATGATTATCAACATGAACTAATTACCACCACAGAAACTATACATGCAGCCATTTCAGCAAAACTAGACATACACACAACAGCTAAGTAATTAAATCACAACTTGAGCTACACAACTCTAAATGACACACAACAAGACATTTTGGAAAGCTTATGAAATTTACTACAAATAATCTTTAAACATCTCAGCATGATTCGCTAGTTAACATGGTGAAACAACTGCATTCACAGAATCTGATCTAGGCATAAACAGAGAGCACCCATTTCTGAAACTGAAATTTGAACAGCCATACCTCATAATCTATTTGACCAAAAACCATGAAACTTTAACACAAGCTAGATATGTAAGTTATCTACGACTTTGCTATAGACAAGTTTCATAGAAAACATCATTTACAAGGGGTAACTATTTAAGCCCTATAAACTGTCCAGAATATCTCGAAATGGATAATAGAGAGATGATAATTCTAAAACTCTATGCTTTGCATAACAACTGGCCAGAATAAAATTATCTAAGCTACCACAACACAATAGAAAGGCAGTGGAACCACCATTTCTATTTGTACATGCAACCATTTATCACAGATCATTTTAATTCATTTAATAAGCTGAGAACAAGATAAATTCATAACTAATTCATACATGTACCAGAACTCCTGAAATTTTTATCACAGCTCACATGACACATGAAAAGCCTACCATAAAAATTGCACTGCAAACTAAGCAATACAACAACAGGTATTATTTTCTCCCTATTTAAACCTATTTAACACAAACCAATCATAACAGCAGAAACTTTGCACTAACACATATCATTTTATACATTCACTGGACAGAGCTTTTCACAGGGATTCCAAAAAGTCCTCACTTTCAATTTTTGGACAAACATACAATTTACCACACATTTTACAACTTCTACTCAGATTTGCTAATTAATTAAAAACGTGAATAAAAACACATTTTGCATCTGGAACCCCTGGATCTGCACAAATCATTAAAGGACTTGTTAGTAAATCTAATGAGTCATGTAGCTTTGCACAAAAATACCTATAAAAGAGTTTCAGCTTTACTAGATGGTCCTTACCATGGTTTTCACGGGAGAAGCATGGGAAGACGGAGGGGATGGCCGCCTGGCTGCTGCCTAGGGTTTGGGGCAGCTGGCTGCTGGAGAGGGCGCCGGCCTGCGGCCCTCTGCTGTTGCCGCTGGCTGGCTGCTGCCGCTCAGCAGGGAAGGGCGCGGCCAGGAGGAGCGCGGCCTTTGGCCTCGCGCAGCCGGGAGCGGCACCGGCGGGGTCGCGGCTTCGGGCTTGCGCGCAGAGAAGTGGAGAAAGGGGCTGGGGCGACCACGGAGGAGGAGGAGAAGGGCGCTGCCCTGCTGCAGCTGCTTACCGGCATGCCCTTATGGCCGACGAGGAGGAGAAGAGCCATGGCTGGTTCTGCTCTGGAACGGGGAGGAGCAGAGGAAAGGAGAGGTCGGGCTCGCTCTCTCCCCTTTTTTTCGCGTGATGTGGAGAACGGGGAGGAGACCACGGGCTCGCCCCTTTTATTCACGCAAGAGCTTGGCATTTTTGTTTTAGAATTTCTTTCCAAAAATGGCAAGTTTCCGGAAACTTTCGGTCAAACTCCGAAATTGTGAACACTCCTCAAACGGACTACGATTTTGACGAAACTAATTTTGTTGTCGTCGTCTCGACGAGTACTCCGACTTTCGTTACAGGCGCTCGGTCAAATTCCCAATGGTTTGCCCGGTAACGACCGTCGACGGCAGCTTCGTGGCGACCGAAATTCTAATTTTGTAGTACAGACATAACCAATTTCCGGAACCTGAAATCCGCGTTGTACTTCATCTTGCGAGCACTTGTTCGCTATTTTCGGCACCGATCCAGGTCTCGGCCATAAAACAAAATTTGTTCCTCTCGATTCGTACTACAACTTTCGTTTAAGGCACACTGACATGCGAACAACTGAAAATAGCGTTCAACGCCGGTCAAAGCACTCACCTGGTAGGATCCGGATTAGGGTTTCTCGTCGGTCGGGATATTTTCCGGTCGTCTGCTCAACACGGAACATTCATAACTTTGGATCGTGAGTCCATATATTGTTGACCGGACATAATTGCAATACTTGGTTGAACTCAAACGATTTTCTTCAGTTAATCGGCCATTACAGGCAAAGCTGTGACTCGTCATTTCATGTAACTTTTTGATTCCAAACTTCACGAAACTTTTTCACCAGGCACTGTAGACAGGAACTGAGGCGGGGCACATGAAAAATCTAGGTTTAGCATAAATCCCGAATATTCATAAATTGGCAATCATTACTAACTGGCTCTATTAATTATTTCCTGAATAATTCAAACTGGAGTTCCATCTCTGAGATTGATCCCAAAACCTCTGTCATCACTGACCACACTTGAATTTAGTTCTTCATCATCGCTTGATATATCATGTCCGTGCTCAACTGACTGCTCGACTGACAGCGAACACCTGGGGTGTTACAATCTCCCTTTTCATTATTCATCTCCACATGAGAAACTAGGGTTCAAATGTAGAAGTAGAGGTCCCTCTAGATGAATCTCTTCTAGTTCATCTAGATTTAGATCTAGTTCGTCTAATTCTAGTTCTAGTTATCTAGTTCATCTAGTTGTAATTAGAGATCCAATTCGAAAGAGGAGAAAGAGAGATCAGAGAGGAGCGATGCTCTAATCCCAGAGGAGTCTTCAGAGATTAGGTATGCTTTTCTATCTTTTCTTATAAGACTTGTGCTTTAATATATTTATCTTCTCTAATTACTTTATGCTTTATTATATGATTAGTATAGTTGTTATATCTTGGCATGGAATCTTTGTTCGTATTGAGTGCTCTAGTTATCCTAGGTAATTAGAGTAGTAATCGATAGATTAGACATGGTGTTTAGTCTATAGGTTACCTGAGGTTGCGCTCAATCCCACGGAATAGTTGTGGTAGCCCCAGGGGTGACAGCTCTGTTAGGCCTTTGTAGTCCACCACGTTCGGATTGATGTTTCGTAGAGCTTTTGGCAGCCTTCTCCCAACTACCTTTTTCCCAGTCTTCTTTGAGAGTTGGAAAGGACCTGTTGCTCCAAAGTGCGAAGGTGTATAACTGCTATATCTTTTCATCTTTGTTGCCTTAGAACCCAAGTAATAGAGAAGTATATAGGAACCTTGATCTCTCCCGTTATCCTCCAACTATAGTTATCTTTTATGTGCATTCATTCATATTCATATCATATATCATTCACTCCTGCTTTAATCTATTTAGTACTCTGAGTTATTAGATGCATGATAGTGAATTATCAGATTCTTGACCCTAGCTTCCCTGTGGTAAAATATAAATAACGATCCTGGAATACTCCAGGTAAAATGCTACAATGGTGTTCTGTGCGCTTGCGGAATCTTTCATATTCTATTTGCACTAACAAACGTCAACAAGCATTTTTGGCGCCGTTGCCGGGGAAGCAATTGGTGTAAAGATTTTGATAATGATCTTGATGTCTGCAAATTAGTGTACCACTAGCTTTAGTAGGATTACCCCTTGTTCTGTTGAGTGTGGAATAGGCAGGACATCAGATGCCATTTCGACCATATGGCAAGATTCCACAAGAATGAAGAACCCAGGGTGCCTGAAGATTCAAAATCCATCATTAGCTTTGGAACCCTGTCATCTCACAGGTTTATGTATACATAAATATTATCTATTCTAACCATGTGTAGATTGGAGAAAAGGTCGCCGTCACAACAGTTCAACTCCCATCTTATATGACAGATATTTACGCTGCGCCACTCACATATCCCAGTTGTGAGTCATGATAAGTATGATCAAGGTGAGACAGTCTTGCTCATAGACTTTAAACTTTATAAGTAGTTATCTTTTTAATTTCTTGCATACCACTGCATGTTTACATTTAATAATTCATCCACCTCATTTAGTTTGTGTTTTCTCATATTAAGTCCATAACATGTTTAGTTCCTTGCATGCATTCATATCATCTGCATCTAAACGAAAAAAAATATTAAAAGAAAGAAAGAAAATAATATACTCCTCACTGTGATCACACTCTGTCATCTCTATTTGAATAAATCTCTTTTATGCTTTCATGCTACCTTTGTCTATGCTAGTATATTTTGGTTTGAAAGTACTTCAACTGGGTACTTTCATATGCTTTTTAAATTAAGCATGGTGCTTAGGTTAAATAGTTTACCTTAATCAAATTAGACACGTAGTTTGGTTTGATTATTGATCTGAAATTAGCTTGTGTAGACATTGGATATTTTGTTGGACTAACCCCTGCAGAGAACTCTAAATACATTTTGGGAAAGTCCTGAGATGAATTCACATCAGAGATGAAGCAAGGCATACGGTGAACTGCATAATGAAGACTCAGCTCATTCATCATGGATGATAGAACTGTGAGTATTAAAGTTTATTTTAATTTATCTTATACTGCAAGTATCTTGCCTTGAACCATGTTAAAATGCAGCCAACACATAAAATGCTAGTCTATGCTAAAGTAATCCTAAAATCATCTTTTCATTAGCATGGATGAATAACACATAAGTTGTGGATAACAACCCATGTTTCACATTCAGTACGATCCTTCGAGTGTATGTCCACTAACATTTTTTAGGAGATGAGATTTGCTTGTTCATGGTGTGAACTTAAAGATCCAAAACCCAACCCGTGAATAGACAAAACTCATCATCAGACAAGTCACAAGTGATGTCAAAGACAGCCAAGCTTTGAGCCATCCCAAGGCTTAAGCTAGGACACTGATGACGAGTAGGATGCAACTCAACTCGTATGAGTCAATCTATGCCTACACTCATCATTGTCAAAGGCATCAACACTGAGACCAACAACATATATCAAGACAAGCAGTGAAAGTTCTCCTCACTTCTAATCAATGCAACACAAGAGCTAGTTTGGGGGACGAGGTGGTACGACTTCAACAACAACAAGGTCTACAATTTCAACTCATGAACATGTTGTTGAAGAAATATCCACCTACTTCACAAGCTAGCTTGAGGGAGACACGATTTTGTTGTCCAGATCTGCTTCACGATCAAGGGTAGGAAGGAGAAATCCAGCTTCAAGACACTTTGACCTCCTACTCGCCACTTTGATTAGTACAAGCCACTAGACACTGCCCCAGCCAAGAAGAAGAATATGATCCATCACTCATTCTTGGAAGAACATTCTTGAATACCACCAAAGTTGTCATCTATGTCGGACCTGGAGACATCCACTTTTGGATCTTCGATCAAAAGGATTGCTGCTTCATCAACAACTACACCATTTATGAGCAGCCGGAGTAAACCAAGAGAAGAGGTTGACTCAGCCAACAAAGGAAGAACCAACCGCTAGGAATTGAGGGGGACATCATGAAGTATGAAGCCATTGCACTACAAGAATTCAGACATGGAGAGATAGTACTTGAACCTACAAATCAAGAGAATAGCTGACAAAGTCTCCATCATCTAAACCTGTTGAGAGCAAGACTCATCTGGCCCACTGTGAGATAAGCAAGAGAAGACAAACCACTCATGAACAACAACCAGCTAGACAAGAGAAGCTTCCACAAGATGGTTTGACACAATCACTCTTTAATGATAAAGTAACATTTCAAGGTAAGTGACCATCACTTTAAAACCTTCTCTTTAATTCTGGTATGCGCATAAATAAAGAACCAAACATGTTTAAGTTGCACCTCACTTCATCCAACCTAATCAACACAACATGTTCAGTTCTTTATTCTTTATTCATGGCTTTACTCTCTTGAATCTCACTATCTAAATGAGCTAAGATGTTATGCATCTAACCTTTGGAAGATTATATATCACAATCATGGAAAGATCGACACATAGATTATCTTTCCTTAGGTTATGCAATCTGATTTATTAAATATTTTATGATGCTATTTTCATGCTCATCTTTTGATCCTATCACTCATGTTAAGATTAAGGGAGAATTGGCCCTGGGACATTCCGAAAGGCCTAAATTGGCCGGTGCACACATCCACTTTCAATATTTGCCAGAAGACACTATGGTTTCGTGTAATTGGGCCAATAGACATCGACCCTCATCCAATATTTTTATAAAATAGATATAAAATTATATAAGTGCTAAAAAATTATAATATAATTTTTTCAACACTCTACATGATAAGAACTACATACTAAAAATATTATTTTGCGCTGAAATGATCATTTTGCCCCCACTTCATAAATAAACAAAGATAACCATGATTAATTAGTTAATTTATTTGTAATATATTAAAAATACTAACAAAATCACAGAATGCATACATCACCAAATCTTGTCTATCATAAAAATATCATATCAAAATAACAAAGTTTAATATATCAATTAAGCTCCACAAGAGATAAATCTATAATTCAGTCATGCTAAATATGTCACTATAAACTTTATTATTTTGAGCTAATATTTTTAGCATTGTCAAGATTTATTGATGTACGCATTCTATGATTTGTCCCAAGATTTGTAGTGACCTTCAATCATATAAGCAAATTAACCATGATTATCTTTGTTTATTTATGAAGTGGGGGCAAAATGATCATTTCAGCGCAAAATAATATTTTTAGTATGTAGTTCTTATCATGTAGATTGTCGAAAAAATTATATTATAATTTTTTGGCACTTATATAATTTTATATCTATTTTATAAAAATATTGGATGAGGGTCGATGTCTATTGGCCCAATTACAGGAAACCATAGTGTCTTCTGGCAAATATTGAAAGTGAATGTGTGCACCGGCCATTTTAGGCCTTTCGGAATATCCCAGGGCCAATTCTCCCTAAGATTAAATAGAACACATAAACAACAAGTTCATTTTGTTCAATGTGCCTAAGGTTAGAGAAGAATGAACAAAACTTTTGGTTCTGTTGGTGTTTTTCCACCAACAGAGCCCATGCACTTGATCTCTACCTTGTCTTTATGAGCAGGATACACTCTTGAGCAAAACATAGAGGAGTTTGTCAACTGCCAAATTCTACAGAGTGAAGGTCCTGGATCTATAAGAACATGCACACTAAGCAAGATGCTGCCAGCTTCCACAACTAATGCTTCACTTCAAATTGCTGGGCAAACGAAGAACATGAGTGACACCATATCAAGAGGTGTAGTTATCAAGGTCTACATATTAAATGATGCACCTCAGGAATGAACATGGTGAGAAGTCCTGTTCATAGGACTTAAAATATTGAACCCTCGCCGAAAAGGTAAAATTGGTAGTTATCCATATTTATCTTTTCTGCATTAGTTTATTTTTGCATGTTCAGTGTTCATCATCATCTCTCCATAGCATATTTACTCTTCTGCATTAGCATTGCATAAAAAAAGAAAATAAAAATGTTTTGCTTGTTGCATTGCATAATAAAACCTAAAGCCCCATGTGAATAATTTTGTGGTATGTAAAAACCCACATGAAATATTCACTATGGTGGCATAAAAATAAAAATAAATATGCATTCATTCTATTGCATTTTTTGCATCATAAAAAAATACAAAAATATTGAGAAAGAGATCTTACTAAAACTCTAGACAACTAAGGCTTAGGTCGCCAACCACTAATGCTTAATCTATTCCACAAGTTTTGTTGTCTATTTGTGTTTCACAGGATTAAAGACCAAGAAAAGCTGACGAGCAAGTGGATGTTCCATCCACTATGGAGCACTATTTCAACCATCAACATCAATTAATGCTCTGATAGAAGAACATTTTCACCACCAGTCCGCTACATTACAAGATCGAACGACTACGTCAATATTCAGCTTGGGGGAAAGCACCCCTGTATCCAGGAAAGTATATTTATCCTCTTAAGTTTTTCTTTCTATAAACAAAATTAAAATAAAAAAAATGTGAGCACATGAAGGCTCACCCTTAAAAATAAAAAGAACAAAAATATTCGGGCACATGAAGGCTCGATGCGATCAAAGGGATTAGCTTGGGGAGACGCACCCCCGTTATCTTCGTGATTCAGGTATGGCTTACTACTATCTTAATTTTTTAAGTAATAGGTTATAGTGTGTGTTAGATTCAATAAATAAAGCATGTCAAATCTGAAGAACTCTCTCCCTAATTTCTTAAAATGGAAATGATGAATAGTTGCTCTATCTAATTTGTTTCATGTACCTAGCCTTCAAAGCATGAGTTCTCCTGATTAATAATGATGCTTAAAAATAAAATTAAATATATGGGTAGCAAATGCTTGATTCAGAGTCTAGCTAATTGACAAATATGATATGTGATGATCTGAGCTACTGTTATCTTGTTCTAAAACAACACTAGAGTTTCGGAGAGTTTCCAATATTAATATGACTAATAATGGCATTGAGTTAAATTAAGCTTTGTTGACCCTATGAGAAGTTATCATGCTATTGAATTGAGATCACTTACACATTTCATCCATCCTCCGTATAAATGCTCATGATTATCTATTGTTATCCTCTCAAAAGTTTGTTGGAAGCATGTGGCTATTGAAAGAAAAGAGAGAAATATATATATATATATATATATATATTTATATCCGAGGAAATAAAAAGGGACAAGTGTCCGAAACCTCAAAAAGATAGATCCCGAGGAAATAAAAAGGGACAAGTGTCCGGAACCTCGAAAAAAAAGAAAAAAAAGAGAATATCAGAAAAAAATGGGCACGTGCCCGTCAATAGAATTAGCCTGATAGCCATGTGTTTCTGATAAAAAAAAAGAGAGTGATATGTTTCAAAAGAGCATCCGACTCCATTTTTCGTACACATGCACTTCTCGATTCAATGGTGTGGTTGACTTTCTCTTTGGATCCATTGTTTAATTTGGCAACATATGTTTTAAATCTTTTCTGAAAATTCATCAAACTCCAGAATAATGGTGAAGTGACAGAGCAAGAGACATAATGCTTGGTTTGATCATTCTATCTTTCAATTACTCAGGATTCAAGGTAAAGTACTAAGCCCCGTGATGAATAATATGATACTTTTTTCTATTCCATATGAGAACTTTTGTTTGAATACATGTGTACTTGTTAGAAGTGAAGATATTACAGCAACTCCTGATCCATTGTTGAGATTGGCTTTGCTAAGGGACTAGCAAAGGTTAAGCTTGGGGAACTTGTTGACGCTCACTAATTCTCATAATTAACCATCAACTATTGCATGAAATGACACTAAATGAATTACAAAGCATAGTTGTAGGGTTTGAAACTAACAAGTTCCACGAGTTTTGGTGCTCTCACTTATTTTGTACGACATCAATATTTCACCATATGAAAGTATATCTAGTGATGAATTAGAGAGCACCGTTGCGAAGGGCTCGTCGAGACGATCGAAACAGACATATCATTTGCTATATTCGGAGTCCCGGATGAAAACATATTAATTTCGCAATGAAATATGCAAAAGAAGGATCTAGAAGACACCAGAAGACACCACGAGGCGGCCCACCACGTGGGCCCACTGGGCCAGACCGACCGGTCCCACTTGGAGACCGACCGGTCGGCCACGGAGGCCGTTTCGCCTCCTCCTTCTGGAACCTTCTTCCACCGCCTCTTAGGATGCATCTCCACCGTCCCTGAAGTCGGTTTGATCCAACGGTGGGCAATAAACGTGACGCGGATCGATGACATGGCGATTCCTTGCCCCCTACTCAACCTCGGGCTATATAAGCAGCCCCAGACCCCCCTCTCCAGGCATCTCCCTCTTCATTATTCATCTCCACATCAGAAACTAGGGTTCTAATGTAGAAGTAGAGGTCCCTCTAGAGGAATCTCTTCTAGTTCATCTAGATTTAGATCTAGTTCGTCTAGTTCTAGTTCTAGTTGTCTAGTTCATCTAGTTGTAATTAGAGATCCAATTAGAAAGAGGAGAAGGAGAGATTAGAGAGGAGCTATGCTCTAATTCCAGAGGAGTCTTCAGAGATTTGGTATGCTTTTGTATCTTTTCTTATAAGACTTGTGCTTCAATATATTTATCTTCTCTAATTAGTTTATGCTTTATTATATGATTAGTATAGTTGTTATATCTTGGCATTGGATCTTTGTTCGTATTGAGTGCTCTAGTTATCCTAGGTAATTAGAGTAGTAATTGATAGATTAGACATGGTGTTTAGTCTATAGGTTACCTGATGTTGCGCTCAATCCCACGGAATAGTTGTGGTAGCCCCAGGGGTGACAGCTCTGTTAGGCCTTTGTAGTCCACCATGTTCGGATTGATGTTTCGTAGAGCTTTTGGCAGCCTTCTCCTAACTACATTTTTCCTAGTCTTCTTCGAGATTTGGAAAGGACCTGCTGCTCCAAAGTGCCAATGTGTATAACTGTTATATCTTTTCATCTTTGTTGCCTTAGAACCCAAGTAATAGAGATGTATATAGGAACCTTGATCTCTCCCGTTATCCTCCAACTATAGTTATCTTTTATGTGCATTCATTCGTATTCATATCATATATCATTCACTCCTGCTTTAATCTATTTAGTATTCTGAGTTAGTAGATGCATGATAGTGAATTATGAGATTCTTGACCCTAGCTTCCCTGTGGTAAAATATAAATAACGATCCTGGAATACTCCCGATAAAATGCTACAATGGTGTTCTGTGCGCTTGCGGAATCTTTCATATTCTATTTGCACTAACAAACGTCAACAACATCTTTGGCTCGGGACACCAGCGGACAGTCTGCCGTTCCGAGGCGCGGACAGTCCGGGACCGAGCAGAGGGTTTTCAGCAGCAGTGCTATTTTGCTCTTTTGGCCGGCGGACAGTCCGCCACCAGAGCCTGGACAGTCCACCGTTGGGCAGACAGTCCGCGGTCGAGAACCGGGACAGTCCGGGACTTGGCTGAAGCTTGCGTTTTAGTGCGTTTGCTCTCCCGGCTTTTCCGTTTGGTTTTCGGACTTCTCATTTGCTCCTAGAGTTCACCTAGAAACCTCTCTAGCAATCTTTGCTACTTGTTAGCATAGGTATTTGGGGATTTTCTGACATAGTCGTCTATCTACGTTCAGGAGTCGGGTTTTGGGGTTAAACTTGAGCCAGAGTTTTCAGTGTTTTGCTTGCTCTTGTTTGGTGGTGCCTCGCTGTGATCCTAGGGATCATCCAACCTCTTCCAAGGGTCGTGGGCATCACGTTTGCACTCAAAGCTTTTCGGGGTTGATTTGTCGAGACAGAGGCCAGAGTATCAAAAGAAATTTTTAGGCTCCCATTCACCCCCTCTCTGGTCGCTTTTTGGTAGCATTCTCGGTCCTTCAGATGCAGCATAGGATAAGACAACTCAAGAGATATGCACATGTCATCTACTGCATTCTCTTCCACAAGGTAGTCAACATCATCTAGTTGACCCCTAACTACCTTGCTACTACTCTACATCTTAATGATTCATTTAATCTTCCTAAGCAGCCACTTAATATGCCTAATAATAATAGCATTACTTAAGGTTTCCACGCCAGATGATCACCGGAGCAAGCTCGACGGCGGCCATGGCGGAGCGGCAACACTGCGACGCGACGGCGAGGCTCTACCCGGCTACTCCGAGGCTCGGCGAGGCAAGCACTAGCTACAGCGAACCCTAAGCAACCTGCCGTGGTGCACGAGCCATGCCGACCCCGACATGAGTCGCTGCCAAGCACGGCGGCGGTCTACAGCGGACATTGCCGTGGCAAGGTCTAGTTCCGTCCGAAGCACGGCGCTAGGAGCATCTCCATCTAGACTCAAGCAACAACGGAGTTAGAGAAGGCTAGAACGAAGCTTGGTTTGGGGTGGTTTGGTTGGAGATGGCCGGACCACGTGAAGGTCTTGGCGGCTGTTGACACCAGATTTTTACACACACAAGGATATGACAAGTGGACCCAGCCAGCAGTGGGGAACAGATTTCGGCAAGCGATCAGGCAGCTACTTTGGTCCTTGGAGTTTTCAGGCAAATGCCTGTGCGGTCGGTTATTTTGCAGAACGGTGGCTCCATTCGGGAGATGGGTGTTGCAAATAAAGCCGGCTTGCATGAGAAGACACGTGACAATGGAGGATGCCGAAGAGATTGGGAGTAGTATTTGTATCTTTCCATATTTTAATATGTAAATCGTAATCGTTTAGGACTCGTATTTCGTCCAGGGTATAAATATAGACCCTCGACCATTGTAAAATTGTTCACAACCACATCAATACAAACCGGCCCCGTGCCATCTTCGAGTCCTTAGTCGTGTCGTCGAGTTCTTCGAGAGGAATCATCGATCCGTCGACCTCCGTAAGTACCGGCAACCTTGTTATCATGTCTAGTATCATGCGGTGGATTTAGATATGATGCAAGTTGTCTCGTATGTTAAGCTTAGTATCGTGCGGCGGATTTAAGCTTATGACAGGAAGTTTTTGCTTATGCCTTGTATCGTGCGACGGATTAAGTCATGAGTAAAAATAGTTATCGGCTCTATTAGATTTGGCAGATCTGATAGATTCATTAAGTTATCATGTGTTATATGTTTTATTTATTCAATTCTTGTAACACTCTTTTGCCCAATCTAGATTGATCTTTGTTCGGCCTTGTTCCACAAGCTTGCTTGTGCTTTTGCTAATCATAATATCATGATGGCCGAATCAAAGCTCAATCCAGATTGTTACATGTCGCGGGTTCATGCATGTTATTTACGGTTAGGCTTTGATAAAACTGGGTATCGTGCGGCAGGTGCAGGTTTTAGATTAGTTTAATCATGCTTGCTTATTTGTTCCTTCTTCATGGACCCCAATTCGTTTGGTTTGCCGATTTTGGTTATGCTTACATGAGTAACGAGCTTTTATAGATCTGTTCAGGTATATGCATGCTTTTAGCTTGTTATAATTAGATTATATCATGCGGTGGATTAATCTAATTATAAGAAGTGGTGTTGACTTATAGCAAGTGGTATCATGCGGTGGATTAGCTTTGCTTGAGTTTATGCCTGACTGGTTTATGAAGACTAAACGTGCGGCAGATTAGTTGGATTAGCCTATGCATGTGTTAATTGAATAGATCTATTTTTGCAAGTTACCTGTTTATAATATCTTTATTTTTTGTTCAAGCATGTCTCTCTTTACATATGCATTCGGCAGTGAATATGCTTTACCTACTCTGTTTTCATACTTGCCGAATGACTTTACAAACATGCTTTGACAGACAGCTTCTATAGCTGTGTGCCATCGTGATTAGCTTTCAAAGCCGTACATATGGAACTGTCTGGTCTCACCCGGCATGTTTCGGAGGTATTCTCACGTTTTTATCCCTTGTTGGTTTTCAGGTCAAACCGACTGGCACGTCTCCGGGATCAACATACTCCGGGCACCCGATTGAAGCCAGCTTTTCGGCTTGCTGTGTGCTTGGCGCGAGGTGTCACGTTTTGCGTCAACACACTTTTTGGCACGCCTGGTGGGACAGACTTCATTTCAAGATGCCTGAGATCAGCGATGATCAAATTCTGGATGTGATCATGGATGACTTGCCGCCAGAGTCGAAAAGCTTAGTCCAACAGGCCTGTGATGAATTCCAGCGCAAGTGCTTGGCGTCTTTCTCCAAGAACAAGAGCGGCAAAGTCTTCCAGAAGTAGGAATTCCCAAAGATCATTCCTCATCACCAATCCGAGCCGTCTGACAATGACGAAGAAGAAGCTATTCGGAAGATGACCGAATTAGTGTACAAATCTGTATCAGAAGCCATGACCAACCATCAGGTAGCTTTCTTGAATACTTTTCGTGCTGTCATGGTTAGCATTTTCGGTCTAACGGCGGATAAACGCTTTGAAGAAGCCGCTGGTCCAATGCAAGGGCCATTATTGTTCCCAGTACCTCAACGTCGAAGGGTCGCAGAAGAAGGTGGAGCTGGCCCAAGCATGGGTGAGATGGTTCCTCATACGCAACAACCTCCCCAGACTTATGGCCAGGTCACGTTCAGCACGACGGGGAACGTCCCGCAATCTGCTTCTAAAGTATCTCCTGCAGCAAACAGGATACAAAGGAATATGTTTGGAGATGGATATCAGGAGTTCATCGATTATAGCTCAATCAATGCTCTTCCAAATCCAGGCTACAAGAGTTCGGCAGGACTACATCCTGGGGGGCAAGCACAAGCAGCTCCTGATTCGAATATTGACCTCATCATGCATAGGATGGCTGATATGATGCAAAATCAATTCGGCCTAAAACCAAAGAGTCAGTCGTATGCTTACAAGTCCCCCTACCCGGAATGGTACAATCGGGTAGCACTTCCTCCAAGGGTGAAGCCTCCCACTGATTTTGCCAAGTTTTTAGGCCAGGATGACACCAGTACTATAGAACACATCGGCCGCTATTTGATGCAGCTTGGAGAACCATCTACGGATGAAGCTTGGAGGATTCGGTACTTCCCATTGTCGTTGACAGGACCAGCCTTCTCGTGGTTTGCTTCTCTGCCAGCAAATTCTATCAATACGTGGGCAGAGCTGGAACAGAAATTCCACTCATATTTCTTCACGGGTACCAGTGAGAGGAAGTTGGTCGACCTCATGAGCCTAAGGATGAAACCCGGCGAGACGCCACAAGAATATCTGCGCCGATTCAGGGAAACCAAGAATCTTTGCTATTCTCTGAATTTGCCGGATGACCAGTTGCCGGGGATAGCTATAGCTAGCATGTTGCTGAGTATCAAAGAGAAGCTATTCGGCATGGAATTTGATGACCTCGGGCAGTTATCACACAGGTTGGCAATGATGAGCAGTCAAGCCCAGGGATTCAAGAGGAATAATCAATTCCAGAAGGGTGATGTGGCTGCCGAGATGTATCAGGCTTTTCTGGAAGAGGCAACTGAGTACGATAATGAAGATGAAATAGCTGCAGCCGAAATAGTCTGGGCTAAAGAGCCGACTCAAGTCAACCAGCGATGGCTGAGGTAACAAAAAGGTACTTATGACTTTGATGTTTCCAAGTCAGATAAATTATTTGAGTATTTGGTGAAGGAAGGACGCATCAAGTTGCCGGACGGTCACCCTATGCTGCATCCTGAGGGAGTCAAGGACAAGAAGTATTGTGGTTTCCATAATACTAGATCCCACTCCATAAACGATTGTCGAGTGTTCAGAGTGCGTATTCAGAAAGCTATCCATGACGGGCATCTGAGGTTTGATGGAAAGATGAAGGTTGATGATAGCCCTTTTGGACAGAACACTGTGTCCCTCTCTATTAATATGGTCAATGCAGCTGATCCCAGGGGTAAGAGCAAAATGAAAGTGTTAACCTCTGATAGAGCAAGGGAAGCTAGTGCTGTTGACCCTGATCGGCAGATTGCAAATAAAGAGCTTCAGCAAAGGGTTCGGTTCCAAAATAGCCGAACTGAGACGGGTGAAACTTCCAGACCCAGGATCACCACGCGTATTCTATTGAATAAATGGCGTCAGGAATAGGAACGGTACCAAAAGCAGAGATTTTATGAAGAATAGAAGTTCCTGGAAAAACAGCGAAGGTACGAAGAAGAGATGTACCAAGAAGAACGAGAAGATATGAGGGAGCAAGGACAATCTCATTTGGAATGCTCGTTCTTCCAGTATTGTTGGAACAAAGGCTTGAAGCTGCCTGTTAAGAATAACTGCCCTGAGTGCAGTAATCAGTACTCCGAGTATAGGCAATCTCGAGTCAACCACCGTTCTGTCCATGAAAGGCTTGGGGCGCGAGTCCCTGAGGACGATCGACGTTTAAAAATAAATAATTCCGAAGATCAGCAGGAAAGAGGATTTGCCGATCAAAGTTGGGCTCGCACTGGAGAAGAAGAGTACCGCGAGTATGTCTGGCAGAGAGGACAGTGGTGTCCACCAGGATTGAAAAGAAGCCAGAAAAGAAGGGTACAACGCCTAAAAAACAGAGAGTTGGCGCAGGCAGGTGCCAAGATGAAACAAATTTGGCGTCCTAAAGAAAGGCCTGATAGAGGTGATCATTCGGCTGATGCTTGCATGGCTTTCTTTCTTCCATCAGAATTTATAGCTCCCGAAGAACAGGATGTCCAAGACGAGGTGAAGATGAATTCCAAGATTTGTTGGCTCATCTTGTTTTAGCTCAAAGCGCAGTATTCGATAAACCAGCTAAGCATCGACACTCGAAGCCACTTTATATGAGGGGGTATGTTAATGGCAAGCCACTAAGCAAGATGTTCATTGAAGGAGGGGTTGCCATAAACATCATGCCGTATACCACCTTCAGAAAACTTGGGATGGCAAGTGAAGACTTATTGAAGACCGACATGGTGCTGAGAGACTTTGCTGGTAATTCCTCTGATACTCGGGGAGCAGTTCATGTTGAGTTGACGATCGGGACTAAAACCTTGATCACTACCTTCTTCGTCATTGATGGCAAGGGGGCATACAGTTTGTGTCGGGGGAACGCCAAAGGGGTACCCCCAATCAACGCAAAACACACGGGTTAAAACCTAGAACACCAATTAATAGTGAGCACAGCTGGACTTAACCACCCAAATACCAACCTGTCAAAACCCACAACACCGGCCCACCACGGGGAACCCTAGGCCCGCCAAATGCCTCCCAAACCACCTCGTGGTAGCCTGCCTCTCGAGCCCTGGCTCAAGGGGTTCGAGCCCGCCACCGCCATACACCACCCCTCGAGACCCGGCACAGGGCCCTCGAGCCTCGCTGGCACGGCTGCCTATACCCATCGAGGGCACATCATGCCCCTCGAGCAGTGCCAAGCACCGGATGCCAACCCCACACCAAACATTTAATGCACTCACCTACCCCCGTCACGTCCTCTGAGACGCAGCATGCGCCACAGTGAACCGGAGTCTGAGTCAGACCTCCTTTTCACCATAAGCATGGGTGAAAAGGCACCAGTACAGCACTGTTCGACCATACCCAGCACTGTGGCACGTCCCGGTCACATCTCGAGACCCGGATTTTCGCTGTACGACCAGGTTCCCCGGAACTCGCCCATACCTGCGGAGCTCGAGCCTCCCGCAGGCGCCACCTCGAGGCCGGTTCTGCTCCCCTCGAGCCCTAATTGCTGTCATATGATTGGAGGACAGGTACCCTTAAGACCCGGCGGGACTATGCACGTGTCGTACGTGCCGGGATGGGTGGTGCACGGCCTCCACGTCGCCACGCCTCCACGTCCGCACCCGGGATGGAGGCCACGCTTCAAGGACGCCCCAACAGCAACACCCACGTCGGCTACAATGTCTTCGACAAGATAGGGTTCCTACCCTTCCCCGTATTGGGCACCATACGCCCCGACACCTGTAATACCCTTGTGTAACCCTGGCCTCCCCTTGCTCTATAAAAGGGGACACCAGGGCCCTCAGTCCACGGTTACATAATTCCAAGAGACACACGAGCACACGCACATTCGAGTCCGGACTCCGGTCCACGCTCATCGAGCTTGTATCCGCCCCTGTACAAACACTTAGGTGCAAGTAATACAAGAACCTCCTCCCCCGCTGGATGTAGGGCCTTCTTTGCCCGAACCAGGATAAATCCTTGTGTCATCTTGCATCACCATCCAGGAAGAGAGCACGCGATCATATTACTCGTTGGTGTCATACCCCCGGGTTCGAAACACCGACAGTTGGCGCGCCAGGTAGGGGAGTTCGCGTGTCCGAGTCGATTTCTCGCTGTTTTCTGGATGGCTTCATCCCCTCCTTCGTTCTCGGCTGGTGCCGTCGTTTGGTTCGGGAGCCTTGAGTTCCTGGCCACCGGCAGCGACAACGAGCTGACCCTGCTCTCCATGGGGGGCCCGAGCGGGGGGCGTGTCACGCCACCCTGCGCTGGGGGCGTGGCGCGTCGCCCGCACCACCATGCGTCACCACCTCGTGAGCGGCGCCGTCGTCACCATCGTCGCCGGACATAGGCGGTGCCCGCGGCGAACACCCACTTCCCCGTAGCCGGCGCAGGGTCACCGAGGGGAAACCAGCCCGGCGCGCGGCCGGAGATTTGTAGGGCGCGCGCGCTCTCCCCCAGCGAGTTCGCGTTCGTCACGCGCACGGACCGGGAGCCTGGCCAGAGGCCCCCGAGCCGTGCTCCGTCGACGCCACCTGGCCTCCACCCGCACGGGGCGTACCGCGCTCGACGCCAGCGGTTCCCGTCTGGCCTCAACAACTCCGCGGTCGTTTACGCCCATTACCTCGACGAGCGCCGTCAGGACCGGGCAGCCGCAGAGCGGGAGGAGCGTCCGGGCGTACTCCTACGAGCCACCGCCGACCTGGAGATCGTCTACCCCGCGCACGTCGACCGCGGCCTCTCACGAGCCATTGAGCCACCTCGCCGAGCCACCTTCGGAGAGTGGTACCGCGAGCTGCAGTCCCGACACGAGCCAGGGCGGCACGGCTTCACCAGCTCCGACTCCGACGAGTACGACTACCATGACCCTGACCTCTGGGACCCTACCAGGGAGTGTTTCCAGCTCGAGGGGGTCATGGACGATGCCGAGGACGACGGCGACGACGACACCAGGCTGGCGCTCAACCTCAAAGAGCCCAGAGACGTGGCTCCAGCAGGCGGATCGCGTGTCCAGGGGAGGAACGAACCCCCGGCACCGGCCGCACCATCTCAGCACAGCCATGACCGAGCGGCGCAGCTCGCGCAGCTGCGGGAGGCCATCGCCAAGGCTGAGGAGGACCGACAACGCCTGCTGCTGCTCGAGAAAACCCTAGCACAAGAACCAGCCCAGCCTCGAGGCGCCGGTGTTCGTGGCTGGGCTCGAGAGGTCCACCGGCAGATCCTCGAGGATGGGGCGCCAGCACGCCCCGAGGTGCGTTTCCCGCGAGCCGGGCAGAACGTGGTGGCGGCGGCGATGCTGCTCCATGATCTACCCGCCGTCTCCAACCCTGACGCCAGGCGCATGCTTGGGGAAATGAAGAACCTCCTCGAGACAGCCGCTGTGCAGCAGGCCGAGAGCTCAGCCTCGCGGCGGCGCGGGGCGGCCTCAGGGAAACCGGCAGACATGCCACGCAACGAGTGTGAGGCATCCGTCCACCAGCCGGACGCCTCTCGAGCTAGGCCAGTCCGCGAACGGATCATCGACAACCGGCCACCTTGAGACCCCAATGACGCCCGCAACGACATCAACCGACGGCGCAAGGACAAGGGGGCCCAAGAGCGTGGCTATAGCGCCCATCGAGGGGGGCGCTACGACAGTGACGAGGACCGGCAAGTCCTCGAGCCCCCGGGCCCCAGAGTCTTCAGCCGGGCCATCCGCAGCTCAACCCTCCCCGACCGCTTCCGACCACCGACCAACATCGTGAAGTATGACGGGGAGGTCGAGCCCAAGCTCTGGCCCTCGGACTTCCACCTAGGCTGCCAACTGGGCGGAGCGAAGAACGACGACCGTGTGATCATACGCCAACTCCCGCTTTACCTCTCTGACACCGCCCGCCGGTGGCTCGAGGGGCTCCCGCCAGACCTGATCGATGACTGGACCGACCTAGTCAGGGTCTTCTACGGGAATTTCAAGGGGACGTGCGTGCGCCCAGGCAACCCCTGGGACCTACGGCGTTGCAGGCAGGCGGCGGATGAGCCCCTCCGCGACTTTGCTCGGCGATTCTCGAAGCAGCGCCTCGAGCTCCCCCACGTGCCTGATGAGGACGTCATCTCAGCGTTCCTTGCGGGCACGACATGCCAAGAGCTAGTTCATGAGCTAGGACGCTACCGTCCCAGGACGGTCGAGGACCTGATGGATCGTGTCACCAGCTTTGCCTCAGGCGACGAGGCAGTGGGGGCCTTCTTTGGCCATTCCATGGACAAAGGTAAGGCGGTGACCGCGCCGGAGGGCTCGAACAAGGGCAACGACGCCAAGAACGACAACAATAACAGCAACAAAAAGAAGAAGAACAAACGCAAAGGTCAGAAGGCGAAGCGCGACGCCAATGATGACGACGACGAAGAGGTGCTCGCAGGCGCCCTCGAGCCTAAGAAGCCCCGAGGCCCCCCTGACGGGGCTATTTTCGACCAGATGCTCGAAGACCCCTGCACTTATCACATGGGCCCCGTAAATCACAAGTTAAAGGACTGCCGACTGTTGAAAGGCTACTACTCCAAGCTCGACGATAAGAAAGAAGACGCGCCTAAGGGCAAGGATAACAATCGGCGCGGCGGTGGGGACGCGGACGACAACTTCCCCCCGGTGCGCGACTGCTACATGATCTACGGGGGGGCGACCGTCGGGCTCTCAGCTCGAGAAAGAAAGAAGGAGCGCCGGGAGATCTTTGCACTCGGCCACGACGCCCCCCCCCGGTATCTTGACTGGTCTGATGCGCCGATCACGTTCGACCGTGACGACCATCCGGACCGTGTCATAAACCCGGGGGCGTACCCCCTCGTCGTCAACCCCGTCATCGTCGATGTACGGTTCTCCAAGGTGTTGATGGATGGGGGCTCGAGCCTCAACATCATATACCTCGAGACCCTCGACCTCCTGGGGATTTCAGAGGGTCAGCTCCGACCCAGCGTCGGGGGGTTCCACAGAGTCGTACCAGGGAAGAAGGCCCACCACCTCGGGCGCATCGACCTGCCGGTTTGCTTTGGCACGCCGGCTAATGTGGCAGAACCTCCCATTAATGTGGCCCACCTGCACACGTCACCGTCTCCCCGAGCCCTAATGACTGTGCACATGTACCACATCACTGGAAAGATCTGTTGGGTGTCCCCGAGAGAACCCCGAATTATCCACAAACCACAGGATCATCATCATGAAGGTTGGAATAATTACAACATTACAACAGTTGATACAAAATACATCGGAGTGCGGAAGCAAGATAGATAACCTTTATAAAACATGAATAAGTTACTTTTACATAAACATAACCCGTATTGTGGAAGCAGAATAGTATTACGGAACCACACTTAGGCGGAGTACCTAAGTTGGAGAAGAAGAACAACCAGATCACGTCAAGCCCACTGACATGATCATGATCAACATCACTTATTAGAAACCTGCAACAAGGGTTAACAAACCCTGAGTACTGGGGTACTCAACAAGACTTACCCGACTAAAGAGAAAGGGGAGAAGACTCAGGAATGAGAGGCTTAGGTAGTCAAGGTAAGGCTTAAGCAAGATCAAGTATTTTGCAGAAAAGCGTTTTGTAAACCTTGTTTTATTTTTGGAAAGATTCAAGTATTTCTCAATTCTTCATTGTTCATGATTCATTTTACTTTTCAAAACATACCTAGTTGAGAACCACTCTCCGTTGACAGTCAGTGACCAAGTCTCCATAACCGAGGAGCAACGTTAATCCGGATAAATAATACTCAGCTGAGGATCCCTATCCACACTGCATATGTAGCACCCAAGCTTGCATATGCCAACTCGTCTACCACGATTCCTCCAATATTGGACCCGGTCCTACGCCACCCGGATGTACAGTACACCACTCATATCCAGGACCACGTGGGTACAAGCTACTTCCGCCATCTTTCCACTCCCAGTGCGCGGTTGTCGGTCCCAATAAAGGATTCCTCGGAGCCAGAGCTTTCCGAAGTATGTGAATAGTTACAAGTCTTAGCCAGTAGGCCCCCACACGGATGGTCCCTATTTTTTCGCCAGGAACCGTACCTTGGTTATATCTCACCCAAGCGTAACAGTCCTGTCAGTTTTTCAACCCTGTCCCGGTCGGTGTCAACTGTTGAGTCCCGGACTACAACATGACAGCACCGTACGCTAGGACAACCTCTCCTTGCCGTTGACTAGGTACGGATCAGATACTTAGCCAACAGTCGGGAGTAAAGCCAAAATCCCATAAATATTCTTTAAGTGATCACACTTTTGAAATTGGCATTTTATTGCAAATCTATTGTATAGCGTGGCTAAGCATTGTTGTAAATAGTTTTTAAACAAGGCAGGTGTATCTTCAGGTGGAGGTAAACAGTGCAGGTAATAGGCCATCACACAACTCCTATAACCTAATGCAGTAGTTGAACTCAAAAGCATTTTAAGAAAACTTTTGTAAAAGCGAGGTAGGGTTAAAATGCACCGGGGCTTGCCTTCGTTGCAGGGAAGATAAGATCCAAGAAGAATCCACACAAGTTAGTTCCTTTGCTGATTTGAAGTTAAGTCTTCTCGACGAAGCTTGTCCAACAAGAATCTCCTTCCGAGGCTTGTTCGACAAGGGTGATCACCAAAGCTTGATCAACATGACTCCAACACTCTCGGATACTACACGTAGATAAATGATGTATGCTTAGTATGATGCCATGTGATGTATGCTAAGGTACAGGACAAATCAAAAGTAAAACAGAAGATAACACAAGATAAGGAAAGTCGAGTACAACTTTCCTTCGCGGTAAAGTTGCAAACCAACAAAACCAACTTGCAACTCACCAACTAAGATTCCTAGCTATACGTACAACTTCCATCAAGCACCTTTAGGAAGATAACTAAGGATGACTAAGGTTCATTAAAACATCACTTAAGCCATAGGAACACAAGATGAGAGGTGTCCCATGGCCTTCAAACAATAATCCAAAGTCACACAAGATGTAAACACTGTTGTTCACACTTTGGATAGATTACACCACTTATACTAATCAAGCCATAACTAGAGCTTCTAAGATTCAAAAGGGGTGATTCTAGACAATCTAGAAAGCTTATGAAAAACTCTAAAACTTTCCTATTAAACTTAACAGGTGATTCACAACTTAATTAGTTCAAACAACTATAAACATTCAAACGATTAAATAAAGCATATAAATAAGAATAAATTTTATTTTCTTCAACAGACCTCAAAATTTTTGTGAAGATACATTTTCACCTAAAAACAGTGCCAAAAATAGTTTCATGATTTTTGGACCTTTAAATAGGCCTACAAAAATCATCAAAGTCCATTTATTAATTAAAAGCCATATTTAAATCAGTTTCAAAATTTGTTCAAAACTCAAGTTTTATATTTTTCTTAAATATCAGGCAGCTTGAGAAAGCCACACAAAAATTTTCAAAATTTTTGGAGCTTCCTACAAAAAGATATCAAAAAGACAAAACCTAACACTATTCACTCATAACAGCAAAAAGGAAAAACTATCTCTAACTCTTACTGGGCTCGGCCCAGTTCAACCCACGGCTGATGCTATCCGAGCCTCAGG
Organism: Coix lacryma-jobi var. lacryma-jobi; assembly: GCA_009763385.1. Taxonomy (NCBI): domain Eukaryota; kingdom Viridiplantae; phylum Streptophyta; class Magnoliopsida; order Poales; family Poaceae; genus Coix; species Coix lacryma-jobi. The sequence goes on from CM019828.1 coordinate 65,083,354, forward strand.
CCTCAGCCTCAGCCCTCCTTCTCCGACTCGCCCGAGGCTGACAAGCCCTTCTTCTCCGACTCGCCCGAGGCCAGCACCCGGCCAGCCTCGACCCAGCGTGGCGCGAGCGCACGGCGGTGGGTGTGTGTGCGTTCGCTCGAGACCCGGCTCGAATGAGACAGCGCCCGTGTGGCTGCTCGAGGCCTAGCTCGAGCGATACGAAAAAAACAACCGTCTGTCCGAGGCCTGGCTCGGAGGCTCGGGCGATACGGAAAGCCATCGCCCGTCCGAGGCCTAGCTCGAGGCTCGGGCAGGACGGAAAACGCTCGTCCGTCCGAGGCCTAACTCGGGCGGGACGGTGAACGCGTTCGCCCGAGGCTTGGCTCGAGCGAAGCGGAGGGTGCGCCTGCTCAAGGCATAGCTCGAGACGGTGAGCACGTGTCCATATGTCCGCTCGAGACCTGGCTCGAGCGAGACGGTGTGTCCTGACAGCTTTGCAGAAAAGCCCTTCGGCTAACGCTAAAACAACCCGCAGTCTAGAGCGCTATTCACCTGAGTCTGCGACTTTTCATCTAACACCCTGCAAAAACCTGTCTTCACAAACACCAGGTCCCCGACCATGGCCGGTGCGCACGACGGCGAACTGAGCGCCGACGGGCCTTACGCCGGCCGACTCCGGCAAGAAGAGACCTAACTAACGCGCGCATCGACTCCGGTGGAGCAACCGCAGTCGATGGTGCTACAAAACCTAAACGCTACCACCCCATAGATGTCTGTCCGGCCGTGGCGGCGGACTGGATCTTGGCGGGGTTCTCCGACGAACCTATGTCAGAAGCGAGGGAACGGAGAGGATGGGAAACCCTATTAGCTCACCCTGATTCCGATGCTCTAGCCGGTTGGAGCGGAGGAGAAGCGGAGGTAGGAGATCCACGACACAGAGAGCTTCGGCGGCAACTCCGGCGAAGAGGCGCTGGTTCCGGCAAGTCCTGGGCATCACACATGGAACCAGTGAGCTGATGATGTTTCTGGGATCAAGATGAAACACCAACGCAAGGCAAAGAGGGTAGAGAAGTGCCCAGTGGATCGGACCACTGCACGATTGAGCTCGGCGGAGCTTTTTCCAATGGCGGACGGAAGAACGTTGATTTCTTGCTCTCTGAGTGATTAGAGTTTGAGCCAAAGGGTTCTGGAGATGCGCAAGGACGTAGGGTATTTATACCCGCGGTCAAACGGGATGAGATCAAGCAGGGACGGTGAATTTGCAGCTCGAGCCAGGAAGGTGCTCGTCGGGGCTGCGTGGCAAGATTTCGACGGCGAGCGCGGAACGTTGGACACGCCATAGGCGGTCGCAGCAGTGCAAGCAGGAGGTGTCCTGGTGGCGTGGCATGGTCGGCAGAGGAGACGGCGGTGTGGCGGCCGGCGAGCAGAGCACGACTCTGCTCTGATATCTTCCCCCTCCGGTTACTGTTCATCAGAGAACATCTTGATCTTCTTTCCCCTATTTCTCCCAAAAACACTATACATCAGGAAAAACTCCCAACATGAAAGTTGTTCCAAAAATTAGGATCTACAACTTTCATTTAAGGAGCACAACCAAAATTACTTAATTTTGAAATCACCTTTTTAATTTGAAAAGCATTCAAACTTAGATTCAAAATTACTTTTGAATTTTCTGAACAACTTCAAATTTTACCAACATAAAAGGTGTTCCTTATAAAATTATCTACAACTTTGGTTTTGGTCCCATATAAAAATTATACTTAATTTTGAAACTACACAAAAGGGGATAAAACTAGGTTTTGGGAATTGATTTTCAATTTGAAACCACATCAAACTTGTTTTCCAAATCACTTCAGATTTTCTTTAGTAACATGAAAATCTATCTTAATAAAAGTTGTTTCTTTTAATCCTCTCTACAACTTTGATTAAAAGACCCAAGTCTAATTCTTTTTAGTTTTTGAAATCTAGTTTTAGGGTCAAATTTAGGGTTTAAAAGATTTCAAGTTTATTCAAACTTTTGTACAGAAACCTTGAATCCTTTAAATACCAAAGTTGTGCCTCTCAACAAGAGCTACAACTTTGCTTTTGAAATCATTTTGAAATTTGACATACTTTTTGACTTATTAAAAAGGGGACAAAAAGAGAGATTTAAAAACCAAGGTTTTCTCACTTGCCCCTTTCATGTAACACCAAACATCACAATCAAGCCACATATATATCAAACATGGAAAACAACACTAAAAAACATACAACACTCTGGTCAAACAAATAAAGCATCACATTTATGCCTTAAACATGAAAACATGAAATGCTTTTATGCCATGATGCTAGATGATTATGCATACTAAACAACTTAATTAGAATTTTAATTAATGCTTAACACCAAGGGTGTTACAGCTAACTTCCGCCAGGAGACGCTCACCTTCGAGGTGGTTGGCTTCCAAGGGACCTACCACGCCATCATCGGCAGGCCAGGCTACGCCAAGTTCATGGCGGTTCCCAACTACACGTACTTGAAGCTCAAAATGCCGGGGCCAAAACGGGTCATCACCGTCGACACATCCTACGAGCACGCGTACCACTGCGACGTGGAGTGCGTCGAGCGTGGGGAGGCAAACGTCCAGCTCGACTCGCTCGAGGCCCTAGCCGCCCTGGCCACCGAGGAGGCCCCTGAAGCGAAGCGCCACGCTGGCACCTTCGAGCCGGCGGAGCACACCAAGCTGGTACCCGTCGACCCGACCTCGACCGATGGCAAGACGCTGGCCGTCAGCGCCAGCCTCGAGCCTAAATAGGAAGCAGTGCTCGTCGACTTTCTCCGCGCGAACATCGACATGTTTGCGTGGGGCCCCTCGGACATGCCGGGCATACCGAGGGAAGTCGCCGAGCACGCCTTGGAAATCCAGGCCGGGTCCAGACTGGTGAAGCAACGCCTGCGCCGCTTCGACGAGGAGAAGCGCAGGATCATCGGCGAGGAGGTGCACATGCTTTTGGCAGCCGGGTTCATCAAGGAGGTATTTCACCCAGAGTGGCTAGCTAACCCTATACTAGTTAGGAAAAAGAATGGAAAAATGCGGATGTGTGTAGACTACACTGGTCTGAATAAAGCATGTCTAAAAGTTCCATTTCCTTTACCTAGAATTGATCAGATTGTCGATTCCACTGCGGGGTGTGAAGTACTTTCATTTCTCGATGTGTACTCCAGCTACCACCAGATTAGGATGAAAGAATCCGACGAGCTCGCTACCTCTTTTGTTACGCCTTTTGGTATGTATTGCTACGTTACAATGCCCTTCGGCCTTCGAAACGCCGGGGCAACGTACCAACGTTGCATGCAGCATATCTTTGGCGAACACATAGGCAAAACCGTCGAGGCCTACGTCAATGACATCGTGGTTAAAACCAAGAAAGTCGGGAACCTCATCAGCGATCTCGAGGCCACGTTCAAATGCCTCCGGGCCAAGAATGTGAAGCTCAACCCCGAGAAATGTGTCTTTGGTGTGCCTCGGGGCATGCTACTAGGCTACATTGTCTCACAACGAGGGATCGAGGCCAACCCCGAAAAAATCTCAGCAGTCACGAGGATGGGCCCAATTCGAGACCTCAAGGGTGTGCAGAAAGTGACAGGCTGCCTAGCCGCTCTCAGCAGATTCATCTCGAGGCTAGGGGAAAAAGCACTACCTCTCTACCGCCTGCTGAAGAAGACGGAACGCTTTGCGTGGACTGTCGAAGCCGAGGAGGCCTTAACCAAGTTGAAGGGGTTGCTGACTTCCGCGCCAATTCTCGTTCCTCCGCGACTAGCCAAGGGTGACGATCCCCCTGAGCCCCTCCTCCTCTTTGTGGCCGCAACCACTCGGGTGGTCAGCGCGGTCATAGTCGTTGAGAGGCACGAGGAGGGTCATGCGTTGCCGGTCCAACGACCGGTGTACTTCACCAGTGAGGTGCTCTCAGAGGCCAAGGTCCGGTACCCGCACATCCAAAAGCTGCTCTACGGCATCATCATCACGAGGCGCAAGCTCCAGCACTACTTCCTCGCTCATCCCGTAACGGTGGTGTCGTCCTTCCCCCTCGGTGAGATCATCAATAATCGAGAGGCCACGGGGCGCATCGCCAAGTGGTCCGCCGAGCTAATGGGGGAGGCCATCACCTACGCCCCGTGAAAAGCCATCAAGTCGCAAGCGTTGGCAGACTTTGTTGCTGAATGGACCGACACTCAGCTCCCGCCGGCACAAATCCAAGCCGAGCTCTGGACCATGTACTTCGACGGATCCCTCATGAAGACGGGGGCAGGCACAGGCCTGCTCTTCATCTCACCCCTCGGAGTCCACATGCGCTACCTGCTGCGCTTACACTTCCCCGCCTCCAACAACGTCACTGAGTACGAGGCCCTCGTCAACGGGCTGCGCATCGCCCTCGAGCTCGGGGTCCGATGCCTCGACGACCGAGGAGACTCGCAGCTCGTCATCAACCAGGTCATGAAGGCCTCGAGCTGCATCGATCCCAGGATGGAAGCATACTGCGGGGAGGTGCGCAAGCTAGAAGATAAGTTCTGCGGCCTCGAGCTCAACCACATCGCTCGAAAGTACAATGAGGCCACGGACGAGCTGGCTAAGTTAGCATCCACGCGCGGCACTGTCCCCCCAGATGTGTTCTCGCGGGATATCTTCGAGGCATCCATCAAAATCGGCCCGAGGGCTGGCTCCTCGACGCCACCCCTCGAACCAGACACGGGGGCTCGACCTTCAACACCACCCCTCGAGAACGACCCCTCGACAGCCGATCAGGCAATGCAGATTGACACGCCCGCCTCTTCTTCATCACGACCCCTCGACTGGCGGACGCCCTTCCTCGACTACCTGACGCAAGACGTGCTACCAAAAGACAAGACGGAGGCCCGACGCATCGCTCAAAGGGCCAAGACCTACGTCATCTACGGCGACGAACGAGAGCTATACCGTCGAAGCCCATCGGGAATCCTTCAGCGCTGCATCCCCGTCGAGGAAGGACGCAGGCGCCTCGACGACATGCACTCGGGGGCTTGCGGCCATCACGCAGCGCCAAGGACCTTGGTGGGGAACGCTTTCCGCCAGGGCTTCTACTGGCCAACCGCCATCGGAGACGCAAAGCGCCTGGTCCGAGCCTGCCAAGTGATGAAGGACGGCCCGATCTTCCGTGAGGTAGCGATAGGTTCGATTGGTGGAGAACTCGACGTTGGCGATCCGGCTTCAAATCAGACACGATTCGAACCCTGCAACCGTTACACCACTGCTCCGTTGGTTATCAACCAAGCACAACTTGATTGACCTCGCCAAGAAGGCTAATCCTGCAAGCGAATCGAAGAACACAAGCAAGAAGGTAAAGCACGCAATCTGAAATTGCAGATATGAATATCACGAATATATTAGAGGGGTTCAAGAACTCGGTTCCAAAGGACTAATCGACACAGTGGAGGAGATCAAGAACGGGGGCCCTGGATCACTGTAAAAGGATTTGTCACCACAGTTACAATGAACGATTCAGTTTCTCGGTGGAAAACTAAACTCAAAACAAAACCCAAGACCTAACGACGGCGGCGGCGGCTAAATATAGGGTTTAGGTCGTCGCCCCTGCTGGACGCGCCCCCTAATGGGCTCCAAGACGATACACGGCCCAACGGACCAAAATACGGTGACGCAGCACCCTGGCAGATTCTGGACGCTGACTTGTTTCGACGATTCCCGTTGACTCCGGACGTATTTTGACGTGATTCCAAAGCCATTGGTTAGCTTATCAAATTATCTTTCCAAGCATATCTGGTTCGTCGAAAACGGAGTCCGTATGCATCCGGGGCGTTGATTTTACTCGGGACTGCTCCTGAATTCCGAGGGTGACGTGAAAACTGAGTTGGAGTCGGATTGCAACTTGGGGAAGACCATGGCGTCGGTGAGTCCAACTTGGCGATGTCCTCATCATCCTCCCCTTCTTGAATTGGAGTCGTCCTCGACTCCATCTTGGCGATGTCCTCATCATCCCCTCCTTCTAAAATTGGAGTTGTCCGCGACTCCATGTCATCTCCAAGCTCCTGCAAAAGGTTAGTGACCGCACAATGCGAAACACAATGTATAGAATCATGTGCAGCAACACTAACATGTCGACAAAGCATAGTATAACAAGGAGCATCATTAGTATGACATAACGCAGCAGCAGTAGAAGTTGTAGCAAGAAAAACACCTCCTTTTAACTTAATCTCATTATTGTTAGCAATATTTGTTGGAGGTTTATTTTTATTTTTAATCTCTTTAGCATGTTTAATAATATCCGTAGGAGACAAAGGCAGCAAAGTAATTTTCTTGTCCTTATGTATGATAGTGTATGTATTAGTTCTACCATGGTGTAAAGCATCATTATCAAATTCCCATGGGCGACCTAACAAAATAGAACAAGCTTGCATAGGGACAACGTCAAAATCAGCAGTATCATGATAAGAGCCTGTGAAAAAGCTAATGCGTGCTGATTTAGTTACCTTAGTCATACCATTATTATTGAACCATTGAAGTTTATATGGATACGAATGTTGTCGTGTGGTTAAGCCAAGCTTCTCAACCAAATCCGAACTCACCAAGTTGTTGCAACTCCCGCTATCAATGATGGTGAGAACACGACAACCCTGCACAATGAGATACATGTGGAACAAATTGTGGCGTTGGATCTTCATCTCTTCTTCTTCATGTCCCACACGTGTACTCAACACTCGCTGCACAAGAAGACTAGGATAATCCGCAGCAGCAGCCACAGAGTCAATGGTGATGGTCTCCTTGTCGTGATCGTCCTCGATGGAATCTGCAGCAATGTTAGCAGCAAGAGCTAAATCATCTTCAACATCACTAGTACTTACATATCCATCCTCGGTAGCAATGAAAGCACGACGACTGGGGCAATCCTTCATGACATGTCCCATGCCTTTGCATCGGTGGCAAATGATTGTAGAGCTAGACGAGGAAGATCTAGTAGAAGCACCCGAAGTGGCACCTTTCTTGAATTGTGGAATCTGCACACTAGACAATTTACTTACCTCGGAAGGTGTAGACGGTTGTGGTGCAGCAGGAAGCTTGGGCGTCTCCGGCTCGGAACGTTGCTGAAAAGTCCTCCCAGTGTTATACCTGAAAGGTTGGTGTTGTTTGCGTCCCTGTACTTCTCGTTCAGCTTTAAGAGCAAGATGATATAATTGGCTGAACCTAGTCCAATCTTTGTAATCAAGAATATCCTGGATATCACGATTTAAACCACCAAAGAATCTAGCACTAGCATCATCATCATCTTCATGTATACCACAACGTGCTAAACCAATAAGCAATTCTTGATAATATGCCTCTACTCCTTTATCACCTTGTTTTAAAGTTTGCAGTTTCAAACGTAGATCACGTTGGTAATAAGGAGGAACAAAACGAGATTTCATGCGTTGCTTTAAAGTATTCCAAGTTTGAGGCACAGCAGCAGCATTATTAGCATTGCAAAGATCACTCCACCAGAATAAAGCAAAATTAGTAAACTCACTAGTAGCAAGTCTAACTCTATGCTCAGCAGGAACATTATAAGAATCAAATTTTTGTTGAACAGTAAGTTCCCAATCTAAATATGTCTCTGGATCCATATTACCAGCAAAGGAAGGTAGGCTAAATTTAATTTTAGCAAAAGGATCATTATTATTATTATTACCTCCCATACCGCGACGATTGAAGTTGAGGCGGCGACGAGGACCAGCATCAGCATCCGCATCGTCATCACCAAAAGCATCCGCATCTTCGTCATCACGATTTGGTTGAGGGCGTTGCTCAAGCTGCGTAATGCGGTTGACCAGATTGTTCACGTTGCGTGTCAGCTCGGTCATAAGATTGCGTTGTTCATTCATGAATGTCGTAAGCTCGCCTTTGGACACGCACTCATTGAAGTCCGTCGGAATTCCTGCCATTGTTAGAAGATAGAAAAAATACAACAGCAAAGGATTATCCCTATCAACTAAAGGAACCAAGTGGTGGTGGTAGAAGTGGAACTGGAATGCAAAATCACAGGCGGCTTACCACCGTCTTGCCTGTATTCTTACCAACGCCAAACAAGATCAAACCAAAGTGACGAAGCAATCTGTTGTTGAGCGTGGGTAACAGTTGCAAGATAAACCTGTGCTGACAGAAGTATATGTGGAGCTATAGGTAGGCACAATATGACAGCAAGGATTAGCAATTAACGAAAGCAGATTAGCAAAGTTCAATAAGTATCCAAAGCACAAGTCACAATTGCTGGCTAAGACGTGTGTAGACGTAGCGCAACAAGATGAAACAAAGAACGATGGAAAGAACTCACAGAACAAGCAAAGAATCTGAATTTTTCTTTGTCCTGAATTTTCCCTTGATTTTCCAAAAAGGTACTAGTAGGAATCAAACTTTTTTATTTTTTCACTATTTTTTTTATATTTTTCCTTGAACAAGGATCACAAAAGATGTAACCACAAAAATTGGCGCCTGCAACTGAGGTCGGATGTGGTCTACACAAAATCAGCAAGTTCTCTGAAAAGCGTGCTGAAACCTTGTCAATTTTTTTTATTTATTTTCCCGATTTTTTTTTGGCAATTTAGAGGGACCAAACAGGGCGAAGCCGAGTTTGGGTGAGGTCCAAACGGTGTCAAGAATCGCCACAAAAAATTTCAGATTTTTCGGACAAACGAGCGAAAAGTTATGTCTGTTTTACCGAATGTACCTCAAGTTATGTTTTCTGGAAGGCACACACAAAAATCGGCAGTAAGAGCAACTCGGCAGCGGCAGTTAAGGCAAAGCGACCCGAAACTCCAACACCGATCACAAGATCATGCGTCCTTGTGACTAACAACAGAAGGTAGATGCCAGATGATGTAAGGAGGGCTGCGATGCAGGCAAAAATTAGAGCGGTTGGCAACCTGTCTAGGGTTTGCGCGGCGGCGAGAAATTACACAAGGCGGCTAGCGGGCAAGTCGAGTAATGTGGTGGCTTCGACTTGTTGTTTAGGAACGGTGGATGGGATAGCGGCGAAAACAAAGAAACAGCAACGGGCACGATGAACTACGACGACGAACACAACCTAAACCAGCAACAAGACTCGACCACGGACACAAACTCAACAAAGCGAATCTGAAACGAAATTGCAAAGGCACAAAAGGCGATAGGACAGCGGAAATTGAAATATTTTTTGGCTTTTTGTGGACTGTAGGTAATAACAAATATGAATCTAAGGGCAAACGAGATTATACCTCGCGGGAAACCTGAAAAATCCGATACCAATTGATGAAGGACGGCCCGATCTTCCGTGAGGTAGCGATAGGTTCGATTGGTGGAGAACTCGACGTTGGCGATCCGGCTTCAAATCAGACACGATTCGAACCCTGCAACCGTTACACCACTGCTCCGTTGGTTATCAACCAAGCACAACTTGATTGACCTCGCCAAGAAGGCTAATCCTGCAAGCGAATCGAAGAACACAAGCAAGAAGGTAAAGCACGCAATCTGAAATTGCAGATATGAATATCACGAATATATTAGAGGGGTTCAAGAACTCGGTTCCAAAGGACTAATCGACACAGTGGAGGAGATCAAGAACGGGGGCCCTGGATCACTGTAAAAGGATTTGTCACCACAGTTACAATGAACGATTCAGTTTCTCGGTGGAAAACTAAACTCAAAACAAAACCCAAGACCTAACGACGGCGGCGGCGGCTAAATATAGGGTTTAGGTCGTCGCCCCTGCTGGACGCGCCCCCTAATGGGCTCCAAGACGATACACGGCCCAACGGACCAAAATACGGTGACGCAGCACCCTGGCAGATTCTGGACGCTGACTTGTTTCGACGATTCCCGTTGACTCCGGACGTATTTTGACGTGATTCCAAAGCCATTGGTTAGCTTATCAAATTATCTTTCCAAGCATATCTGGTTCGTCGAAAACGGAGTCCGTATGCATCCGGGGCGTTGATTTTACTCGGGACTGCTCCTGAATTCCGAGGGTGACGTGAAAACTGAGTTGGAGTCGGATTGCAACTTGGGGAAGACCATGGCGTCGGTGAGTCCAACTTGGCGATGTCCTCATCACCAAGGGTGTCAGTTTTACGCCAAGCAAACGCACCAGCCCGCGCACGCCCTGCAGATGATCCCCATTACTTGGCCGTTTGCCGTCTGGGGGCTCAACCTCATGGGTCCCCTCAAGATGACAACCGGAAAGTACACGCATGTGCTCGTGGCCATCGACAAATTCACCAAGTGGATCGAGGCCAAGCCCATAGGCGACCCCACCTCCGAGAAAGTTGTCGAATTCATCGCGGACATCATGTACCGGTTTGGGGTGCCTAACGTCATCATCACCGACAACGGCACCCAATTCACGGGCAAAAAGTTCACCAGCTTCTGCGACGACAACAACATTCGCGTAACCTGGGCCTCGGTCGCATACCCTCAATGCAACGGGCAGGTCGAGCGTGCCAACGGCATGATACTCCATGGGCTGAAGCCGAGGCTGTTCAAGACCCTCAAAAATTTCGGAAAGGGGTGGGCTACCGAGCTCCCCTCGGTGCTGTGGGGCCTCAGGACTACGCCGAGTTGAGCCACCGGGTTCACACCGTTCTTCCTAACCTACGGCGCCGAGGCTGTCTTGCCTACGGACCTCGAATACGGCTCCCCTCGACTTCAAGCCTACAACGAGCAAACCAACGATGAAAGGCTCGCCAACGCCAAGGACTAGCTCGAGGAGGCCCGAGACGTGGCGTTCCTCAACTCCGCGCACTACCAGCAAACACTTCGACGCTACCACGACAAGCACGTGCGCAAAAGGGACCTAGCGGTGGGGGACCTCGTGCTTCGACGGCTGCAAGATAATCGAGGGCGCCATAAGCTCACCCCTCCATGGGAGGGCCCATACACCGTAGCTGAGGTGCTCAAGCCAGGAACATACAAGCTCTACGACGACCAAGGGAGGATCCTGGCAAACGCGTGGAATATATCTCAGCTACGTCGCTTCTACCCTTAAAGGCCTCGAGGCCTCATTCATTTTGTTGCTTTGTACAAACACGCCCAAAATGAATGAACAAACTCGTGCATTGTCTTTCATTTTGCTTAGCAACTTAAGGTAGCCTCGACCCTGCCATGCTCAGGGTCGAGCCTCCCTCGGGGGCTGACGGGGGGACCTCCCCCCCAGACCCCGAAAAAAACGTGTTTTCTTTTCAAAAAAAAAATCGACCCTCATCTCGACTCGTGCCTCAAGTGAACTAGCGACGTCTAAATCCTAAAATACCTCGAGCCTCCAAGGGTCAGGAGGCGTCGATGTAGACGGCCACCTACGCCCCCGGGCTACGGTACCCTACCTACGCCTCCCCTCGAGGGGCTCGCGACGTATCGAAGGAACACAGACTAAGATAGCAGAAACTCGAGCTTGCAACAAAGAGAAGTGGTCAAACGTATTTGAGAAGAGAACAACTCCTTTAAACAAACAAGTCATATATACATACGGGTCTCGACGGACCCTCATTCATGTCATAAAATTCTTACAGGGGCCTCGACGCCCAAATTTGGCACGCAGGCCCTAATCTTCGTCGGTATGATACTCCTCCCCGAGGTCTTCCACGGCGGGCTCAGCCTCGACACCCGAGCTAGAGGGAGGAGGGCCCTCAACACCGCTGCTGGCGTCAGGAGGCAGCACGTCCTCCTTGAAGATCTTCGCGAGTGACGTCCCCGGCCTCTCCATCTTCTCCAAGATTTTGTCGACACGGCGGTTGTTCCACTCCTCGTCCCTCCCCTCGATCTTGATGAAACCATTGGCGATAACGTGGACCGGGAAGCGAAAGCCAGAGCGGACGACCGCGAGCGTCTGCTTGACGCCATGGTGGAGAGCTTGCCGGACACGGTCCCGCGCCGCTACGTCGAGGAAGCACAAGGCGTCGACCAAGGCGTCGCCTCGGGCCACCGCACCTTCTGCCGCAGCCACCGGAGGAACACCCCACATGGAGCCGAGCCGGTCGAGGGAAGCGCGAGCCCGCTCCGCCACCATCGTCTCATCTTGGAGTTGGTCCAAGAGAGCCTGGTTCGTCCCGTGGAGCTCCTCGACCGTCTTCTCGACCCCTGCGCAACGAACGAGGAAGAGTGAGACTGCGGCGTAACAAAAAACTTCGAGGCCCAAGCAAGGACAAGGTGTAAGCCTCACCATCGCAATGTTGCCCTAGTTCGGCGAGGTCGTTGGTAAGGCCCTCAGCGCGCTACTCGAGCCTGCGCTTCTCGGCCAGCATGAGGAGCTTCTCGGACCTAAGCTCCTCGATCAGCTTGCCTGCCTCCACGAGGGCCAGATCCTTTCGGATCACCTCATGCCGCGCCGCCCCCTCGGCAGCTCGGGTAGTGGCGACACCGCTCTCGGCGTCTTCGGCCTCCTTCTTCGCCGCCTCCGCTGCGGACCGAGCGGCGGCGGCATCGCGTTGAGCATCCTCAGCCTCTTTTCTCGCCGCCTCCGCTGCGGTTCGGGCGGTGGCAGCCTCGCCTCGGGCGTCGGCGGCCTCCTTCTTCGCCGCCTCAGCTTCAGCCCGGGCGGAGGTGGCCCCGCTTCAGGCGTCCGCGGCCTCCTTCCTCGATGCCTCGAGAGCGGCGGCGGCCTCCTCCTTGGATCGAGCGACCTCACCTCGAGCCGCCCGGACCTCCGCCTCTGCCTCGTTGAGCCGGCTCGCCATTTGGGCATTCCGGCTCAGCTCAGCGCGGAGATCTTGAAGCTCTGCCTCAGCCCTCACGAGGGCGGCCGACACCTGTGCGGACCAGCCCGCCTCCTCAGAGCAGGACCGCTCCGCCTCCGCCATGAGCTCGGCCACCTCCCGGAAGATGGACAGCACCTCGCGCGGGGCCCCCCGCTGGGCCGGTTGCTCGACGGGGACCATGGCAAGGGACGGGCTCGGCGCGTCGGGAAACGGCCATACTGGTCGGTCAAGCTCGATGTTGGGCAGATCTTCCTCCTCCCCGAGCTGCCCCAATTGCGGCCCGCCGCCCGACGGCACGGGCCCCGGCTCCCTCCGTCCCTCCGCCGGCACCTCCTGTCGCTCCGTCGCCTCCCGAGGCGGTGTCACAACCTCGCGTGGGGACGAAGACTCGAGCGGCGGCGAGTCGATCGAAAGAAGGCTCGACCCCGGGCCCTCTTCCCTGGCCGGGTCCTCCGGCGTCTTGTCAGCGCTAGCCGGCGCCTCGGGCGCCTCCACCATCGTCAAGCCCGCGGTGAGGAGCGGCCCCTGCTCCAGCTCGTTCAGGAGGTCCTCCACCGTCGGCTCCTTCTCCGCCAACGCCTCTCCCCCCTTTCCCTCCTCTGCAGCCTGGCTCGTGTTGGTCGGGGCCTCGAGGGGCGCAGTCTCCTCGGCCCCAGACACCGGCGGGGCCGTGCTCGCCCCAGGCGCTTCCCCCGGAACAGCCGTCGTGGTGGGGGGAAGGGTGGCGCTCCCAACTGGCCACATCACGGGAAGAGGAGGAGGGGGAGGAGGCAGCGCCTCAGTGGGCGTGGTAGTGGCGGGCTCGATGCCGCGAGCTGCGGCCCCTGCAATACGAGATGACAGTGACATCAGAACTGGGAAGGATGCCTCGACCCCTGTGGTCGATGGCGACGGCCTCACCAAAATTTCCGATGATCATCTGGCCTCCTCGAGCCATGGCAGCTCGAGCCTTCTCCAGCCAAGCGGCTTCTCTAGCGGAATAAGGTGCCATACCTTGAGGTGCTTGTGCCTCGACGGAGCTCGAGGTCTTGGCCCGCTTGGACGCAGCGAGGTCCACCTCCTGGTAGGAGCGCTTCCCCCTGAGAAACCAGAGATGGCATGCATCATCAAATGTAAAGAGGTAAAGCCTCACTACCGACGAGATCCAAGAAAATTACTCACCCAAAGCGGCGGCTGGGCTTCTTCCCGGAATCACCGGACCCACTCGGGGGCTTCGAGCCCACCCCACGGCTCGAGCCCTGCGCCTGGGCCGTCTCCGCAGGGTTGGGATGGGGGGAGGGCTCCCGACGCCTCCCGTGGCTCGACCTCGAGGGAGAGCCCTCCTTCCGCCCCACATCGCGGGAGGGCGACCGTACCTCCCTCGTGCCGTCGTCATGGCGCCTGCCCCGGCGCGGGCTCCGGGACCTGCTCCGGCGCTCGCGCTGGCGGTCACGCCCTCCCGCGTCCGCTTCTGTGTCCCGGCGGTGGTGTGGCGACGGACTCCGGGGACGCTCACGCCCCTGGTCACGAGACGCCCGGGGGCTCCCTTCCCGACGCTCGTGATGGTGCGGGCTCGACGCCTCCTCCTGACGCCCGCTCCTCCGCGGGCTCGACCCCGACCTCGATGGCTCACGGCGGTCGGACCCGGAGCCCCTCCCGATGTGGTCACTGCCCCTCGAGGCTCGGCCCTTCTCGAGACCTCCCGCCGGGGCTGACGCGGGGGCGGCCTCCGTTGGTGCCGTGGCGGAGGCGCTCCGGGTTCGGGGCTTCCTCACGACAAGGGGGACGTCCAGCCGGGAGCTCGACGTGCCCTGGGCCTCCGACGAGGCGGAGCTGGGCGTGGCCTTCTGTTGCTTCACCCCGCGCGGTACCTTCGCCGGTGGGACCTCGTAGATGTCCTCCTGCACAGGGGAGTGGTCAGCCCAGATGTCGCCAAACCCCGCGCGTCTCAGGCGCGCGTCCATCCCCTCGTCGTCGCTCTCATCATCATCATCATCATCATCATCCTCCGAGCTCGAGGAGCTGAGCTCGGGGGACTCGTCCCCAGGCTGCCGATTGCGGCGAGCCTTCGCCAACCTTTGCTCCCGAGCCGACCGACGCAAGTTTTTGTTTTTCTCTTTCTTCTTTCTGGAATCCTTGTTCTCTTTTTCCTTTTGAGAGGAGAGGCGCCTCACCTGTGTCTCCGCGGCGTCCTCCCTCACCGGGGGCCTCGAGGCACGACACGTGAACGCCCCCTGTGAAAAAAGGAAACATGATGAGGAAAAAACACGAAAAGAAGGCGCAAGGTTCGAAGAAGAAAGAAGGAGGGGAGGCTCGAGACGTGCTAGCTCGATGGGGACCTACCAGATCGAGGCACCCCTTGTCGGGCGCCATAGGGATCAGCTTGGAACTCTCCGGGGCAAACGATCCCTGGATCGTGATCGCCACCCGGGAGATGCCGTCGCTACAAGTCAGCCCCCCCTTGGCCATCCTCGACCCGTTCAGCGCCTCGGGCTCGGCCTTCGGCCCCATCTCGAACAAGAAAAGGGGGCGATCCGCCAGCGGAAGAACCCGTCGCTGGTGGAACGCCCAGATTACCGCCTGGACGGTCAGCCCCTTCTCGTCCACCAGCGTCTTCATCATCTCCATCAGGGGCAGCAAATGGCGTTGCTTATCCGCCACGACGCCCCAGTTCCACTTTTCCGGGCGCTGGTCAAGGACCCTGCCGGTGTACTGCGGAAGGAGCCCCATCTCGTTCCGCAGATAGAACCAGTGGTCGTCCCATCCCGCTTGGTTGGTCGAGAGCTTGTAGCGGAGGTACTCACGGGGGACGCCGGCCGACGAGGTCCCAGTCCGCATGGTGATGGCGAGGGAGCCAGCGCGCACGAGCCGCTTCCCGCTGGACTTCGACGTCTTGGTGAAGAGCTCGCCCCGGAAAATGTGAACGAACATCTCCCAGTGCGGCTCGATCTTCAGGTACCCCTCGCACACCGCAGCGAAGATGGCGGCGTGCGAGATCGAGTTGGGGGAGAAATGCTGCAGCTCCACCTCGTAGTGGTGGGTCAACGCACGCATGAAGCGGCTCGGCGAGACACCGAGCCCAATGCGGTGGTAACGGGTGAAGCTCACCACGTACCCCTCCGGCGGCTGCGGCTCCCGGTGATCCGCCGATGGGACGATCCACCACGCGGGTCCCCCCTCCGGGTTGGGGCGGAGAAGTCCCTGCGCCACCAGCGAGTCCAACTCGCGAAGCGTCGTCTTCGATCGGCTCCAGTCTTCGGCCGGTTGCGGCGGAGTCTTGTCGGCCATGGCAACGACGGCGTGGACTTGGGCGGTGGATGGACAGCAGAGGAAGATACGGATGGCGGGCTCAGGAAGGAGATGCACGGGAGCTACGGTGGCTATGAAGGAAAAGGCAAAGAGTAGAGCCCTCTCCCCTTCTCTCGGTATTTATACGAAAGAACCCCAACAGGCGAGGCATCCCACGGCGACGAAAAAGGTAACCGCATAGCATTTAATGCGCCCACCTAACCACGTCTCGAGCCGGATGCAAGGTACACGCGGCAGCTCTCCATTCGCTCCACTACCCGGGCCCGCCACGACCGTCGCCCCGGCTTTGCGTCCGCCGCCCTCTCCGAAAGATTTTGCCTAAAAAGGCGCGCCCAACGGGCAGAAGGATTCCAAGCGACGAAGGCTTCATCAGGAAGGTAAAAACGGGCCCCGGCCCTAAGCCTCGAAGCAACGAAGGCTGGCCCTCGAAGGGGGTTCGACAGCCGGCTTCGAGCACCCGAGTCAGGGACACCAAGGGGCGCTATTCGCAGCATCGCTCGAGGGCCAAGCCCTCGAGGCCCCTCACGTGTATCCAAGGCAGGGCGCGCGACGTGCAGCGAGATCCCCTCGGAGGGAGGCATCGAGCCACCGGGTCCTATCGAATGGACCCGGCACTCCTGCAGACTGAGCACCCATGCTTTATGAGATCGCCTCCGGGCTACAGTTGACCCCTATCGAACGGGGCACGAGGTCTCACTTGGATTCCCCGTTACCAGCTCACCGGGAACCTCGATACTCGCCCGCTCGTGGTAGTACGAGGCATCCCCCCTCGCATCCGATCGAAAGGACTCGCGGGATAACAAGCCAGGGCAACCGGCGTGCCGGACAGCTCGAAGGGTCGGCCGGCCGGTTCAGCCTGGCACCCCTCGACGAAAGAGGGTCTAAAAAACTCGGGGGCTCGACACTCCCGAACCTAAAAAACGTAATTAAACGCTCACACTCAAAGCCCACGAGGGAGTCCTAACCACTCCCATGTGGCCTCGGGGGCTACACCCGCGGGTGTCGCTCGCACGAAACCCGCGGAATCAACACAGCCGAACCCTCGAGATCCAGTTAGCCAAAACCCTCGAAATCCAAAGTCGAGAGCCACTGCTCAAGTGCAAGCAATCAAACAAGGGCTCGGGGGCTACTGTCGGGGGAACGCCAAAGGGGTACCCCCAATCAACGCAAAACACACGGGTTAAAACCTAGAACACCAATTAATAGCGAGCCCAGCTGGACTTGACCACCCAAATACCAACCTGTCAAAACCCACAACACCGGCCCACCATGGGGAAGCCTAGGCCCGCCAAATGCCTCCCAAACCACCTCGTGGTAGCCTGCCTCTCGAGCCCTGGCTCAAGGGGTTCGAGCCCGCCACCGCCATACACCACCCCTCGAGACCCGGCACAGGGCCCTCGAGCCTCGCTGGCCCGGCTGCCTACCCATCGAGGGCACATCACGCCCCTCGAGCAGCGCCAAGCACCAGATGCCAACCCCACACCAAACATTTAATGCACTCACCTACCCCTGTCACGTCCTCTGAGACGCAGCATGCGCCACAGTGAACCGGAGTCTGAGTCAGACCTCCTTTTCACCATAAGCATGGGTGAAAAGGCACCAGTACAGCACTGTTCGACCATACCCTGCACTGTGGCACGTCCCGGTCACATCTCGAGACCCGGATTTCCGCTGTACGACCAGGTTCCCCAGAACTCGCCCATACCTGCGGAGCTCGAGCCTCCCGCAGGCGCCACCTCGAGGCCGGTTCTGCTCCCCTCGAGCCCTAATTGCTGTCATATGATTGGAGGACAGGTACCCCTAAGACCAGGCGGGACTATGCACGTGTCGTACGTGCCGGGATGGGCGGTGCACGGCCTCCACGTCGCCACGCCTCCACGTCCGCACCCGGGATGGAGGCCACGCTTCAAGGACGCCCCAACAGCAACACCCACGTCGGCTACAATGTCTTCGACAAGATAGGGTTCCTACCCTTCCCCGTATTGGGCACCATACGCCCCGACACTTGTAATACCCTTGTGTAACCCTGGCCTCCCCTTGCTCTATAAAAGGGGACACCAGGGCCCTCAGTCCACGGTTACACAATTCCAAGAGACACACGAGCACACGCACATTCGAGTCCGGACTCCGGTCCACGCTAATCGAGCTTGTATCTGCCCCTGTACAAACACTTAGGTGCAAGTAATACAAGAACCTCCTCCCCCGCTGGACGTAGGGCCTTCTTGGCCCGAACCAGGATAAATCCTTGTGTCATCTTGCATCACCATCCAGGAAGAGAGCACGCGATCATATTACTCGTTGGTGTCATACCCCCGGGTTCGAAACACCGACAGTTTGGTATTAGGAAGAGATTGGATACATGCAAACTGCTGTGTACCATCAACTATGCACCAGTTCCTCATCCAGTGGATCAGAGATGACATCGAGATTGTCAATGCTGATGATTCAGTGAGTATTGCTAACACAGAGCCCATCTACTGGGAATATGATGGTGTCGAGTGCCTCTCTGGAAGAGCTTGGGAAGTAGGTCCTGTGAACGTTTTCGACAAGGACCAACAACCGATTTAAACGATCGGCTCTCAGAGCAATTTTTAATAAGTAATATAGCTGAGGTAATGGAGAGGAATCAGGACCAAGTTCTATGTCGGCTGACAAGGAAATAAGTGTTGATGATGAAGCCGAGGACAGGATTAATATGTGCGAGTTTGAGTCCGGTTTAGGTTGAAGTTGGTAAACTTTTGAGAGGGATCTGCCAATTTCTCCATTGCCAAAGCTAGAGAAAGGTCAAGAGTTCACGCGAAGTGACGTACAACGAAGAGTCTTGGCGAAATTGAAAAGTATAAGAAGGCACTTCCACAACTTGGTAATCATTTCAAGTTGTACGTGGCGGCCGATAGCCTTATAACAGGATCGGCCCTTATTTTAAATTTAAGGGAGGAGATAAATAGCATCTAGATTTAGCCAAAAATGTTAAACCCAGGGAAGGGTATTCGGCTGTAGAGAAATTTTGTTCACATATGCGTCACTTGTGGACTGAGCTTCGGCACTACATGTTGAAATCCGAACGCGTGGTAGTCATATGCGGAATGAATTCAAGGATATTTATATACAGCCGATGTGAAAAAACATCGCCTTTAGCAGAAAAGATGTTCCAGAAATTTGAGTTATAGCCGAAATTATTTATATCGCCTTTAGTGCAAGAGTGTTCATGACCTGGTAATCCTAGCGTTTCTCAAGTGGTTGGTTTATTGGAGGAAGAGAAAGGTGGGGCGCAGTAAGTGCAGTGCCGGGTGACGTGACATATCAGGAATAAGATCTAGTCGGCTAGAATGGCGTCATACATTCGGCAAGCGTTCTTCTAAAGAAGTATTGCAATCAAAGAAAATTACTGAGGAATTGAGAAATGCAAATAGGCGTTATTCAAAGAAGAGCGAGTTTCATATATTGCAAAGCCTCATTCATAGATCCGTCCTAATACAAACTACCCTGGGAATAATTTGTTTATAATGGATTACGGATCAATGATCTCAGCAATGGCAGTAGCGTGGTTGTCATAGATCTCATGGTCTTCAAGTTCATCCAGATCCCCGCCTGCGAAGCCAACTGGTAGGAGGGAGTAATCTTCTTTGGTCCAAGAGCTCATTGCCGCTAGCCCGAAGGAAACCCCGGCATGCACACCTTGGACGACGGCTTGATCTATGCGGCCATTACGGCTTCAAGACGAGCTTCAGCTGAATCCCCACAAGCATTCACCTTGAGGGCAACTCTGTTTGCTGCAGCTTTCAAACGGTCATTCTCTGCAGACAAGGCTGACAAGAAAAAGGGTATATTAGGCAGAACCAAACTCAATCAGGAGAAGGAGAAGAACCAAGACTCTGCTAACCTATGATTATACTGTAGAGTTGCTTCCATTGGTCTGCCCATTCAGCGTCCTCAATATCATGCTTCTTGGATATATCTTCTAGTCCCTTCTAGGGTTTGTCCCTCTCCTCACGGTACCGAAGAGCGTCCAGATGGGTCTGCTAAAATGAATTATCAAACTCAGAATCTGTTGGCTTAGGGAAACGTTTGAAAGAAATTGTTGAAGCTACCGTTTCTGGAGGAAGAACCCAAGCCCGGCTGGAGGAGGATCCTGCTCTGGAGAGGAGACGGACAGTGAATCAGAGACAGATAAGCAAGAAAGCTACCGCAAGGGGGCAGGGAGTTCATTTTTACCCATGGCGCCGGTGAGTTGATGCTCGGTCTTCTCCTATTTCGTCTCCAACATAATGTCTGTCGTGGTCACCATTGCCTGCCATTGATGGAAACACGAGCAAAAGATTCTCTCTTTGGTTTGAGCCAAAGTTGGGAAATGGAAGTTTTCTGGAAGTCAACCTGTTTGGCCAAAGTCGGGGGTGGTAGCTTGTGTAAAGTTTTATTTATAAAACCATAGCTTGCGCACTGGAGAGTCACACATCGGGCTAGGGTTCTCATAGTCTATGGGCCGTTATTGGGTCAGACCAAATCTTGCTGACCTGGGGAGCTTATAGAACCGATAGAATTCGGCTGAAAATGGTTGCTATATGGAGTGTTCAGTTTCGGCTAATTATTTGAGGATTCATGTTCCCGATTGACACTAAGGGCAGGAAGCTGAAAACGAAAGAGTCCCGTGAGAAATTTTATCTTAATGTCATCATGGATCAAGAGATCGAGAAAAAGGCTGACAACTTTGGTGACTAACGGTTGCTTGCGGGAAGGGGACAATCAGCATGATTATCAGCGATAGCCGATGTAATGTACATCGCCGTTAAGGTAAAGAGAAAATCGGTAGCTGGTACACAAAACAGAACATATGTTGATCTCAAAGGATCAATCACAGATTGGATTTAAGAGGACGAACAGAGGATTTTTATTTACAAAGGGGAAATGCAAGGTTACAATAAGGAGGATCAGTTCGTCCACTCCATCCTACGCCTAATCGGGAGAAAGTGATCAAAGGCGTCGGCCAGATCTGTTCCGGCTTCCTGCATATCTTCTACGGAATGTTCTACTCTATCCTCCAGTTCTTGCTCGCAGACATCAAATCTGCGGTAATCGGCACCAGAATGAATCCTCACGGCGGAGAAAGCGAGCGTCGCGCCGCACCCCATGCCGGCCCTAGAGATGATGGGGACGATTCAGTTAACTTCATTCACCCGCTTCGGGGGTGTCATACCCGTTACATCGGCCGTGACGGCGAGCTTGGTGATGGCAGCTTCAAGGGCGTGGAGTTTGGCTGCTAGAGCTAAAAGGAGGAGTGAATAAAGTCGAAAGAAGAGAATAAGGAAAGAAATGAAGAAAATACTTACCGATGGCTTGTTCCCGAGCTGCGTCACGCTCTCGAGAGATGCGGGTAATCTCCCAATCCTTTCCCTCCAGATAAAATTGAAGATCCGCAAGCTTCTGAGTCAGGTCCTCGGGGAAGTCATCACCGGTTCTCCTGAAGGAAGCGACGATGTAAGAACTACTACTTCATTTTTGGAACAATCAAGAGAAGGGAGAAAGGAGCAGCCTCCTCTTAGAAGTGCTGGAAGCTCCGAACTCGGAGGTATGGCGGCTCGCCTCGGAAGAAATCTTCTGGTTGATTGGGGAATAATAGGAGAAAAGAGGGTTTTTCTGGTTCGAGAACGAAGCGGGGGAGTTTAGAATGCACAAGTCAGAACCAAGTGAAGGAAGATTTTAAAGGATCCCAAGAGGTGCATCGGGAGATGAATCGGTAGGTGAAGTAAATAAGACATTCAAGATTTCTACAGAGGTGGATGCTTCCGGGGATTCCACGTATGTATATGAGGAAAAGGAATTTTGGAAAAAATATTTGTCCCAAAATTAGGGGGCATGTGTTGACACCAGATTTTTACACACACAAGGATATGACAATTGGACCCAGCCAGCAGTGGGGAACAGATTTCAGCAAGCGATCAGGCAGCTGCTCTGGTCCTTGGAGTTTTCAGGCAAATGCCTGTGCGGTCGGCTATTTTGCAGAATGGTGGCTCCATTCGGGAGATGGGTGTTGCAAATAAAGCCGGCTTGCATGAGAAGACACATGACAATGGGGGATGTCAAAGAGATTGGGAGTAGTATTTGTATCTTTCCATATTTTATTATGTAAATCGTAATCGTTTAGGACTCGTATTTCGTCCAGGGTATAAATATAGACCCTCGAGCATTGTAAAATTGTTCACAACCACATCAATACAAAACGGCCCCGTGCCATCTTCGAGTCCTTAGTCGTGTCGTCGAGTTCTTCGAGAGAAATCATCGATCCGTCGACCTCCATAAGTACCGGCAACCTTGTTACCATGTCTAGTATCATGCGGTGGATTTAGATATGATGCAAGTAGTCTCGTATGTTAAGCTTAGTATCGTGCGGCGGATTTAAGCTTATTACGGGAAGTTTTTGCTTATGCCTTGTATCGTGCGGCGGATTAAGTCATGAGTAAAAATAGTTATCGGCTCTATTAGATTTGGCAGATCTGTTAGATTCATTAAGTTATCATGTGTTATATGTTTTATTTATTCAATTCTTGTAACACTCTTTTGCCCAATCTAGATTGATCTCTGTTCGGCCTTGTTCCACAAGCTTGCTTGTGCTTTTTCTAATCATAATATCATGATGGCCGGATCAAAGCTCAATCCAGATTGTTACATGTCGCGGGTTCATGCATGTTATTTACGGTTAGGCTTTGATAAAACTGGGTATCGTGCGGCAGGTGCAGGTTTTAGATTAGTTTAATCATGCTTGCTTGTTTGTTCCTTCTTCATGGACCCCAATTCGGTTGGTTTGCCGATTTTGGTTCTGCTTACATGAGTAACGAGCTTTTATAGATCTGTTCAGGTATATGCATGCTTTTAGCTTGTTATAATTAGATTATATCATGGGGGTGGATTAATCTAATTATAAGAAGTGGTGTAGACTTATAGCAACTGGTATCATGCGGTGGATTAGCTTTGCTTGAGTTTATGCCTGACGGGTTTATGAAGACTAAACGTGCGGCAGATTAGTTGGATTAGCCTATGCATGTGTTATTTGAATAGATCTATTTTTGCATGTTACCTGTTTATAATATCTTTATTTTTTGTTCAAGCATGTCTCTCTTTACATATGCATTCGGCAGTTAATATGCTTTACTTACTCTGTTTTCATACTTGCCGAATGACTTTACAAACATGCTTTGACAGACAGCTTCTATAGCTGTGTGCCGTCGTGATTGGCTTTCAAAGCCGTACATATGGAACTGTCTGGTCTCACCTGGCATGTTCCAGAGGTATTCTCACGTTTTTATCCCTTGTTGGTTTTCAGGTCAAACCGACTGGCACGTCTCCGGAATCAACATACTCCGGGCTCCCGATTGAAGCCAGCTTTTCGGCTTGCTGTGTGCTTGGCGCGAGGTGTCACGTTTTGCGTCAACACACTTTTTGGCACGCCTGGTGGGACAGACTTCGTTTCAAGATGCCTGAGATCAGCGATGATCAAATTCTGGATGTGATCATGGATGACTTGCCGCCAGAGTCGAAAAGCTTAGTCCAACAGGCCTGTGATGAATTCCAGCGCAAGTGCTTGGCGTCTTTCTCCAAGAAAAAGAGCGGCAAAGTCTTCCAGAAGCAGGAATTCCCAAAGATCATTCCTCATCACCAATCCGAGCCGTCTAACAATGATGAAGAAGAAGCTATTCGGAAGATGACCGAATTAGTGTACAAATCTGTATCAGAAGCCATGACCAACCATCAGGCAGCTTTCTTGAATACTTTTCGTGCTGTCATGGTTAGCATTTTCGGTCCGACGACGGATAAACGCTTTGAAGAAGCCGCTGGTCCAATGCAAGGGCCATTATTGTTCCCAGTACCTCAACGTCGAAGGGTCGCAGAAGAAGGTGGAGCTGGCCCAAGCATGGGTGAGATGGTTCCTCATACGCAACAACCTCCCCAGACTTATGGCCAGGTCACGTTCAGCACGACGGGGAACGTCCCGCAATCTGCTTCTAAAGTATCTCCTGCAGCAAACAGGATACAAAGAAATATGTTTGGAGATGGACATCAGGAGTTCATCGATTATAGCTCAATCAATGCTCTTCCAAATCCAGGCTACAAGAGTTCGGCAGGACTACATCCTGGGGGGCAAGCACAAGCAGCTCCTGATTCGAATATTGACCTCATCATGCATAGGATGGCTGATATGATGCAAAATCAATTCGGCCTAAAACCAAAGAGTCAGTCGTATGCTTACAAGTCCCCCTACCCGGAATGGTACAATCGGTTAGCACTTCCTCCAAGGGTGAAGCCTCCCACTGATTTTGCCAAGTTTTCAGGCCAGGATGACACCAGTACTATAGAACACATCGGCCGCTATTTGATGCAGCTTGGAGAAGCATCTACGGATGAAGCTTGGAGGATTCGGTACTTCCCATTGTCTTTGATAGGACCAGCCTTCTCGTGGTTTGCTTCTCTGCCAGCAAATTCTATCAATACGTGGACAGAGCTGGAACAGACATTCCACTCATATTTCTTCACGGGTACCGGTGAGATGAAGTTGGTCGACCTCATGAGCCTAAGGATGAAACCCAGCGAGACGCCACAAGAATATCTGCGCCGATTCAGGGAAACCAAGAATCTTTGCTATTCTCTGAATTTGCCGGATGACCAGTTGCCGGGGATAGCTATAGCTGGCATGTTGCCGAGTATCAAAGAGAAGCTATTCGGCATGGAATTTGATGACCTCGGGCAGTTATCACAGAGGTACGCAATCGTGAGCAGTCAAGCCCAGGGATTCAAGAGGAATAATCAATTCCAGAAGGGTGATGTGGCTGCCGAGATGTATCAGGCTTTTCTAGAAGAGGCAACTGAATACGATAATGAAGATGAAATAGCTGCAGCCGAAATAGTCTGGGCTAAAGAGCCGACTCAAGTCAACCTTGTTATCATGTCTAGTATCATGCGGTGGATTTAGATATGATGCAAGTAGTCTCGTATATTAAGCTTAGTATCGTGCGGCGGATTTAAGCTTATGACGGGAAGTTTTTAATTATGCCTTGTATCGTGCGGCGGATTAAGTCATGAGTAAAAATAGTTATCGGCTCTATTAGATTTGGCAGATCTGTTAGATTCATTAAGTTATCATGTGTTATTTGTTTTATTTATTCAATTCTTGTAACACTCTTTTGCCCAATCTAGATTGATCTCTGTTCGGCCTTGTTCCACAAGCTTGCTTGTGCTTTTTCTAATCATAATATCATGATGGCCGGATCAAAGCTCAATCCAGATTGTTACATGTCGCGGGTTCATGCATGTTATTTATGGTTAGGCTTTGATAAAACTGGGTATCGTGCGGCAGGTGCAGGTTTTAGATTAGTTTAATCATGCTTGCTTGTTTGTTCCTTCTTCATGGACCCCAATTCGGTTGGTTTGCCGATTTTGGTTATGCTTACATGAGTAACGAGCTTTTATAGATCTATTCAGGTATATGCATGCTTTTAGCTTGTTATAATTAGATTGTATCATGCGGTGGATTAATCTAATTATAAGAAGTGGTGTAGACTTATAGCAAGTGGTATCATGCGGTGGATTAGCTTTGCTTGAGTTTATGTCTGACAGGTTTATGAAGACTAAACGTGCGGCAGATTAGTTGGATTAGCCTATGCATGTGTTATTTGAATAGATCTATTTTTGCATGTTACCTGTTTATAATATCTTTATTTTTTGTTCAAGCATGTCTCTCTTTACATATGCATTCGGCAATTAATATGCTTTACTTACTCTGTTTTCATACTTGCCGAATGACTTTACAAACATGCTTTGACAGACAGCTTCTATAGCTGTGTGCCGTCGTGATTGGCTTTCAAAGCCGTACATATGGAACTGTCTGGTCTCACTCGGCATGTTCCAGAGGTATTCTCACGTTTTTATCCCTTGTTGGTTTTGAGGTCAAACCGACTGGCACGTCTCCGGAATCAACATACTCCGGGCTCCCGATTGAAGCCAGCTTTTCGGCTTGCTGTGTGCTTGGCGCGAGGTGTCACGTTTTGCGTCAACACACTTTTTGGCACGCCTGGTGGGTCAGACTTCGTTTCAAGATGCCTGAGATCAGCGATGATCAAATTCTGGATGTGATCATGGATGACTTGCCGCTAGAGTCGAAAAGCTTAGTCCAACAGGCCTGTGATGAATTCCAGCGCAAGTGCTTGGCGTCTTTCTCCAAGAACAAGAGCGGCAAAGTCTTCCAGAAGCAGGAATTCCCAAAGATCATTCCTCATCACCAATCTGAGCCGTCTGACAATGCTGAAGAAGAAGCTATTCGGAAGATGACTGAATTAGTGTACAAATCTGTATCAGAAGCCATGACCAACCATCAGGCAGCTTTCTTGAATACTTTTCGTGATGTCATGGTTAGCATTTTTGGTCCGACGGCGGATAAACGCTTTGAAGAAGCCGCTGGTCCAATGCAAGGGCCATTATTGTTCCCAGTACCTCAACGTCAAAGGGTCACAGAAGAAGGTGGAGCTGGCCCAATAATGGGTGAGATGGTTCCTCATACACAACAACCTCCCCAGACTTATGTCCAGGTCACGTTCGGCACGACGAGGAACGTCCCACAATCTGCTTCTAAAGTATCTCCTGCAGCAAACAGGATACAAAGGAATATGTTTGGAGACGGATTTCAGGAGTTCATCGATTATAGCTCAATCAATGCTCTTCCAAATCCAGGCTACAAGAGTTCGGCAGGACTACATCCTGGGGGGCAAGCACAAGCATCTCCTGATTCGAATATTGACCTCATCATGCATAGGATGGCTGATATGATGCAAAATCAATTCGGCCTAAAACCAAAGAGTCAGTCGTATGCTTACAAGTCCCCCTACCCGGAATGGTACAATCGGGTAGCACTTCCTCCAAGGGTGAAGCCTCCCACTTATTTTGCCAAGTTTTTAGGCCAGGATGACACCAGTACTATAGAACACATCGACCGCTATTTGATGCAGCTTGGAGAAGCATCTACGGATGAAGCTTGGAGGATTCGGTACTTCCCATTGTCGTTGACAGGACTAGCCTTCTCGTGGTTTGCTTCTCTGCCAGCAAATTCTATCAATACGTGGGCAGAGCTAGAACAGAAATTCCACTCATATTTCTTCACGGGTACTAGTGAGAGGAAGTTGGTCGACCTCATGAGCCTAAGGATGAAACTCGACGAGACGCCACAAGAATATCTGCGCCGATTCAGGGAAACCAAGAATCTTTGCTATTCTCTGAATTTGCCGGATGACTAGTTGTCGGGGATAGCTATAGCTGGCATGTTGCCGAGTATCAAAGAGAAGCTATTCGGCATGGAATTTGATGACCTCGTGCAGTTATCACAGAGGTTGGCAAAGATGAGCAGTCAAGCCCAGGGATTCAAGAGGAATAATCAATTCCAGAAGGGTGATGTGGCTGCCGAGATGTATCAGGCTTTTCTGGAAGAGGCAACTGAGTACGATAATGAAGATGAAATAGCTGTAGCCGAAATAGTCTGGGCTAAAGAGCCGACTCAAGTCAACCTTGTTATCATGTCTAGTATCATGCGATGGATTTAGATATGATGCAAGTAGTCTCGTATGTTAAGCTTAGTATCGTGCGGCGGATTTAAACTTATGACGGGAAGTTTTTGCTTATGCCTTGTATCGTGCGGCGGATTAAGTCATGAGTAAAAATAGTTATCGGCTCTATTAGATTTGGCAGATCTGTTAGATTCATTAAGTTATCATGTGTTATATGTTTTATTTATTCAATTCTTGTAACACTCTTTTGCCCAATCTAGATTGATCTCTGTTCGGCCTTGTTCCACAAGCTTGCTTGTGCTTTTGCTAATCATAATATCATGATGGCCGGATCGAAGCTCAATCCAGATTGTTACATGTCGCGGGTTCATGCATGTTATTTACGGTTAGGCTTTGATAAAACTGGGTATCGTGCGGCCGGTGCAAGTTTTAGATTTGTTTAATCATGCTTGCTTGTTTGTTCCTTCTTCATGGACCCCCAATTCGGTTGGATTGCCAATTTTGGTTATGCTTACATGAGTAACGAGCTTTTATAGATCTGTTCAGGTATATGCATGCTTTTAGCTTGTTATAATTAGATTGTATCATGCGGTGGATTAATCTAATTATAAGAAGTGGTGTAGACTTATAGCAAGTGGTATCATGCGGTGGATTAGCTTTGCTTGAGTTTATGCCTGACGGGTTTATGAAGACTAAACGTGCGGCAGATTAGTTGGATTAGCCTATGCATGTGTTATTTGAATAGATCTATTTTTGCAAGTTACCTGTTTATAATATCTTTATTTTTTGTTCAAGCATGTCTCTCTTTACATATGCATTCGGCAGTTAATATGCTTTACTTACTCTGTTTTCATACATGTCGAATGACTTTACAAACATGCTTTGACAGACAGCTTCTATAACTGTGTGCCGTCGTGATTGGCTTTCAAAGCCGTACATATGGAACTGTCTGGTCTCACCCGGCATGTTCCAGAGGTATTCTCACGTTTTTATCCCTTGTTGGTTTTCAGGTCAAACCGACTGGCACGTCTCCAGAATCAACATACTCCGGGCACCCAATTGAAGCCAGCTTTTCGGCTTGCTGTGTGCTTGGCGCGAGGTGTCACGTTTTGTGTCAACAGCGGCGTACATGGCGGATGGCCGAGGATGGCATTCGGCGTTCCGCCGGCTAGTGCGAGAAAGAGGAGAAACCAACTGGTGCAAGTGATAGAAGAGGTCAAGGCGGAGTGATGAGCGAAGGGAATCGGGAGGCATTGCTTTGTGCGGCGAGGAATTGCTCGCCGGAGTTCGGCGGGCGGTGGCGGCGCTTGCGAACTGGAGAAGATGTACAGAGAGGAGGCGAGTGAGTGAATGAACGGTTGGCTGGCTCGGGCGAGGGGGAGAGGAGGCGAAGGCGTTGCGTTCTTGCGGGTTCATTGAACCTAGCTGGAACGCGTCTTGCCGTTCTGACCGGCGGGACGGCGGCCGGTGAGCGGCGGCCACGCGGCGACTGGGCAGAGGGGGGAAGAGATAGGGCTGTCAGGATGGTGGAGTCGGTGCACGATGAGCGGGTGATTCCCGTGTTCGCTGTGCACGCGCTCGAGCGGCTGCAGCGGCGGCTTCCAGCGTACGGCGCTCGGCCGTGCGCGGGAGGAGTGGAGCGACGCGGGGAGTGGGAGGAAGAGGCTGACAGGTGGGTCCCATGGAGGTTTAAACAAAAGAAGTTTTGTTCATTTTCTTACCTGGCCTTTATCTCCCAAACTAAGCTGAACTAGGAAAAAGTCCTAAAAGCAAAGATGCTTAGAATTTCACAAGGACCAATTCATCTTTAAGGCTCAAGTCCAAATTCTACATAGAAAAAGAATTTCACTCCTAGCCTATTTTTCTAATGCAAGAAATAAACACTAAATGACCTTTTCTAAAACAGTACTTTTAAGAAAAGTTGTTTCCCTGGTCAAGATCTACAACTTTGGTTTAAGGCACTTGGTCAGAAAAACAAAGCATCTATTAGCTATACTAGAGACTGGGCAAAGAACTTAACAACAACACAAAAATGCACATGAAATGATATGATGCTATGCTCATGCTATGTAAAGTTATGCATTTAGGGTTGCTTAACACCTAGGGTGTTACACAACATGCATAGCGTCCGGTCAGAAGAGTTGAACGATGAACAGTGCCAACGTAGAGTCCGGCCACCGAGAGAAGGAGCGTCCGGTCAACTTTATGCAGAGTGGAACAGCGAGGCCTTCAACGACCGGACTCACTGGTCAGAGTCTGATCGCTATGAGCCGTGCGTCCGGTCACCCCGACACGACACTATTCGTTCACCGATTTCACTCGATCTCCCTCAAATCAAAACCACTAGGGCTCAAACATGGTGAGGGGAGTCACAAGGAGGATAGTGAGCTACTCCTAGGAGTTCATGGCTCGAATCTATCTCCAAATCGATGAATCCGAAGAATTTGGGGCAAAAGAGAGAAAAATCGATCCAAAACGAAAACCAACCGATCTACTTGTTCGTGAGGTTTGAGTTGAATTCCTTCGGTGGAAATGATCCCCTCACAGTAAAGAACAAGATGATTGAAATGGTTTTGCAAACAGAGCAATGTAGAGAGATCGATCGACGGGAAAAACATGGAGAAAAGATGAATGCGAAGAACAACTCAAGAACACGAATCACAACCATGAATTCCAACCAAAAATCATCCCCATGAGGAGACAACGGGAATCCGGTCCCGTTTCCACCAAATCCAAATAAACAGAGGTATGATTTGTCGTCTCTGCGGATCTCAGTAGCTACAGCAGGGATTGGGAAACAGGAAATCCTAGAAGGAGAATAGCAAATGACTGAGATTGAATGGGGAGGTGGGTGTCTCCCCCTACTTATCCTAAACATTATTCCCACTCTACCCCTAATGATACAGAGAGCGAACTAGCTAAACCCTAAGGCTATTCTGGACCAGCTCGAAGTAGATGTTGATCCGACGACCACGCCCGCACAACAGGTAGCTTCACCTCGACGCGATCTCACCGGATGCCGCCACGTGCCGCCACTCGCCCTCCGTCCATTTTCCTAGACCTTCCCCCGGTTTTGAGAATGAAACCGGGAAACCTTTCCTCAGGCTAAGTTTTGTGGCCCAAACTCAGAAACCCGCCATCACCCAGGTTTTGAGGCCCAAACCTGGAAACTGTCCTCAGCCCGAGTTTTGAGGCCCAAACTCGGAAACAGACCAGCACCCAGGTTTTGAGGCCCAAACCTGGAAACCATGCAGCCGGTGTTTTTTCTGTGGCTCAACCACCAAACCGAAGCCGTAGAGGGATGCACCGCCTGTGCACCCCGTCCACCCGCAAGTCTTCACTTGTCGCTGTCCTAGGCTGTCAGCCACCACAGCTGATCCTCAGGCCACCGGTCTGTCAGTCCAAGCCTCATGTCCGCCCTTCACCGCTTTGGGTCCATCGGCACAGCACGTCTCTACTTGACCTTCACCTTGCCTTTGATCACTGTCTCCGAGCTCAACACCTGCACAACACAAGCCAAAGAACATGCGCATCAAACCAGTTGACAATCACTCATCATCTCAAGATCCGGCATACACCCATGTATCCGCAACTTGGCAGGAATTCTTGAGAACTTCAGGTCCTATCATATTCCCATAGGGTTAATAGAGCATTAGCAGGAAGAATTCAGAGCCTTGAAGCAAGGATCAATGTCTGTGGTCGAGTATCGTGATAAGTTTGCACAACTGTCACACTATGCTCCAAAGGATGTAGATGATGATGACAAGAAATAGTATCACTTTCTTAGAGGATTGTATGATGGTCTTCAACTCCAGCTTATGTCCAACAGCTACCGCAACTTCCAAGCACCTGTGAATCATGCCATCATAGTTGATAATAAGCACAAGGAAATGGATGCGAAGAAGAGAAAGCTTCAGGAGCAATCTCATAGAGGGACTCATCCTCATAGTGCCCCTCAGAAAGTGAGCCAGATTCAGCGCATCCCCTCTACGGCTCGGTTTGATGGTTGAGCCACAGAAAAACCATCGAGTGGACGGTTTCTAGGTTTGGGCCTCAAAACCTGGGCGCTGCGGGTTTCTGAGTTTGGGCCACAAAACTCAGGCGATGGACGGCTGGTTTCCCGGTTTGGGCCTCAAAACCGGGGGTTGGTCGTGAAGGTTGGTTTCCCGGTTTGGGCCACAAAACCGGGGGCGAGGTCCAGGAAAATGACGAGCAGAGCGGTGGCGGCACGTGGCGGCAATCGGTGAGGTTGTGTCGAGGCAACGCTACCTGTCGTGCGGGCGTGGCTGTCGGATCACCACCTACCACGAGTTGGTCCAGAATAACCTTAGGGTTTAGCTGGTTCGCTCTGTAATTAGTTAGGGGTACAGTGAGAACTAGAATTAGGATAAGTAGAGGGAGACACCCACCTCCCATTGTATCTCAGTCATTTGCTATTTTCCACCTAGGGTTTCCTGCTCTCCCAATCCCCTGCTATAGCAAACTGAGATCCGCAGAGAAGACAATCATACCTCTGTGTTCGTGAGATTTTGAGGAAGTGAGACCGTAATCTCACTATTGTAGCGTGTGGTAGCCACACGGTTACAAATTTGTGGTTGTGATTCGCGTTTTGGTGTTGTTCTTTGCAGGTTGGTTTGCTCCACGATTTTCCCGGTGATCGATCTATCTACTCATTGCGTCTTTTGCAAATCCAGTTGAACTGAGTTGATCTAGATCGTGAGGCGCATCTTTCCACCAAAGGAATCCTTCTTTAACCTCACGAGCTAGTAGATCGGTCGATTTTTGTTTTGAATCAAATTTTGCTTCCTTTGCCCTTAATTCTTCCGATTCACCGATTTGGAGTTAGGCTCGAGCCATGATCTCTTTGGGATAGCTCACTAACCTCCTTGGAACTCCTCATACAAAGTCTAAGCCTTAGAGCTTTTGATTCGGTGGAGATGGGGTTGAATCCGCGGAAGAACGGTGCAGTTTCGGGGTCATCGGACGCTCGCGTCGGAAGCATCGGACGCTGTGTTCATCACATCGGACGCGTCCGATGCCACGTGTCATCTGACAGCATTTTTGAAGGAGCATCAGACGCTGACCATCGGAGCGTCCGTTGTCATCGGATGTGCCGGGGGTCTAGCATCGGACGCTAGGGTTTCACTGTAGCAGCGTCCGATGCCTGTCCAGTAAGGTTCCAGAGAGGGTCATTTTGCATCGGACGCGTCCGGTGCCTTGCCATCGGACGCATGCCGGCGTCCGATGCTGTGACTTCAGCACTGTTTTGTCCGCAGTTTGCTCGTTTGACTTTGGATTTGATTTTGGGTTTTTGCGTTGGATTTTCGACTTCGTGCCCTACAGAAATCGGGCTTCCCGCATTGCAAAATAGCCTGAATCCCACTTGCGTTGCTCGGGAGAGGTTGAGGTTACCCAAAGCTCATCCTGTCACTAGTTGACTTGTGTGAACTTGGGCGTGTGAGTTTTTGTGGTGTCCCGCTGTGTTCCTAGGGAACATCCACCCATTCTCTTGGGTCGTGGACATCACACGAATTGGTTTTGCTCTTGGGGTTGATTTTCTGGGACAGAGGTTATAAGTTTCTGAAAAGAAATTTAAGGCTCCCATTCACCCCCCACCTCTGGTCGCTTTCTGGTAGCACTTTCGGTCCTTCAATTGGTATCAGAGCGAGGTTAAGGATCTTCCACCTTAGCCGGTTCCAGATCCACCGAAGGCGACATGGATTGCGGTGTAGGCAAACCACCGTTTTTCGATGGGACGAACTATGCGTATTTGTACCACCCCAGGTGTTAGTCTCAAATTAAGCAGTGGGTTTGAGCAAAAACAAGCTATGTCAAGTAATGATCAAGGGATTGGTTCAAGTATTGCCAGTGGTGATAGACCGAGTTGAGATCAACCTCGGAGACGGAGTCCAAGTTTTTGCTCAAAATGTTCGATAAGGTGAAGGAGAATATTGGAGATCAACCAAGCCTTGCAACCATGCCCCAACGACTATAGATGGACTCACGAACGAAAGTTATGAAAAGTCTGTGTTGAGCATATGACCAAAAAAATACCCCGTCGACTGGAAACCCTAATTCAGACTCTACCGGGTGATTACTTTGACCAGCTTTGAAAGACATTTTCGAGACCTTGCATGACAGTGAGCCCTAAACAAAAGCTGTAGCAGTGATCGAGTGGAACAAACTTCATTTAATGGTCAAGACCAAGATCGGTGCCGAAAATAGCGAAACAGGGCTCCCAGGATCAAATTAAGTGCTGATTTCACGGTTCCAAAAATTGAAATTTTGGGCACCGTGGAGTTTTCGTCGATAATTATTACTACACATATAATTGGGAATTTGACTAAGCTCCTTTAAGAAAAGTCGGAGTACTCGTCAAGACGACAATAACAAATCAAGTCCTGTTGGAATCAGAGTTCTTTTGGACAGTGATTGCAATTTGGGAAAATAGCGAAGTTTTTCAGCGGGGAAAATATTTTGGAAGGAGTTTCAAACAAAAAAAATATAAATGGGCAGCCGCCGTGGACGCCCTTCCCCTTCTCACCCTTCTCCTACACGCCTCCTCCCTCCCCATCTTCAGCTCTCTCTCCCTCCCTCTCAAGTCTCAACCATGGCAGCAGCCATGGCTGCCCTCTCCTCCCCTCCCCTCTCTCCCATGGTCAGTAAGGCAGCAGCAACAACTCCCTCCTTTTCCCTGTCCTTCTCCTTTCCTCACCATAGCAGCAGCCACAAACCCTAGCCATGGCTGCCCCTCTCTCTCCTCCTTTCCCTTGGCAATGCAGCAATGCAGCAGTGACGCCCCAAACCCTAGCCATGGCTGCTGCTCCCTCCTCTCCAAGCTCCATGACAGTAGCAGCAGCAATCCAACAACACAACCATCCCTAGGGTTTCCTTTGGTGATGAATCTTTGTTTCCTTTAATGTTTATTGTGAATGATTTGGTAAATTATGTACTCATGTTCATGATAGTTGGTAGTTCAAATGATTTATATGTGTGCTCAAATGGAAGTCAAACAAGTGATGGATCAATGTATTGATGTGCTGAAATTTCTGTCGGAGCAGATTCTGTTGAGGTGCTAATTTCGTAAATTAAATCTTGTTTGCTGTAGGTTTTGTCAATACAAAAGTTGTAGATGATTGCATGATATAGCTGTTGTTAAAATTTGGTGATTTTTTGCCTAGTAGTTTAGGAGTTACCGCTATTCAAATTTGGGGTTCAGAAATAGTTGTTCTCTAAAATTCCTATATCAGATTCTGTAAATGTGTATCCTAGACCCTTTAAATTTATGAATCATGTTGTGGTGATTAAAGATAAAAGGTACATAATTTCATAAGATTTCCAGAATGTCTTGTTGCATGTCTTTTGGAGTTATGCACCTCTAGTTATGATTTAATTACTCAGCTGTTCAATGTATGTCTAGCTATGCTGAAATGGCTGCAGAAGCAGTTTCTGTTGTGGTCATGGTTTCGAAATGCAAATCATGTTTTCTGTGGATAGGCATAATATAAAAGTTGTAGATAACTTATATATCTACATTGTGTTAAATATTCATGATTTTTGGTGAAAATAATTAGGAGTTATGGCTGTGCAAAGTTCAGTTTCAGAAATAGGTGTTCTCTGAAATCTCTGGACCAGATTTGAGAAATGCATTAGTTCGACCATGTTAACTTGTGAATCATACTGAGATGTTTAAAGATGATTGGTAGGAAATTTTATAAGCTTTCTAGGTTGTCTTATTTCATATCTTTTGGGATGAGTATAGCTTCAGTTATGGTCCAAGTAATCAGCTGCTATTGCAGTCTAGTTTGATATGTCAATGTGCTGAATGGACTGCATATGTGGTTTCAGATGGAGTGGTTACTTTGTGATGTAAATGTTGTTTTCTATAGATGTGATCCATATAAAAGTTGTATATAATTCTTATATATTGTTTATCCTAAAATGTCATGATTTTAGGCCAAGTGGTTTAGGAGTTATAACTTGTGCAATTTCAATGTCCAGATTTGCTTGCTCTCTAGACAGATCTGAAAGAGTGGATTGTTTGGCCTAGTTAAACTTTGAATCATCCTATGATGTTCATATAAGAGTTGTAGTTATTTTAATATTATTTCTAAATTGTCTTAGATCATACTTTTTGGTGGTATAGAACTTGAGTTACAGGTGTTTAAAGTTAACTGTCCAAATCTGTCCAAGTCTGGACAGATTTGTTTATTTGAGTTGTTTGGTTTAGATAACTTTAGAATCACCTGTAGGTGTTTAAAACAAAGTTGTAGTTCTTTTGCTAAGCTTTCTGTAAAGTCCAAGAACTCCTTTATTGGACATATAGAGATTGAGTTATAGCTGTTTTAAGACAGATGGCTAAATCTGTCCATGTCTGGACAGAGATGCTTTTCTTGACTTGTTTGGCTATGTTAACTTATGGATTACCTTAAGTGGATAAGAAATGATTTGTGGACAACTTGATAACCTTTCTAAAAAGTCTAGTTACAAGTTACCAGGTGTTATAGATCTTTAGATATGGTTGTTTGAATTTGCTGCTGTTGTTGTGTAGCAAGTTCTGTCCAGATATGAACTGAGCTGCACTAATTAGGTTATTTGATTTGGTTAGCCTTTGATTCACCTTTAGCTAATAACAATAAAGTTTTAGATAATCGTGTAAGGTTTCTAGAATGTCTAATTGTATGATCATGTGATGTCTATATCTTGAGTTGTGCTTCTCTAAACTGACAACTTTTCTGTCCAAAGATTTAGACAGAGCTGCTTTGTCCTCTGTTTTTGACCTAGTTAACCTCTTAATTAGCCTTTTGTGTTGAATAGCAAAGTTGTAGGAAATCTTGTTAGATTTCTGGAAAGTCTTAGTTCACCTTGTTTGGAGGTCTGTAGCTCAAGTTATGATTATTTTAATGAACTACTGTGCTGCTGTCCAGAACATACGAATGAACCCAAGTTGATTGCTTTAGTTTGATATTGCTTATGTGATCTTTTGTGACATCTCTTGCCTTGTTAATAATTAGCTTGTGCCTTTCATGTTTCTAAATTAATGAACCTAAAGTATTGTATACATATATTATGCATAGTGTGGGTTAACTTACTTAACTAAAAGTATGAGTTGTAGGTGCATGCTTTTGTTCCTTTTATGTGATGTATGTCTTGTTCATGATTGGTTGTTATAGTTAGCTTCCATACATGCCTAATGAACTTTGTATAACATCATGCTGTGAATAAAACTCAGTGATATGGTTAGATTTTACTGCATGTTAGGTAATAATAAAACTATTCATTCTCTTTTATAAGCTATATCATGAATACTTAGGTGAACTAGTCAGCAGTACTTGATATAGGTCTTATGTTTGCATCATGTGTTACATCCCTTATATTCATACATATGCATTGTGCACCTCATGCTAGGTACGCTAGATGATGAATGCATGAAGTGAAGTGCGTGATGATGGAGCTAAGCCCAAAGATGGTGATTGGGTGGCCATCCCGAAGAAGGTGTTTGGCGAATCCCACAAGTTCCTGGAGCGGTGATGTTCCCGATGTTGGTGTCAACTAACACTAGCTTAAGTGTTGTTTCCCAGGCAAGCCCCGGTGCATACACCCACTCTCTGTTTTACAAATAATTTATTACACTATAGGTCTTGTGAAATGTGCATTAAGTAAGTAGGAGTTGAATGAAACCGTTGCTGCATGAATACCTTGAATTACCAGATAATCCCGTGATGATATCCCATCAGTAGTGATAAGACGATCCCAAATGCTTAGCAGTGCTTAGACTTCGGTAGAAGTCGATCGATGGTTTCATCGTTCGCGAGATATAGGTTTTACATGTTCTTTCTTCGACTCTGTCTATGGGTCGTGAGAACCCTAATATGATGATAACTATTAAACTGAGACCGGGCGGGTAACTTGCATAGGAATGGAGTCCTGGTGTAGTGTTTCCGCCTGTGTCGCCTAGGACCCGTCCGCTGTTGGCCCGTTCGATCAAGAACTATTTGTTAGTACTGGTCACATGCTTCGGTAAGCCCTACTGTGGCTATGCCCTTGCTGGAACGGCGCACCCGCGCACTGGGAGTGGAGAGATGGCGGGAGTAGCGTGTACCCACCCTGCTCGGTCCCCTGTTGGACGTTACTCAACAAGGCCGTTGTAGGGCGGTGGTGTACTGTACTTCTGGGTGGCGCGGCTCCGGTCCGGTTTGAGCGGATCCACGGGACGGTTGATATAT
Organism: Coix lacryma-jobi var. lacryma-jobi; assembly: GCA_009763385.1. Taxonomy (NCBI): domain Eukaryota; kingdom Viridiplantae; phylum Streptophyta; class Magnoliopsida; order Poales; family Poaceae; genus Coix; species Coix lacryma-jobi. Next base: position 65,121,114 of record CM019828.1, read on the forward strand.
GCGAGTTCAGTCTCGCATATGTCGTGTGATAAGGAAGCCCCAGCTGGGTAGATCAAGCGGTTCGAATTGTCGTTTGCTCCACGAGAAAAGGACACTCGTCCTCGCTCCCTCAGCGTAGTTTAATCAAGTGAAGATGATGGCAAGAGAAGTTTATCATGAGATGTGATGCACTACTGCACAAAGCTTAACCACAGCTGGCGTTTTGGCTTTACCGCAGCGGGCAACAGCGTCCGCTGCGGTGCTAAGGCCACGGTTAATCGTGGCCATTACCGCAGCGGGCTCTGTTGCCCGCTGCGGTAAAAGCCTTAACCGCAGCGGGTAACATAAGGAGCCCGCTGCGGTTAATAGCATTTACCGCAGCGGACAACCTAAAGCGCCCGCCGCGGTAAATTATTAACCGCAGCAGTCGGTTTAGGTTGCCTGCTGCGGTAGTTGCGTTTAACCGTAGCGGGCAGCTTATGTTGCCCGCCACGGTTATTAATTTTGGATTAAAAAAATAAATAATGCAGCCAGCAGAAACAGCAGGATATGAATTCAAATCTGTAGTTTTCAAATAATTCTAGAATTCCAGATTTCTAACATATATATATATATATATGCACATATAAACCATCTGGACATAACATACAAAGTGACTTAGTTGTTTGTTGTCATCATATACACATTGACTTAGTTGATTTCAAATTCAAATTACAATTCATATTTAAACTTGATGAGCATAATCTGTTGGACGAAGCATTGTGTTCCATTTGCGGAGCTTCTCGTATTGGGGTAGCAACGCCAGCTCGGATTCGTTGTCAAAGAACGTTTCTCCTTCGAGAATGCATTTCTCCATTACAAACTTGCATATGTCCGCCTTGACTTGTTTAAAGCACATCATGTGGCTCTGCTACTCTCCCTAGTACTTGACACCTTCCTTGAGCTTCTTCTAGCTATTGGTGTACTCCTTGCTTTCCCTTAGAAACTCGCATGTGTACAAGCCACATGTCTTCAATCCTAGTGGCTATTTGGCGCACTGCACGATTGATACACAAGCATTAGAACCCATATATATGTATGAAACATGAATTGAACCTTTGAAATACTTATCGGGAAATCTCGTCGGATTTTGAGGTGGTACCTATGCTTGTCCTTGAACTTTTGAGTTCTTTGGTCCCAGAATCCGACCACCTTTTAGTATTCCTTATAAGCGTTGTACGAAATATAATAGTTTTAGCCACAATTTAAAAACGTATGGTAACCGTAACTGATGAAAAAGTTGGATGACTTACTTTTTCAGACAATCTTCGAATGCCTTGTACCCTTGCTTGTTTGGTACGCTCAAGAAGTCAAACACACAGGCCCTGCCATCTTGAGGGTATATAATAAAAGCGACCCAGTGGCCACCCACGAGGCCCTAGCTGCACCATTGCAACAAAATAGAGTTTATGATGACTAGAAGGCATGATATGCTAGCGACTTAGGTGTACGTACATGTATTTGACTTGCCCAAAGTGATAGGCAGCCATTATACACTCTGGCTCATCCGGCTTGATCTTCTTCATGCATTCTAGTATGTAATTTTTCAACTTAGTCTTCTCGGCTTTCATATTTTCTTCATATTTCTTCTCTCGCTGTCGAACTATCATCTCCGGATCAGTGATCTCGAAACCCTTGATGACTCTTTCGGCAATATGTGCAGGAGAGAGGCAGAGTACAGGACGTGTCTTTTTATTACTTACAGTGACCGTCATGCTGCACAGACAAGTCATCGTGACATAATAAGTATAGAACTATGGAAAATACGAATGTAGTGATCTGTGGAAGTTGCATTCAACGCTTACAGTGTGAATAGGGTGATTTGAACGATGTCCAGGTCTTCTTCCCGCATCAGGTTGCACATGTCGCTAAAGTCGACGGGTAGGTGCATTTCGTTACCAGCGGGCAAGTGGAAGTACTCCGTGGGAATCTTGACGTTAAAACTTGACATCCCGGCTTTTGCAGATTCCATGTACCATAGATGGAACCTCCTTGTATCCCACTTTTCCTCGTCGATGAGCTAGGCCTTGGGAATCATGAACTTCCCGCACACATAGTGGCCAGGGCAGTCTTCGGCCTCCTCAAATAGTTGATGGGTAGTTTCAGGCCTAGCAAACGATGGATAGGGATGTTAGTAGCATATATACTATGGACGTGGTATTATGCTCAATGTTACCATACCTTTCGAACGTGAGCGTGTACGGGAGCTTGTCGGTGGACGTTCTTGGATTCTTGGTGGGCGGGGGAGGACATTGGCTTGTGGTTGACGGGGGAGGTGTCTTCGTCCCTGTTGCCTCCCACATCGTGCCTCCCTGTTGCTCGTTCGTGCTTGGCTGGCTTGTCGTTGTCGTGTTGTCGCCCTTACCGGCCTCTGAGCTTCTTGCCTCATGGACCGGGCCGATCGGCGGACTATTTGGAGGCGGGGGAGACACAGTTCCCATGTCAGCGCCCTTTTCCTTTTCCCCTCCATCACCTTCTACCTTTTCCTTGTCCCTGCCTTCGCTACCGCCTTCTCCTTTGTCCTTTCCCTTGCCCTTGTCCCCGCCCTTTTCTTCGTCATCATCGCTGTCGTGATCTGGATCTTCCAGAGGACAAGATCCGGCGGCTGATGGTTGTGATGCTGGTGTCGGCGTTGGAGTTGGCATCCGAACAATGATCTCGATGTCCTCGCAGTTCCATAGGACTTCCAATCCAAGTGCCTGCCCTAGGTGCCTGGCTGGTTGTAGGTTGGGATGGTCCAATTCAAAATGTTCCTGGTCGAGAACGTGCCATAACGGGCTCACGACCACATAGTCTTCAGGGGTGTTGTCTTTGTTGAAGTCGTGAATATCGTGGGGTGGAAGAATGCATCCCTCGGCCACCACCATCTTCTTGGACCTTCCGAACGGGATGAGGAGTTGGACGTGCTGGTTTTCCTTGAAGTCCTCGTTCGAGACCCTTGGGCGATCCTCGTTCATCGGCAGTAAGGCTTTCTTTTCCTTTGCTTGAGGATTGGGCAGGCCATGGTGATCAAACATCTTCGACCTCATCGCGACCATCTCTGGGTCGTTGCTCGTGAAGGCTTCCTTTATTGAGCTTTTGATCATTTCAGCCACGCCTTCATTGAAGCCCTTCTTATATAGCTCATCTTTATACCTCTGCCTGGACTTGTATGTGGCTGCGTCGGATTGCCACGACTCAACTGACTTCCAGCTCATCTTCGACCCGACACCACGAACGCCGCCGCGGTGCTCGGGGGTTCCTAGGACCTCAGTGAGCAAGTCGTGGCCCCGGCGGACCACGATGTTGTCCTTAAGCTTTGCTTTCTCCATCAAAATCTTCTCGACGTCCTCGAGGTGGGGCTCGTTAAACATGGTCGTCCCGGGCTTCAGCCTCTTTGGAATGCGGGCCCTCATGTAGTCCTTTGCCCTTGGGTCGATGCCCTCATACGGATCTGGAACCCCGGCAGCCTGTCTTGCTTGTTCTTCTTGCTGCCACTTGGTCCTCTGACCGGCAAAGCCAGTCATGCCCAAGTGGTGAGGATTCTTTTTCCTCTTTGCGAGCTCACTGAACTTAGCGCTCTTTTCCTCTACTTCTTGCGTCTTTCTCACTTCGCAGAAAGCGTCCCACACGTGTGCCTTGACCATATTGTACTTCAGCAGTGGCGACTTCCCCTTCTTCAGGTAATTTCTAGTCAGCATGGACCTGAAGTTGCGAAGCGCAGTCGATGCCACGTGCAAAGCCCACTCTTGGCACTTCTCCATGTCAACTGAGGGCGGATATCTGAATCTCCTTGTCACCTCACCCCATACATTGTTTTTTATGTCTTTCGGTACATCGTGCCAGTTGGCCCAAGTGATCTCCACCTTCTCCTTGGCTATACACGCCACTTGATTGCTGAACTTGCCAATGACTGTATCTGGAGCTATTGGGTTTCCCTCTGGCCCCACCGCATCGATGACATGCACCACGTTTTCTTTATCCAACTTGTGCCTCCCGTGTTGTCCCCTCACCCTCTTCTGGCCCTTAGATTTGGACGAAGAGGTTGCCGTAGAGGGAGCGGGGGCTTCTTCCTCCCTGACCGCGTCTTCATCCCTAAACTCGAGCTGACGAGGCACAATCGGCAGCTGTTGACAAGAGTCACGAGCCTTTAGTGATTCACACGCGTCTTTGTACATGTTAGAAAGCCAGCGTGTTGCGTAAACCTCGAAACTCTCTGCTTCGTCCGCCCCTAGTTCGTACGTGGGATCGTTGCCCTCCTCTGTACGCTGCTTCTTCGGCGGTGGAGTCACGGACACCTCACTCATCAAGCTGGTTGACGAGGAGCTAGGGGTAGGGTCCCTCCATTCGTTTGTTTTGTCTTCCGCCATTTCAGTTCTACATATACACAAACGCGTATATAATATGATCAGTTTAAAGCTTTTGAATAAAAAATGACACGTATAAGTTTTTGGCTCAGATTTGCCCCTAGGTCCACACGTCACTGCTAAACTGGTTACTTGTAAAATACAAGCCATCCTAGTCTAGCAGCTGACTCAGCATAGAAAGTAGGGGGCAATTGATCATCATCGCCGCTGCCTCAGCATAGATCAAAAGGGGTCACATCATCGCATTTGCCACTACCTCAGCTTACAAGTTTGAAAAAAATCATCAATGCAAATGCCATAGTACAGGGAGAGGAGTAGGGAGAGTAGTATAGAGTAGTACAGGGAGCTGAGAGAGGAGTAGGGAGAGTAGTACAGCAGTAGAAGAGATGAGTAGTACAGGGACAGAGAGTAGTATAGAGAGAGTAGTAGGGAGAGTAACAGGGAGAGTAGTATAGAGAGGACTAGTACAGAGACTAGGTAGAGAGTAGTATAGTAGTACAGGGACTAGGTAGAGAGTAGTACAGGGACTAGTACAGAGACTAGTAAGTAGTAAGTAGCAGTAGTAGATAGAGGTGTAGACAGTAGATGGCATTACAAAAACTTAGTACAATGCATCATAAGTAGTGGCAAATGCATAGTGTAAAAAAGCATCAAATTGCATCATAGGCAGGAAATAGAACACTGGAGTAGGGGAGAGAGGAGTAGGCAAAGATCAGAGAGTATCAGAGAGTAGTAGTACAGAGAGAGATCAGGCAATGATCTTTATGGACTGAAACAGTTAGAAGAGAGTAGTAGTACAGGGAGAGAGGAGTTAGGGAGAGCAGAAACAAAAATGTCGTCAAATTTGCTTGACATAACTGAAACATAACTGGACTGAAACATGGTTTCAGAAACAAAACTAATCAGAACATGGACTGAAACATAACTGAAACATGGACTAAAACATAACTGAAACATGGACTAAAACATAACTAAAACATGGACTAAAACAGAACTGAAAAATAACTGAAACATGGACTGAAACATGGACTGAAACATAACTGAAACATGGACTAAAACATGGACTAAAACATAACTGAAACATGGACTAAAATAGAACTGAAAAATAACTGAAACATGGACTGTAACATGGACTGAAACATAACTGAAACATGGACTAAAACATGGACTCAAACAGATTCTAATGGGACAACACTGTTTTCTGCTTTCAAATCCAAATTTGGCCATTTTGCAAATAGTTTCAGAAAAATTTCTCCTTTCTAATGGGACACACATATAGTGAAATCAAAGAGATAGCATATACAGTGATATCAAAGGAATAACACTGGGTATATGAAGTCAGAATATGGGGACTGCATCATATGACTAAACCAATAAGTAATAAGGACAGAGCATATCAGTTTAAGCATATGGACTAAAAAGCATTCAAGTTAATCAAATATGAACACTAGCATTCAGTTTAAGCATATGTGTGTATCAGAACAAATATGAGATTAACTCCATATCAGATTGCATCATATGGACACTAGCATTCAGGTTATATGTATTAGAAATTACATCTGAAATGTAACAACTATCTTGAATTAGGGTTCGGATGCTCAATTTTGCCCGGAAGGAAGGAAAGATAGGGGGGCGGGCATACCTGGTAGGTGACCTGGGCAGCTGGGGGAGTAGGGCGGCGTTCAGAGGCTACGACGGCAGCGGGGAAGTGCCTCCGCCTCATAGTCGGAGCTGAGGCAGCGGCGGGGAAGCGGCCTCGTGGTCGATGGTCGCGGCGGCCGGTGGGGAAGCGGCCGATCCGGAGGAGGACAGGCGCTGAGCGGAGGAGGACGGGCGCAGAGAAGAGGAGGACTCTGGCTCCGCAGTCGGCGGGGTGGCGTGCCTCCGGCGTGGTCGAGGCGTGGCTCCGGCGGCGAAGGAGGAAGGGCGCGGACGAAGGGTGGCGCAGGGGCGCTAGGGTTTCGGTCGGGCGGCGCACTGCTTCCGCGGCGAGGGCAAGCAGGGGAGGAGGATAGGGGGACGAGGAGGACGGGATGAAGAGGACAGGGGCGGTGGAGGAGGACGGCGGCGGCAATGGCGATGACGGCGGCGGTGGTGAAATGCGACAGCCCTTCGGGGTGAAATGCCGATGCGCGAAGGACTAAAGTGCCCATCGGTGTTGCGGCTTATATAGGCAGGGAATAACCGCAGCGGGCAACATAAGGGGCAAGCTGCGGTTAATATTTACCGCAGCGGGCCCCTTATGTTGCCCACTGCGGTTAAAACGAATAACCGCAGCGGGCACTTTAAGATGCCCGCTGCAGATATGACTTATTAATAATATTTGTTATTAATAATATTAACTTATTAATAAGTCATTAACTTATTAATATGACAAAGATAATATTTATTAATAATATTAACTTATTAATATTAACTTATTAATAAGTCATTAACAAATTGAGATTTGTTATTAATAATATTATAACGTATTAATAATAATCTATTACAAAACTTGTCTCAAATACTATTACATAACCTTCCACTACTTCATTACAAAACGTGTGGCATATATATATATATGAATATACATCTTATTTTGGTGCGGGGGCTTTCACGGACCGCTTCTCACCATCGGGACGGGCCCAGGGCTTCATACCGCTCTTGTTGCAACGGTCCTCGACGGCCTTGATCTTCTTTGCAAAATCAGTAAAAAGTTGGAGCTCTGCATAGTTGTTGTATTGTTCTGGGCTTTGGACCCCATCAGCTCCAACAATCCGCTGCTTTCCAGACACGACCACATGCCTCTTTAGGTCCCACGAATAGATATAGTAGGCCACTTGCGTGACATTGGTTGCGAGTACCCATTGGTCATCTTTGTACCCGATACTTTTGAGGTTCACGGTGGTTAGCCCGAAACTGTCGACCGCAACCGCTTTGGGGTTTACCCAATGGCACCGGAAGACGGTTACACATACGTCCTTGCCATAGTCAAGTTCCCATATTTCTTCGATCTGGCCATAGTATTACGTCCTCGTGTTTGTGGCCTCGTTGACGCCCTAATATTGAACACCGCAGTTCTGTGCCGCGCTCTTCTTGTCCTTCTCTTTCGTGTGGAACCTATAGCCCTTCACATCGTACCCTTGCCACGTCGTGATTTGGCTTGACGGGCCTTGCAGAAGCTTCTGCACGGTCTTCGTATCTTCATCATCAGGGCATCTTTCGAGGGGTACGTGTTGCTCTTTGAGCCAATCTATGAAAATGTTCCTGTGCTCATTCCGGACCCATGCCTCTGTGCGTTGTCCGTCATTAGCGGCGCGGATCTCTTCTATGTGCCTCTCGACATATTTCTCCATGCTCACCAACTGATGAAGGATGTTGTAATGAGCTTGTTCAATCTCCTTGTATGGTATATCCGTGTGAACTTTTCGGCCCGTGCACCCCATGCCCGCGGTTCTGCCCTCGTGCTGATGGACAGGCAACCCAATCGCCCTCCCATCTTTTATGTACCTCATACACCAGTTCACTGCCTCTTCGGTTGTGTACGCCTCGATCACAGAGCCCTCTGGGTGAGCATGGTTATGAACATATCTGTTGAGGGTGGACATGAACCGCTCATACGTCCACATCTCGTGTAGGTACACGGGGCCTAGTTGCTCGATCTGATCCACCATGTGCATCATTAGGTGTACCATAATATCAAAATATGATGGGGGAAAGCACATCTCAAGCTGGCAAAGGGTCTCCGCGATGAAGTCCTTAAGGGCAGGGAGGTCAGCCTTACCGATGACCTTCTGCGTGATGCGGTTAAAGAAGTATGATATCCGAGTGACCTCCATCTTCACGTACTCTGGACCGATAACCCTTATCACAATTGGAAGGAACACCGTCAGCATGATGTGGCAGTCATGTGCGTTGTAGCCAGTCAATGTGAGGTCTTTTAAGGAGACAAGGCTTTTAATGTTGGAAGAGAAACTGGTAGGCACCTTGATACCCCTGAGAAATTTGAGCATAGCAGTCTTCTCGCCATGCCTTAGGTTGTAGGCCGCACCTGGAAGATCGACTTTACCATTATGAGGTGACCCAGGGTGAAGGTCCTGCCTGATGCCATGGTTGAGAAGATCCGTCCGTGACTTCAGACCATCCTTCGTCTTTCCCGGGATGTCCAGCAGGACACCAATCGTGCTATCAAAGATGTTCTTCTCGAGATGCATACAGTCGATGGCATGGGGTGTTTTCAGTGTCTTCCAATATGACAGGTACTCGAAGAAAATCGACCTCTTCTTCAAAAGAACAGAGGGGACCTGTGACGCTTCCTCCATCGTGTCTCGCTTTCGCTTCCTCGTTTGTTTTGTCCCCTCCTCTGGTGGCTTCTTCTTCTTCCCAAACTCGATCTGATCAATATCCTTCACCATCTCATACACCTTTGGCCCCCAACTAGTCTGCGCCGGTGGTTCACCCTGTGGCTCGCCCTGATCATCGAACAATTGATTCATGACACTTCTTCTATATCTGTGCCTTTTCGGAAGGAACCGCTTGTGCCGCTTGTAGACCATCTTGTTCGATCCCTTGAGGTAAGTGTAGCATGTCTCGTCGATGCACATTACGCAGCCGGTCTTCCCTTTGATCTGCCCTGACAGTGAGAAGAGGCCGGGGTAGTCGGTGATGGTGACAAAGATGATGGCTTTTAGGGTGAACTTCTCCTTGAGGGACGCATCCACCATCTCGACCCCAACATCAAATAGCTCCTTCATTTCCTCCATTACCGGTTCCAGGAAAACATCGGTATCATTGACGGGCTGCTTCGGTCCCGAGATAAGCATGGTCAACAGAAGATACCTGCTCCTCTGACACAGATGGGGAGGTAGGTTGTAGATGGTCAGTACGACCGGCCAGGTGCTGTGGGAGCTGCTCAGCTCGCCGAACGGATTCATCCCATCGGTGCTAAGCGCGAACCGAACGTTCCTAGGATCTTTCCCAAATTGCGGGTAGGCCTTGTCGAAATCTTTCCACTGCTGGCCATCGGAGGGGTGCCACAGCATGCCATCGTCCTTCAAGCGGTCAGCTGATGGATGCCAGGACATGAGCTTCGCGTCCTCTGGGTTCCCAAATAGCGCACGGAGGCGGTCGATCACTGGCATGTACCACACCGACAGTGCCGGACATCTCCTCAACGTGTAACCCTCTTCTTACTCGTACTGCTGATGAGCCGAGATGCGATTGGCTGCAACATTGCTCTTCTTGACACCCTTCTTCTTCTTCCTCTGACCACCTCGCAAGGCCTCATCGTCGTCTGCATCCACGCGACAGCCAGCATTTCTCTTGTAGCGACTGGCGCCATAGTGTGGACAGCTCGTCAAATTCTCATACTTTATGCCCCAATAGAGGATGCAGTGGTTAGGGCAGGCATCGAACTTTCTAAGCTTCATCGCCACTGGCCGGATAAGCTTCTTCGCCCGATACGTATTTGCTGGGATCTTGTTACTCATCGAGAATGTTTTAGCAAGGTAACCTAACAGCTCATCAAAGCTAGTGTCTGACCACCCATGTCGAGCCTTCATCATCAACATGAGGAGGTTGAAACGGAGCACTGTGCAATCCTTCGGACATTCCTCGCCGTCCTTATATAAAGGATCAAGTGACGCAAGCTTCATCTCTCTGAAATTTTCCAGCCACATCGGGGAGCCATACATGACGTCGTCTTCGTCGATGTGGTTGAGTAAATCCTAAAACAGCTGCACATCCGCAGGGTCCTGCACCATAGTGTCCTCAACATCTCCACCACCATCATCTGTCATATCCTAGAGTACATCTGCCTCCACAGCGATGTGGTCATGAGCACTACTGTCACTGAAGGCAGGCGCTACTGTTGCTGATGAGATGTGCGCTCCAGGATCTTGGTTCACCGTCGCCGTCGACGCTGAGCTTACTCCAGATGCCGCCCCGACACTCGGATCGAATCTCTCGCCGTGATGAGTCCACACCGTGTAATCATCCATGAAACCAAAACGAATCAAATAAGATTGCACTGTGCCTTCGTCTTTGAAGGCGGTCAGATTCTTGCAACGATGATATGGACATATGATTGTCGTCTGGTTCGATCTCTCACGGTCAGCTTTCGCAGCGGAAATAAACTTTCTCACTTCAACGATATACCGCACATCAAGTACTCTATTAATCTTATACATCTATTCCGACCGGTCCATCGTACCTGCGATCCTTAATTAATAACACACATCATGAATCACAAAACAAAGATGAATTAGAAAAACATAATAATTTATTATATTTATGTTAAATCTAGGGACAGAATTAATAACGATGGCAAATAAAATTAATGCATCCATGATGAACTTAGAGAAACAAATACCAGTTTTCTCTCTCCTACATGAAACTAGATCTAAAAGGGAGGCTAAAAAGAGAGAAAAAGAGAGGGGAAAGAGGGTGGAGATCATCTAGGTACCTCTTGTGGAGTACTTGTCCTCCAAATCAAACAAATAAACCTCAAAAACAAGTTATTTGGGACAAAAATTTGGCAAAACTTCTTCCCCCATTTTTTGTCTAGAGGGAGAAGATGATCGGGTTCCTTTCTGCTGGCGGCGGCGGCATAAATAGCGAGGAATAACCGAAGCGGGCAACGTAAGGAGCCCACTGCGGTTAATCTTATTTAACTGCAGCGGGCACGTTACGTCGCCCGCTGTGGTTAATAATTAACCGAAGCGGGCATATAAGGAAGCCCGCTGCGGTTAAATAAGATTAACCGCAGCGGGCACCTTACGTTGCCCGCTTCGGTTAATGATTAACCGCAGCGGGCGCTTCGGCGGCCGGCTGCTGCAGGCCGGCCACCGAATAACCATGGCGGGCAAAAACTGTGGCCGCCACGGAGCCCATTTAGGCAACGTTGCGCAAGTTCTTTTTTGTAGTAGTGATGCTTAAACAAGTGTTTGAGTTAGATAGGTGCAAAGTGGATACTGCTTAATAACTTAATGTACCGCTAAAACTTGAAAATAGGATGAACAAGTAGAAAGCTTTTCTGCAAAGCTCTTCTCTTCTGCTAGTCTCACTACATCCCTTAAGCCAGCATGCCCTTGGAGTCTTTTTCTTAGTCGGGTAAGTCTTGCTGAGTACCCTCATGTACTCAGAGTTTTATTTCCCCCTTGTTGCAGGTGATGGTTTGACCTGCTTAAAGTTGGCGGCTAAGTGCCGGTGGGCTCGGCGATTCCATACTTCTTCTCTTTATGCTTTTGTTGGAGGATGTCATTTGAGCTAGCAATGTATTTCAACTTATGTTAATGTATTTATTTCAAAGCTATGTTGTTCCTTCTAAATTAAGTGAAACTCAAGCTTGTATCCTTATTTATGAACTCTATTGTAATATTATTTTCCGCTGCCAAGCTCCGTGTGCGTGATATGTATTTGCTTAAACCTGCGATCTTGGTTGTGTTGTGATTAACCGAGGTCCCTTCTGACTTTTGGCAGACTACCGGGTTTGTATAAGTGAAAGTATGTGTGTGTTAACATGTTGAGCGGGGACAACCATACTTGATCTTATATAAATTGGGCGGTTCTGTCACAGAAGTGGTATCAGAGCATGGTTAAGCAAATTACTGTCATGTACATGGTTTTAAAACAAAAGTTTTGCTTTTCAAAAGCCTATTTTGACTTAAACTTTTAGCTAATAGGCAAATTTGTCAAAAATTATTTGCAAAACTATGCTAGCGACAACCTCCAGTAAGCCCAATTAGGATCTCTAGGTGGCTCTAAGTAAAGTAATGCTAACTTTTGGGGGTTTTATGTTCCTGCAATTTAAATTCTTGCAATGACACATCGAGTTGAAGGTATGTGTAGATGACCGCACTATGCTACCCTGTGGTCTAATGTTGGAGGTAGCCCTCACATATGATGTACTCATATATGTGGGGTAGTTGAATTTATTTTATGCAATGTCGCACCTACGTTCAGGTAAATGTGAGTTGTGAGAGCATGATCGAACAACCGTCGATCTAGGGGAGTGTTAGTTTGGTATTGGATTATATACATGTTACACATAAGTATATATGAAAGTATTTAATTGTGGGTAGATATATCATCTGGGTAGTTTTGGTGCTACATGTATGCATATGGGTATGTATATATGGGAGTACTTAGAATTTTATTTGCTGCATTATATTATATTTGTTGTGGGGTTGGGCTGAAATGAAATTTTGTGCAGGTACGCTAACCCCGAATGCGTATGTGTAGTTGACGACTAGTTATATCGAGAGTGCGTGTTATGGCACCGAATTAGAATGTCATTGCCACCTTAGGCTGGCAATTTGTGAGGACGTATAGGACGAGCATACATCATGATTGTTGCTTGTGCATAAACATGCTTCACTCACCCTTATTCCAATAATAAGTAACTTGTTATCAAAATTGTGAGTAATGTGATGTGCCAGACTGCTTGTGATAGGCTAGAATAATTGCCATGTCTGATGTTGATTAGATAGTCTTGCTGGGATGTACCATGTGGTTACTTTATGTTGTCTTGTCATGCTTTGCTTAAATGATTGCTTAAAAAATGGTTAGATAATAAGTTCCTAGTCACTAGAAGTTTCTCATATTGCAATGTCTTATTAGAATCAAATGTCTGATGTGATGTCACTCTTCTTGTATGTCTAGTTGTAATAGTTTAAATGCTTGTGCAAAAAAAAAGTGGCATGCCCTTCTAAGCCTTTTGTTTTACCACCTATCCCAAGTTTAGCTTCCCAAACCTATGCTTGCTTGTGTATCCATGTCTCTGCTTGACCCGTAACCCCGAGCTATCTTTTGAAATGTTGCCCAAATCTTTGTTATCCCCATTCTCTTGCTCTCTTATGTGCTTATCATGAACCAGTTCAACAAAATCTCTCTTTATCTTGGTTAAGAATCTTCTCCTTATTGACTCGAATCCTTGTGATCATCCTTGTGTGCTACCCGCATTGCGCATGATGTTTATCTGTGCAAGATCTATCTACCATGTGGGATTTCCCATTGGTTGTAGGCTTGATAACGGTGTCTTGATTAAGAACTAATGGTGCCGCGACGAAACCGAGGGCCTCCTGTGGGCGCGCACACATGGTTGTGTTTCTCGACACGCGCTGGTATCGTGGGTTCTAGTCATGATCCATTATGGAAACTACACCAATATGTAATCTTCTCATGATTCTTCTCCTTTTAATCTTCCATATCTTCTCAGAAAAATCCGTATGTTAGAGCAGATGTGGCAGTGTTTCCTTCTGAAGTTGCAAAGAGGCTTACAATCTTGGATTCCTCCCAAAGTAACAATTCAATGTTGGCTTCTTTTCAACCTAATAGTGGTGTCTTGAGCTTCATATCAATGTTTCATGGGAATCAACGAAGGAAATTCTTCAGACAAGGCTAACTAGAAAATGACATGAAATATCGGAAAGTTGTTTAATTCATAACAATTTCTATTCTGCTGAGATGCCAGTAGCTTGAACTATCAGTAGCTATTAAGGACAAGTGTTATGCCCCTCTTCCCTTGAAAAGTCTTTCACTCTGAATCTCGGGACGAGATTCTTTTAAGGGGGGTTTGTTTGTAACACCCCAGGTGTTAGTCTCAAATTAAGCTATGGGTTTGAGCAAAAACAAGCTATGTCAAGTAATGATCAAGGGATGAGTTCAAGTATTGCCAGTGGTGATAGACCGAGTTGAGATCAACCTCGGAGATGGAGTCCAAGTTTTTGCTCAAAATGTTCGATAAGGTGAAGGAGAATATTGGAGATCAACCAAGTCTTGCAACCTTGCCCCAACGACTATAGATGGACTCACGAACGAAAGTTATGAAAAGTCTGTGTTGAGCATATGACCAAAAAAAATACCCCGTCGACTGGAAACCCTAATTCAGACTCTACCGGGTGATTACTTTGACCAGCTTTGAAAGACATTTTGGAGACCTTGCATGACAGTGAGCCCTAAACAAAAGTTGTAGTAGTGATCGAGTGGAACAAACTTCATTTAATGGTCAAGACCTGGATCGGTGCCGAAAATAGCGAAACAGGGCTCCCAGGATCAGATTAAGTGCTGATTTCACGGTTCCAAAAATTGAAATTTTGGGCACCGTGGAGTTTTCGTCGATAATTATTACTACACAAACAATTGGGAATTTGACTAAGCTCCTTTAAGAAAAGTCGGAGTACTCATCAAGACGACGATAACAAATCAAGTCCTGTTGGAATCAGAGTTCTTTTGGACAGTGATTGCAATTTGGGAAAATAGCGAAGTTTTTCAGCGGGGAAAATATTTTGGAAGGAGTTTCAAACAAAAAAAATATATAAATGGGCAGCAGCCCTGGACGCCCTCCCCCTTCTCACCCTTCTCCTACACGCCTCCTCCCTCCCCATCTTCAGCTCTCTCTCCCTCCCTCTCAAGTCTCAACCATGGCAGCAGCCATGGCTGCCCTCTCCTCCCCTCCCCTCCCTTGGATGGCAAGCTGCAGGGCAGCAGCTCTTCTCCCTGGTGCCCCTCCCTTCAGCTCCTCTCCCATGGACGAATTCCCCCCCCCCCCTTCTTCCTGCTCGCCGCCCCCCCCCCCTCCATGGTTGCTGCTCCCTTCCCCTTCTCTCCCATGGTCAGTAAGGCAGCAGCAACAACTCCCTCCTTTTCCCTGTCCTTCTCCTCCTTTCCTCACCATAGCAGCAGCCCCAAACCCTAGCCATGGCTGCCCCTCTCTCTCCTTCTTTCCCTTGGCAATGCAGCAGTGACGCCCCAAACCCTAGCCATGGCTGCTGCTCCCTCCTCTCCAAGTTCCATGACAGTAGCAGCAGCAATCCAACAACACAACCATACCTAGGGTTTCCTTTGGTGATAAATCTTTTGTTTCCTTTAATGTTTATTGTGAATGATTTGGTAAATTATGTACTCATGTTCATGATAGTTGGTAGTTCAAATGATTTATATGTGTGCTCAAATGGAAGTCAAACAAGTGATGGATCAATGTATTGATGTGCTGAAATTTCTGTCGGAGCAGATTCTGTTGAGGTGTTAATTTCGTAAATTAAATCTTGTTTGTTGTATGTTTGGTCAATACAAAAGTTGTAGATGATTGCATGATATAGCTTCTGTTAAAATTTGGTGATTTTTGGCATAGTAGTTTAGGAGTTACCGCTATTCAAAGTTGGGGTTCAGAAATAGTTGTTCTCTGAAATTCCTAGATCAGATTCTATAAATGTGTATGCTAGACCCTTTAAATTTATGAATCATGTTGTGGTGATTAAATATAAAAGGTACATAATTTTATAAGCTTTCCAGAATGTCTTGTTGGATGTCTTTTGGAGTTATGCAGCACTAGTTATGATTTAATTACTCAGTTGTTCATTGTATGTCTAGCAATGCTGAAATGGCTGCAGAAGCAGTTTCTGTTGTGGTCATGGTTTCAAAATGCAAATCATGTTTTCTGTGGATAGACATAATATAAAAGTTGTAGATAACTTATATATATACCTTGTGTTAAATATTCATGATTTTTGGTGAAAATAATTAGGAGTTATGGCTGTGCAAAGTTCAGTTTCAGAAATAGGTGTTCTCTGAAATCTCTGGACCAGATTTGAGAAATGCATTAGTTCGACCATGTTAACTTGTGAATCATACTGAGATGTTTAAAGATGATTGGTAGGGAATTTTATAAGCTTTCTAGATTGTCTTGTTTCATATCTTTTGGGATGAGTATAGCTTCAGTTATGGTTCAAGTAATCAGCTGCTGTTGCAGTCTAGTTTGATATGTCAATGTGCTGAATGGACTGCATGTGTGGTTTCAGTTGGAGTGGTTACTTTGTGATGTAAATGTTGTTTTCTATAGATGTGATCCATATAAAAGTTGTAGATAATTCCTATATCTTGTTTATCCTAAAATGTCATGATTTTAGGCCATGTGGTTTAGGAGTTATAACTTGTGCAATTTCAATGTCCAGATTTGCTTGCTCTCTAGACAGATCTGAAAGAGTGGATTGTTTGGCCTAGTTAAACTTTGAATCATCCTTTGATGTTAATAGAAGAGTTGTAGTTATTTCAATATTCTTTCTAAATTGTGTTAGAGCATACTTTTTGGTGGTCTAGAACTTAAGTTATAGGTGTTTAAAGTTAACTGTCCAAATCTGTCCAAGTCTGGACAGATTTGTTTCTTTGAGTTGTTTGGTTTAGATAACTTTAGAATCACCTGTAGGTGTTTAAAACAAAGTTGTATTTATTTTGCTAAGCTTTCTGTAAAGTCCAAGAACTCCTTTATTGGACATATAGAGATTGAGTTATAGCTGTTTTAAGTTAGATGGCTAAATCTGTCCAAGTCTGGACAGAGATGCTTTTCTTGACTTGTTTGGCTATGTTAACTTGTGAATTAACTTAAGTGGATAATAAATGATTTGTGGACAACTTGATAAACTTTCTAAAAAGTCTAGTTACAATTTCCCAGGTGTTATAGATCTTTAGATATGGTTGTTTGAATTTGCTGCTGTTGTTGTGTAGCAAGTTCTGTCCAGATATGAACTGAGCTGCACTAATTAGGTTATTTGATTTGGTTAGCCTTTGATTCACCTTTAGCTAATAACAATAAAGTTTTAGATAATCGTGTAAGCTTTCTAGAATGTCTAATTGTATGATTATGTGATGTCTATATCTTGAGTTGTGCTTTTCTGAAGCTGACAGCTTTTCTGTCCAAAGATTTGGACAGAGCTGCTTTGTCCTCTGTTTTTGACCTAGTTAACCTCTGAATTAGCCTTTGTGTTGAATAGCAAAGTTGTAGGAAATCTTGTTAGATTTCTGGAAAGTCTTAGTTCACCTTGTTTGGAGGTGTGTAGCTCGAGTTATGATTATTTTAATGAACTACTGTGCTGCTGTCCAGAACATACGAATGAACCCAAGTTGATTGCTTTAGTTTGATATTGCTTATGTGATCTTTTGTGACATCTCTTGCCTTGTTAATAATTAGCTTGTGCCTTTCATGTTTCTAAATTAATGAACCTAAAGTATTGTATACATATATTATGCATAGTGTGGGTTAACTTACTTAACTAAAAGTATGAGTTGTAGGTGCATGCTTTTATTCCTTTTATGTGATGTATGTCTTGTTCATGATTGGTTGTTATAGTTAGCTTCCATACATGTCTAATGAACTTTGTATAACATCATGCTATGAATAAAACTCAGTGATATGGTTAGATTTTACTGCATGTTAGGTAATAATAAAACTATTCATTCTCTTTTATAAGCTATATCATGAATACTTAGGTGAACTAGTCAGCAGTACTTGATATAGGTCTTATGTTTGCATCATGTGTTACATCCCTTATATTCATACATATGCATTGTGCACCTCATGCTAGGTGCGCTAGATGATGAATGCGTGAAGTGAAGTGCGTGATGATGGAGCTAAGCCCTAAGATGGTGATTGGGTGGCCATCCCGAAGAAGGTGTTTGGCGAATCCCACAAGTTCCTGGAGCGGTGATGTTCCCGATGTTGGTGTCAACTAACACTAGCTTAAGTGTTGTTTCCCAGGCAAGCCCCGGTGCATACACCCACTCTCTGTTTTACAAATAATTTATTACACTATAGGTCTTGTGAAATGTGCATTAAGTAAGTAGGAGTTGAATGAAACCGTTGCTGCATGAATACCTTGAATTACCAGATAATCCCGTGATGATATCCCATCAGTAGTGATAAGACGATCCCAAATGCTTAGCAGTGCTTAGACTTCGGTAGAAGTCGATCGATGGTTTCATCGTTCGCGAGATATAGGTTTTACATGTTCTTTCTTCGACTCTGTCTATGGGTCGTGAGAACCCTAATATGATGATAACTATTAAACTGAGACCGGGCGGGTAACTTGCACAGGAATGGAGTCCTGGTGTAGTGTTTCCGCCTGTGTCGCCTAGGACCCGTCCGCTGTTGGCCCGTTGGATCAAGAACTATTTGTTAGTACTGGTCACATGCTTCGGTAAG
Source organism: Coix lacryma-jobi var. lacryma-jobi (assembly GCA_009763385.1). NCBI lineage: Eukaryota > Viridiplantae > Streptophyta > Magnoliopsida > Poales > Poaceae > Coix > Coix lacryma-jobi. The sequence goes on from CM019828.1 coordinate 65,139,432, forward strand.
CCCTACTGTGGCTATGCCCTTACTGGAACGGCGCACCCGCGCACTGGGAGTGGAGAGATGGCGGGAGTAGCGTGTACCCACCCTGCTCGGTCCCCTGTTGGACGTTACTCTACAAGGTCGTTGTAGGGCGGTGGTGTACTGTACTTCTGGGTGGCGCGGCTCCGGTCCGGTTTGAGCGGATCCACGGGACGGTTGATATATGCGAGTTCAGTCTCGCATATGTCGTGTGATAAGGAAGCCCCTGTTGGACGAAGCATTGTGTTCCATTTGCGGAGCTTCTCGTATTGGGGTAGCAACGCCAGCTCGGATTCGTTGTCAAAGAACGTTTATCCTTCGAGAATGTATTTCTCCATTACAAACTTGCATATGTCCGCCTTGACTTGTTTAAAGCACATCCTGCGGCTCTGCTGCTCTCCCCAGTACTTGACACCTTCCTTGAGCTTCTTCTAGCTATTGGTGTACTCCTTGCTTTCCCTTAGAAACTCGCATGTGTACAAGCCACATGTCTTCAATCCTAGTGGCTATTTGGCGCACTGCACGATTGATACACAAGCATTAGAACTCATATATATGTATGAAACATGAATTGAACCTTTGAAATACTTATCGGAAAATCTCGTCGGATTTTGAGGTGGTACCTATGCTTGTCCTTGAACTTTTGAGTTCTTCGGTCCCAGAATCCGGGCACCTTTTGGTATTCCTTATAAGCGTTGTACGAAATATAATAGTTTTAGCCACAATTTAAAAACGTATGGTAACCGTAACTGATGAAAAAGTTGGATGACTTACTTTTTCAGACAATCTTCGAATGCCTTGTACCCTTGCTTGTTTGGTACGCTCAAGAAGTCAAACACACAGGCCCTGCCATCTTGAGGGTATATGATAAAAGCGACCCAGTGGCCACCCACGAGGCCCTAGCTGCACCATTGCAACAAAATAGAGTTTATGATGACTAGAAGGCATGATATGCTAGCGACTTAGGTGTACGTACATGTATTTGACTTACCCAAAGTGATAGGCAGCCATTATACACTCTGGCCCATCCGGCTTGATCTTCTTCATGCATTCTAGTATGTAATTTTTCAACTTAGTCTTCTCGGCTTTCATATTTTCTTCATATTTCTTCTCTCGCTGTCGAACTGTCATCTCTGGATCAGTGATCTCGAAACCCTTGATGACTCTTTCGGCAATATGTGCAGGAGAGAGGTAGAGTACAAGACGTGTCTTTTTATTACTTACAGTGACCGTCATGCTGCACAGACAAGGCATCGTGACATAATAAGTATAGAACTATGGAAAATACGAATGTAGTGATCTGTGGAAGTTGTTTTCATCGCTTACAGTGTGAATAGGGTGATTTGAACGATGTCCGGGTCTTCTTCCCGCATCAGGTTGCACATGTCGCTAAAGTCGACGGGTAGGTGCATTTCGTTACCAGCGGGCAAGTGGAAGTACTCCGTGGGAATCTTGACGTTAAAACTTGACATCCCGGCTTTTGCAGCTTCCATGTACCATAGATGGAACCTCCTTGTATCCCACTTTTCCTCGTCGATGAGCTGGGCCTTGGGAATCATGAACTTCCCGCACACATAGTGGTCAGGGCAGTCTTCGGCCTCATCAAATAGTTGACGGGTAGTTTCAGGCCTGGCAAACGATGGATAGGGATGTTAGTAGCATATATACTATGGACGTGGTATTATGCTCAATGTTAGATCAAGCGGTTCGAATCGTCGTTTGCTCCACGAGAAAAGGAGACTCGTCCTCGCCCCCTCAGCGTAGTTTAATCAAGTGAAGATGATGGCAAGAGAAGTTTATCATCAGATGTGATGCTTAAACAAGTGTTTGAGTTAGATAGGTGCAAATTGGATACTGCTTAATAACTTAATGTACCGCTAAAACTTGAAAATAGGATGAACAAGTAGAAACCTTTTCTGCAAAGCTCTTCTCTTCCGCTAGCCTCACTACATCCCTTAAGCCAGCATGCCCTTGGAGTCTTTTTCTTAGTCGGGTAAGTCTTGCTGAGTACCCTCATGTACTCAGGGTTTTATTTCTCCCTTGTTGTAGGTGATGGTTTGACCTGCTTAAACTTGGCGGCTAAGTGCCGGTGGGCTCGGCGATTCCATACTTCTTCTCTTTATGCTTTTGTTGGAGGATGTCATTTGAGCTAGCAATGTATTTCAACTTATGTTAATGTATTTATGTCAAAGCTATGTTGTTCCTTCTAAATTAAGTGAAACTCAAGCTTGTATCCTTATTTATGAACTCTATTGTAATATTATTTTCCGCTGCCAAGCTCCGTGTGCGTGATATGTATTTGCTTAAACCTGCGATCTTGGTTGTGTTGTGATTAACCGAGGTCCCTTGTGACTCTCGGCAGACTACCGGGTTTGTATAAGTGAAAGTATGTGTGTGTTAACGTGTTGAGCGGGGACAACCATACTTGATCTTATATAAATTGGGCGGTTCTGTCACAGTATTGGAAGATACGCATGTCGACCTATCTTCAGAGTTTGGGGGTTCCATCTGGGATATTTGCAACTCTGCTGATTACGTGGTCTAGGCTTCTCGTGCTACTCAGCATCAGATAGATGAGCACGATGCCAATAGCCGAGCCCGTAATGCTCTTTTCTCAAGTTTGAGCATGACGGAGTTTGATCGCGTTTCTCACCTCGCTACGGCTCGGGAGATTTGGGCTACCCTCATGCGTTTCCATGAGGGAACCACTCAAGTCAAAACCTGTCTCTACGAGTCGCACAAGCGAGAGTATGAGAACTTTCGACACATGCCTAGCGAGAGCATAGAGAGTTTATTCGCTCGCTTTCAGGTGATTGTCAACAGGATGAGGGCTAACAAGGAGTTGTTGCCTTTCGACGATCATGAGAGGGCTTTAAAGCTTTTACACACTCTCGATCGGTCGGTGTGGGACTCCAAAGTTCAGGCGATCATCAAATCGCCTAACTATGAGACCCTCACATGCGATGAGCTCTTTAGTAAGCTCAAGTCCAGTGAGATTGACGCCATGGCGAGGGCTTCTTATGAAAAATCCTTCTGGCCCGTCGATGGCTTTGCTTTCTGGCTCTTCTGCTAACCCCTCTAGAGGATTTGCACTTTCTTCTCTTCTTTCTGTCATAGAGGAGCAGTTGGAGTTCATGGGGGATGACGAGTTGGCACTGCTCGTCAACCGGTTCTCGCGGTTCCACAACAACCGCATGAACCGTCGCCGCGGAGGAGGACACTCTGGATGTTTCGAGTGCGGCGACCCCAACCACTTCATCGCCAACTGTCCCAAGAAGAACAAACAAGCATTTGGGAAGGGCGATCATGGGCACAAGTACAACTCCGGCAAGCGCAAGGAGAAGTACGTCCCCGCGAAGCACAAGCGGAAGGGTGGCTTCAACAAGGAGTACATCAAGACGAAGTACTTGGAGAAGGCCCAGGCTGAGCAGCGTGCTTTCTTCGCCACGCTCAGCGACGTCGACGACTCGGATGATGACTCCGCTTCCTCAAGCGACGATGAGTCCGAGAAGAAGAAGTGGCTCGAGGACAAGCTGAACGACCTCTGCTTCTTCGCCAACAACGAGGGCTTCTGCACCATGGCCCTCGACAAGGAGGTCGATAGCCAGCTGGAGGAGATCCCTCGGAACGACGACGACACCTCCCAGGTATCTCAGACCCCCGACGAGCTTTTTGCTGAGGTCGAGAAACTTACTGCCACCCTCCTTAGTCAAGACAAGCTGCTTAGGCGCGCTGCTAGAGAGAGAAAGGAGTTTAGGCAGAAGTGGGAGGATGCGGTGAAGGAGCTTGAGTTTGCCAAGTCCACCGTAGTTGTCTCTGAGGAGGGTGAGTGCGAGATGTGCACCACACACATGACTGACCTTCTCACTTTGAGAGGTAAGTATGCTGTGTTGGTAGGAGAGGTGGATGAGCTGAGAGCTAGATCTTCGGTGCTTGGTGCGTGCAAGTCTTGTGCAGGCTTGCAATCCGAGTTGGCAGAGAAGAACGCCAAGATTGTGTCTCTTGAGAAGGCCAGCTCGGGTAGCACTTGTGTGACAAGGTGCGCTTTGTGTGAGGGTTTGGAAATGGAGATAGCCAATGTGAAGCATGACAAGATGCAAAGCGAGGAAGAAAACATATACCTTCAGACCATCTTGTCATGGGTGTCTAGTGGTGAGCCGCAGCTTGGGATGATGATTGCCCAATTCAAACGTGCTGCTGGAGGTCCATGTGTAGGCTTTGCTCAGGGTGTTGAGTGTGCTTCATCTTTTGGCAAGATTGGAGAGTCGAGTGGTCTGAACCCGTGTGAGAAGCCCAACTCCACCACTACTCTGAAGCTTACCAAGATTCCACCCAAAGAGCCTCTCAAGCCTAACACAAAGGATGGGGTGTTTGTTGAACCTCCGAGAGCTCCACCCAAGAAACCAACATGGGCTCCCAAACCAAACCACCTCAAGAACAAACTAGATGCCATGCCACCTATCCAAGAGGAGCTCATGCCACAGAAAGGCAAAGTGATCCATACCCACTACCGTGAGTACCAACAACCCCCTATGAGAGCGGTGAGGTACCATTGTGAGCACTGTGGGAGAGATGGACACTTGAGGGAGTTTTGCTTTCGGCGCAAGAGAGATGAGCGCCGTGCAAAGAAGATGAACAACATGGACATGTACCATCCGTTCCAGGATGTACATGTGCCGAATGTTCAGAAGCGTGCTGCTAGGCCCAGAGGTCCAAAACCTCAAGTTCCTAGGCCCAGGACGCGAGGAGGACGTGCCCGGCGGGAACCTGTAGTTGTGGGCTATGGACCCCGTGGCGGTGCCTTTGTAGTTGAGCGTTTTCCCCCATCGCGTTTTGAGTATCGCGATGGACGCTCTTCCCTTAGCGGACCACGTTTTCCTCTACGTGGTGATCGCTCCTCCCGTAGGCGTGCTAGGAATGGTTTTTCTGGTAGCCGTTCTTTTGAGCAGCCGACCCAACACTGGTATTCTTCCTACTTCACTAACCCCAGTGTTGGACCGTATGCTCACCCTATGTCTTTTTATTGATATAGGTAAAACGATTGGAGAACGTTTGGTTGGTGGATTCCAGTTGTTCGAGGCACATGACCGGAAACGCCAAGTGGTTCCCCAGTCTTAGTCCGGTCGCCGGAAATGAGTTTATCACCTTTGGCGACAATAGCAAAGGTAAAGTGTTGTCTCGTGGGTCGGTGCGAGTTAATGAGCACTTTGTGTTGCGTGATGTTGCTCTTGTTTCTAACTTGCATTTTAACCTTCTTTCTATTTCGCAACTTTTTGATGATGACTATGAGATTTGTTTTAAGCCGAATCTCAGTCGTATTTTAGATCGTCAGGGCAATCTTGTATGTTTGATTTCTCCCTTTGGGAAAGTCTTTCGTGCGAATTTCTCGGAGTCGTTTGGGATTTCTCGTTGCCTTTTGGCTGGACCTTCCTCCTCTGATCTTTGGAAGTGGCATAGGAGACTTGGTCACCTGAGCTTCGACTTGCTTGCAAGGCTTAGCTCACTTGGCTTAATCCGAGGATTGCCCAAGTTGTGCATGGAGAAGGATCTTGTTTGCCATTCTTTTGGACATGGGAAGATGGTTGCCGCTCCCCACCATCCAGTGACTCAGGTCATGACTAAGCGCCCTAGAGAGCTTTTACACATGGACCTTGTTGGTCCGGCTCGGGTGAGCTCGGTTGGAGGAAAGTGGTATGTGCTTGTTATTGTTGATGACTTTTCGAGATATTCGTGGGTTTTCTTTTTAGTTGAGAAAACTGAGACTTTCTCTTTTGCTCGCAATCTGATTTTGCGTCTTTAGAATGAGTTCCCTATGAACTTAATGTGAGCTCTTAGAAGTGATAATGGTTCCGAGTTCAAAAACTCAGATTTTGAAAAGTTTTGTGACTCTCTGGGTTTAGAGCATCAGTTTTCTTCCCCCTACACACCGCCACAGAATGGTGTTGTAGAGAGGAAGAATCGGACCCTTGTAGAGATGGCCAGGACGATGCTCGATGAGCATAGGACTCCTAGGCGATATTGGGCCGAAGCTATGAACACTGCATGCTATATTTCCAATCGCATTTTTCTCCGAGCTTTCTTGAAAAAGACTTCTTATGAGTTGCATTTTGGAAAACAGCCCAAAGTGAGTTATTTTAGAGTTTTTGGTTGCCATTGTTTTATTCTCAAGAAAGGCAACCTGGACAAGTTTGAGTCTCGTTCTTCTGACGGTGTATTTTTGGGTTATGGCACTCATACTCGCGCATATCGTGTACGTAACCTTGATACTAACCGAGTCATGGAGACATCCGATGTGACCTTCGACGAGACCATGGTTTGTCCTTCTTCTCGTTTTGAGCGTGCAGGTGATCATGAGGTTAGTGAGCCTCTTTTTGATGATGAGGACGAGGATGCTGAAGGGATGGATGATCCAGCACCACCTCCACCTGCTGTGCCGCAAGCATCGACTTCTACTACAACCACTCACAATCCCAACCCCTCTTCGTCGACTACTTGGGGGCCGTGGGATCCGCCACCTCGAGCGGTACCTTTTGTACCCGAGGAGGCACCAACAGCTGTTGTGGGGGAGATCTCTTCAATGCGGGAGGCGCCACGACACATCCAGCGCCAACACCCGCCTCAATAGATGATCAGCAACATCGGCGAACGTGTCACTCGGTCAAGGTCACAACAAATCTCTCACTTTGCTCATTCTGCATTTGTTGCTGATTTTGAACCCCGAAATGTTGGACACGCTTTATCTGATCCTGATTGGGTCAATGCCATGCATGAGGAGTTAGAAAATTTTGAAAGAAATCGGGTTTGGGTTTTGGTTCCACCTCCTCCTGAGTGTCACCCTATTGGTACAAAATGGGTTTTCAAAAACAAACAAGGAGAGGATGGCCACATTGTGAGAAACAAGGCCAGACTTGTAGCCCAGGGGTATAGTCAGAAGGAGGGGATAGACTATGAGGAGACGTTTGCTCCTGTAGCTCGTTTGGAGGCAATTAGGATCCTATTGGCTTTTGCTGCATCCAAAGGGTTTAAACTTTTTCAAATGGATGTCAAGAGTGCCTTCTTAAATGGCTACATAGAAGATGAGGTGTATGTGAGACAACTCCCCGGTTTTGAAAATCCCAAGTTTCCAAACCATGTTTTTAAACATCATAAAGCTTTGAATGGTTTGAAACAAGCCCCTAGAGCCTGGTATGATAGGTTGAAAACCTTTTTGCTTGCTAAGGGTTTTAAAATGGGATGTGTGGATAAAACGCTCTTTCTCCTGAAGCAAGGCAATGATACTCTCTAGGTCCAGATTTACGTGGATGATAACATTTTCAGTGGTTCTTCTCACGTTTTGGTTGCCAAGTTTGCAGATACTATGAGCAGGGAGTTTGAGATGAGCATGATGGGCGAGTTGACGTTTTTCCTCGAGTTGCAAATCAAGCAATCCCAAGAGGGGACGTTTGTGCACCAGGGCAAGTACACCAAGGATGTATTGAAGAAGTTCGATATGGGTAAGGCCAAGCCTCTTCCAACACTCATGTCGACCACGACGGCCCTGGATGCGGACAAAGATGGAGAAGCTGTGGACTAGAAGGAGTATCGGAGTATGATCAGGTCGCTGCTGTACCTGACGGCGACATGCCCGGACATTCAGTTCGCGGTGTGTCTTTGTGCGTGATTTCAGTCATTGCCGCGCACCTCTCACCGTCATGCGGTTAAGCGCATTATGAGGTACTTATGCTTCACTCCAGAGTTTAGAATTTGGTATTTTGCTTCCTCCACCCTCTCCCTTTGTGGTTATTCCGATGCCGATTTTGCTAGTTGCCGAATTGAGCGCAAGTCCACTTCTGGGACTTGTCAGTTTATTAGTTCTTCTCTTGTATCTTGGTCTTCTCACAAGCAGTCTAGTGTCGCCCAGTCTACCACAGAGGCTGAGTATGTTGCTGCGGCTAGCTGCTGTTCCCAGTTGCTTTGGATGATGGCCACTTTACGTGATTTTGGTCAGAGCTTTTCTCGCGTTCCTTTGCTTTGTGACAACACAAGTGGTATTAGCGTTGCTAAGAACCCTGTGCTGCACTCTAAGACCAAACACATTGATGTGCGCTTTCATTTTCCGCGAGACCATTATGAGAAGGGTGATATCGACCTTCGCCATGTCGATACTCATCATCAGTTGGCTCATATTTTTACCAAGCCTTTGGACCAATCAACCTTTAATCGGTTGAGAGGTGTTGACGCAAAACGTGACACCTCACGCCAAGCACACAGCAAGCCAAAAAGCTAGCTTCAATCGGGTGCCCGGAATATGCTGAACCCGGAGACGTGCCAGTCGGTTTGACCTGAAAAGCAACAAGGGTTAAAAACGTGAGAATACCTCTGGAACATGCCGGGTGAGACCAGACAGTTCCGTATGTACGGCTTTGAAAGCCAATCACGATGACACACAACTATAGAAGCTGTCTGTCAAAGCATGTTTATAAAGTCATTCGGCTAGTATGAGAACAGAATATGTAAAGCATATTAACTGCCGAATGCATATGCAAAGAAAGACATGCTCGAAAGAATTAAAGAATTATAAACAGGTAACTTGCAAATATGGATCCATTCAAATAACACATGCATAGGCTAATCCAACTAATCTGCCGCACGTTTAGTCTTCATAAACCGGTCAGGTATAAACTCGAGCAAAGCTAATCCACCGCATGATACCACTTGCTGTAAGTTTACACCACTTCTTATAATTAGATTAATCCACCGCATGATACAATCTAATTATAACAAGCTAAAAGCATGCATATATTTGAACAGATCTATAAAGGCTCATTACTCGTGTAAGCTTAACCAAGATCGGCAAACCAGCCGAATTGGGGTCCATGAAGAAGGAACAAACAGGCAAGCATGATTAAACTAATCTAAAACCTACATCTGCCGCATGACACCTAGTTTCATCAAAGCCTAACCATGATTGATATGCATGGACCCACAACATGTAACAATCTAGATTGAAAGTTGATTCAGCCATCATGATCTTATGATTAAAAGAGAGCACAAGTAAACTCATGCGACAAGGCCGAACAAAGATCAATCTAAAGTGGGCAAAAAGGTGTTACAAGAATTAAATAAATAAAACATATAACACATGATAACTTAATGAATCTATTGGATCTGCCAAATCTAATAGAGCCGATAACTATTTTTACTCATGACTTAATCCGCCGCACGATACAAGGCATAAGCAAAAACTTCCCGTCATAAGCTTAAATCCGCCGCACGATACTAAGCTTAACATACGAGACTACTTGCATCATATCTAAATCCACCGCATGATACTAGACATGATAGCAAGGTTGCCGGCACTTATGGAGGTCGACGGAACGATGATTCCTCTCAAAGAACTCGACGACACGACTAAGGACTCGAAGGTGGCACAGGGCCGGTCTGTATTGATATGGTTGTGAACAATTTTACAATGGTCGAGGGTTTATATTTATACCCTGGACGAAACACGAGTCCTAAACGATTATGATTTTCATAATAAAATATGGAAAGATACAAATTCTACTTCCAAATTCTTCGGCATCCTCCATCGTCACGTGTCTTCTTATGCAAGTCGGTTTTATTTTGCAACTTGCATCTCCCGAATGGAGCCATCGCCTTGTAGAATAGCCGACCGCACAAGCATGCTTCGAAACCCTGAAGACCAAATAGCCATCCGATTGCTTGCCGAATCCTTCCTTCTCTGCTGGCTGGGTCCACCTGTCAAACTCTTGCGCGTGCAAGAATTTGGTGTCAGCACATGCCCCCTAATTTTGGGACAAATATTTGTTTCAAAATTCCTTTTCCATACACACACGTGGAATCCCCGGAAGCATCCACCTTTTGTAGAAACCTCGCATGTCATAATTACTTCACCTACCGATTCATCTCCTGATGCACCTCTTGGGATCCTTTAAAATCTCCCTTCACTTTGTTCTGACTCGTGCACCCTAAACTCCCCTACTTTATTCCCGAACTAGAAAAACCCTCTTTTCTCCTATTATTCCCCAATCAACCAGAAGATGTCTTCCGAGGCGAGCCGCCATAGCTCTGAGTTCGGAGCTTCTAGCACATCTAAGAGGAGGCTGCTCCTTTTTCCCTTCTCTTGATTGTTCCAAAAATGAAGTAGTAATTCTTACTTCGTTGTTTCCTTCAGGAGAATCAATGACGACCTCCCCGAGGACCTGACTCGGAAGCTTGCGGATCTTCAATTTGATCTCGAGGGAAAGGATTGGGAGATCACCCGAATCTCTCGAGAGCGTGACGCTGCTCGGTAACGAGTCACCGGTAAGTATTTTCTTCATTTCTTTCCTTATTCTCTTCTTTCACCTTTATTCACTCTTCCTCTTTTTAGCTCTAGAAGCCAAACTCCACGCCCTTGAAGCTGCCATCGCCAAGCTCGGCATTACGGCCGATGTAGCGGGTATGACACCCCTGAAGCGGGTGAATGAAGTTAACCGAATCCTCCCCATTATCTCTAGGGCCGGCATGGGGTACGGCGCGACGTTCGCCTTCTCCGCCGTGAGGATTCATTCTGGCGCTGATTACCGCAGATTTGATGTCTGCGAGCAAGAACTGGAGGATAGAGTAGAACATTCCATAGAAGATATGAAGGAAGCCGGGACAGATCTGGCCGACGCCTTTGATCACTTTCTCCCGATTAGGCGTAGGATGGAATGGACGAACTGATCCTCTCCATTATAACCTTGTATTTTCCCTTTGTAAATAAAAATCATCTGTTCGTCCTCTTGAATCCAATCTGTGACTGATCCTTTGAGATCAACATATGTTTTGTTTTGTGCACCAGCTACCGATTTTCTCTTTACCTTAACGGCGATGTGCATCACATCGGTTGTCGCTGATAATCATGCTGATTGTCACTTCTCCATAAGTAACCATTAGTCACCAAAGCTGCCAGCCTCTTGATTCATGATGACATTAGGACAAAATTCTTCACGGGACTCTCCCCTTTTTTCAGCTTCCTGCCCTTAGTGTCAATCGACAATATGAATCCTTTAAATAATCAACCGAAAGTGAAGACTCCATATAGCAATCATTCTCAGCCGAATTTTATCAGTCCCACGAGCTCCAGGTCAGCAAGACTTGGTTTGGCTCAATAACGGTCTACAGACTATGAAAACTCCAGCCCGACGTGTGATTTAACAGCGCGCAAGCTATGGCTTTTAGAAATATGACCTCAGACAGGTCCTCCCCCTTGACTATAATTGATCAATTTGACTTGCAAACTTTCTACTTCTCGATTCTTAAGCTCAAGCCAGGGAGAAAATCTTTCGCCTGCGCTTCCAATAATGGTAGGTAACAGCAATCACTGCAGACACCCTACTGGGAGCGGGGCAGGAGGAAGCCAGGCATCAACTCACTAGTGTTTATGGGTAAAAAAAACTGATTTCTTGCCCCCTTGCGGTAGCTTCTCTTGTTCATCCTTCCCTAATTCGCCGCTTGTCCACTTTTCAGGGTGAGGTCTTTTCTTAGCCAAAACCAAGCTCCTTCTCCAGAAACAGCAGCTCTAATGGCCTCTCCCAACCCTCTTCTCGGGTTCCCAGATTCCTCTGAATCTGACAACTCACTCCAACTCACCCATTTGAATGCTCTTTGGTACCGTGATGAAAGGGATAAAACCTAGAAGAAACTAGAAGATGTATCCAAGAAGCATGACATCGAAGAAGCGGAGTGGGCGGACCAACGGAAACAGCTCTGCAGCACTATTTCAGGTCAGTGTAGTCTTGGTTCTCTTCTTCTAATCGAACTTGCTTTGCCTGATGTATGCCTTCTCCTTGCTAGCTCTTTCTGCAGAGAATGATCATTTAAAAACGGCAGCAAACAGAATTGCCCTCAAAGTGAATGCTCGTGGGGATTCAGCCGAAGCCCGTCTTGATGCTGTGGATGGCCGTATAGATCAAGCCGTCATCGAAGGTGTGCATGCTAGGGTTCCCCTTGGGCTATCAGCAATGAGTTCTTGGACCAAGGAAAATTACTCCTTCCTACCAGTTGGCTTCGCAGGCGGGGATCCGGATGAATTTGAAGACCTTGAAATCTATGATAATCATGCCGCTGCTATGGCCGAGATTACCGATTCGCAATCTATCATGAACAAACTATTTCAAGGGTAGTTTGTATTAGGGTAAATCCGTGAGTGAAGCTTGTAGCACATGAGACTCGTTCCCCTCTGAATAGCATCCATCTGCATCTTTAACTATCTCAGTGATTTCTCCGATTGCAATATTTCTTCAGAGAAAATGTTTCCCGAATGCATGACGTCATCTTAGCCGACCCGATCTCGTTTCTGATGTGTCATGTCACTCGGCATCTTATTTACTGTACTTCACCTTTCTCTTCCCCCAACATACCTACTACATGAAAAACGCTAGGATTACCGGGTCATGAACACTCTTGCACTTAAGGCGATATAAATAATATCGGCTATAACTTAAACTCCTTGGAATATTTTTTCTACTAAAGGCGATGCTCTTTCATATCGGCTGTATAAAAATGTCTTTGCATCCGCTCCAGATACAATTTCCATGCATTCGGCCTTTAACAAATAGTACCGAAGCTTTAGTCCACGAGTGACGCATATATGAACAAAATTTCTCTAGAGCCAAATACCCTTCTCCGGGTTTAACATTTTTGGCTAAAGCTAACTGCTACCTATCTTTTACTTTAAACTTAAAATAAGGGCCGATACTGCTATAAGGCTATCGGCCGCCACGTACAATTTGAAATGATCACCAAGTTGAGGAAATGCCTTCATATGCTTTTTAATTTTACCAAGACCTTTCGTTGTACATCACTTCTCACGAATTCTTGATTTCCTTTGAGCTTCAGTAATGGAGAAATAAACAGAACTTTTAAACACCAGAGACCCAAACTTGGTATACATTGGTCCTATTTCGGCTTCATCATCAATACTTTATTCCTTGTTCAGCCGATATGAAACTTGGTCTCAACTCTTCTCCAATACCATCAGCCGGATTATTTAAAAATTATTCTGAGAGCCGATCGTTTGAATCGGTTGTTGGTCCTTGTCAAAAACGTTCATAGGACCTACTTCCCAAGCTCTCCTAGAGAAGCACTCGACACCATCATATTCCCAGTAGATGGGCTCCGTATTAGCAACACTCACCGAATCATCAGCATGGACAATTTCGATATCATCTCCGACCCACTGGATAAGGAATTGATGCATAGTTGACGGCACACAACAGTTTGCATGTATCCAATCTCTTCCTAATAGCAAACTGTATGCCCCCTTGCCATCAATGACGAAGAAAGTAGTGATCAAGGTTTTAGTTCCGATTGTCAACTCAACATGAACTGCTCCCCGAGTATCAGAGGAATTACCAGCAAAGTCTCTCAACACCATGTCAGTCTTCAATAAGTCTTCACTTGCCATCCCAAGTTTTCTGAAGGTGGTATACGACATCATGTTTATGGCAGCCCCTCCATCAATGAACATCTTGCTTAGTGGCTTGCCATTAACATACCCCCTCATATAAAGTGGCTTCAAGTGCCGGTGCTTAACTGGTTTATCAAATACCGCTCGTTGAGCTAAAACAAGATGAGCCAGCAACTCCTGGAATTCATCTTCATCAAAGTCTGAATACACCTCGTCTTGGACATCCTGATCTTCGGGAGCTATGAATTCTGATGGAAGAAAGAAAGCCATGCATGCATCAGCCGAACGATCACTTCCGTCCGACTTTTCTTTGGGTCGCCAGACTCGCTTTATCTTGGCACTTGCTTGCTCCAACTCTCTGTTTCTTAGGTGCTGCACCGTTCTCTTCTGGCTCCTTCTCAACCCTGGCGGACACCACTGTCCTCTCTGCCAGACATACTCGCGGCACTCTTCTTCTCCAGTGCGAGTCCAACTGCGATTGGCAAATCCTCTTCCCTGCCAATCTTCAGAATTATTTATTTTTAAACGCCGATCGTCCTTAGGGACTCGTGCCCCAAGCCTTTCATGGATAGAACGGCGGTTGACTCGAGATTGCCTATACTCAGAATATTGATTACTGCACTCAGGGCAGTTGTTCTTAACAGGCAGCTTCAAGCCTTTGTTCCAACAGTACTGGAAAAACGAGCACTCCCAATGAGATTGTTCTTGCTCCATCATATCTTCTCGTTCCTCTTGGTACATCTCTTCTTCGTACCTTTGTTGTTTCTCCAGGAACTTCTGTTCTTCATAAAATCTCTGCTTCTGGTATCGTTCATGTTCCCGACGCCATTTATTCAACAGAATACGCGTCGTAACCCTGGGTCTGGAAGTTTCACCCACCTTAGCTCGGCTATTCTGAAACTGAACCCTCTGCTGAAGCTCTCTATTTGTAATTTGCCGATCAGGGTCAACAGCACCAGCTTCCCTCGCTCTATCAGAGGTTAACACTTTCATTTTGCTCTTGCCCCTGGGATCAGCTGCATTGACCATATTAACAGAGAAAGACACAGTATTCTGTCCAAAAGGGCTATCATCAACCTTCATCTTTCCATCAAACTTCAGATGCCCGTCATGGATAGCTTTCTAGATCCGCACTCTGAACACTCGACAATCATTTATGGAATGGGATCTAGTATTATGAAAACCACAATACTTCTTATCCTTGACTCCTTCGGGATGCAGCATAGGGTGACCTTCTGGCAACTTGATGCGTCCTTCCTTCAACAAGTACTCAAATAATTTATCTGACCTGGAAACATCAAAATCATAAGTACCTTTTTGTTGCCTCAGCCATCGCTGGTTGACTTGAGTTGGCTCTTTAGCCCAGACTATTTCTGCTGCAGCTATTTCATCTTCATTATCGTATTCAGCTGCCTCTTCTAGAAAAGCCTGATACATTTCAGCAGCCACATCACCCTTCTGGAATTGATTATTCCTCTTGAATCCTTGGGCTTGACTGCTCATCGTTGCCAACCTCTGTGATAACTGCCCGACGTCATCAAACTCCATGCCGAATAGTTTCTCTTTGATATTCGGCAACATACCAGCTATGGCTATCCCCGGCAACTGGTCGTCTGGTAAATTTAGAGAATAGAAAAGATTCTTGGTTTCCCTGAACCGGCGTAGATACTCTTGTGGCGTCTCGCCAGGTTTCATCCTCAGGCTCATGAGATCGACCAACTTCTTCTCGCTAGTACCCGTGAAGAAATATGAGTGGAATTTCTATTCTAACTCTGCCCAGGTACTGATAGAATTTGCTGGCAGAGAAGCAAACCACGAGAAGGCTGGTCCTGTCAACGACAATGGGAACTACCGAATCCTCCAAGCTTCATCCGTAGATGCTTCCCCAAGCTGCATCAGATAGCGGCCGATGTGTTCTATGGTACTGGTGTCATCCTGACCTGAAAACATGGCAAAATCAGTGGAGGCTTCACCCTTGGAGGAAGTGCTACCCGATTGTACCATTCCGGATAAGGGGACTTGTAAGCATACGATTGACTCTTTGGTTTTAGGTCGAATTGATTTTGCATCATATCGGCCATCCTATGCATGATGAGGTCAATATTCGAATCAGGAGCTGCTTGTGCTTGCCCCCCAGGATGTAGTCCTGCTGAACTCTTGTAGCCTGGATTCGGAAGAGCGTTAATTGCGCTAAAATCAACGAACTCTTGATATCCATCTCCAAACATATTCCTCTGTATCCTGTTTGCTGCAGGAGACACTTTAGAAGCAGATTGTGGGGACGTTCCCCATCGTGCCGAACGTGAGCTGGCCGTAAGTTTGGGGAGGTTGTTGCGTCTCATGAGGAACAATCCCGCCTGTGCTTGGGCCAGCTCCACCTCCTTCTGCAATCTTTCGATGTTGAGGTACTGGGAACAATAGTGGTCCTTGCATTGGGTCGGCAGCTTCTTCAAAGCATTTATCCGCTGTTGGACCAAAAATGCTAATCATGACAGCACGAAAGGTATTCAGGAAAGCTTCCTGATGATTGGTCATGGCTTTTGATACAACTTTGTACACTAATTCAGTCATCTTTCGAATAGCTTCCTCTTCGTTACTGTCAGACGACTCTAACTGGTGATGAGGAATGATCTTTGGGAATTCTTGCTTCTGGAAGACCCTGCCGCTCTTGTTCTTGGAGAAAGACGCCAAACATTTGCGCTGGAATTCATCACAAGCTTGTTGTATTAAATCCCTCAAGTCTGGCAGCAACTCATCCATGGTCACATCTAGAATTTGATCATCGCTGATTTCAGGCATCTTGAAACGAAGTGGTCCCACCAGGCGTGCCAAAAAGTGTGTTGACGCAAAACATGACACCTCACGCCAAGCACACAGCAAGCCGAAAAGCTAGCTTCAATCGGGTGCCCGGAATATGCTGAACTTAGAGACGTGCCAGTCGGTTTGACCTGAAAACCAACAAGGGATAAAAACGTGAGAATACCTCTGGAACATGCCAGGTGAGACCAGACAGTTCCATATGTACGGCTTTGAAAGCCAATCACGACGACACACAGCTATAGAAGCTGTCTGTCAAAGCATGTTTCTAAAGTCATTCGGCTAGTATAAGAACAGAATATCTAAAGCATATTAACTGCCAAATGCATATGCAAAGAAAGACATGCTCAAAAGAATTAAAGAATTATAAACAGGTAACATGCAAATATGGATCTATTCAAATAACACATGCATAGGCTAATCCAACTAATCTGCCGCACGTTTAGTCTTCATAAACCGGTCAGGTATAAACTCGAGCAAAGCTAATCCATCGCATGATACCACTTGCTGTAAGTTTACACCACTTCTTATAATTAGATTAATCCACCGCATGATACAATCTAATTATAACAAGCTAAAAGCATGCATATATTTGAACAGATCTATAAAGGCTCATTACTCGTGTAAGCTTAACCAAGATCGGCAAACCAGCCGAATTGGGGTCCATGAAGAAGGAACAAACAGGCAAGCATGATTAAACTAATCTAAAACCTGCATCTGCCACACGACACCTAGTTTCATCAAAGCCTAACCAAGATTGATATGCATGAACCCACAACATGTAACAATCTAGATTGAAAGTTGATTCAGCCATCATGATCTTATGATTAAAAGAGAGCACAAGCAAACTCGTGCGACAAGGCCGAACAAAGATCAATCTAAATTGGGCAAAAAAGTGTTACAAGAATTAAATAAATAAAACATATAACACATGATAACTTAATGAATCTATTAGATCTGCCAAATCTAATAGAGCCGATAACTATTTTTACTCATGACTTAATCCACCGCACGATACAAGGCATAAGCAAAAACTTCCCGTCAAAAGCTTAAATCCGCCGCACGATACTAAGCTTAACATACGAGACTACTTGCATCATATCTAAATCCACCACATGATACTAGACATGATAGCAAGGTTGCCGGCACTTACGGAGGTCGACAGATCGATGATTCCTCTCGAAGAACTCGATGACATGACTAAGGACTCGATGGTGGCACAAGGCCGGTTTGTATTGATATGGTTGTGAACAATTTTACAATGGTCGAAGGTTTATATTTATACCCTGGACGAAACACGAGTCCTAAACGATTACAATTTGCATAATAAAATATGGAAAGATACAAATTCTACTTCCAAATTCTTCGGCATCCTCCATCGTCACGTGTCTTCTTATGCAAGTCGGTTTTATTTTGCAACTTCCATGTCCTGAATGGAGCCATCGCCTTGTAGAATAGCCGACCGCACAAGCATGCATCGAAACCCTAAAGACCATATAGCCATCCGATTGCTTGCCGAATCCTTCCTTCTCTGCTGGCTGGGTCCACCTGTCATACTCTTGCACGTCAAGAATTTGGTGTCAACAAGAGGTGAGCTTGGTGTGTGTTTCCCCTTTTAGATGGGGGAAACATTTTGGTTCGTGTATTATAGACTGACTCTTTTTCTTTCAATTGGTAGTTAGTCTTTGCATTTCATCATGCATATTTACATTCAGAGCTTCATGTATATATTCTTTAGAATGTGACTATGCTCTGTTTAGTGTATGTTCCGATGCTATATGCTGATGCTTGTAGCTTACGCTCTTTCTGATCACTGATACATGTTGTGAGCTGAGCTATTTTATGAATGGTGAACTTGCTTAATGAACATAAAAACTTGAAATTGTTCACCATTAAGATTAGCAACTAGCATGTGTAGAATGTGTTGAAATCACTCGTGCTTTTCATATATGCTAGGTTGCTATGTCTCCAGTTCTGAGTCATTCACTTGCTTGGTATGTTCATATTCTGCTTTAAAATTGAACCAAGTTTAAGTGATTTGGAAAGATCGAGATGGGATTGCTTGTCAACACATCACAGTATCGAGACTGTTTCTCACTGCACTTTGAGTTAAACTTGAGCCGTGTAGTCTATGACCGAAACTGTTGCTTTAAGCTTCTGATTGCTTCTGCATTGGCTTCGCACAGTTGAAAAGTTAGGCAATGACAAGCTTTCAACCTCTCGCAATCACATGCTGAAATTTGAACTTGTGTAATTTAACCGCTGGAACTCCGATAAAATTTGAATACACAAATCTATGTTTCATTCTGTAGCATGATGATTGAACTTTGCTAGGGGTAGCTCACCTTGTATACATGTTTAGCACTTGTTTGACTTCCTGTCTATACATGTTTAGTGCTATTTTGATGGTGAATACCTTTTTGGCTAAACAATGCTCACTTTGCTCAAATGTTCATATTTCGTATTTAGTGATCAGTTTGAGCCTTTGACAGCATTTTGTGCTTATTATTGAGTCATCGGATGAGCACTTTGTCGAGCATCTTCATATTCTATCGACTATATTCCTGAAGCTGCTAACTTGCATTTTAACTCATATGCATTTTGGAGGGGAGACACTTGATAGTGCATTTTCAACTAAGGGGGAGAAATTCTTGCCGAATCATAAGGGGGAGAAATCATAAAATCATATCTTGGTTGTGTGCACTATTGGAGGGGGAGTTTGAGTTGGCTCGTATTTTGAGGATTTTGAATTTTCTAATTGGTTCGGAGCTTTTCTGCTAAGTTGTGTTGAGCCTCTGTGCCTCTGTCTTGAGGGACTAGCAGATTTGCCTTTCGATGAGTGTTCAGCTGAGTGTACTATTCAGTTGATTTTGCCTCATTTGATGTCGAGCTCTCTTGCAGTTCAACTGTGTGGGGATATAGACCCCAGGGTACCACACGATGGTACATGGGCCGCACTACTAGGGGTCATCCGGCCCATAGGATGAAGACGTGCGGCGCACGACAGTTGTAATCTAGATATAGTACCAACTCTAATACTTACCATGTAACTCTGTCCCTTCGGAATATATAAGGAGGGGCAGGGGTCCTCCGAGAGGACAAGTGAGGTCACAAGCCAGATCCAATCAATGCAACTCGATGCAGGACGTAGGGTATTAGGCTAATCTAGCGACCCGAACCTGGATAAACCTCTATGTTCATCTACTTTTGCCATGCGTCAACGTCTGGGTCGTCGTCTTGCGCACCTTCCCGTTAATCTACCACCTTGGCCATACCCCTAGGTGGACTATCGACCATATTTCGTCGACAAGCTGTCACCTTTCCAGTTGGATTTTTAGTGATTTCAGTTGGTATTGAGCTTTCTCGCTAGTGGTGTTGAGCCTGTTCTACCTCTTCTTGAGGGCTAGTTGTGCTTTGCTTGGTTGCGTCAAGCCGTTGCCCATGTCTTTGGGGACCAAGTTGTTTTGCTCTTTCACTTGACCTTCTTCTAGCTTGGATATGCTTTTGGGTCATTTGGACGGGTTCTCTCCTTCTCCTTCTTCTTCCTTCTTCTATTTCAATATGATTTGTGTTGGTAGTTGACAATGCACACATCAAGGGGGAGATTGCGGATACATGGGTGTATGCCGAGTCTCAAGTGATGGGTGATTGTCAACTGGGATAATGCGCATGTTCTTTGGCTTGTGTTGTGTAGGTGTCGAGCACGGATACAGTGATCAAAGGCAAGGTGAAGGTCAAGTAGAGACGTGTCGTGTCGATGGACTGAGAGCGGTGAAGGGCGAACGTATGGCTTGGACTGAGGGACCGGTGGCCTGAGGATCAGCTGTGGTGGCTGACAGCCTGGGACAGCAACGAGCGAAGACTTGCGGGCACGGTGTTGCTTGGGTCGAGGACATGGGGACACGTGTCAGTGGACGGGGTGCACGGGCTGTGCATCCCCTCTACGGCTTGGTTTGATGGTTGAGCCACAGAAAAACCATCGAGTGGACGGTTTCCAGGTTTGGGCCTCAAAACTTGGGCGCTGCGGGTTTCTGAGTTTGGGCCACAAAACTCAGGCGATGGACGGCTGGTTTCCCGGTTTGGGCTTCAAAACCGGGGGTTGGTCATGAAGGCTGGTTTCCCAGTTTGGGCCACAAAATCGGGGGCGAGGTCCAGTAAAAGGACGAGCAGAGCAGTGGCGGCAATCGGTGAGGTTGCTTCGAGGCAACGCTACCAGTCGTGCGGGCGTGGCCGTCAGATCACCACCTACCACGAGTTGGTCCAGAATAACCTTAGGGTTTAGCTGGCTCGCTCTGTAATTAGTTAGGGGTAGAGTGGGAACTAGAATTAGGATAAGTAGAGGGAGACACCCACCTCCCATTGTATCTCAGTCATTTGCTATTTTCCACCTAGGGTTTCCTACTCTCCCAATCCCCTGCTATAGCGAACTGAGATCCACAGAGAAGACAATCATACCTCTGTGTTTGTGAGATTTTGAGGAAGTGAGACCGTAATCTCACTGTTGTAGCGTGTGGTAGCCACACGGTTACAAATTCGTGGTTGTGATTCGCGTTTTGTTGTTGTTCTTCGCAGGTTGCTTTTCTCCACGATTTTCCCGGTGATCAATCTCTCTACTCATTGCGTCTTTTGCAAATCCATTTGAACAGAGTTGTTCTAGATCGTGAGGCGCATCTTTCCACTGAAGGAATTCTTATTTAACCTCACGAGCTAGTAGATCGGTCGATTTTCGTTTTGAATCAAGTTTTGCTTCCTTTGCCCCTAATTCTTCCGATTCACCGATTTGGAGTTAGGTTCGAGCCATGATCTCTTTGGGATAGCTCACTAACCTCCTTGGAACTCCTCATACAAAGTCTAAGCCTTATAGCTTTTGATTCGGAGGAGATCGGGTTGAATCCGCGGAAGAACAGTGCAGTTTTGGGGCCATTGGACGCTCGCGTCGGAAGCATCGGACGCTGTGTTCATCACATCGGACGCGTCCGACGCCACGTGTCATCTGACAACATTTTTGAAGGAGTATCAGACGCTGACCATCGGAGCGTCCGTTGTCATCGGACGCGCCGGGGGTCTAGCATCGGACGCTAGGGTTTCACTGTAGCAGCGTCCGATGCCTGTCCAGTAAGGTTCCAGTGAGGGTCATTTTGCATCGGACGCAGGCCAGCGTCCGATGCTGTGACTTCAGCACTGTTTCATCCACAGTTTGCTCGTTCGACTTCGGATTGGATTTTGGGTTTTTGCGTTGGATTTTTGACTTCGTGCCCTACAGAAATCAGGCTTCCCGCATTGCAAAATAGCCTGAATCCCACTCGCGTTGCTCGGGAGAGGTTGAGGTTACCCAAAGCTCATCCTGTCACTAGTTGACTTGCGTGAACTTGGGCGAGTGAGTTTTTGTGGTGTCCCGCTGTGTTCCTAGGGAACATCCACCCATTCTCTTGGGTCGTGGACATCACATGAATCGGTTTTGCTCTTGGGGTTGATTTTCTGGGACAGAGGTTATAAGTTTCTGAAAAGAAATTTAAGGCTCCCATTCACCACCCCCCCTCTGGTCGCTTTCTGGTAGCACTTTCGGTCCTTCACATTACCATGGGGAGCTCCAGTTATACTTGTGAACAAGAGGGATAGAACACAAAGAATGTGTGTGGACTATAGATCACTCAATGAAGTCACGATTAAGAACTAATGTCCTTTGCCTAAGATTGAAGATCTTTTTGTCCAGTTGAAAGGAGCTTGTGTTTTCTCTGAGATCGATTTGAGATCCAGCTATCACCAATTGAAGATCCGATCAGCTGATATTCCTAAGACTGCATTCACAACAAGATATGGGCTTTATGAATACACAATGATTTCCCATGGGTTGACTAATGTGCCAGCATATTTCATGCATCTCATGAATAAGATTTATGGGATATTGTTGACACTGGTATCTATCAAAATTAAGGGACAAATAAATATGAAAAGGGCAAGAATTTGATCACCAACAAAGGTTTAGGGTTTCAACTGACAATATTCCACGTGTTTTGGTGAGTTATGATTCTGCAGGAACTAAACCAGGAAATCGACACCGATAGCTTCCCATAGAAGGAAACCATCGGGAGATAGCGCAACCGCCACGTCGGGATACTTCTAGAAGACTCCAGAGAACACATAGACACACCACGATAAAGGGCACCGCGGTCCACCTCCAGGTGGGACCGACCGGTCCCTGGACCCACCGGTCGGTCCTCCCTTGGGCCCACTGGGTTCCGTCTTCTGCAAGCTATCTCCACCGCTCTCTAGGATGCATCTCGACCATACCTTAAGTCGGTTTGATCCAAGGGCCACGGTTCATCGCCCAGGGCTATATAAACAGCCCCCTGACCCCCCTCTCCAGAGCAATCAATCAGGGTTTGATCATTAGACATCATCAATCAGAGCATCAGAAGGAGATCAATCGGAAGCCTTAGAACTACATCCACCTAGATTAGTAGATAGAATAGGATTAGAGGAGGCAAGCTTCGCTTCGATTCCTGATCTAGTCACGAGAAGGCTCGGTAAACCCAAGATCTTCTCTCTTGTATTAACATTATGGATCTATTTCATAATTGCTCTTCTAGTTCATCATTGTTCTTCATTGTTTATGTTCTAGTTCATCGTCTAGTTCATGTTCATCGTCTAGTTCATCTTCTAGTTCATAATCTTGTTCTAGTTTGTACTTTAGTTCTTCTCGATGATCTAATTCACCTTATTGTTCATCTTCATGTTCTAGATAACAATACAATTGATATGATTAAGACATCAATGATTATATTCTTAGTTATAATGCTTATAGTCTGCTTTGATTATATATTTGGCATAGATAGTTCATCTTTATGTTTATACTCATGTTCGTATAGCGCTCATGTTAAAGTACAATGGGTGGGTGATAGATGTTGTCACTACTAGAGAACAGGCCTTTGGACGATCCACCAACCGAGCTTTAGTCTCGGAAAAAATTTGCGTCCGGGACTAAAGACTTTTAGTCCCGGTTGGTATTACCAACCGGGGCTAAAGGTGAATCTTTAGCCCCGGTTGGTATTATCAACCGGAACTAAAGGTCGTGGACCTTTAGTCCCGGTTGGTAATACCAACCGGGGCTAAAGGGTCACCCTTTAGCCCCGGTTGGTGGTACCAACCGGGGCTAAAGGTCCTTTTAGCCCCGGTTGGTGTTACCAACCGGGGCTAAAAGTCCTTCCCGAGTGGATTCAAAAGGAAAACGTCTAGAACTACATCACGTGGGTTGCGTAGCTCAGTTGGTAGACGTGCCTGAGGCGAGATGTGCTGAGTTCGAATCTCACACAACACACATTTATTTTTTCCTCTCTGGACCTTTAGCCCCGGTTGAAAGCACCCGGGACTAAAGGCCGGGACCTTTAGTCCCGGATTCTTAGCCCCGGTTGACATACCCGGGGCTAAAGGCCCATTTCAACCGGGGCTAAAGGCCCTTTCTCTACTAGTGTGTGTAGGCGTGGTGCCTATACATTATTTATCTGCGAATGCGTCCTATGTTCCGGATATAGTGGTAGATCGCGGGTGTGACAGACCTGTTGAGTCCTCTGTATTCCACCTCCCGAATATAGTGTTCAGTATGGCTCAGTTAACTCATGGTTTAGGGGTTACTCTGTTTGATACCTTTCCTATGGAGTTGCCTCTTGATTATAAATATGATGTGACCTAGCCAATGATTGCCAAATATAATTGCACTAATCAATGTATGCTATGACTTGTAATTAGAATAACTTAGGAATGTTTCTTATTAATACCTGTTCTAATTATCACTTGCTAGGTAGTACTGTTCTAGGATTATCCTTGATTGATCTGATCTCTGTTATCATTTATCATTATCATTTACTCTATAACCCAATTCCTGTCTGAAGTAATTAGTGTGTCATCAGTCTTATTATAAGTGTGTGTCATATTAAATGTTGTTAAGTCCTTACAATACCATCATATCTTGAATTGATTAGTCTCTAGGCTAAATATAAATAACAATACATGAGACTAGCTTGGGTGAAATGCTTCTACAACGGGTATGTTTATCTGTGCACTTGCGGGTAAATATTTATCTTTAAATCCAGTGCCCTGATATAATTACATTGCTAGCTTCATGTTGGGTATGACAACTTGACGTTAAGTGAAGTTAGTAGTGTCCCGTACACTCTTTAGTGCCTTCACTAGTTTATTATTTTATGTGGCTCATTCTTAGAGTGATTCCATTGAGGAGTGTAGTATTTCTGGCGCCGTTGCTGGGGATAGATTAAAACTCTATTCTTAGTAGCGACGTTAAGAAATACCAACAAGCATTTCTGGCGCCGTTGCCGGGGACCACATCAATTCAATTAGGGATGGTACCTAGGATTTTTCATTGAAATCTTTATAGACACTGATAGGACATTGCATTAGCAGCATTTAGAACGGTAGCTAGAAAATATCATTTTACTTACACACATGTGATAATGCATTGATTATTTACTTTTACTCAAACAGGCTTACCCTGGCTTCGTTTATCTTTTATATCTTATGCAGGGTGATGTATGACTGGTTTCCAACTTTCGAACAACTACATTGAGGATCCCGAAGCTTTACTAAGGAAAACAAGACACAAACTCAAGAGACCCTCAGCACCACTTCCAGAAGATAGCCAGATAAGAAGAAGCTTAACACCAGTGTTGGACACCATGGCCGACAAGACACTCCGCGAGTTCTCTGCACCAACCACTGCGAACATCAGGACTGGACCAACAGTCAATGTGGGACACAACGGATTTGAACTCAAGCCAGCTTTGATCAATATGGTACAAGCTAATCAGTTTTGCGGAAAGGCACATGAAGACGCAAGCGCTCATCTCCAACAC
Organism: Coix lacryma-jobi var. lacryma-jobi; assembly: GCA_009763385.1. Taxonomy (NCBI): domain Eukaryota; kingdom Viridiplantae; phylum Streptophyta; class Magnoliopsida; order Poales; family Poaceae; genus Coix; species Coix lacryma-jobi. The sequence continues at coordinate 65,164,566 of CM019828.1, forward strand.
TTTCTGGAGATTTGTAGCACTTTCACCATCAAAGGAGTTGAAAGGGACGCCATTCTACTTCGCTTGTTCCCATTCTCACTCTTGGAAAAAGCAAAACAATGGTTCTACGCCAACAAAGATAAAAACACCTCGTGGGCGATCTGTTCAACTGCCTTCCTAGCAATGTTCTTTCCAGTGGGCAAGACGAATGCCCTCCGTGCCAAGATTTCAACTTTCCAGCAACAACATGAAGAATCAATCGCAGAAGCTTGGGAACGCTTTCAAGACTACATATCAGAATGCCCTCACCATGGGATGGAGAATTGGCTACTCATGCAGACCTTCTACCACGGGCTCACTTCAAGTACCCGTGAGAATGTGGATGCCGCTGCTGGAGGATCATTCTTATCACTCACGATCAACAATGCAACTACACTCATAGAGAAGATGGCCTCTAACCAAGGATGGAATGAGGAACGCTCTCAACCACACAAGAGGAGAGGAATACATCAACTAAAGGAAGTAGACATGTTGTCTGCTAAACTTGACCTACTCATGAAGAAGTTCGATGAACACACTCCCAAGAGAGAAGTCGTCAAGCAAATCTACGAATCTCGCATGACATGTGAAGAGTGTGGAGGCACTGGTCATTCAGGGATCAACTGCCCTGAGATTCAAGAGGATGCAAAGTACATCAACAACAACACCGACTATCGTCCTCAACAAACTCAAGGATGGAACCAACAATCAAGGCCTAATTACTCAGGTAACTACTCAGGTAACTACCAAGGTAATACTTTTAATCAACCACCTTTGAGAGAGATGATATCTAATCAAAATAAAATTATTGATAATATGTCTAAGAAGATAGCTTCCAATGATAAACTGCTTAAAAATATTAATACTAGAATGGATAGCTTTACTTCTGCTATAAAGAATCAACATAGCATTAATAAAATGATAGAATCTCAGTTATCTCAGTTAGCAGCTTCAGTCCCTATGGCTGAAAAAGGTAAGATTCCAGGGAGTCCAAAAGAGCTAGAAACTGCAAATCTTGTAGACATCTTTGATGCAGGACACCTCATACCTAGACCTTCAAGGGAATGGATGGATGACTCCATTGCCCCAAAGAAAGGAGATCCAGGAAGACCTGTGATTCCAATTCATATTGGACCTCACAGTTTTGAAGAAGCAGTCTGTGACCTTGGAGCAAGCATCAACATTATGCCAAAGGTAATATACGAACAAATACATGGTGCACCTCTGTTATATACAAGTATGTGTTTGCAGCTTGCAGATCAGACACTGTGCTACCCATTGCGAATTCTAGAGGATATCTGTATACGAGTGGGACGCTCGTATGTGTGTGCAGACTTTATGATCGTTGAAACAGGTGGAGACAATAGAGCACCCATCATTCTTGGACGCCCGTTCCTAAGCTCAACCAAAGCCATCATCTACGCGGACAACGCCAAGATCTGTTTCACAATCACAGGCAATAAAGAAAGATTCAGCTTCAAGAGCTGTACACTCACTACCAAAGTCCACCCTCAGATGCCCTACGAAGATGCAAACATCATATCATCAACGAAGAAGAATAGGAACAGAAGGAGGAAGAACAAGGCTACACAACCACATCAAGACACAGTATGGATGGTCAACTCTGTCCAAACAGAATACGACCACCTTCTTGCATCACCATACCTCGCCAAGAGAGATGACCCAGGTGTACCCACCATCGATTGCAAGATCGAAGGAAGTACATTCCACAAGACGTTCTGCGACATCGGCTCAAGTGTCAATATAATGTCTAAGGTAACATATGAACACTTATATAAAAATAGACCTATGTATTCGACATATGTGCAGCTGCAGATGGCGGACCAAACTTATCGATTTCCGGAGGGAATTGTAAAGGACGTGATGATCCAAATTAAAGACCACTATGTTCCCACCGACTTCATAGTACTAGACATGGGAAAAGAAGACGACATTCACATCATCCTAGGAAGACCCTTCCTCAACACCACTGGCGCCATCATCTACATGAGATCTGGAGAGATCCACTTCCAGTTCTTCAGAGAGAAGGTACGTTGTTACTTCAATAGTTATGCCACTAATGTACAGGAAAAGAAGAACCGCTCAAGGAGGAGACGCCGCACATCCCAACGCAACAAGAATCGACAAATCAAGGATGGATGGGCTGACTATGAAGGAGAAGTTACCAGAAGTGAAGATGTCCCATTAGAGGAAATGAAGGACGAAGAAGTAAAGGAGACAAATCCACCAGTCAAACAAGTATGGAAAAAGAAAGAGAGTTCTACTGACGTGCAATCATCTAGGATCTGCTAATGCACCCAAGGAAGAATAAAGAGCGTACAAGGAGTCTTGTTCGATAGACTATAAACGTCGAATCCTCGCTGAAAGGTAACTCGGTAGTTATCCATATTCATTAGCATTCATCATTGCATAATTATCAGATTTAGCATGATCATTTCAGCATCATATTTACTTCCTAAACAATTATATCTGCATTAGAAAACAAAATAAAAACTCTAAGCCCCATGAGAGTATACACTTTCTGTGGAGGCATAAAAAATAAATAGATATACATTTACATATCTACTTCTGTATTGCATACATCTATAAAAACAAAAATCTAAAAAGACATACTATATAAACACTGCTGAAACTCTGCTTAGTGGAAAGGAAGAACATAAATAATCTTAAGAGTTTTAAGACAACTAGACAAATGGAGGAATATTTATCACTAACGCTTAATCAAGTTCCACTAGTTGTGTTGTCTATCTTTGAATTCAGCAGGAAGAGAAGAAGAGAAGGACTCAAACCAATAACGGTCTACTCGACTTCTGGAGAAAAAGATTACGTCAAGATCCAGCTTGGGGGAGAGCACCCTCAGTTATCACGATAAGTATCACAGCTTTTTATCTATTACTATTAGTTCGATTTAGTTAGATCACGTCAATAAATATAGAAACCCCTAAAAAGATGAATAACTATTACAAAACTAAATAAAGATATTATATAATGAATAAATGTCTAGGTGGATAAAAACTTAATTTTGCTCATGATGAAAATGATGAACAATTGCTCTGCCTCTTTTAAATACCTAGTGTTTAAACTTGAATTTTCTTGAGTCTTAGACAAAGTTGTTCTGAATAAACTCTGAACCTAAAACCTGTGGATGACAAATACTTGATCTAAAGTCCAGATAATTGTGAGATATGATATAAAAAGTTTGAGCTGTTGTTTATCTAATTCCTAGAGATACTAGAGTTCTGGAGATTTACACTTTGAAAAGATTAAAAAACACATGATGAGATCCTGTATGACATAACATGAATTCCTACCCAAAGCCATTAATATGATCTTAAGATAAGGCTACTTACTTTGTTCTAAGTTTTTAGTTATGGTTGAGAAATTTATCATGCTCTAGACATCAAGAATGTTTTATTAAAAGATTCACTCTTCCGAAGTAGTATTGTGTTAGAGGCATGGGCTATGCAAAAGTATAAAAGGAGGAAATAAAAAGGGACAAGTGTCCGACTACCTCAAAGTTCCAAAAAAAAAGAGTTATGATAAAAGTATGAGAAAAAGAATGATGGCCCATAGTCCCTCTAATTACAATATGCCAGCAAGAGATGACAAATTTCAAATGTTCTAAGGTCTTGATCTATGAGTATGACATCTTTCTTCCTAAAACTTTGAACTTTGACTTGGTAAGATATGCTTTTCACTTTTAAAGTTCCAGATATATATATATCCATAGAAGGAAGGAAAATGCATCAGTGAGGAATCATAAAATATAAAAGAGCGATTTGAGAGTGTCATATAGTGAAATCTCTGATTTCTATTTTTGAAAATATATATATAAAAGAAATCCAGAATGAAGGTTGATCAAAGAGTTAGAGATACAGTGCTTAACTTGATTGTTCTATCTTTCATTTGTTTAAAGACCCAGGTGAAGGCAAAAGCTCCATAGTTAAAGGTAATACGAGAAAGTCAGAATAGTTAACTATAAGCCAAGGGAAGATTTTTGTTTGAACATATATAACTTGAAGTATAAAGGCATAGTAGCAGTTCCTGATTCATCATGAATGTTTGCTAAGGGACTAGCAAAAGGTAAGCTTGGGGGAATTGTTGACACTGGTTATCTATCAAAATTAAGGGACAAATAAATATGAACAGGGCAAGAATTTGATCACCAAAAAAGGTTTAGGGTTTCAACTGACAATATTCCACGAGTTTTGGTGAGTTATGATTCTGCAGGGACTAAACCAGGAAATCGGCACCGATAGCTTCCCATAGAAGGAAACCGTCGGGAGATAGCGCAACCGCCACGTCGGGATACTTCTAGAAGACTCCAGAGAACACATAGACACACCACGAGAAAGGGCACCGCGGTCCACCTCCAGGTGGGACCGACCGGTCCCCTGGACCCACCGGTCGGTCCTCCCCTGGGCCCGCTGGATTCCATCTTCTGCAAGCTATCTCCACCGACCTCTAGGATGCATCTCGACCATACCTTAAGTCGGTTTGATCCAAGGGCCATGGTTCATCGCCCAGGGCTATATAAACAACCCCCCTGACCACCCTCTCTAGAGCAATCAATTAGGGTTTCAGCATTAGACATCATCAATCAGGGTATCAGAAGGAGATCAATCGGAAGCCTTAGAACTACATCCACCTAGATTAGTAGATAGAATAGAATTAGAGGAGGCAAGCTTCGCTTGGATTCCTGATCTAGTCATGAGAAGGCTCGGTAAACCCAAGATCTTCTCTCTTGTATTAATATTATGGATCTATTTCATAATTGCTCTTCTAGTTCATCATTGTTCTTCATTGTTTATGTTCTAGTTCATCGTCTAGTTCATGTTCATCGTCTAGTTCATCTTCTAGTTCATAATCTTGTTCTAGTTCGTACTTTAGTTCTTCTCGATGATCTAATTCACCTTATTGTTCATCTTCATGTTCTAGATAACAATACAATTGATATGATTAAGACATCAATGATTATATTCTTAGTTATAATGCTTATAGTCTGCTTTGATTATATATTTGGCATAGATAGTTCATCTTTATGTTTATACTCATGTTCGTATAGCGCTCATCTTAAAGTACAACGGGTGGGTGATAGATGCTGTGTAGGCGTGGTGCCTATACATTATTTATCTACGAATGCGTCCTATGTTCCGGATATAGTGGTAGATCGCGGGTGTGACAGACCTGTTGAGTCCTCTGTATTCCACCTCCCGAATATAGTGTTCAGTATGGCTCAGTTAACTCATGGTTTAGGGGTTACTCTGTTTGACACCTTTACTATGGAGTTGCCTCTTAATTATAAATATGATGTGACATAGCCAATGATTGCCAAATATAATTGCACTAATCAATGTATGCTATGACTTGTAATTAGAATAACTTAGGAATGTTTCTTATTAATAACTGTTCTAATTATCACTTGCTAGGTAGTACTGTTCTAGGATTATCCTTGATTGATCTAATCTCTGTTATCATTTATCATTATCATTTACTCTGTAACCTGATTCCTGTCTGAAGTAATTAGTGTGTCATCAGTCTTATTATAAGTGTGTGTCATATTAAATGCTATTAAGTCCTTACAATACCATCATATCTTGAATTGATTAGTATCTAGGCTAAATATAAATAACGATACCTGAGACTGGCTTGGGTGAAATGCTTCTACAACGGGTATGTTTATCTGTGCGCTTGCGGGTAAATATTTATCTTTAAATCCAGTGCCCTGATATAATTACATTGCTAGCTTCATGTTGGGGATGACAACTTGACGTTAAGTGAAGTTAGTAGTGTCCCGTACACTCTTTAGTGCCTTCACTAGTTTATTATTTTATGTGGCTCATTCTTAGAGTGATTCCATTGAGGAGTGTAGTATTTCTGGCGCCGTTGCTGGGGATAGATTAAAACTCTATTCTTAGTAGCGACGTTAAGAAATACCAACAGATATCTTGATAAGTTCATTGTGATTCTCGTTGATGACATACTTGTATACTCCAAGAGTGAAGAAGAGCATGAAGAACACTTAAGGCTTGTTCTACAGAAACTCAGAGAGAACCAGTTGTATGCTAAGCTGAGTAAGTGTGAATTCTGGTTGAATGAAGTTTCTTTCCTTGGCCATGTTGTTTCTAATGGAAGTGTTGCAGTGGACTCCAGCAAAGTAAGAGATGTATTGAATTGGCAATCACCTCAGTCTGTGGGTGAGATAAAAAATTTCCTTGGTTTGGCAGGCTATTACAGAAGATTTATTGAAGGATTTTCTAAGATAACTAGGCCTTTAACAGCTTTATTGGAAAAAGGAAAGAAGTTTGAATGGACGACAACCTGTGAGGAAAGTTTTAGGATGCTAAAGAACAAATTAACTTCAGCGCCTGTGCTAGCAATGCCTGATGTCAGCAAGAATTTTGATGTGTATTGTGATGCTTCTTGCCATGGTTTAGGCTGTGTGCTTATGCAAGAAGGCTGAGTTATAGCTTACGCTTCAAGACAGTTGAAGAAGCATGAGAAGAACTATCCTACTCATGATATTGAATTGGCAGTTGTGGTTCATGCCTTGAAAATCTGGAGACATTATATTCTGGGTAATAGATGTGAGATTTACACAGATCATAAGAGTCTGAAATACATATTCACTCAGTCAGATCTTAACTCCAGACAATGCACATGGTTGGAAGTGATTATAGATTATGACCTTGGTATTCATTTGTTGGGAATATGCCCTAGAGGTAATCATAGAGATGATGATATTTCTATTGTATCCATGATTTATTATATGTTCATTGAATATCCATCAAAGACAACTTGTATTGATTGACAATTATATGAATTGTCTGTGAAACTCTTTTACTTGTATGGTTATTCGATAGTTGTCCCTGATTGGAGTTCATGTGAGGACACACATGAATATTAGATTAACACATGTATTAGTTGATGACTATGTTTCACAAGTCATAGACATGGAAATGTCTGTTGACACTGGTTATCTATCATAATTAAAGGATAAATAAATATGAAAAGGGCAAGAATTTGATCACCAACAAAGGTTTAGGGTTTTAACTAACAATATTCCACAAGTTTTGTTGAACTATGAATCTGCAGGGACTAAACCAGGAAATCGACACCGATAGCTTCCCAAAGAAGGAAACCGACGGGAGATAACTCCACCACCATGTCAGGAAGTTTCTAGAAGACTCCAGTGGACACAAGAAGACACCAGAAGGTCGACCACCACGAGAGGATGACAGGTGGGACCGACCGGTCCCACCTAGGGACCGACCGGTCTCCCCTTGGGGCCTACGGAGTCTATCTTCTAGAAGGTTCTCCCACCGACCTCTAGGATGCATCTTAGCCGTACCTTAAGTCGGTTTGATCCGACGGCCATGGTTCCTTGCCCAGGGCTATATAAGCAGCCCCAGACCCCCTCTCTAGAGCATCAGGGTTTGATCATCATCCGACATCATCAATCAGAGCATCAGGCATTACCAGAGAAGGAGATCAATCGGAAGCCCTAGAACTACATCCACCTAGAATAGTTAGATAGAATAGGATTAGAGGAGGCAAGCTTCGCATGGATTCCTGATCTAGTCACGAGAAGGCTCGGTAAACCCAAGATCTTCTCTCTTGTATTAACATTATGGATCTATTTCATAATTGCTCTTCTAGTTCATCATTGTTCTTCATTGTTTATGTTCTAGTTCATCGTCTAGTTCATGTTCATCATCTAGTTCATCTTCTAGTTCATAATCTTGTTCTAGTTCATGTTCTTGTTCGTACTTTAGTTCTTCTCGATGATCTAATTCATCTTATTGTTCATCTTCATGTTCTAGATAACAATACAATTGATATGATTAAGACATCAATGATTATATTCTTAGTTATAATGCTTATAGTCTGCTTTGATTATATATTTGGCATACATAGTTCATCTTTATGTTTATACTCATGTTCGTATAGCGCTCATCTTAAAGTACAACGGGTGGGTGATAGAAGCTGTGTAGGCGTGGTGCCTATACATTATTTATCTACGAATACGTCCTATGTTCCGGATATAGTGGTAGATCCCGGGTGTGACAGACCTGTTGAGTCCTCTGTATTCCACCTCCCGAATATAGTGTTTAGTATGGCTCAGTTAACTCATGGTTTAGGGGTTACTCTGTTTGACACCTTTACTATGGAGTTGCCTCTTGATTATAAATATGATGTGACATAGCCAATGATTGCCAAATATAATTGCACTAATCAATGTATGCTATGACTTGTAATTAGAATAACTTAGGAATGTTTCTTATTAATAACTGTTCTAATTATCACTTGCTAGGTAGTACTGTTCTAGGATTATCCTTGATTGATCTAATCTCTGTTATCATTTATCATTATCATTTACTCTGTAACCTGATTCCTGTCTGAAGTAATTAGTGTGTCATCAGTCTTATTATAAGTGTGTGTCATATTAAATGCTATTAAGTCCTTACAATACCATCATATCTTGAATTGATTAGTCTCTAGGCTAAATATAAATAACGATACCTGAGACTGGCTTGGGTGAAATGCTTCTACAACGGGTATGTTTATCTGTGCGCTTGCGGGTAAATATTTATCTTTAAATCCAGTGCCCTGATATAATTACATTGCTAGCTTCATGTTGGGGATGACAACTTGACGTTAAGTGAAGTTAGTAGTGTCCCGTACACTCTTTAGTGCCTTCACTAGTTTATTATTTTATGTGGCTCATTCTTAGAGTGATTCCTTTGAGGAGTGTAGTATTTCTGGCGCCGTTGCTGGGGATAGATTAAAACTCTATTCTTAGTAGCGACGTTAAGAAATACCAACAGATATCTTGATAAGTTCATTGTGATTCTTGTTGATGACATACTTGTATACTCCAAGAGTGAAGAAGAGCATGAAGAACACTTAAGGCTTGTTCTACAGAAACTCAGAGAGAACCAGTTGTATGCTAAGCTGAGTAAGTGTGAATTCTGGTTGAATTAAGTTTCTTTCCTTGGCCATGTTGTTTCTAATGGAAGTGTTGCAGTGGACTCCAGCAAAGTAAGAGATGTATTGAATTGGCAATTACCTCAGTCTGTGGGTGAGATAAAAAATTTCCTTGGTTTGGCAGGCTATTACAGAAGATTTATTGAAGGATTTTCTAAGATAACTAGGCCTTTAACAGCTTTATTGGAAAAATGAAAGAAGTTTGAATGGACGACAACCTGTGAGGAAAGTTTTAGGATGCTAAAGAACAAATTAACTTCAGCGCCTGTGCTAGCAATGCCTGATGTCAGCAAGAATTTTGATGTGTATTGTGATGCTTCTTGCCATGGTTTAGGCTGTGTGCTTATGCAAGAAGGCTGAGTTATAGCTTACGCTTCAAGACAGTTGAAGAAGCATGAGAAGAACTATCCTACTCATGATATTGAATTGGCAGTTGTGGTTCATGCCTTGAAAATCTGGAGACATTATATTCTGGGTAATAGATGTGAGATTTACACAGATCATAAGAGTCTGAAATACATATTCAGTCAGTCAGATCTTAACTCCAGACAATGCACATGGTTGGAAGTGATTATAGATTATGACCTTGGTATTCATTTGTTGGGAATATGCTCTAGAGGTAATCGTAGAGATGATGATATTTCTATTGTATCCATGATTTAATATATGTTCATTGAATATCCATTAAAGACAACTTGTATTGATTGACAATTATATGAATTGTCTGTGAAACTCTTTTACTTGTATGGTTATTCGATAGTTGTCCCTGATTGGAGTTCATGTGAGGACACACATGAATATTAGATTAACACATGTATTAGTTGATGACTATGTTTCACAAGTCATAGACATGGAAATGTCTGTTGACACTGGTTATCTATCATAATTAAAGGATAAATAAATATGAAAAGGGCAAGAATTTGATCACCAACAAAGGTTTAGGGTTTTAACTAACAATATTCCACTAGTTTTGTTGAACTACGAATCTGCAGGGACTAAAATAGGAAATCGACACCGATAGCTTCCCAAAGAAGGAAACCGACGGGAGATACTCCACCACCATGTCAGGAAGTTTCTAGAAGACTCCAGAGGACCCAAGAAGACACCAGGAGGTCGACCACCACGAGAGGATGACAGGTGGGACCGACCGGTCCCACCTAGGGACCGACCGGTCTCCCCTTGGGGCCTACGGAGTCTATCTTCTAGAAGGTTCTCCCACCGACCTCTAGGATGCATCTTAGCCGTACCTTAAGTCGGTTTGATCCGACGGCCGTGGTTTCCTTGCCCAGGGCTATATAAGCAGCCCCAGACCCCCTCTCTAGAGCATCAGGGTTTGATCATCATCAGACATCATCAATCAGGGCATCAGGCATTACCAGAGAAGGAGATCAATCGGAAGCCCTAGAACTACATCCACCTAGAATAGTAGATAGAATAGGATTAGAGGAGGCAAGCTTCGCATGGATTCCTGATCTAGTCACGAGAAGGCTCGGTAAACCCAAGATCTTCTCTTTTGTATTAACATTATGGATCTATTTCATAATTGCTCTTCTAGTTCATCATTGTTCATCATTGTTTATGTTCTAGTTCATCGTCTAGTTCATGTTTATCGTCTAGTTCATCTTCTAGTTCATAATCGTGTTCTAGTTCATGATCTATTTCATACTTTAGTTCTTCTCGATGATCTAATTCACCTTATTGTTCATCTTTATGCTCTAGATAGCAATACAATTGATATGACTAAGACATCAACTATTATATTCTTAATTATATTGCTTATAGTCTGCTTTGATTATATATTTGGCATAGATAGTTCATCTTTATGTTTATACTCATGTTCGTATAGCGCTCATCTTAAGTACAACGGGTGGGTGATAGATGTTGTGTAGGCGTGGTGCTTATACACTATTTATCTGCGAATGCGTCCTATGTTCCGGATAGAGGGTACATCGCGGGTGTGATATTCCTGTTGAGTCCTTTGTATTCCACCTCCCGAATATATTGTTCAGTATGGCTCAGTTAACTCATGGTTTAGGGGTTACTCTGTTTGACACCTTTACTATGGAGTTTCCTCTTGATTATAAATATGATGTGACCTAGCCAATGATTGCCAAATATGTTTGCACTAATCAATGTATGTTATGACTTGTAATTAGAATAACTTAGGAATGTTTCTTATTAATACCTGTTCTAATCATCACTTGCTATGTAGTACGGTTCTAGGATTATCTTTGATTGATCTGATCTCTGTTATCATTTATCATTATCGTTATCATTTACTCTATGATCTGATCCCTGTTTGGAGTGATAAGTGTGTTATCAGTCTTATTCATAAGTGTGTGCCACATTGAATGTTGTTAAGTCCTCATTAATATAATACCATCATACATTGAATTGATTAGTCTCTAGGCTAAATATAGATAATGATACCTGAGACTAGCTTGGGTGAAATGCTTCTACAACGGGTATATTTATCTGTGCGCTTGCGGGTAAATATTTATCTTTCAATCCAGTGCCCTGATATAATTACATTGCTAGCTTCATGTTGGGGATGACAACTTGCCGTTAGTGAAGTTAGTAGTGTCCCGTACACTCTTTAATGCTTTCACTAGATTATTATTTATATGGTTCATTCTTAGAGTGATTACATTAAGGAGTGTCAACAAGCATTTCTGGCGCCGTGCCGGGACCACATCAATTCAATTAGGGATGGTACCTAGGGTTTTTCATTAAAATCTTTATGAACACTGATATGACATTGCATTAGCAGCATTTTAAAACGGTAGCTAGAACATATATCTTTTACTTACACAGATGTGATATGCCACTAATTATTTATTTTTACTCAAACAGGCTTACACTGGCTTTGTTTATCTTTTTATCTTATGCAGGGTGTGATGTATGACTGGTTTCCAACTTCCGAAAAACTACGTTGAGGATCCCAAGCTTTACTAAAGAGAAGACGCAAAACTTAAGAGACCCTCACCACCACTTCCAGAAGTTAGCGAGATAAGAAGCTTAACACCAGTGTTGGACGCCATGGCCGACAAGACAATCCGCGAGTTCTCTGCACCAACCACTGCCAACATCAGAGTGGACCAACAGTCAATGTAGGAGACAACGGATTTGAGCTCAAGCCAGCTTTGATCAACATGGTGCAAGCTAATCAGTTTTGCAGAAAGGCACATGAAGACGCAAGCGCTCATCTCCAACACTTTCTGGAGATTCGTAGCACTTTCACCATAAGAGGAGTCGAAAGAGATGCCACTCTACTTTGCTTGTTCCCATTCTCACTCTTGGGAAAAGCAAAACAATGGTTCTACGCCAACAAAAACAAAAACCTCATGGGCGATCTGTTCAACTGCCTTCCTAGCAAAGTTCTTTCCAGTGGGCAAGACGAATGCTCTCCGTGCCAAGATTTCAACTTTATAGCAACAATACGACGAATCAATCCCAGAGGCTTGGGAACGCTTTCAAGACTACATATCAGAATGCCCTCACCATGGGATGGAGAATTGGCTACTCATGCAGACCTTATACCACGGGCTCACTTCAAGTACCCGTTAGAATGTGGATGCCGCTGCTGGAGGATCATTCTTATCACTCACTATCAACAATGCTACTACACTCTTTGAGAAGATGGCCTCTAACCAAGGATGGAACGAGGAACCTCTCATCAACCACGCAAGAGGGGAGGAATACATCAACTAACGAAGTAGACATGATGTCTGCCAAACTTGACCTACTCATGAAGAAGTTCGATGAACACACTCCCAAGGAAGAAGACGTCAAGCAAATCTACGAATCTCGCATGACATGTGAAGAGTGTGGATGCACTGGTCATTCAGGGAGCAACTGCCCTGAGATTCAAGAGGATGCAAAGTACATCAACAACAACACCAACTATCGTCCTCAACAAACTCAAGGATGGAACCAACAATCAAGGCCTAATTACTCAGGTAACTACTCAGGTAACTACCAAGGTAATACATTTAACCAACCACCTTTGAGAGAGATGATATCTAATCAAAAGATATTGATAATATGTCTAAGAAGATAGCTTCCAATGATAAACTGCTTGAAAATTATACTATAGAATAGATAGCTTTACTTCTGCCAAAAAGAATCAACATAGCTTTAATAAAATGATAGAATCTGAGTTATCTCAATTAGCAGCTTCAGTCCCTATGGCTGAAAAAAGGTAAGATTCCCGGAAGTCCGAAAGAGCTAGAGACTGCAAATCTTGTAGACATTTTTGATGCAAGACATCTCATACCTAGACCATCGAGGGAATGGATGGATGACTCCATTGCCCTGAAGAAAGGAGATCCAGGAAGACCTATCATTCCGATCCACATTGGAACTAACAATTTTGAAGAAGCAGTTGCGACATTGGAGCAAGCGTCAACATTATGCCAAAGGTAATATACGAACAAATTCATGGTGCACCTCTGTTATATACAAGTATGTGTTTGTAGCTTTCCGATCGGACACTATGCTACCCATTGGGAATTCTAGAAGATGTCTATATACGAGTGGGACACTCATATGTGTGTAGACTTTATGATCGTCGAAACAGGTCGAGACAATAGAGCACCCATTATTCTTGGATGCCCATTTCTAAGCTCAACCAAAGCTATCATCTACGCGGACAGCGCCAAGATCTGTTTCACAATCACAGGCAATAAAGAAAGATTCAGCTTCAAGAGTCGTACACTCACTACCCGAGTCCACCCTCAGATGCCCTACGTAGACGTAAACACTATAGTATCAAAGAAGAAGAATAGGAACAGAAGAAGGAAGAACAAGGCTACATAACCGCATCAAGACACAGTATGGATGGTCAACTCTGTCCGAACAGAATATGATGACCTTCTTCCATCACCATACCTCACCAAGAGAGATGACCCAGGCGTACCCACCATCGATTGCAAGATCGAGGGAAGTACATTCCACAAGACGTTCTGCGACATCGGTTCAAGTGTCAACATAATGTCTAAGGTAACATATGAATACTTATATAAAAATAGACCTATGTATCAAACATATGTGTAGCTACAGTTGGCGGACCAAACTTATCGATTTCTGGAGGGAATAGTAAAAGATGTGATGATCCAAATTAAAGACACTATGTTCCCACCGACTTCATAGTACTAGACATGGGAAGAGAAGATGATATTCACATCATCCTAGGAAGACCCTTCCTCAACACCATTGGCGCCATCATCTATATGAGATCTGGAGAGATCCACTTCCAGTTCCCAAGAGAGAAGGTACGCTGTTACTTCAATAGTTATACCACTAATGTACAGGAAAGAAGAACCACTCATGGAGGAGGCGCCGCACATCCCAACAACAAGAATCGACCAATCAAGGATGGATGGGCTGACTATGAAGGACAAGTCACCAGGAGTGAAGACATCCCATTAAAGGAAATGAAGGACGATGAAGTAAAAGAGACAAGTCCACCAGTCAAACAAGTGTGGAAAAAGAAAGAAAGTTCTACTGACGTGCAATCATCAAGGTCCTCCTCAGGATCTACTGATGCACCTGTTGACACTTGCTAACGTCGTCACTAGGAGTAGTGTTGATGGTCCTTAAACACCTGTTTTACCATCAACACTTTACCCAAAAATTCACCAAAAAGGCATGAAATGTAGTCAAATAGGTTTCAAACTAACCAAATTCCACATATCCATATTTTTATTTGAATACAGGATTTGGACCAAATTTGGAGCATGGACCCACTAGGGGCTGAGACCACTCACCAGAGCCCATTTAGGCCCTAGTGGGGTGGCGCCTGCCACCCCTAGGTGGCGACCGCCACAAGGGAGAAGCCCAAACTCCCCCTGCCATGTCACTGATCCGTGTGACCACCCCAGCGCCAAATCTTGTCCCTTGGTCACTTGGTCAGTGGCATCGGAGGGCTCAGGAGGGGAGTGGCGTGGATCATGACCGAATGACGGTTATCTGGACATGCAACCGACATGCAACCGCCTTGGAGGAGTCCCTGGAGACCGTAGGAACAATGACGGTGCATCCAAGCCAGGGGGGTGGCGGCCGCCACCTAGGGCTGGCGCCCGTCACTAGGGTTTGCCCTAGGTCGGTTGGGTGCCCCCCTATAAGTACCCCCTCACTCCACAAGCTATAAATACCCCCCTGGAGGCGTCACTTCAGGGAAGCAAGGAAGGAAAGGAGGCAAAGAAAGCAAGGCTAGAGCTAGAGAGCTAATAGCTTAGGGTTTAGCCAAGCTTAGGCAAGTAGGTAGCTAGTAGAGCAAGGCATCCTTGCCTCATTGCCCTCGCGGAAGCGCTGCTCAAGGCTTAGCTCAAGAGTAGAAGCATGCGAGTGATCGGTCCTGGAGCTGGGAAGAGTCTTCCTTCATCTCCAGTTCAGTTTTGCTCTTGTTACTCAAGCACTTTACTATATTCTAGTTCATCATTTCAAGTATTACTTTATTCTACTTACCAGTATTGAGTAGTATACTTGATTGATTGCTTGAGTGCCTAGCTATCCTACAGTTCAATTCACTTAGCCATAGTAGTTAATCTCTAGTGTGCTTAGTGTTTGATCTTTGCCAATAGGTTGCTTAGTTAGTTTAGTGTTTATCTTATTAAGTCAAGTATTTGCTCTGACGTCCGCAAGGGTGTCTCTATTCAAAGCTAGGGTAGAGATAGTTAGAATATAATTAAGCGTGGTGCTTAGTTATAGACTTACCTTCAGATACGGCTGGACCCCCGGATAGATGTGGTAGCAAGCAGGTGGTGACAGCCCTATGCGCCTTGAATTCCACCACGTAGTTGGCCCAGTTTAACAGTAAGGCTCGTTGTGCTAGCGTTCAACCTAAGTCAGTGGTAAGGCTAGTACGCCTCGGTACTGGACAAGATAGGAATAAAACTATACTTAACTTGGTTGCTTTATTGACATTTGCCTATCTGCTGCTTCGTAGTTATCTTGCTTCGTAGTTATCTAGGAGTAGTTATTAGTTATTAGTTAGTTATATTAGTTATCCTTAGTTATCCCATTCTATCTATCTACCTATTTATCCACCTTACCTTAGCCATTTCATTCATCCTTACCTATCCATCCATATATTCTTTCTAGCCTCTCATCCTCTCTCACCCCTTTCATCTCCTCTCTTCTCCTCTTTCCCTTTTCTTATTCTTCGACTCTCATCCCGTCCTTGACTCGACTCATACACCACCCTAGCCTTCCTTTGGGATCAAATAAATCGACACCTGGTACTCCCAGGGAAGTGCTACTACGATAGTTCTGTGCGCTTGCAAATCTCCTCCTGGTAGATTGCATTCTCGCTAGTTAGCTCCTACTAGTGTCGAGACTGACAACCCGGCTTGGCATTAGTAGATAGCTACTTTAGCTACCCTATCCTAGGTGTTGTTAAGAACTACCAACAAGCATTTCTGGCGCCGTTGCCGGGGAAGGCAATCGGTGTATCCTTCGAGTCCTTGTCGAATTTATCTTCGCTTAAGCTTCCGCTTAGCGAATCCCATCTTTCCCCATTCTTTGGCAAAGCTGATCATGATGGTCCAAGCTAGCCCGTTCTGTGGCAAAGCTCATGAGGATGCCAATGCTCACCTCGAACAATTTTTGGAGATTTGCGACACCTTCACCATTAAGGGGATAACCCAAGAAGCCATCTGTCTTCGTCTCTTTCCCTTTCCTCTCCTAGGAAAAGCGAAGCAATGGTTCTATACCGATCGCAACGCTGTAGACACATGGGACAAGTGTTCCAATGCTTTTCTCGCCAAATTCTTTCTGATGGGCAAGACGAACGCTCTTCGCAACAAAATCTCCAGCTTTTTGCAACAAGCCGAGGAATCTATTCCCAAGGCTTGGGAAAGAATGCAAGAGTACGTCGCTGCTTGTCCACACCATGGTATGGAGGACTGGCTATTGATCCAGAACTTCTACCATGGCCTAGCCCCACTCTCTAGAAGCCATTTGGATGCCGCCGCCGGCGGTGCATTCTTTTCTCTGAATGTTGCAGATGCTAAGGCTCTCATAGAGAAGATGGTGTCGAAGCAAGGATGGAATGACGAGAGACTGCAGCCCCGTAAGCGAGGTATGCATTCCTTAAGGAGGCCGACATGATCGTGGCCAAGATGGACCTGCTGGCAAAGAAGCTGGACAGCTGTGAGAAGATGAACCAACAAGAGAGTGTCCAATCTCTGGAATCCTACATGACTTGTGAAGTCTGTGGAGAAACCGGACATTCTGGGAACCACTGCCCCGAGTTACATGAAGATTTGAACTTCATCATCAACAACAACAACAACAACGGTTTCTGCCAACAAAATCAAGGATGGAATCAGCACTCCAACTCTCAAGGTAATAATTCATTCCCTCGCTCTAATTTCCAAAGTACTCATAATTTCTCGTTCTTAAAGAATCTAGTCTACTCTCAAGGTAGAACTACTGAATTTTTGAATAAGAAATTAATGTCAAATGATAAAATGCTTGAGAACATAAATGCTAAATTGGAAGATTTCTCATCTGCTCTGAAAAATCAACTTAGCTTTAATAAGATGTTAGAAACCCAATTAGCTCAACTTGCTGTTATCATACCATCTTTTGAAACTGGCAAAATTCTGGCTAAACCTAACATGGAAACTGCAAATATGGTTGAAATAAAATATTTTAACTATTATGAAGATCAAACCATGACTGTTAAAAGGGTGATCCTGGTAGTCCCATAATTAGATGCTCAATCTTTGGTGAAGTCTTTAAAAAATGCCATGTGTGATTTAGGATCGAGTGTGAACATTCTATCTAAAGATTTTTATGAAAACTTGTTCTTTCCACCCATGTCATCCACATCTGCCTATGTTGTGCTAGCTGATCAATCCACTTGCTATATAGAAGGGATAGTAACTGATTTACCTGTTCAATTAAAGGCTCCTATGTTCCTGCTGATTTCATGATTTTAGATATGGGAAATAGAAAAGATGTGCCTCTAATCTTAGGTAGATCTTTCTTGAACACTGTTGATGCTTGCATATATGTGGGGAGTGGTAAAATGCAAATGACATTAGGAGGGAGGAAGGAAATATTCCTCCCTTTTCCCGTGGTCCCGCATATGCCGCTAACATGCAGGAAGCAAACCCGTTCGTACCAAGAAAGGCGCCTAAGAACAAGGTGGAACAGAAAGAAAGAACCACCTTCTCCTGAGTTATGTAATTCACATAACAAGTGAGAGGTGCCAAAAGAAGAAGAACCCGATGAAGTACTTAAAGAAGAAGCACCCAAGGAAGAAGATCTACCCAATAAGGATGAAATTCCATGGATCTAAGGTATGGATTTACTTTAAATTTTTTGCCTTCAAATTTCCCTTTTTCAAATAAATAACATACGCCATGCATGTAACTAAAAAAAATCAGTTATCATTAGTTATATGCATAAGTATATGTTAACTTAGCTAGAATAATAAAATATCATAATAGGATAGTTTCCCTTTTTCACAACATTAGATAGTTTCCTTTTTAGTAAAATGAGAACAAGAGCTCCGACCGACAAAGATGAAGACCCTTCACCAAGCAAGAAGCCAGCTTGGGGGAGATCCTCGCGCCAATAAGGTATGTTTCAACCTTACTCTTTATGTTCGGTTCTTAAATTCTATATCTTTTGAATGTTATATGCTTGCCTAAGTAACCATTCCATGAATAAAATTGATGAAATCTGCTTAAACAAGTTCAAACCTGAATAAGAAATAAAATATATCATGCAAATGCTATTGTTATAGTTAGAATAACTAGTTTTATCTAAGTTGTAGCTTTTGTGGGTTGCACATGTTTTAACTAAAATCATGCTTAGTGAATAAAGTTAGTTAGAAATGGAGTAATTCTTTAAACTTGCTAAGGTGAAATTAGGACCTAATCTAGAGGATTTCTTTTAAAAATTATGAAAACCTCGCTAAAAGTTCCTCCTGGATTTTATCTCATCCCACCACTAGCCAAATATTTGTTAGTCAAACCACAAAGAGCTTTGTCTGTGTTGAGCTTTGTTAGACCTCATAGATCTTAGTAGAGAAGCTTATCATATCTTGTGATCAAGATACACACACCCACCATATTGCTTAATATCCACTTTGGAAGTTTGCAACCACCAAATAAATTGCTCATTCTCTACACTGGAGATATGCAATACCTTGCCAAACGTTCCATTGCTAGCCTTATGCTATTCCTACACTGGGAATAAGCATTTATCTCTCTTCCTCCTTTTCATTTCTAAAATCCTTTCCTATAGACAATCTGGGGAAATCTAGAGCTAAAAAGAGAGATATGAAAAAAAGGTGAGCAAATTAGCTCAAGAGCGGACTATGTCCTGAGAAAATGGGAGGACACATTTTTGACTTGCTATAGCCATGTCCCTGAGATTTCATTATGGAGCATGATAGTTTGCCATGGAGTATTTCTAACAATGAATGGAAATAAAGGCATGTTGTGTGCGTATTCTTAGTGTAAGATTAGCACTATATAGGTGGATTCAAGTGAATTCCTTGGTCTAAAAACATGACAAGTTTCTCTACCATGTCTATCAACAAAAGTCTAACTAGCTCAACACTAACATGCAGCAAGTGAAAGCTCCTATTCTAAGAGTAAAAATTATTTGGCTTTGGTAGGAAAAAATTATTTGGCTTTGGTAGGACTTTCTTTGCCACAGAAGTACTTAGAGAAAGTTTTTAAATTTTTCAAAATAACTACTCCACAAACTTGACTTGCTCAAGTCAAAGTAGAAACTTACTTCCCGTTTACTTAGTCTACTGCTCATGTCTCAAGTTTAGTTCTAGCATACGTTCTCCCATGATAACTCTAATGCATGGCATACATCACTTTTATTCATTAAAAAGACTTATGATGAGAGCATTTCATTTATTGCTATTTATTTATTATTATATCTATATATATATTATTATATAATTTTTTAATTAAGATGCAAATTAACTAAGAAAAAACTCAAATTTAAATTACTGAAATAAATAAAAAATTGACAATAATAAAGACGGTTGTGATACTTACCTCTTTGACGGGGGTCCTCCGCCAAGCTGGCTGTTGGCGTGGTTGGGTTGCATCCATCCCTGACGACGGTACATCTTGTCCCAGTTCTGCTGGTTCATCTCTACTTGACCTTCACCTCGCCTTCGATCACTGTATCCGTGCTCGACACCTGCACAACACAAGCCAAAGAACATGTGCATCATCCCAGTTGACAATCACTCATCACTCAGAGACCCGGCATAACCCCATGTATCCGCAATCTCCCCCTTGATGAGTGCATTGCCAACTACCAACACAAATCATAATAGAAAGAGAAGAAGGAAGAAGGAGAAGAGAGAACTCGACCAAATGACCCAAAAGCGTAGCAAAGCCAAAGAAGGTCAAGTGGAAAGAGCGAAAGAACTTGGTCCCCAAAGACATGGGCAACGGCTCGACGCAACCAAGCAAAGCAAAGCTAGCCCTCAAGAAGAGGTAGAACAGGCTCAACACCGCTAGCAAAAACAAAACCAATTGAAAATATCAAAGCAAAAATGCTAGTCCCTCAAGATAGAGGCACAGAGGCTCAACACAACTAGCAAGAAAGCTCGATACCAATGCCTTACGGCCAACAGGAAGCAAGAAAAAAAACTCCCCCTCGAATAGTGCAAACAAGGGTTATGATTTGAAATCTCTCCCCCTTAGATGAAAATGCACTAATCAAGAACCATTTCACCATCAAAAAGTGCCAACACGCAGAATTCTCCCCTTCCAAAATGCAAATGAGTCAAAATGCAAGTTAGGAGCTTCAGGAGTATACTCAAAAGAGTGCAAAGATGCTCTACAGAGTTCTGATCTGATGACTCAGAGAATGCGCAAAATGCTAGCCAAGGCTCAAACTGATCACTAAGTCTGAAATGAGAGCAAAAGAGCAGTTTGTAGCCGAAAAGGTATTCACCATCAAAATAGCACAGACATGTATAGACAGGAAGTCAAACAAGTGCTAATCATGTATACAAGGTGAACTACCCCTAGCATAGTTCAAACATCATGCTGATACCATTTAGGCATATACTTGTGATTTCAGATTTTAATCGGAGTTGCAGCGGTGAAATTTCACAAGTTCAGAAAACAGCATGTGACTGCGAGAGGTTGAATGCTTGTTATTGCCTAACTTTCCAACTGTGCGAAGCCTATGCATAAGCAATCAGAAGCTTAAAGCAACAGTTTCGGTCATACACTACACAGCTCAAGTTTAACTCAAAGTGCAATGAGAAACAGTCTCGAAACTGTGAGGTGCTAACAAGCAAACCCATCTCGATCTTTCCAATTCACTTAACTTGGTTCTGATTTTAAACAGAATATGACATACCAAGCAAGTGAATGACTCAACACTAGAGACATAGCAACCTAGCATATATGAAAAGCACATGTGACTTCAACACATCCTACACATGCTAGTTGCATATCTCAATGGTGAACATTTTCAAGTTTTAAGTTCATTATCAAATTCACCATTCAAAAATAGCTCAGCTCACAGTATGCACTAGTGATCAGAAGGAGCATAAGCTATAGTATCAACATAAAGCATCGGAGCAAAAACTACACAGAGCATAGTTACATTCTTCAGATTATACACATGAAGCTCAGAATGTAAAAGTGTATGCTGAAATGCAAAAGATGCACGAAGAATCAAAAGAAGCAAAAACAACAACGAAACCAAAAAGTCAGTGTATCATACAAATCCAAAGTTTTCCCCCATCTAAAAGGGAAACACACACCAAGCTCACCACTCAACCGATTAAAGGTTGATTGGTCCAAAGGCTTGGTAAAAATATCAGCAAGCTGATGATGAGTATCGACATGGCGAAGGTCATATCACCCTTCTCATAGTGGTCTCGCAGAAAATGAAAGCGCACATCAATGTGTTTGGTCTTCGAGTGAAGCACGGGGTTCTTAGCAACGCTAATCGCACTTGTGCTGTCACAAAGCAATGGAACACGAGAAAAGCTCAGACCAAAATCACGAAAGGTGGCCATCATCCAGAGTAACTGGGAACAACAGCTAGCCGCAGCAACATACTCAGCCTCCGTGGTAGACTGGGCGACGCTAGACTGCTTGCGAGAGGACCACGAAACAAGAGAAGAACCAATAAACTGGCAAGTCCCAGAAGTGGACTTGCGATCAATACGGCAACCAGCAAAATCGGCATCGGAAAACCGCAAAGGGAAAGGGTGGAGGAAGTAGAATACCAAATCCCGAATTCTGGAGAGAAGGATAAGTACCTCATAATGCACTTGACCGCCTGACGGTGAGGGTGCGCGGCGACGCCTGAAAGCGCGCGCAGAGGCACACCGCGAACTGGATGTTCGGGCGTGTCGCCGTCAGGTACAGCAGCGACCCGATCATACTCCGGTACTCCTTCTGGTCCACTGCTTCTCCCTCCTTGTCCACATCCAGGCTGTCATGGTCGCCATGGGTGTTGGAAGAGGCTTGGCCTCACCCATGTCGAATTTCTTCAAAATATCCGGGTGTACTTGCCCTGGTGCACGAACGTCCCTTCCCGGGATTGCTTGATTTGCAACCCGAGGAAAACGTCAACTCGCCCATCATGCTCATCTCGAACTCCCTACTCATAATGTCTGCAAAGTTGGCAACCAAAGCGTGAGAAGAACCACTGAAAATGATATCATCCACGTAAATTTGGACCAAGAGAGTATCACTGCCTTGCTTGAGGAGAAAGAGCGTTTTATCTACACATCCCATTTTAAAACCCTTAGCAAGCAAAAAGGTTTTCAACCTATCATACCAGGCTCTAGAGCTTGTTTCAAACCATACAGAGCTTTGTGAAGTTTAAAGACATGGTTGGAAACTTGGGATTTTCGAAACCGGGGGGTTGTTTAACATACACCTCCTCTTCTATGTAGCCGTTTAAGAAGGCACTCTTGACATCCATTTGAAAAAGTTTGAAACCTTTGGATGCAGCAAAAGCCAAGAGTATCCTAATAGCCTCCAAACGTGCTACAGGAGCAAATGTCTCCTCATAGTCTATCCCCTCCTTCTGACTATATCCCTGGGCTATGAGTCTGGCCTTGTTTCTCACAACATGGCCATCTTCTCCCTGTTGTTTTTGAAAACCCATTTTGTCCCATTGGATGACACTCAGAAGGTGGAGACACTAGAACCCAAACTCAATTTCTCTCAAAGTTCTCAAGCTCCTCATGCATGGCATTGACCCAATCAGGATACGTCAAAGCGTGTCCAACATCCCGGGTTCAAAATCAGCAACAAATGTAGAATGAGCAAAGTGAGAGATTTGCCTTGACCGGGTGACGCGTTCGTCGATGCTACCGATCATCTGCTGAGGCGGTGTTGGCGCTGAATGTGTCGTGGCGCCTCCCTTGTCGAAGTGGCCTCCCCCTCAACAGCAGCTGGTGCCTCCCCGGGTACAAAGGGTACCGCTCGGGTGGGCGGATCCCACGGCCCCCAGGAAGATGATGTGTTGGGGCCGTGAGTTGTCGTAGAGGCCGCTCTTTGCGGCACAGCAGGTGGAGGAGGTGTTGGGTCATCTATCCCTTCAGCACCTTCTTCTTCATCATCGAAAAGAGGTTCTCCAACCTCATGATCACCTGCACGCTCAAAACGAGAAGAAGGACAAACCATGGTCTCGTCAAAGGTGACATCGGATGTCTCCATGACTCGGTTAGTGTCAAGGTTAAGTACACGATAAGCTCGAGTGTGAGTGCCATAACCCAAAAACACACCGTCAGAAGAACGAGACTCAAACTTGTCCAAGTTGCCCTTTTTGAGTATAAAACAATGGCAACCAAAACTCAAAAATAACTCACCTTGGGTAGTTTTCCAAAACGCAACTCATAAGAGGTCATTTTCAAGAAGCTCGAAGAAAATGCGATTGGAAATATAGCATGCAGTGTTCATAGCTTCGGCCCAATATCGCCTAGGAGTCCTATGCTCATTGAGCATCGTCCTGGCCATCTCTACAAGGGTCCGATTCTTCCTTTCTACAACACCATTCTGAGGCGGTGTGTAGGGGGAAGAAAACTGATGCTCTAACCCAAAAGAGTCACAAAACTTCTCAAAATCCGAATTCTTGAATTCAGAACCATTATCACTCCGAATTGCTCGTATAGAGTTCAAAGGAACTCAATCTGAAGACGCAAAATCAAATTGCGAGCAAAGGAGAAAGTCTCGGTTTTCTCAGCTAAAAAGAAACCCACGAATATCTCGAAAAGTCGTCGACAAGAACAAGCACATACCACTTCCCCCCAACCGAGCTCACCCGAGCGGGACCAACAAGGTCCATGTGCAAAAGCTCTCCAGGGCGCTTAGTCATGACCTAAGTCATTGGATGGTGGGGAGCGGCTACCATCTTCCCATGTCTACAAGAATGGCAAACAAGATCCTTCTCCATGGATAACTTGGGCATTCCTCGGATTAAGCCAAGTGAACTAAGCCTTGCAAGCAAGTCGAAGCTCAGGTGACCTAGTCTCCTATGCCACTTCCAAAGATCAGAGGAGGAAGGTCCAGCCAAAAGACAACGAGAAATTCCGAACGACTCCGAGAAATCCGCACGAAAGACTTTTCCAAAGGGCGAAATCACACATACAAGATTGCCCTGAGGATCCAAAATACGACTGAGATTCGGTTTAAAACGAATCTCATAGTCATCATCAAAAGTTGCGAAACAGAAAGAAGGTTAAAATGCAAGTTAGAAACAAGAGCAACATCGCGCAACACAAAGTGCTCATTAACTCGCACAGACCCACGAGACAGCACCTTACCTTTGCTGTTGTCGCCGAAGGTGATATAGTCCTTTCCGGCGACCGGACTAAGACTGGAAAACCACTTGGCATTTCCGGTCATGTGCCTCGAACACCCGGAACCCACCAACCAAACGTTCTCCAATCGTTTTACCTACATTAATAAAAAGACATAGGGTGAGCATACGGGCCAACACTGGGGTTAGTGAAGTAA
Organism: Coix lacryma-jobi var. lacryma-jobi; assembly: GCA_009763385.1. Taxonomy (NCBI): domain Eukaryota; kingdom Viridiplantae; phylum Streptophyta; class Magnoliopsida; order Poales; family Poaceae; genus Coix; species Coix lacryma-jobi. Next base: position 65,189,579 of record CM019828.1, read on the forward strand.
GGGAATACCAGTGTTGGGCCGGCTGCTCAAAAGAACGTTAGCAGAAAAACCATTCCTAGCACGCCTACAGGAGAGCGATCACCATGTTGTGGAAAACGTGGTCCGCTAAGGGAGGAGCGTCCATCGCGATACTCAAAACGCGGTGGGGGAAAATGCTCAACTACAAAGCCACCGCCACGGGGTCCATAGCCTACAACTGCAGGCTCCCGCTGGGCATGCTCTCTACGAGGCCTACGCCTTGGGACTTGAGGCTCAACACCTCTAGGCCTAGCGTCTCTCCTCAGAGCTCTCCTCTGCCTAGGCCTAGCAACTTGAGGTTCTGGACCTCTGGGCCTAGCAGCACGCCTCTGAACATTCGGCGCATGTACATCATGGAAAGGATGGTACATGTCCGGGTTGTTCATCTCCCTAGCACGGCGCGCCTCTCTCTTGCGCCTAAAACAGAACTCGCTCAAGTGTCCATCTCTCCCACAGTGCTCACAGTGGTACCTCACCGCTCTCAAAGGGGGTTGTTGGTACTCAAGGTTGTGGGTGTGGATCACCTTGCCCTTTCTGTGGCAACTCCTCCTGGATAGGTGGCATTATGTCCAGCTTGTTCTTTAGGTGATTGGGTTTGGGAGCCCATTGCTGGTTCTTGGGTGGAGCTCTCGGAGGCTCAACAAAGACCCCATCCTTAGTGTTAGGCTTGAGAGGCTCTTTGGGTGGAAGCTTGGTAAGTTTGGGAGTAGTGGTGGAGTTGGGCTTCTCACTCGGATTCAGACCACTCACTCGACTCTCCAATCTTCCCAAAAGTAGAAAGATCAACACCCTGAGCAAAGCCTACACCGGACCTCCAGCAGCTCGCTTGAATTGGGAAATCATCATCCCGAGCTGTGGCTCACCACAAGACACCCATGACAAGATGGTCCGAAGGTATGTGTTTTCCTCCTCAGTTTGCATCTTGTCATGCTTCACATTGGCAATCTCCATCTCCAAACCCTCGCACAAAGTGCACCTAGACACACAAGTGCTACCCGAGCTGGCCTCCTCAAGAGACACAATATTGGCATTCTTCTCTGCCAACTCGGATTGCAAGACAGGACAAGTCTTGCACGCACCCAACAGCATGGGCCTAGCCCAGAGCTCATCCACCTCTCCTACCAACGCAACATACTTACTTCTCAAAGTGAGAAGATCAGTCATGTGCGTGGTGCAGCACGCCTCGCACTCCTCCTCATCTGTGACAACTACGGTCGACTTGACAGAATCAAGTTCCTTCACCGTATCCTCCCACTTCTGCCTAAACTCCTTGCGCTCTCTAGCGGCACGCCTAAGCAGCTTATCCTGACTAAGCAAGGCGGCAGTAAGCTTCTCTACCTCAGGTGAAAGCTCATCGTGGGTGAGAGATACCTGGGAGTGTCGTCGTCGTCATCGTCGTTCCGAGGGAGTTCACCAGCTCGCCGTCGACCTCCTTGCCGAGGGCCATGGTGCAGAGGCCGTCGTCATCGGCGAAGAAGGAGAGACCGTTCAGCTTGTCCTCAATCCTCTTCTTCTCTCGGACTCGTCATCGCTTGAGCAAGCGGAGTCGTCATCCGAGCCGTCGACGTCGCTGAGCGTGGCGAAGAACGCGCGCTGCTCAGCCTGGGCCTTCTCCAAGTACTTCTTCTTGATGTACTCCATGTCGAAGCCGCCCCTCCGCTTGTGCCTCGCGGGGACGTACTTCTCCTTGCGCTTGCCGGAGTCGTACTTGTGCCCATGATCGCCCTTCCCAGATGAATGCTTCTTCTTGGGACAGTTGGCGATGAAGTGATCGGGGTCGCCGCACTCATAGCATCCTGAGCGTCCTCCTCCGCGGCGACGGTTCATGCGGTTGTTGTGAAACCGCGAGAACCGGTTGGCGAGCATTGCCAACTCGTCATCCCCCAAAGACTCCAGCTGGTCCTCTGTGATAGAAAAGAGAGACGAAAGAGCAAAACCTCCAGAGGGGTTAGAAGAGCCAGAAACCAAAGCCATAGTTGGGCCAGAAGGATTCTCATAAGAAGCCCTTGCCATGGCATCAATCTCACTGGACTTGAGCTTACTGAAGAGCTCGTCGCACATGAGGGTCTCATAGTTAGGTGATTCGATGATCGCCTGAACTTTGGAATCCCACACCGATCGATCAAGAGTATGCAAAAGCTTCAAAGCCCTCTCATGATCGTCGAAAGGCAACAGCTCCTTGTTAGCCGTCATCCTGTTGACAATCACCTGAAAGCGAGCGAATAAACTTTCTATGCTCTCGCCAAGCATATGTCGAAAGTTCTCATACTCTCGCTTGAACGACTCATAGAGACGGGTTTTGACTTGAGAGGTTCCCTCATGGAAACACATTAGGGTAGCCCAAATCTCCCGAGCCGTAGCGAGGTGAGAAACGCGATCAAACTCACTCATGCTCAAACATGAGAAAAGAGCATTACGGGCTCGGCTATTGGCATCGTGCTCATCGATCTGAAGCTGAGAGACATGAGCAGCCAAGACCACGTAATCAGCAGAGTTGCAAATATCACAGATGGAAGCGCCCAAACTCTGCAGATAGGCCGACATGCGTATCTTCCAATACGCATAGTTCGTACTATCAAAGAACGGCGGTTTGCCCACGCCGCGATCCATGTCACCTTCTGTGGATCTGGAACCGGCTAAGGTGGAAGATCCTTAACCCGCTCCGATACCAATTGAAGGACCGAAAGTGCTACCAGAAAGCGACCAACGGGGGGTGAATGGGAGCTCCAAATTTTCCTTTCGGAAACTCGTTGCCTTTGTCCCAAAGATCAACCCACGAGCAAATCTAGAACTTGCAAGTGTCCACGACCCTAGATGTAGGGTGGATGCTTCCGAGAAGCACAGCGGGATACTATACAACCCAAGAAACCCAATGCAAAAGCCAGAATGCAAAACCGACAACGAACGATCAAACCGCGGATGAAACTGTGCAAACTCAGCAGCATCGGACGCTGGCAGCGTCCGATGACCAACCAACGGACGCGTCCGATGCAAACAGAGCAAATCTGGAACCTTACTGCATAAGCATCGGACGCTGCTACAGTTAACCAGTAGCGTCCGATGCTCGACCTCCGGCGCGTCCGATGGCAACGGACGCTCCGATGGTCAGCGTCCGATGCTCTTTTAAAATCACTGTCAGGTGACATGTGGCAACGGACGCTCCGGTGTGATGAACTCAGCGTCCGATGCTCCCAGGTTCAGCGTCCGATGGTCCTAGACATCTCTGTTCTTCCGCAAATTTCACCCGATCTCCTCCGAATCAAAAGCACTAAGGCCTAGACTTGGTATGAGGAGTTCCAAGGATGTTAGTGAGCTATCCCAAAAGAATCATGGCTCGAACCTAACTCCAAATCGGTGAATTGGAAGAATTCGGGACTAAGGGAGCAAAACCGATCCAAAACAAAAATCGACCGATCTACTAGCTCATGAGGTTAGAGGAGAATTCCTTCGGTGGAAAGAAGTGCCTCACGATCTAGAACAACTTAGTTCAAACGGATTTGCAAGAGATGCACCGAGCAAAGAGATCGATCGACGAGAAAAACGTGGAGAAAAGTAATCCGTGAAGAACACAATCAAAACACGAATCACAACCACGAAATTGCAACCGTGTGGCTACCACACGCTACAATAGTGAGATTACGGTCTCACTTCCTCAAAATCTCACGGGCACAGAGGTATTGTTCTCTTCTCTGTGGATCTCAGGTTTGCTGCAGCAGGGGAGTGGGAGAGCAGGAAAACCTAGAAGGCAAAGAGCAAATGACTGAGATATCTAGGGAGGAGGTTGTCTCCCTCTACTTATACTAATTCTATTTCCTACTCTACCCCTCAACTAATTACAGAGCGAACCAGCTAAACCCTAGGGTTATTCTGGGCCAACTCGGTGGTAGGTGTATCCGACGGCCACGCTCGCACAACTCGTAGCGTTGCCTCGACGCAACCTCCCGATTGCCGCCACGTGCCGCCACTCGCTCTGCACCCTCGGTTTTGTGGCCCAAACCGGGAACCAGCCTTTTCCAGCCAACCCCCGGTTTTGAGGCCCAAACCGGGAACCCAGCCCACCCGCATCTGAGTTTTGAGGCCCAAACTCAGCAAACCCGTAGCGCCCAGGTTTGGAGGCCCAAACCTGGAAACAGTCCTCAGCCCGAGTTTTGTAGCCAAACTCGGAAACCCTCAGCGCCCTGGTTTTAAGGCCCAAACTTGGAAACCGTCCTCAGCCCGAGTTTTGTGGCCAAACTCAGAAACCATCCGCACCCAGGTTTTGAGGCCCAAACCTGGAAACCGTCCACCCGATGGTTTTTCTCTGGCTCAACCACCAAACCGACGTCGTAGATGGGATGCACCTCCCGTGCACCCCGTCCACCGACACGTGTCCCCGAGTCCACGACTCAGGCAACACATGACCGCAAGTCTTCACTTGTAGCTGCCACAGGCTGCCAGCCACCACAACTGATCCTCGGGCCTCTGGTCTCTCAGTCCAAGCCTCACGTCCGCCCTTCGCCACTCTCGGTCCATCGGCACGGCACGTCTCTACTTGACCTTCACCTCGCCTTCGATCATTGTATCTGTGGTCGACACCTGCACAACACAAGCCAAAGAACATGCGCATCATCCCAGTTGACAATCACTCATCACTCAGAGACCCGGCATACACCCATGTATCCGCATATTTCTAGTGCGTTGATCAAATTTAGACCAGTAGTCCGCCATGGCTTTGGTGGGTGATACTTTTATGTGGTTTATTAGAGCATAAAGCAGCAGCATTTCGGGCTTTTTAATTGGTCTTAAATCACGCCTTGGAAAGAGTGTGATACTAATATATTTGTGAAAAAACCTGAGCATGGGGTTGTGGATATTACTTGTACGGGGCAAGCCTTGGTTTCTGTTCCCAGCAATACTTTTCTAAAATTCATTTCTATTAAATCCCGTACAGGCACATTCCAAGCTCAGCAAGCATGAATCATCAACTTTAAATTCTTGTTGAACTGCTTCCATGTTAAAGTATGTTCTTCATTAAAAAGCCAAATTTTATGTGATTAGTAGATATTTGCATTGTGGCCAGAAATTCCATTGTGAGGGGAAGGATTCCCTCCTCATTAACCTTCCATGCATCTTCCCATCCCAGGTTCGAAAAATATAGAGAAACTCATTGTCCATACCAGTGCGACTTAGCAAGTCGTCGTCGATGTGGCGGGTTTGAACAACTCCCTCTCACTGAGGATGTTCCGGGCCTGCCGTTCCCGATCACTCTGCCAGATGATATCATCGACGGAATTTAGGACGTGGATGGTCGGTCCAGCCTGGTGTGTGGGCGGAGAGTCCCGATCCACCATCATTTCGTTGGTGGATGGAGTACCCCACCCTGCACTCTCCTCATCACTCACTCAGCAAAGCGAATGTGAGTGTTTGCCATCGACGAACTTCCCTCACCCTTACTCTTCTTCTTCTTGCCGGTGTAGAAGTTCTTGAGAGGGCCCATGTCCTCCTCGCTAGTGCTCAAGGTGGCTGGTGTTTTTTGTGTTTGAGTGAGGTGTCCGAACTTACATGGGGTGTGGGTAGTATTTATAGGCTGAGGATGGAAGGGGAAAGCTGAAAGCTTCACCCCCCTGGCGGGCGCCACCAATAAGTGGCGGGCGCCACCCCTACTTGCCCATTTCTGTCTCCAACCACACATGAGGTTTCCCTCGTAATGTCCACTGAAATTCTAAGTGGGGAATAAAGTGGTAGTGTTGGTGCAAAGTGCAAAGAGTGTAACCTCCTAAATGGGGTAAGTGGGCTGAAAATTTCAAGGACCACTTCTTCATCCTGTCATACTTTATACCAAGGATGGTGGGAAACTTACTCAGGTGCAGCTTCGTGCAGAAATGTGGAAATTGAGGTGGCGGGCGCTAGGAAAAAGTGGCGGGCGCCACCCCTTTATGGGTATTCCCACTCAAAGCCACTCCTTCTTTCACTTGTGCTCTCCTCATCACTCCTCGACGAATTTCTTGAATTGGTCTTCCGTCGGATTTCTGTTTCGATCTGAAAAGGTAATACATGTGTATCATAGAATTCATGAGGAGTGTCCAAAAGATGGAGTGAAGTTGAAGAGAGAGGAGGATACATGAGAGTGAATGAGTGCATTGAAAAGAGCAAAGGCATGGGTCTCTCCTAGTGTTATTTGAGTCTATGAGCTAGGGATGATAGTCTAGTTGATGGCTAAGTGAAAAAGAGCCTATAGGGTGGCGGGCGCCAGCATGGGTGGCGGGTGCCACCCCTAAGGCTGCCCTAAGCCCCCTAGGCTTCACCTAATCTCCCTACTAAGCATCTATTTTGCAGCAAATTAATTTGCTTAAGTAAAAACAAATTTAAATGGGGATAAAGACTTACCTTAGCCTAACTTACCATGGTTAGCCGCTTTGGATTCCCGATTAGTATCGCCTTCACGGTGGTGTTGTGGCTGAATATTTCCTTCACTGGCTTTGTTTGGTGGAGTGTCGGCACCGATGAACTTTGACGACGGGTGTTTTTCGGTCGTGGTGTGAACTCGAATTTTTCCTCCTTTCCACTGATGTGGAGCTGAATTTCTCCAGCTCCTACATCAATAGTGGCTTTTGCAGTGCTCAGAAATGGCCGTCACAAGATCAATGGCGTCCGGTGGTCGGGATTAATATCTAGAACCACAAAATCCACCGGACAAAGAGATTCCAGATTTTCACCAGAATATTCTCTGCTATTCCCGCGGGATATCGGAGCGATTGATCGGCTAGCTGCAGACACATAGAAGTAGGGGACAAAGTATGATGATTTAATTTATCATATTACCTTGGGCATGATGCTGACGCTTGCTCCCAGATCACAGAGTGCATGCTCGAAGTGCTGCTCTCCAATTGAACATGTGATCGTTGGGTTTCCGGGGTCCTTCTTTTCTGGGAGTTGGTTTAAAATGACCGTACTGCAATCTTCGGTCAATTTAACCACATCCCTACTTGGAATTGGTTTCTTCTTATTGAGCATGTCTCTCAAATATTTTGCATAAGTTGGAACCTGCATAGCGTCAATAAATGGCACATGTATATATAATTTTTGAATTACCTCGACGAATTTCTTGAATTGGTCGTCTTCCGTCGGATTTCTGTTTCGATCTGGAAAAGGTAATACATGTGTATCATAGAATTCATGAGGAGCAGTTCGTACCTTGGATGAAGGTTCAGCTGGCGTCTCCTCTTCTTCGTCTTTTTCAATATTAACAATATTTTTCTTTGCAGCAGAATTGCTACTAGGAACTAAATTAGGATGAGGTAGACCATGAGTGGATTTACCACCTCTCGTGGTTACAACTTTTAATTCCTCATAGTATTTAATTTGAGATTTAATGTTATCTACTGTTTGCTCAAATATCTTATTAAAATTAATTTGTTCCTTAAATGCTTCAGAAAAATCTTTCAGTTTAGCATAAATTCCTTCTAACATTTTATCATGTTCAATTAATTTATTATTTATGCTATCATTAATTCTACCTTGATTAGAAACTAATTTTCCAATAGGAGAATTAAATACAGAGGTTTGAGGCATACCTTTATTATTCCATTGTTGGATCATTGGAATTGGAGGTTCTCCGTAGCCACCATTATTAAGAAGGGATTTTGCATCCTCTTTCTTATTTCTTCTTGACCTTCACTTGACGAAGCGGCTCTTTGTTTGGCGTAGTACTCCATTACAGCACGATCTCTCTTCTCATTTATTCTTTGCTCTCGCAATTTTACCAAAGTTTGCAGGTAACAGAATCAACTTGCTTAATTTCAGACATACCTCTAGCACGTTTTTCTGTCCATCCTTGATTCGCCACCATTGTCTAGATTAGTTTGGTTGCCTTCTCTACAGTGAGAGAGAGGTATGCACCTCCGGCGGTAGCATCATCATGTTTTGTCGAGATTCTTGCTGGAGTCCATGGTAGAAGCTCTAGATCAAGTACCAGTCTTGCATACCATGGTGGGGACAGTTTTCAACATACTCTTGTAGTCTCTCCCAAGCTTAAGTGATTGTTTCTTCGTCTCCCTGTCCAAAGTTAGAAATCTTGCTACGGAAAAGAATAGTTCGACTTATCAGGCAGAACTTGTTGAGTAATTGATCCGCGCATCTCACCCATGTCAGCAGGTGTCCAGAGTTGAAGAGGAACCACTGCTTCACTTTTTCCACTAATGAAAATGGAAAAAGACAAAGTCTAATGGCATCCTGCGAAACTCCCTGCACAGAAATTGTACTACATATCTTCAGAAAATTCCGGAGATGAGCATTGGCATCCTCGGAAGGTTTGCCATTAAATGCAATAGCTTGAGCCATACGTATTAGTTAGGTTTAAGCTCAAAATCTACATTACTAGTAGAAGGTAACACTGGAATGTGAGCAAGAGTAGGCATGGAATACTCACGGAGTGTTTTGGTCGACGTCAATGTTGATGACGATGTTGGCGTTGGTGTTGATCGATCGGTGGAGCAGCTTGGTTCGTCAGTCACTTTTGACTGGGATTCTTGTCTGACGAACTCCTCTCGTGAAACTCCAGGTTCTTCTCTCGAGGAGTGAGATTAGCTCTCGCTCTCCTAAGAATGGCCTCAGGATCTTCTTGATAGTCGCTCGGAAGATTGAATCCGGCCATGGCTACTTGAACGATCACAAACAACGAACAATATATATACCCCGCTAGAACTACGGGGGTTAATTCAATAGAAATCGCAAAGAATTAATTCTAGCCAATTGCTTCCCGGCAACGGCGCCAGAAATGCTTGTTGACACTTGCTAACGTCGTCACTAGGAGTAGACTATGGAATCTATCCCGGCAACGGCGCCAGAAAGGCTGTTGGTACTTCTTAATGTAAGAAGTATAACTAACTATTCTTATGACTATTGGTAAATTCCGCAAGCGCATAGAATAAGTCAATTGTAGCACTTCACCCGGGAGTAATCGAGTATCGTATTTATTTCCACAAGGAAGCTACTATGGAAAACTAACACTAGGACTGCTATGAACAACTAGTGATTCTAGAAAGGTTGATCGAAATGTATGAATGGGGGTTGATTTCTACTACCACTAAATAAAAAGAAAGGAAGACTAACTACTAACTAACTAAATCGGCGGGGTCTGGCCAATGAACAGATTAATGTTTTCCTACATACTTACGATCACAATTAACTTAGCAATAAAGGTTTTATCTAGTTCTTCGAACCGTACACACCCTCTGGACTATTTACCTCAGACGTGCACAACGAGGTTTATGATTTAAAAGCTACCCAACTACGTGGTGGAATTCAAGGCTCCCAGGGCTGTCAGCACCTGTTTGCTACCACAGCTATCCGGGGGCTAGCCACAAACTAAGGTATAACTAGTCTAAGCACCGCGCTTACACTAATATATACTACTCTAATCTTGCGTCCAAAACTAGAGCACTGATTACTCAGCGAAGAACCCAAACTAGATACAAACTAAATACTAAGTTATCTATGATTGAAAGCACTCAACAAGAACAATAAGTAAAGAACTTAAAGTAAATGTTGAAAGTAAATGAACATTAAGATAAATGAAGAAAGACTTGGAATTATACCAGAGACTCTGGAGATCCTCTATTACAACTCCAGCTCTTCTCTTCTTCACTAGAGTGTTCTTCAGCAGAGCTCGCCTTACAAGAGAGTGGGACTAATGAGGTGAGGTTGAGTACAATAAGCTCAGGGGGTCCTATTTATAGTCTAAGGGACCTAGGGGGGTACTTATAGACCTAGGGTTAGGTCAAGGGGGTGGGTGAGGTGGCGGGCGCCAGCCCTAGGTGGCAGCCGCCACCCCCCTGGCCGTTAGATCCACCGTCATTGCTTCAACGACATCCAAGAGCTCCAGAGAGGCGGTTCCAAGGTCGGTTGCATGTCCAAAACTGTCACATGGGCAATTTAGGTCATGATCCACGTGACATCTCTTCTTAGCCTTGGATGCAACGACCTAAGTGATCAATGGCTGCAAATGAATGTGGCACGCCTCCCTTGGATCAGTGACGTTGCAGGGAAGGAGTTTGGGCCTCACTCCCTTGGCGGCCGCCAGTGAGGGGTGGCGGGCGCCACCCCACCTTGGCCCAAAGTGAGCCCAGGTGAGTGTGCTCACCTCCTGGTGGGTCCTCTTGGTCATTTGCTCAAATCATTGTTGCGCTGCTGCAAACCTTTCAATTACATACTATCACATTCAAATAAAACTCAAGGACAAGTGGAAATCGTTAGTTATAAAAGGTTTTGGTTGATTTTTAGGTCCGTTTGTTGTGTTATACGACCTTGTTGATGCTAAGAATATGACACTTAGTGAGCATCAACAGCACCCAAGGAAGAATGAAGAGCATACAAGGAGTCTTGTTCGATAGACTATAAACATCGAATCCTCGCCGAAAGGTAACTCGGTAGTTATCCATAATCATTAGCATTAAATTCATCATTGCATAATTAGTAGATTTAGCGTTCAATTTTGCTATTAATATCATATTTACTTCCTAGCAATTATATCCGCATTAGAAAACAAAAAAAACGAAAAACTCTAAGCCCCATGAGAGTAGTACACTTTCTGTGGAGGCATAAAATAAAAATATATAATATACATTTGCATATTTACTTCTGCATTACATAGATCCATAAAAATAAAAATCTAAAAAGAGATACTATGAAACACTGCTGAACTCTGCTTAGTGGAAAGGAAGAACATAAATAAATCTTAAGAGCTTTAAGACAACTAGACAAATGGAGGAATTTTTATCACTAACGCTCAATCAAGTTCCACTAGTTGTGTTATCTATCTGTGAATTCAGCAGGAGGAGAAGAAGAGAAGGACTCAAGAAACCATTAACGGTCTACTCGTCTTCTGGAAAAAAAAGACCACATCAAGATCCAGCTTGGGGGAAGGCACCCTCAGTTATCACGATAAGTATCGCGACTTTATATCTATACTATTAGTTCAGTTTAGTTAGATCAGGTTAATAAATATAGAAACCCCTAAAAAGATGAATACTTATTACAAAACCAAATAAGATATTATATAATGAATAAATGTCTAGGTGGATATAAACTTAATTTTGATCATGATGAAAATGATGAACAATTGCTCTGCCATAATCTCTTTTAAGTACCTACTGTTTGAACTTAAATTTTCTTGAGTTTTAGACAAAATTGTTTGAATAAACTCTGAACCTAAAACCTGTGGATAGCAAATGCTTGATCTAAAGTCTAGATAATTGTGAGATATGATATAAAAGGTTTGAGCTTGTTGTTTATCTAATTCCTAGAGATACTAGAGTTGTGGAGATTTACACTTTGAAAAGATTAAAAAGACATGATGAGATCCTGTATGACATAACATGAATTCCTACCCAGAGCCATTAATATGATCTTAAGATAAGGCTACTTGCTTTGTTCTAAGTTTTTAGTTATGGTTGAGAAATTTATCATGCTCTAGAGATCAAGAATGTTTATTAAAAGATTCACTCTTCTCGAAGTAGTATTGTGTTAGAGGCATGGGACTATGCAAAAGTATAAAATGAGAAATAAAAAGGAAAAAGTGTCCGCTACCTCAAAAGAAAAAAAAAGAGTTATGATAAAATATAAAAAGGAAAAAAGAATGATAGCCCATGGTCCCTCTAATTTCAATATGCCAGCAAGAGATGACAAATTTCAAATGTTCCAAGTTCTTGATCTATGAGTATGATATCTTTCTCCCTAACTTTGAACTTTGCCTTGGTAAGATATGCTTTTCACTTCCTAAGCTCCAGATATATATATTCATAGAAAAGAAGGAAAATGCATCAGTGAGGAATCATAAAATATAAAAGAGCAATTTGAGAGTGTCATACAATGGAATCTCTGATTTTTTATTTTGAAAATATATAAAAACTCCAGAATGAAGGTTGATCAAAGAGTTAGAGATTCAGTGCTTAACTTGATTGTTCTATCTTTCAATTGTTTAAAGATTCAGGTAAAGGCAAAAGCTCCATAGTTAAAGGTAATATGAGAAAGTCAGAATAGTTAACTCTAATCCAAGGGAAGATTTTTGTTTGAACATATGTACCATGGAGGTATGAAAGCATAGTAGCAATTTTTGATTCATCATGAATATTTGCTAAGGGACTAGCAAAAGGTAAGCTTGGGGGAATTGTTGACACTGGTTATCTATCATAATTAAAGGATAAATAAATATGAAAAGGGCAAGAATATGATCACCAACAAAGGTTTAGGGTTTTAACTGACAATATTCCACGAGTTTTGTTGAACTATGAATCTGCAGGGACTAACCAGGAAATCGACAACGATAGCTTCCCATAGAAGGAAACCAACGGGAGATAACTCCACCACCACGTCAGGAAGTTTCTAGAAGACTCCAGAGGACACAAGAAGACACCAGGAGGTCGACCACCACGAGAGGATGACAGGTGGGACCGACCGGTCCCACCTAGGGACCGACCGGTCTCCCATTGGGGCCTTCGTAGTCCTATCTTCTAGAGGTTCTCCCACCGACCTCTAGGATGCATCTTAGCCGTACCTTAAGTCGGTTTGATCCAACGGCCACGGTTCCTCACCCAGGGCTATATAAGCAGCCCCAGACCCCCTCTCCAAAGCATCAGGGTTTGATCATCATCAGATATCATCAATCAGAGCATCAGGCATTACAAGAGAAGGAGATCAATTGGAATCCCTAGAACTACATCCACCTAGAATAGTTAGATAGAATAGGATTAGAGGAGGCAAGCTTCGCTTGATTCCTGATCTAGTCACGAGAAGGCTCAGCAAACCCAAGATCTTCTCTCTTGTATTAACATTATGGATCTATTTCATAATTGCTCTTCTAGTTCATCATTGGTCATCATTGTTTATGTTCTAGTTCATCGTCTAGTTCATGTTTATCGTCTATTTCATCTTCTAGTTCATAATCTTGTTCTAGTTCATGATCTAGTTCGTACTTTAGTTCTTCTCGATGATCTAATTCACCTTATTATTCATCTTTATGCTCTAGATAGCAATACAATTGATATGACTAAGACATCAACTATTATATTCTTAATTATATTGCTTATAGTCTGCTTTGATTATATATTTGGAATAGATAGTTCATCTTTATGTTTATACTCAAGTTCGTATAGCGCTCATCTTAAAGTACAACGGGTGGGTGATAGATGTTGTGTAGGTGTGGTGCTTATACACTATTTATCTGCGAATGCGTCCTATGTTCCGGATAGAGTGGTAGATCGCGGGTGTGATATTCCTGTTGAGTCCTTTGTATTCCACCTCCCGAATATAGTGTTCAGTATGGCTCAGTTAACTCATGGTTTAGGGGTTACTCTATTTGACACCTTTACTATGGAGTTGCCTCATGATTATAAATATGATGTGACCTAGCCAATGATTGCCAAATATGTTTGCAATAATCAATGTATGCTATGACTTGTAATTAGAATAACTTAGGAATGTTTCTTATTAATACTTGTTCTAATCATCACATGCTAGGTAGTACTGTTCTAGGATTATCTTTGATTGATCTGATCTCTGTTATCATTTATCATTAATCGTTATCATTTACTCTATGATCTGATCCCTGTTTGGAGTAATAAGTGTGTTATCTGTCTTATTCATAAGTGTGTGCCACATTGAATGTTGTTAAGTCCTCATTAATATAATACCATCAGACTTTGAATTGATTAGTCTCTAGGCTAATATAAATAATGATACCTGAGACCAGCTTGGGTGAAATGCTTCTACAACGGGTATTTTTATCTGTGCGCTTGCGGGTAAATATTTATCTTTCAATCCAGTGCCCTGATATAATTACATTGCTATCTTCATGTTGGGGATGACAACTTGACGTTAAGTGAAGTTAGTAGTGTCCCGTACACTCTTTAATGTTTTCACTAGATTATTATTTATATGGTTCATTCTTAGAGTGATTCCATTAAGGAGTGTCAACAATGTCAAACTAATAATGTGGGCACATGTATGACATGCGGCTGGACTGACCCAACATAAGATGTTCTTCTTATTATCTCTTTACACATCATGTACGTTATGTCCTTAGACCTGGGATTGTGGTATGTACTCAAGATATGAATCGACTTACTTAGGGACTATCAAATGCTACTTCGTAACAGGGTAGTTATAAAGATTGTCTTCGGGTTTGTCAGGAAGTATGTTGTGAGACATAGACGCTCAAGATGGGATTTGCCCCTCTCCATGCAAGAGAGATATCATTGGACCACTCAAATGATTGGATCATTGTTGGTGCAAAATATGGTACACTGCACCTCACACACAGCAAGTCGAAAAGCGTGACTTAACTCGGGTGCTCGGACAGTTTAAGATCCGGAGACGTGCCAGTCGGTTTGACCTGAAAAACCAACAAGGGATAAAACTGTGAGAATAAAACTGGAACATGCTGGGGTGAGACCAGACAGTTCCATATTTACGGCCTTGAAGCCAATCATAATGGCACACAGCTATAGAAGCTGTCTGTCAACAGGTTTAAGGGTAATTCGGCTAACTCTGAACATAAACATACATCAGCAGTTGGTTGCCGAACGCACATACATGAAAAAGACATGCTTGGATGAATAAAGATAAATTATGAGTTGACGTGTAACCAAGCTCGGCAAGTTAGCCGAGTTGGGGTCCATGAGGAAGGAACATACAAACAAACATGATCAGACCAATCTAAAACCTGCATCTGCCGCACGATACCTAGTTTTATCTAAGCCTAACATGATTGACATGCATGAACCCACAACATGTAACAATCTAGATTAGAAATTAATTCGGCCATCATAATCATGCAATGAAGAGCCACAAAAGGGATAAATTAACTTGTAAAGCAAGGCCGAACAAAGATCAATCTAGCTTGGGCAAAAAAGTGTGTTACAGAATTAATTAAAACATATAACACATGATAACTTAATGAATCTATTAGATCTGCCAAATCTAGCAGAGCCGATAACTATCTCGCTTTTGCTAAACATATGAATAAACGTCTGCCGCACAGTATCTACTCATAAGCAGAGCATAAGCAAAGACTTCTTGATCATTAACAAGGGTCCGCCGTGCGACCATTGCAAATAAACAAGACTACACTACTAGAGAAATGGCCTTTGGGCGATAGACAGATTCGGACATTAGCCTCGAATATTTTTGTGTCCGGGGCTAAAAGTTCTTTAGTCCCGGTTGGTAACACCAACCGGGACTAAAGGTTCCTTTTCCTCGAGGCAACCGAGAGGCAACCGGGGCTAAAGGGTCAGTGTTCTTTAGTCCCGGTTGGTAATACCAACCGGGACTAAAGGTCCTACCTTTAGTCCCGGTTGGTATTACCAACCGGGACTAAAGGACCTTTTAGTCCCGGTTGGTAACACCAACCGAGACTAAAGGTCCTTCCAGACACAATTTAAAAAGAAGGAGTATCCTATTCTGTTAGATGTGTAGTGTAGCTCAGTTGGTAACGCGCGCACGTGAAGGCTAACTGTGCGGTCTTGAGTTCGAATCTCCACAGCCACAACATTTTTTCGTTTTTATTCCAAACCTTTAGTCCCGGGTTGAATACTGTAGCAAACCTTTAGTCCCGGAACCGTAGTCCCGGGTCCAGAACCGGGACTAAAGGTCCCTAGGACCCGGGACTAAGGCCCATCCTCTACTAGTGCTACTTGCATCATATTAAATCCACCGCATGATACTAGACATGATAACAAGATTGCTGGGACTTACGGAGGTCGACGGATCGATGATTCCTCTCGAAGAACTCGACGACATGACTAAGGACTCGAAGATGGCACGGGGCCGGTTTGTATTGATATGGTTGTGAATAATTTTACAATGGCCGAGGGTTTATATTTATACCCTGGGCAAAATACGAGTCCTGGAAGATTACAATTTACACAATAAAACTTGGAAAATATGACTCCTATTCCTATTTTCCTCTTGGTGTCCTCCATCATCACGTGTCTTCTCATGTAAGTCGGCTCTACTTGCCATATTCGCTTCCCGAATAGAATCACCGCCTTGCAATATAGCCGACCGCACAGGCACTTGCCGAAACTCTGAGATTTAACCGACCCTAATCATCTGCCGAATGCATCATGACCATCTCTCGCATACTGGCCCATCTGTCGTTTCCTCGTGCGTGTGAAAATCTGGTGTTAACACATGTCCCCTAATTTTGGGATAAATATTTATTCCAAAATTCCTTTCTCCTGCACACTGACGTTGAACTTCCGGAAGCATCTACCTTTGTAGAAATCTCGCATGCCATAATTGCCTTACCTGCCGATTCATCTCCCGATGCACTCTTTGGGGTCTTTTTCAGTCACCCTTTACTTCGTTTTGGCTTACTCTCTCAAGCCCCCCTGTTTCAATCTCCAAACCTAGAAAAACCCTTCTTTCTCCTATCATCGCCCAATCCAATCTAGAAGATGTCTTCTGTGGCGAGCAGACATAGTTCCGAGCTCAGCATTTCCAGCACCTCCAGGAAAAGGTCGCTCTCTTCTATTTTGTTCCTCAATGAAGCAGCTGTTCTCACTTTGTTACCTTTGTTCAGGAGGATTGATGATGATTTCCACGGAAATCTGACTCAACAGGTCATAGACCTTCAACTTGATTTGGAGGAGAAGGACCAAGAGATCACTCGAGTCTCTCGGGAGCGTGACGTCGCTCGAAATCGGGCCACCGGTAAATATTTTCATCACTTTTGTCTTCATTTTCCTCATCTTGCCTTTACTTACTCTTCTCCCTTTCAGCTCTGGAGGACAAACTTCATGCTCTTGAAGCTGCTATCGCTAATCTCGCCATTACGGCCAATGCACCGGGTACGACGGCCTTGAGGCGGGTGAACGAGGTTAACCGAATCCTCCTCGACATCTCTAGAGCTGGCATGGGATACGGCGCAGCGCTTGCCTTCAATGCTGTACGGATTCACTCCGGCGCCGATTACCGCAACTTCGATGTCTGTGAGCGGGGGCTAGAATACAGGGTAGCACACTCTGTAGACGATATGAAGGAAGCTGGAACAGATCTGGCTGATTCCTTCGACTATGATCTCCCGATTAGGAATAGGATAGGGTGGACGAACTGATAACTTTGTACCCTCTTCTTGTAAATAAAAGTCCTTTCGTTTGACCCTTGAAAATCAATCTGTGACTGATACTTCGAGATCAATTCATGCTCCGTTTTATGCATTAATCATTGACTTTTATTTTGCTCCAACGGCGATGTATATCACATCGGCTAGTGCTGACAATCATGTCAATCATCTCTATCCCGAAGGTGATTGTTCTAAATCGGCTATTTCATATCTAATGTTTCAGACTTTTCCAATCAATGATGATGTCAGGATAGCGCCTCTTAAGGGATTTTATTTTCAGCTTCTTTGAAGACTTTTCCATTAAAATTTCATTGCCTGGAATAAAATATCATCCTTCCAAATTCGAAGACCATTCACCAAACTTCCTGTCTTCGGTGTCAATCGGTAATATGAGTTCCCAGACAATCAGTCCAAAACTGAGCCCTTTGTGTGGCAACAATCCTTAGCCGAATCCTATCGGCTTCCCGATTCTGGAGTCTCTATCTCCTCAAGTCAGCAAAAATCCATCCTGGCCCAACAACGGCCCATAAATCATGAAAACCCTACTCCAACGCTTAGCTTCCCAGTGTGCAAGTCACGGTTCTATAAATATGACCCTACGCAGGCCAACACCCTCAACATCCAATTGAACAGTTTGACTTGCAAACTCTCCACCTCTCGGCTCTTAGCTCAAGCCAGAGAGAAAGAATCCTCGCCTGTATTTTTATCAATGGAAGGCAATGGTGACCACAGCAAACATCCTACCAGAGATGAAGCGGAAGGAAGCCAAGTACCGACTCGTCAACGTTACGGGTAAAAATTAGTCCTTTGCCCCCTTGCAGTAGCTTTTCTTGTCCATCCGTTCCTGATTCAGTATTCACTTTCCTTCCAGGATGAGGGCTTTCTCCAGCCAAACTCGGATTCTTTTTCCAGAAACGGCGGCTTCAACAGGCTCTCCCACTCCTTCTCTTGGGTCATCAAATCCCTCTGAGCCTGATTACTTACCCCGGTACATCCGTCCGAACGCTCTTCGGTACCGCAAGGAGAGGGATAAAGCCCAGAAGGCGTTGGAAAATGCATCTAGGAAGTATGGCGTCGAAGAAACCGAATGGGAGGACCAACGGAAGCAGCTCTGCAATGCTATTACAGGTCAGCGAAATCTTCGCCTAATTTTTCCTTCTTTCGATTGAGCTTGCTTGCCTGACACATCTTTTCCCCCTGCCAGCTCTTTCTGTAGAAAATGACCGTCTGAGGGCAGCAGCGAATAGAGTCGCCGATAAGGTGAATGCTCACGGGAACTCAGCTGAGGCACGTCTTGATGCTACGGATGGCCGCATAGATCAGGCCGTCATCCAAGGTGTGTACCTTGGCGTCTCTCTTGGGCTAGCAGCAATGAGCTCTTGGACCAACGAGGATTAATCCTTTCTACCAGTCGGCTTTGCAGGCGGATTCTTAGATGAAATCGAAGGCATTGAAGTTTATGATGATCATGCCGCTGCTCTCGCCGGAGTCACCAATCCGCAGTCCGTTCTGAATAGATTGTTCTAGGAGTAGATTGTACTAGGACGGATCTGCAAATGAATAAACAAAGTTGTTTTTCTCTGAATGATGTCTTATTTGCATTTCCCGATTATCTCAGTGACATCTCTGATTGCAACATTTCTTCACAAAAGCACTTGCCGAACGCATGACGTCATCTTAGCCGACTAGATCTCGTTTCGATATGTCATATCACTCGGCATCTTATTTACTGCACTTCAGCTTTCTCTCCTCCCGATAAACCTGCTAACTTGAAAAATGCTAGGGTCACCAGGTTTATGAACATTTTTGCAATAAAGGCGATATAAACAATATCGACCATATTCTAAACTCTTGGAACATTTTCTGCTAAAGGCGATGCTTTACATCGGCTATACAAATATTCTTGAATCTGCTCATGCACCGACTATCTCATCACATCAAAAACTATCATGCATCCGGCACATAATAAGTAGTGCCGAAGCTTGGTACATGAGTAATACACATATGAACAAAATTTTTCCGTAGCCGAATACTTTGTCTCTGGGTCTAACATCTTTTGGCTATTACTCTGTCTTTTTGTGACGGAACGACCCTAATCCCATGGCCCACGTGTCCCTGTCAACCTCTGACAGCCGAACCCATGTTCCATGTGATTAAGACCTGTTCGCCACCGGGCTACATCAGTGCCCAATGTCCGCAGGATCATCTCACAATTCGGTTACAGCATTGCATACTTTTACAAATAACATCGGAATAAAGAGCGGAAGACTTAAATAACAATAGTTTTACAAAGCAGGGTTCCAAATAGAAATTAAGGTGCAGTTATTACAAACCAAGTTCTGATAATAGAGATAGACATAGGCAACGTAGTGGAGAACAGCAAAGATACTTATAATCACCCAGCCCGAGGGTGTACAACTATTCTTCGGCCTCATCGGCCTCTTCCTGGACGATGGTCACGCAACAGGGTGCAAGACACATCGGGGACTCTGTCATACCTGCAGCATGGATAACAAACCCTGAGTACTGGGGTACTCAACAAGACTTACCCGACTAAGAAAAAGGGAGAAGACTCAGGAATGAGAGGCTTAGGGTAGTCAAGGTAAGGTTTAAGCAAGATCAAGTATTTTGCAGAAAAGTATTTTTGTAAACCTTATTTTATTTTGGAAAGATTCAGTATTCCTCAATTCTTCATCGTTCATGATTCATTTTACATTTCAAAACATTCCTAGTTGAGAACCACTCTCCGTTGACAGTCAGTGGACCAAGTCTCCATAATCGAGGAGCAACGTTAATCCGGATAAATAATACTCAGCTGAGGATCCCTATCCACACTGCATATGTAGCACCCAAGCTTGCATATGCCAACTCGTCTACCACGATTCCTCCAAGATTGGGCCCGGTCCTACGCCACCCGGAAGTACAGTACACCACTCCTATCCAGGTACGACGACCACGTGGGTACATGCTACTTCCGCCATCTCTCCACTCCCAGTGCGCGGTTGTCGGTCCAATAAAGGATTCCTCGGAGCCAGAGCTTTCCGAAGTATGTGAATAGTTACAAGTCTTGACCAGCAGGCCCCCATACGGATGGTCCCTAAAGTGTTTCCGTCAGCAACAAGCACCTCGGGACTCTAACCCAAGAGTACAGGTCCTGTCGGTTTTTCAACCCTGTCCCGGTCGGTGTCAACTATTGAGTCCCGGACTACAACATGACGGCACTGTACGCTCGGACAACCTCTCCTCGCTGTTGACTAGGTATGGATCAGATACTTAGCCAACAGGCAGGGAGTAAAGCCAAATGCCCATAAATGTTCTTTAAGTGATCACACTTTTGAAAATGGCATTTTATTGCAAAGTCTAATTCAATAAGCATTGCTAAGCATTTTTCAAATACTTTTGAAAAGCAGGTATCGGGTGTATCAGTGGTCAAGGTGGATAGTGCATCAATTAGGATAGCACACAACTCCTATAAACCTAATGCAATAATTTAACTCAAAAGCATTTTATAAATCCAAGAAAAGGGGTTAAATGCACCGGGGCTTGCCTTGAAGAGCAAAGAGGGCAGGCTCGAGGGCGGCAGGGCAGTTGTCGGAGCTCGGGGTAGCCTCAGGGACAGGTTCGTCAGCGGCTGCCTCGATCTTGACGCCTTCTTCGGTGACTATACGAATGCAATGATGCATGCTCATAAGTATGCTAGCATGAACAATGCAACACAGGGCATACAACATGAACCTTAATCACCTTTTCTGTTTTTCTTAATTATTTAAAAAGGTCATTTTATGCAGTTGCTCCAAAAATTACCAAATTAATCACATAAGTTCATTATGGTGTAGATAGATGACAAAACAAATTTCATAATTTTTGGAGGTCATTAAGGTGCTCAAATAAAATCAGACATCAATTAACAAACGGCACTTATTTAACAATTAAAATAAAGGCTCAAAAATCAACTTGTTCCAAAAGACTTAAAAATTTCACCAGAGACTAAACATGGCATAGGAAGCTCACAAAAATTTATCTCATGATTTTTGGAGTTATAAATGATTTTCTAAAAATCCAAAACCATCCATTTATTAATTAAAAGAGGGATTTTACATTTTCAAATTCTTGCAGAAAAGTCAATTTTCATATTTTTATAAAATACTACATAGTATAAAGACTCAACTGTAAAATATTCAGAATTTTTAGAGCAATACAGAAAATCATACAAAAAGATGAAAAAGGAACACTATTCACAACTTCCAAAAAGGAAAAGAGCACTATGCTCCTCCCTCGTAGGACTCGGGCGAAGCGGAAAGAAACGGCCGTCCGAGGCCTCGCCGGGAGGCTCGGACGAAACAGAAAACGATCGTTTCGTCCGAGGCCTGGCCGGGAGGCTCGGGCGAAGCGGAGGGTGCATGCTTGCTCGAGACTAGGCTCGGCGAAGCTGAGGGTGCGTGAGTCCGCTCGAGGCTGGGCTCGGGCGAAGCGGTGTGTGAGTCCGCTCCGAGGCTGGGTTCGGTGAAGTGGCAAGGGTACGTGTCTGCTCGAGGCCTGGCTCGAGCGAGTGCTTGCTCGAGGCCTGGCTCGGGCGAAGCGGAGTGGAAGCAGAGACCGGGGGCTTCGAGTGCTTACCACGGGTCGGAGGCAGGACTCGGCGGGACGGAACAAGGTGGTCGACGGAGCTCGGCGGGCGTTCACGGCGGCGCTCGGCGCTCCGGCGATCCTGTGCACCGCACGAGATCACAATGGCACGGTCAGAGCCGCAAGAAGACAGGGAAGCTGACACAGGGGTCGGAGAAAGATGATCATGGCCGGAGAGTGGGGATTTCCCGATCCCGAGCTCACCGGTGTTTCGCCGGAGTTTGGGAAGATGGGGTTACGCCGGGCGATTGGAGGCGGCGGAGGTAAAATTGAGGGGCTGGGAAGCTTCGCGAGCTCAAGGCGGAGCTTCTGGGCTAGGTGGTGGAGCGGCGGAGACTATGGAGTGAGCTGGCGACGGTGGCGGAGGCGAGTGAGGGTTCCGGCTCACCGACGGTGGGTTTTATAGGCGTGCTCGGGGGTGGATAAGCGTCGCGCACAGGCGGATAAGCTTGGCGGAGGCGTGCGCACTCGATTGCGCGCTGGTGGAAGGGCTGGCGTGCGTGCAGGGGACGGGTGTGAGCTCGCCGGCGTTGAACACGCGGCGGCGACTCGCTGGGCACTGTGGGGGACGGGGCAAGGTCAGCGCTCGGCGCGTGCGGGCGCGAAATCATCACGGGACCAGCGGCGGCAGGTCGGGGGCAGGCGAACGGCGGCCGAGCGCGTGGCGCGCGCAGCGCCGGCGACCGGGCCATGGCCGGCCCCCCCCCCCCTACGCGAGGTAGGAGATGAACAGGGTAGGCTAGGGTTTGACTTTTTGAACTGATTTCTGTATTTTGCAAATTACTTCCAAAATTTGAACTGGGTAACAAAAACTCAAAACATCAAAGTTGTTCAAAAAAAAGATATCTACAACTTTGTCAATATGAACATTTTCAAAATCCAAATAGTTTTTGAATTATATTCGAAAACAGAAAAGGGAACACTTTTGGGATTTGAATAAATTCAAAATTACTTTTGATTTTATATTGGAACTCGAAAATCTGTAAATACCAAAGTTGTCCCTCTTGACAAGATTTACAACTTTGCCTTTTGAACCAAATCCAAATTTTGAATAGTTTTTAAAGTATTAAAAGAGGGGTAAAAACCAGGGTTTGGAAATTAGGGTTTTTCAAAAGGAAATCCAATTCTATTTTTGATTTTTGATCTTTGGTCAACACAACAAACATCAGGCCACAAACTGAACAAGAAATACACAAGACTAGGCATAGAGTTGAAATTACCATTTTGCCCTTATAGGAAGATTTGGGCTTTAGGGTTTTTGAAAAGAGATTGCTACAAAAGTACTAAGCAAACATAAATGCAAGGCAAGAATGATTAATGACTAATGATGATGACATGTCAGGTTAATTACAGATTAAACACCAGAGGTGTTACAACCTTCCCCCCTAAAAGAAATCTCGCCCCCGAGATTCTGCGTCTTAAGAAGAACAAGGGTAAAACCTTACATCTACAGAGTATCGAGAAAGTCGGGATAGTTCTTTGCCAAGAAGTCTTCGGATTCCCATGTGGCTTCTTCTTCAGAGTGTTGGTTCCACTGGACCTTGTACCATCTTGTGGTAGTCCTCCGGGTAACACGGTCCTTGTAATCCAACACACGAACTGGATATTCAGAGTATGACAGATCGGGTTCTAACTCAACACCTTCAACATCTACCACATATTCGGGCACTCGGAGACACTTCTTGAGTTGGGAGACGTGAAACACATTATGGACGGCGGAAAGATGATCGGGCAACCTTAGCTTGTAAGCTACCTTGCCATAACATTCCAGAATCTCAAAGGGACCAATATAGCGAGGTGTTAACTTCCCTTTGACTCCAAAACGAGTGACTCCCTTGGTGGGTGAGACTTTCAGGTACACATAATCTCCGATTTGAAGCTTCAGAGGTCGACGTCTTTTGTCGGCATAGCTCTTCTGTCGAGATTGCGCAATTTTCATATTCTCTTGTATTTGCTTGACTTTTTCTTCCATATCTTTCACTAGGTCAACTCCAAAGAATTCTCTTTCTCCAGGTTCAGACCAACTGAGAGGTGTACGACAACGGCGACCGTACAGTGCTTCAAAGGGTGCCATTTTGATGCTCTCTTGGTAACTGTTATTATATGAGAATTCTGCCAAGGGCAAACAGTTATCCCAAGTATCTGCGAAGGTGAGCACGCAGGCTCTCAACATATCCTCTAGCACTTGGTTCACTCGCTCAGTTTGTCCATCTGTTTGCGGATGATATGCCGTACTATGCAAGAGCTTGGTTCCAAATGAGGTATGGAACGCTTTCCAGAACTTTGAGACAAACTGAGTACCACGATCAGAGACAATGGTCTTGGGTATGCCATGGAGTTTCACTATGTGGTTCTTGTACAAAGTGGCATATGTGGGGACGGTGTAGCTGGTTTTGACTGGCAGGAAATGAGATTGCTTAGTGAGGCGATCCACGATCACCCAGATGGAATCAAAACCTTTTGGTGTCTTTGGTAGTCCATTGATAAAATCCATACTGATATCGTCCCATTTCCAAGCAGGTACAGGTAAAGGTTGCAATTCTCCTCCGGGCCTCATGTGCACGGATTTGACTTTCTGGCAAGTATCACACTAAGCGACATACCGGGCGATCTCAATCTTCATCTTTGTCCACCAGAACCTTTGCTTCAAGTCCTGGTACATCTTGTTGCTGCTGGGGTGGATGGAGAATCTAGTCAAGTGTGCTTCATCAAGGATTAACTTTCTTAACTCAGGCACTTTAGGAACTACTAACCGATTCTTAAACCATACTACTCCTGTATCATCAATCCTGAAACAATCAGCCTTTCCGGATTGGACCTTTTCGATGATGTGCTTGATTCCAGGGTTATCTTTCTGTGCAGCGACGATCTGCTCTTTGATAGGGGTTTCTATTCTGATATTATTCAGAGTTTCTTATGGAATCATTTCAATATTTAACTTTTCCAGCTCATAACACAAAGAAGAATCATAGGGTTTCATCATCAGACAGTTGCAATATGACTTGCGACTGAGCGCATCGGCAACCACATTCCCCTTACCCGGATGGTAATGCACTTCAAGATCATAGTCCTTAATTAACTCAAGCCATCTTCTCTGTCTCATATTCAGCTCTTCTTGAGTGAAGATATACTTCAGGCTTTTGTGATCAGTGTACACATTACAGGTACTGCCCAACAGATAATGACGCCAGATCTTTAAGGCATGCACCACTGCTGCTAACTCAAGATCATGGGTTGGATAATTTTCTTCATGTCGCTTAAGCTGTCGGGAGGCATATGCGATCACTCGACCTTCTTGCATCAAAACACAACCCAAACCAGTACCAGATGCATCACAGTAGACATCAAAGGGCTTCTCGATGTTCGGCTGGGCTAGCACTGGTGATGTAGTTAACAGTTTCTTCAGAGTTTGAAAGGCTTGCTCACAGGCTGGTGACCAGACAAACTTCACAGAATTCTTTACTAACTCAGTGATAGGCTTGGCGATTCTGGAGAAATCCGGAATGAATCGACGATAATATCCTGCCATTCCCATAAAGCTGCGGACTTGATGAACAGTGGTAGGTGGCTTCCAATCCAGAATGTCTGCCACTTTACCAGGGTCAACTGACACACCTTCAGCGGATAGGACATGACCAAGAAACTGTATCTGATCTAACCAGAATTCACAGTTACTAAACTTGGCATACAGCTGATGTTCTCTGAGATGGCATAGAACGATACGAAGATGCTCGGCGTGATCTTCAGGGGTTTTTGAGTAGACAAGGATGTCGTCAATGAACACGACCACGAATTTATCAAGCTCTGGCATGAACACAGAGTTCATGAGGTACATGAAATGAGCAGGGGCATTGGTCAAACCGAAGGACATGACCAAGTACTCATATAGGCCGTATCTGGTGGTGAAAGCTGTTTTAGGAATATCTTCAGGACGTATCTTTATTTGGTGGTAGCCAGATCTGAGATCGATCTTGGAGAATACTTTGGCTCCAGCTAACTGGTCAAAGAGAAGATCAATACGAGGCAAGGGATATTTATTTTTGATGGTGACCTCATTGAGTGGGCGATAATCAATACACATTCTGAGAGTCTTGTCTTTCTTCTTTACAAAGATTGCAGGACAGCCCCAAGGAGACGAGCTTGGGCGAATGAAGCCCTTATCCAACAAATCTTGTAACTGAGTTTTCAGCTCCGCCAACTCTCTAGGAGGCATTCGATAAGCTTTGCGGGATATAGGAGCAGTCCCGGGCTTTAGCTCTATGGCAAACTCGACCTCACGGTCAGGTGGCAGACCAGGTAAATCCTCAGGAAAAACATCAGGGAATTCACAGACCACGGGGATGTCTCTGGTTTCCAGAACATAGGTGGTATTCAAAAGTGTGGCTGCTGGTTTTTGAGGTATTGGAAGTTGGAGAAGGAGTTTGGAGGTGCTGTTAGGAATGTCCACTCTCACAACTCTATTCAGGATGTCGATCATGGCTTTATACTGACACATCCAATTCATGCCTAAAATGACATCTATCTCCTGATCACGTAGCACTATCATGGTGGTGGGAAATACATGTTCCCCCAACATTACTGGTATACTGCGAACCACTTCCTTAGTACTTATACGCCCTCCAGGCGAAAATATGCAGAAACTTTCTTTTAAATCCTCAATTGATATCTCATGCTTGATGACAAAAGTACAACTGATGAAGGAATGCGATGCACCAGAATCAAACAACACGACTGCAGGATGATTGGCAACGGGAAACCTACCGATCATGACGGGCTCTTCTTCTGGGATGTCGCCGACAGTGGTGTAGTAGACTTGCCCGTGCTTCTTGACAATCTTGCCCTTCTGAACATGCTGCTGCTGTGCACGGTGCTGCTGCTGCTGAGATCCTCCAGGATTCTTCTGAGAATTCTGGGCATACCTCTTGGGCTTTGGGCACTCACGAGACCAGTGACCAAGCAGGCCGCAGTTGTAGCAGGGATGGTTGTAGGCTGTTTGTGGGGTGGTGATACGAACACCTGGGGCATTCGGCTGTGTGGCAGTCTGCTGGTTGGCATTATGGGTGGTGGCCACGGTACGGACGACCACTTGCTGGTTGGGGTAAGGTAGGCGATTTTGGTGGTGACTGGGGTGGTATGTGATCCTCTGGCGCTTGTGACCGCCAGAGAAACTGCTGGATCCTGCTTTCTTCTTCTTCTTTTCCTCTTGATACTGACGGTTGCTCTCTTCAAAAGCGACAGCCCGGTCAACAGCATCATGATACGAACCGGTCAGGTTATTGGACAGACTTCTGCGGATCTTAGGATGCAGACCTCTAAGGAAACAATCCCTCTTCTTTTCATCTGTGTTGACATATTCTGAGGCATACTGGCTAAGTTGGTTGAACTGACCCACGTACTGCATTACTGTGGAGTCCTTCTGCTGCAGTGCCAGAAACTGATCAAGCTTCATCTTCATTAATCCCGAAGGGATGTGATGTGCACGGAAAGCGGTGCGGAACTCTTCCCAGGTCAACTGATGACCCTCTGGCTGGGCAGCCAACAGATTGGCATACCAAGCGCTTGCTGGACCACGAAGCTGCTGGGAAGCGAACCGGGGCTTCTGGATGTCGGTACAGCGGAGAAGACTGAACTTTTGCTCCATAGTGCGGAGCCAATCATCAGCTTCAAGGGGTTCATCTGCTTTGGTGAAAACTGGTGGACGGGTCTCGGTGAAATCCACAGATGTGGTCTCGTTGTTGATGTTATGGCGACCACGGTGACCATTGTTCTGCTGCCCCTGATTTTGAGCCATCAGGTTAGCAGCGGCTGCCAAGGCTGCAATGGCATCTGCTAGCGTAGCAGGAACAGGTGGAGGGTTTGGAAGGTTGGCATCATCAGAACCTCCAGCTCCAGTGCGAGTGTTCACAGGCATCTGTTAAGCAACTTGGAACTTAGCATTCATAGATAGGGTTCTGAAACAACTGACTGATAAGCTTCACTGATACAAAGGTTGATAGATTGATAAAGATGACTGACAGATAACAACGGACTGATAAGGGGAAAAAGGTACGAAAAGAAAGATACAGACTGACTTAACAAAAGACAGACTAATGCTCCCAAACCTAGACTAAGGTTTTAGGTAAGCAGGTGGTACAGACACACGGGATCTCCATCTCCTAAAGACGGGTCTAGTCCTCATCGATGATGATCATTTCTTCGTCGTAGTCTTCTTCGAGGATGAGCTCAGGCTCTTCCTCCTCGTCCTCGTCTTCAGCGTGGACGTCCTCAGCAGGTTCAATTTCTTCGTCCACGTCTGGCTCCTGTTCCACATCGGGTTCTTCCACTACTCCGTCCTCAGGGTCTTCCATAACCGGGGGTACCAAGGGGTGGAGTTGATCATACAGCTGATGCACTTCCTCATGAAGCATATCATTGAACTGTTCAATCTGAGCTGTGTACTGCTGCAGTCCGTGGAGCTCGGCTCTGGTGATGTCCTCGCGGATCCAAGCATCATTGCGCTGCTCGATAGCGCGAACCGTGTTTCGGTTGGCCTGCTCCAGGGAAGCTCGTGCCTCATAAAACTCCAGGCGTGAGTGGTAGAAGTCATGCTCCAAGTTCTTCAGCTCAGCCTTCAGATCCTTGATCTCCTCCTTCAGGTTCTTACGGGTGCGGCGGGGAAAGCGACGACCATTGGAAGATTCGGCAGTCTCTTCTCCAACGCGTGGTGCCAGCTGGTGGCGTGGCACACCATGCGGTCCAGTCGACTTGCAGGCAGTCAGCTTGATACGGGCCATGTCTGGACAAGATTAGATGGATGAGAAAGGCTAGCAAGAACAGGTAAAGGCATACTACCCCAACGAACTTAGAGAGGAAGTTAACTTAAGTGATTATGACATGATGCATGAATCGTTCCTACGGAACAAAGCAATGCAATAAATAAATAAGGTACATAGGGCTTAAAACATGTTGTTCCACTAGCTAGTGTTGCCAAATGAGAGACAAGATGAGAGAAGCAATTTGGACTCAAAATAGTCAAGTTTAGTTTGTTTGGACTCAAAAGGTCTTTTGAAGTTTTCGCAAAAACGAACACTGCAACGTTAAAGTGAGATGCTTTGATACCACTCTGTGACGGAACGACCCTAATCCCATGGCCCACGTGTCCCTGTCAACCTCTGACAGCCGAACCCATGTTCCATGTGATTAAGACCTGTTCGCCACCGGGCTACATCAGTGCCCAATGTCCGCAGGATCATCTCACAATTCGGTTACAGCATTGCATACTTTTACAAATAACATCGGAATAAAGAGCGGAAGACTTAAATAACAATAGTTTTACAAAGCAGGGTTCCAAATAGAAATTAAGGTGCAGTTATTACAAACCAAGTTCTGATAATAGAGATAGACATAGGCAACGTAGTGGAGAACAGCAAAGATACTTATAATCACCCAGCCCGAGGGTGTACAACTATTCTTCGGCCTCATCGGCCTCTTCCTGGACGATGGTCACGCAACAGGGTGCAAGACACATCGGGGACTCTGTCATACCTGCAGCATGGATAACAAACCCTGAGTACTGGGGTACTCAACAAGACTTACCCGACTAAGAAAAAGGGAGAAGACTCAGGAATGAGAGGCTTAGGGTAGTCAAGGTAAGGTTTAAGCAAGATCAAGTATTTTGCAGAAAAGTATTTTTGTAAACCTTATTTTATTTTGGAAAGATTCAGTATTCCTCAATTCTTCATCGTTCATGATTCATTTTACATTTCAAAACATTCCTAGTTGAGAACCACTCTCCGTTGACAGTCAGTGGACCAAGTCTCCATAACCGAGGAGCAACGTTAATCCGGATAAATAATACTCAGCTGAGGATCCCTATCCACACTGCATATGTAGCACCCAAGCTTGCATATGCCAACTCGTCTACCACGATTCCTCCAAGATTGGGCCCGGTCCTACGCCACCCGGAAGTACAGTACACCACTCCTATCCAGGTACGACGACCACGTGGGTACATGCTACTTCCGCCATCTCTCCACTCCCAGTGCGCGGTTGTCGGTCCAATAAAGGATTCCTCGGAGCCAGAGCTTTCCGAAGTATGTGAATAGTTACAAGTCTTGACCAGCAGGCCCCCATACGGATGGTCCCTAAAGTTTTTCCGTCAGCAACAAGCACCTCGGGACTCTAACCCAAGAGTACAGGTCCTGTCGGTTTTTCAACCCTGTCCCGGTCGGTGTCAACTGTTGAGTCCCGGACTACAACATGACGGCACTGTACGCTCGGACAACCTCTCCTCGCTGTTGACTAGGTATGGATCAGATACTTAGCCAACAGGCAGGGAGTAAAGCCAAATGCCCATAAATGTTCTTTAAGTGATCACACTTTTGAAAATGGCATTTTATTGCAAAGTCTAATTCAATAAGCATTGCTAAGCATTTTTCAAATACTTTTGAAAAGCAGGTATCGGGTGTATCAGTGGTCAAGGTGGATAGTGCATCAATTAGGATAGCACACAACTCCTATAAACCTAATGCAATAATTTAACTCAAAAGCATTTTATAAATCCAAGGAAAGGGGTTAAATGCACCGGGGCTTGCCTTGAAGAGCAAAGAGGGCAGGCTCGAGGGCGGCAGGGCAGTTGTCGGAGCTCGGGGTAGCCTCAGGGACAGGTTCGTCAGCGGCTGCCTCGATCTTGACGCCTTCTTCGGTGACTATACGAATGCAATGATGCATGCTCATGAGTATGCTAGCATGAACAATGCAACACAGGGCATACAACATGAACCTTAATCACCTTTTCTGTTTTTCTTAATTATTTAAAAAGGTCATTTTATGCAGTTGCTCCAAAAATTACCAAATTAATCACATAAGTTCATTATGGTGTAGATAGATGACAAAACAAATTTCATAATTTTTGGAGGTCATTAAGGTGCTCAAATAAAATCAGACATCAATTAACAAACGGCACTTATTTAACAATTAAAATAAAGGCTCAAAAATCAACTTAAAAATTTCACCAGAGACTAAACATGGCATAGGAAGCTCACAAAAATTTATCTCATGATTTTTGGAGTTATAAATGATTTTCTAAAAATCCAAAACCATCCATTTATTAATTAAAAGAGGGATTTTACATTTTCAAATTCTTGCAGAAAAGTCAAGTTTCATATTTTTATAAAATACTACATAGTATAAAGACTCAACTGTAAAATTTTCAGAATTTTTAGAGCAATACAGAAAACCATACAAAAAGATGAAAAAGGAACACTATTCACAACTTCCAAAAAGGAAAAGAGCACTATGCTCCTCCCTCGTAGGGCTCGGGCGAAGCGGAAAGAAACGGCCGTCCGAGGCCTGTCCAGGAGGCTCGGGCGAAACGGAAAACGTTCGTTTCGTCCGAGGCCTGGCCGGGAGGCTCGGGCGAAGCGGAGGGTGCATGCTTGCTCGAGACTAGGCTCGACGAAGCTGAGGGTGCGTGAGTCCGCTCGAGGCTGGGCTCGGGCGAAGCGGTGTGTGAGTCCGCTCCGAGGCTGGGTTCGGTGAAGTGGCGAGGGTACGTGTCTGCTCGAGGCCTGGCTCGAGCGAGTGCTTGCTCGAGGCCTGGCTCGGGCGAAGCGGAGTGGAAGCAGAGACCGGGGGCTTCGAGTGCTTACCACGGGTCGGAGGCAGGACTCGGCGGGACGGAACAAGGTGGTCGACGGAGCTCGGCGGGCGTTCACGGCGGCGCTCGGCGCTCCGGCGATCCTGTGCACCGCACGAGATCACAATGGCACGGTCAGAGCCGCAAGAAGACAGGGAAGCTGACACAGGGGTCGGAGAAAGATGATCATGGCCGGAGAGTGGGGATTTCCCGATCCCGAGCTCACTGGTGTTTCGCCGAAGTTTGGGAAGATGGGGTTACGCCGGGCGATTGGAGGCGGCGGAGGTAAAATTGAGGGGCTGGGAAGCTTCGCGAGCTCAAGGCGGAGCTTCTGGGCTAGGTGGTGCAGCGGCGGAGACTCTGGAGTGAGCTGGCGACGGTGGCGGAGGCGAGTGAGGGTTCCGGCTCACCGGCGGTGGGTTTTATAGGCGTGCTCGGGGGTGGATAAGCGTCGCGCACAGGCGGATAAGCTTGGCGGAGGCGTGCGCACTCGATTGCGTGCTGGCGGAAGGGCTGGCGTGCGTGCAGGGGACGGGTGTGAGCTCGCCGGCGTTGAACACGCGGCGGCGACTCGCTGGGCACTGTGGGGGACGGGGCAAGGTCAGCGCTCGGCGCGTGCGGGCGCGAAATCATCACGGGACCAGCGGCGGCAGGTCGGGGGCAGGCGAACGGCGGCCAAGCGCGTGGCGCGCGTAGCGCCGGCGACCGGGCCATGGCCGCCCCCCCCCCCCCTACGCGAGGTAGGAGATGAACAGGGTAGGCTAGGGTTTGAATTTTTGAATTGATTTCTGTATTTTGCAAATTACTTCCAAAATTTGAACTGGGCAACAAAAACTCAAAACATCAAAGTTGTTCAGAAAAAAGATATCTACAACTTTGTCAATATGAACATTTTCAAAATCCAAATAGTTTTTGAATTATATTCGAAAACAGAAAAGGGAACACTTTTGGGATTTGAATAAATTCAAAATTACTTTTGATTTTATATTGGAACTTGAAAATCTGTAAATACCAAAGTTGTCCCTCTTGACAAGATTTACAACTTTGCCTTTTGAACCAAATCCAAATTTTGAATAGTTTTTAAAGTATTAAAAGAGGGGTAAAAACCAGGGTTTGGAGATTAGGGTTTTTCAAAAGGAAATCCAATTCTATTTTTGATTTTTGATCTTTGGTCAACACAACAAACATCAGGGCATAAACTGAACAAGGAATACACAAGACTAGGCACAGAGTTGAAATTACCATTTTGCCCTTATAGGAAGATTTGGGCTTTAGGGTTTTTGAAAAGAGATTGCTACAAAAGTACTAAGCAAACATAAATGCAAGGCAAGAATGATTAATGACTAATGATGATGACATGTCAGGTTAATTACAGATTAAACACCAGAGGTGTTACACTTTTCTTTTAAATTCTTGTATAATGGCCGATCCTATCATTAGGCTATCGGTCGTCACGTACAACTCGAAACATTTACCAAGCTGTGGAGGTACAAAGCACCGATGGCGCCTTCATAGATTCTTTAATTTCATCAAAACCTCCTATTGTACGTCGCTTCACACGAATTTTTTGATTTTCATTGAGCTTCAGTAACGGGGAAAAAGGCAGAACTCTTTTAAAAGGTTTATCAATTTCAACTTGCACTCTGGATCCAGACTTGTACTGACACATATCGGTCTTGCCTTTGGCTTCATCATCAATATTTACTTCTTCTAACTCATCAACCGATACAAAACCTCGTCTCAATTCTCCTCCGTTACCATCAATTGGATTATTCAAAAATTGCTCTGAGAGCCGATTGCTTGAATCGGCTGTTGGTCCTTGTCAAAAACATTCACAAGACCTACTTCCCAAACTCTTCCAGAGAAGCACTCGACACCATCATATTCCCAGTAGATAGGTTCTGCAGTAGCAACACTCACTGAATCATCAGCATGGACAATTTCAACGTCATCTCCAATCCACTGGATGAGAATTTGATGCATAGTTGACAGAACACAGGAGTTTGCATGTATCCAATCCCTTCCTAAAAGCAAACTATATGCCCCCTTGCCATCGATGACGAAGAACGTAGTAATCAAAGTTTTTGACCCGATCATCAACTCAACATGAACTGCTCCTCGAGTATCAGAAGTATTGCCAACAAAGTCCCTCAACACCATGTCAGTCTTTAATAAATCCTCACTTGTCATCCCGAGTTTCCTGAAGGTAGTATATGGCATGATATTTATGGCAGCTCCTCCATCAATAAACATTTTGGTTAGTGGCTTGCCATTAACATACCCCCTCATATAAAGTGGCTTCAAATGTCGATGCTTAGCTGGTTTATCAAAAACTGCCCGTTGAGCTAAAACGAGCTGAGCCCTCAGATCATGAAATTCGTTTTCATCAAAATCTGAATACACTTCTTCTTGGACGTCTTGATCTCCGGGAGCTATGAATTCTGATGGGAGAAAGAATGCCATGCACGCATCAGCCGAACGACCATCTTCATCGGGCTTTTCCTTAGGACGCCAAACTTGTTTCGTTTTGGTGCCTGCTTGCGCTAATTCTCTGTTCCTTAGGCGCTGCACTCTCCTTTTCTAGCTCTTCCTCAATCCTGGTGGACACCACTATCCTCTCTGCCAAACATATTCACGGTATTCTTCTTCTTCAGTGCGAGCCCATCTTCGATCGTCAGGGATTACCTATTTTTATGCGCCAATTGTCCTCAGGGATTCGCATCCCAAGCCTTTCATGGACCGAACAACGGTTGACTTGAGATTGCCTGTATTCAGAATATTGATCATTGCATTCAGGGCAATTGTTTTTAACAGGCAGTTTCAAGCCTTCATTCCAACAATATTTGAAGAATGAGCACTCCCAATGAGACTGCTCTTGCTCCCTCATATATTCTCGTTCCTCTCGGTACATCTCCTCTTCGTACCTCTGTTGCTTTTCTATGAACCTTTGTTCCTCATAAAACCTCTGCTTCTGCAACCGCTCCTGCTCCCAACGCCATTTGTTCAACAAAATATGTGTCGTGACTCTGGGTCTGGAAGCCTCACCCCTCTCAGTTCGGCTATTCTGGAAACAAACTCGTTGCCGAAATTCTTCATTTGTGATTTGCCGATTGGGGTCAACGGCATCGTTCTCTCTCGCTCTATCAGAGGTTAACACCTTCATCTTGCTTTTGCCCCTGGGGTCATCTGCATTGACCATGTTAACAGAGAAAGACACGGTATTCTGTCCAAAAGGGCTACCATCAATTTTCATTTTTTCGTCGAATTTCAAATGCCCTTCTTGGATAGCCTTCTAGATCCGTACTCTGAACACTCGGCAATCGTTTATAGGGTGAGATTTGGTGTTATGGAAACCACAATACCTCTTGTCTTTAACCCCTTCAGGGTGCAGCATGGGATGGCCTTCTGGCAACTTGATGCGTCCTTCTTTTAATAACAACTAAAATAGCTTATATGATTTGGAAACATCAAAATCATAGGTACCTTTTTGCTGCCTCAACCATCGTTGATTGACTTGAGTCGGCTCTTTTGTCCAGACTAACTCAGCCGCAGCTATCTCATCTTCATCATCATATTCTGCTGCCTCTTCTGAGAAAGCCTGATACATTTTGCTAGCCACATCACCTTTCTGGAATTGGTTATTTCTCCTAAACCCCTGAGCCTGACTATTCATCATTGCCAATCGTTGTGATAACTGCCCAAGATCATCAAACTCCATGCCGAACAGCTTTTCCCTGATATTCGGCAACATACCAGCTATAGCTATCCCTGGCAACTGATCATCCGGTAAATTCAGGGAATAGTAGAGATTTTTAGTCTCCCTGAATCTGCGTAAATAGTCTTGGGGAGTCTCATTAGCTCTCATCCTCAGACTCATGAGATCGACCAACTTCTTCTCATTGGTGCCAGTAAAGAAATATGCGTGGAACTTCTGTTCTAGCTCTGCCCAGGTATTAATAGAATTTGCCGGCAGAGATGTGAACCACGAGAAAGCTGGTCCCGTTAATGATAGTGGGAAATAACGAATTCTCCAAGCCTCATCTGTAGATGCTTCTCCGAGTTGCATCAAGTAACGACTGATGTGTTCAACAGTACTGGTATCATCTTGGCCTGAGAACTTAGTAAGATCAGTAGGAGGTTTCACCCTTGGATGAAGTGCAACTCGGTTGTACCACTCCGGGTAAGGAGACTTGTAGGCGTAAGACTGATTCTTTGGCTTCAGGCCGCATTGATTCTACATCATGTTGGCCATCCTATGCATGATGAGGTCGACGCTTGAGTCTGGAGCAGCCTGTGCCTGACCCCCAAGAAATGCCCCTGCTGAATTTTTATAGCCTGGATTGGGGAAAGCATGAATCGCACTGTAATCCACGAACTCCTGATACCCATCTCCATACATGTTCTTCTGCAACCTATTTGTTGCTGGAGATACTCTGAAAGCAGATGAAGGGACGTTTCCTGTCGTGCCGAACGCAAGTTGGCCATGAGTCATGGGAGGTTGCTGTTCCTGATGAGGGACCATCCCATCTTTGCTCGAACCAACTCCGCTGTCTTTAGCAGTTTTCCTCTGATGATGGGGAACGGGGAATAACAGTGGCCCCTGCATCGGACCAGCGGTTTGCTTAAAACGTTTATCTATTGCCGGGCCGAAAATACCAACCATGACTGCACGAAAAGTATTTAAGAAAGCTGACTGATGATTGGTCATGGCCTCTGACACAGCCTTGTACATAAGTTCGGACATTTTTTGAATATCTTCCTCATCCGTGCTATCAGATTGATGGGGAAGGAGAGCCCACGGGAGTGACTGCTTCTGGAAGACCTTGTTGCTCTTGTTCTTAGAGAAGG
Source organism: Coix lacryma-jobi var. lacryma-jobi (assembly GCA_009763385.1). Lineage (NCBI taxonomy): Eukaryota > Viridiplantae > Streptophyta > Magnoliopsida > Poales > Poaceae > Coix > Coix lacryma-jobi. The sequence continues at coordinate 65,225,788 of CM019828.1, forward strand.
ACATCAAGCACTTGCGCTGAAACTCATCGCATGCTTGTTGTACTAGATCTCTTAATTCTGGTGGCAGTTCATCCATGGTCACGTCCAGAACTTGAGCGTTGTCGAACTCAACCATCTTGGAATGTGGAGTTCCACCGGGCGTGCCAAAAAGGGTGTTGGTGCCAAATATGGTACACTGCACCTCACACACAGCAAGCCGAAAAGCGTGACTTAACTCGGGTGCCCGGATAGTTTGAGATCCGGAGACGTGCCAGTTGGTTTGACCTGAAAAACCAACAAGGGATAAACTGTGAGAATAAAACTGGAACATGCTGGGTGAGACCAGACAGTTCCATATTTACGGCCTTGAAGCCAATCATAATGGCACACAGCTATAGAAGCTGTCTGTCAACAGGTTTAACGGTCATTATGCTAACTCTGAACATAAACATACATAAGCAGTTGGTTGCCGAACGCACATACATGAAAAAGACATGCTTGGATGAATAAAGATAAATTATGAGTTGACGTGTAACCAAGCTCGGCAAGTTAGCCGAGTTGGGGTCCATGAGGAAGGAACATACAAACGAACATGATCAGACCAATCTAAAACCTGCATCTGCCGCACGATACCTAGTTTTATCTAAGCCTAAACATGATTGACATGCATGAACCCACAACATGTAACAATCTAGATTAGAAATTAATTCGGCCATCATAATCATGCAATGAAGAACCACAAAAGGTATAAATAAACTTGTAAAGCAAGGCCGAACAAAGATCAATCTAGATTGGGCAAAAAAGTGTGTTATAGAATTAATTAAAACATATAACACATGATAAATTAATGAATCTATTAGATTTGCCAAATCTAACAGAGTCGATAACTATCTCGCTTTTGCTGAACATATGAATAAACGCCTGCCGCACGGTATCTACTCATAAGCAGAGCATAAGCAAAGACTTCTTGATCATTAACAAGGGTCCGCCGCACGACCATTGGAAATAAACAAGACTACTTGCATCATATCTAAATCCACTGCATGATACTAGACATGATAACAAGGTTGCCGGGACTTACGGAGTCGACGGATCGATGATTCCTCTCGAAGAACTCGACGACACGACTAAGGACTCAAAGATGGCACGGGGCAGGTTTGTATTGATATGGTTGTGAACAATTTTACAATGGCCGAGGGTTTATATTTATACCCTGGGCGAAATACGAGTCCTGGAAGATTACGATGTACACAATAAAACTTGGAAAATACGAGTCCTATTCCTATTTTCCTCTTGGTGTCCTCCATCATCACGTGTCTTCTCATGTAAGTCGGCTCTACTTGCCATATTCGCTTCCCGAATAGAATCACCGCCTTGCAAGATAGCCGACCGCACAGGCACTTGCCGAAACTCCGAGATTTAACGGACCCTGATCATCTGCCGAATGCATCATGACCATCTCTCGCATACTGGCCCATCTGTCGTTTCCTCGTGCGTGCGAAAATCTGGTGTTTACAATCATAAAATGCATGGCTATGCTTAGGTTGAGTGTTAACCTATGAGTTGGACCAAATATTGTGTGGCAAGGGAATTGCATATATGTAACTGTGGTGGTTCGTCAGATATGATTTTTGCGTATACATAGGAGTTCACACGTCTTGCTAGAGGCCGCTATCAACTATCGGGCGAGTAGGAGTACTCGAGCCGTGTCTATGTGTGCGTGAACCCATAGGGTCGCACACTTAAGGGCTGGAAGCCTGATTCGAGTTGGACACGAATCAGATTAGGATTAGGGTTTGCTAGTGGGCCTCCACGTCGGCAGGCTCATTAGGGACGCCTATAAATAGAGGGGTGGGGCGGCCAGGGTTCTAACCACGTCATTAGACAACCGTCGCCCACCCCATGCCCGCGCCTATTGCTCCTCGCAGACCTAGCAGTCTGGAGGCGTGACACTTCCTCCCTGTACGTGTGGGATACCTCGGAGGTGCTGCATCTGGAGCACAAGGACGAACCGCAAGTGGAGACGTGAAGGACGGACGTGAACATCTACACGGCATCGCTGCGACGCGCACGTCTACACCGAGACGTCTTCCGCTGCATCTGCGCGTCTAGTGGTAATCCCGTGATCTATAACTAGGAGTAGTTCCTGGTTTATGGGGTTGAAAATTTTGTTTTCTGGCTAGCGTAACATCCTCGTAACCCTTCAATGGTATCAAAGCCATTACTGGCTCGTTATAGATTCGGTTGTATGAATATAGAGATATGTGAAGGACCGAGAATGCAAAAGCAAGGCGACCAGAGGGGGGGTGAATGGGAGCCTAAAATTTTCTTTCGAAACTTCGGCCTTTGTCCCAAAAATCAAACCCCGAAAAGCATCGACCAAACCGTGATGCCCACGACCCTTGGAAGAGGGTGGATGATCCCTTGGATCACAGCAAGGCACCACAAAGCAAGAGCAAACCAAAACACCAAAGCCGCCGGCACAAGTTCTACCCCTCAAAACCATGTCCCGAACGTAGATTGAATGCTACGTCGAGAAATCCCCAAATACCGATGCTAACAAGTAGCAAAGATACCTAGAGAGGTTCCTAGGTCAACTCTAGGGCCAAACGAGAAGTCCGGAAACCAAGCGAAGAAGCCGGGAGAGCAAACGCACTAAAACTCAACACTCAGCCAACTCGCGGACTGTCCGGGGTTCAGACCGTGGACTGTCTGCCCAACGGCGGACTGTCCGGGCTCAGGTGGTGGACTGTCCGCCAGCCAAAAGAACAAAATAGCAACATTGCTGAATAGTCCCTGGACGCTTCCCGGACTGTCCGCGACTCAGTACTGCGGACTGTCCGCGGGTGTTCCGAGTCAGCCCCAACAGCGTGGAGTCAGGCCACTGGTCTGACCGACCCCGATGCGCGGACTGTCTGCCGGTCAGGTGGCGGACTGTCCGCGACCGACCAGAGAGGGCAATTTTGATCGCCTCTCTCCCAAATCTCTCCAAATCCGATCCAAATCAAAATCATTTGTTCTCAAACTTGGAGAAGATGATCACAAGGTAGTTAGGAGACTATCCCCAAGAAATCATCAAATCAATCAACGAGAATCGAAAAGGAAGGAATACGAACCAAAAAAGCGCCACGAAAATGGAATCGACCCGATCTACTTGATCGTGAGGAGTTAGATAAATTCCTTCGATGGAAATGATCTCCTCACTATAAAGAACAAGTTGATTCAAGTAGATTTCAAAAAGACGCAGTAGAGAGAAAGATCGAGTGACGGGAAAATCACGGAGAAAACGAAGAACGCGAAGAACAAAGTCAAAACGCGAATTGAGACATCGATCTGCAACCGTGTGGCTACCACACGCTACCATCAAACCGACGTTGTAGAGGGGATGCACCACCCGTGCATCCCGTCCACCGACACATGTCCCCAGGTCCTCGACCCGAGCAACACTGTGCCCCGCAAGTCTTCGGTCGTCGCTGTCCCAGGCTATCAGCCACCACAGCCGATCCTCAGGCCACCGCTCCCTCAGTCCAAGCCTCACGTCTGCCCTTCACCGCTCCCGGTCCATCGGCACGGCACATTTCTACTTGACCTTCACCTTGCCTTCAATCACTGTATCCGTGCTCAACACCTGCACAACACAAGCCAAAGAACATGCGCATTATCCCAGTTACCAATCACTCATCACTTAAGATCCGGCATACACCCATGTATCCGCAATCTCCCCCTTGATGAGTGCATTGTCAACTACCAACACAAATCATAACGAAATAGAAGAAGAAGAAAGAAGGAGAAGTAGAGAACTTGTCCAAATGACCCAAATGCATAACAAAGCCAGAAGAAGGTCAAGTGAAAGAGCAAAACAACTTGGTCCCCAAAGACATGGGCAATAGCTCGACGCAACCAAGCAAAGCAAAGCTAGCCCTCAAGAAGAGGTAGAATAGGCTCAACACCGCTAGCGAGAAAGCTCTATACCAACTAACAACCAACTAAAAAGGTGCCAGCTAAAACGCAAGAGAGCTCGATAACAAGTGAGGCAAAATCAACTGAATAGCACGATTAGCTGAACAGTCATCGAAAAGCAAGACTGCTAGTCCCTCAAGAAAGAGGCACAGAGGCTCAACACAACTAGCAGAAAAGCTCCGAACCAATTTGGAAAATCCAAAATCAGAAAAATCCGAGCCAACTCAAACTCCCCCTCCAATAGTGCACTTATGATTTGACAAATTTCTCCCCCTTAGTTGATAATGCACTATCAGGCAAACTTCTCCCTTCCAAATGCATATGAGTCAAAAATGCAAGTTAGTAGCTTCAGGAATATAGTCTAGAGAATGAAAAGATGCTCTTCATAGTATAACTCCAACGATTCAACAAGAAGGATACATGCCGGCAAAGGCTCAAACTGATCACCAAATACGAAATATGAACATATGAGCAAAGTGAGCAGTTCTAGCCATTCAGAAAAGGATGTTCACCATAAAAATAGCACTGAACATGTATAGATTGGAAGTCGAACAAGTGCTAAACATGTATACAAGGTGAACTACCCCTAGCAAGGTTCAAACATCATGCTGCAGAATGAAACGTACACTTGTGATTTCAGATTTTAATCGGAGTTGCAGCGGTGAAATTACACAAGTTCAAAATTCAGCATGTGTTTGCAAGAGGTTGAAGGCTTGTCATTGCCTAACTTTCCAACCGAGCTAAGCCTATGCAGAAGCAATTAGAAGCTTAAAGCGCCGGTTTTGGTCATACACTACACGGCTCAAGTTTAACTCAAAAGTGCAATGCGAAACAGTCTCGATACCGTGATGTGTTGACAAGCAATCCCATCTCGATCTTTCTAATTCACTTATCTTGGTTCAATTTTTAGACAGAATATGAACATACCAAGCAAGTGAATGACTCAGAACTAGAGACATAGCAACTTAGCATATATGAGAAGCACAAGTGAATTCAACACATTCTACACATGCTAGTCGCATATCTCAATGGTGAATATTTTCAAGTTTTACGTTCATTAAGCAAATTCACCATTCATAAAACAGCTTAGCTCACAACAAGTATCAGTGATCAGAAAGAGCATAAGCTACAAGCATCATCATATAGCATTGAAGTACACTAGACAGAGCATAATCACATTTTAGAGATTATATACATGAAGCTCAGAGAATAAAGATGCATGATAAAATGCAAAGACTAACTAACCAAAAATGCAAAAAAATGAAAAAGAATCAGTCTATGATACAGTAACCAAAATGTTTCCCCCATCTAAAAGGGGAAACACACACCAAGCTCACCTCTCAACCTAGCAAAAGTTGATTGGTCCAAAGGCTTGGTAAAAATATCTGCCAACTGATGATGAGAATCGACATGGTGAAGGTCGATATCACCCTTCTCATAGTGGTCTCGCAGAAAATGAAAGCGCACATCAATGTGTTTGGTCTTAGAATGCAGCACGGGGTTCTTAGCAACGCTAATAGCACTCTTGCTGTCACAAAGCAAAGGAACGCGAGAAAAGCTTAGACCAAAATCACGCAAAGTGGCTATCATCCAAAGCAATTGAGAACAGCAGCTAGCCGCAGCAACATACTCAGCCTCTATGGTGGACTGGGCGACACTAGACTGCTTGCGAGAAGACCAAGATACAAGAGAAGAACCAATAAACTGACAAGTCCCAGAAGTGGACTTGCGCTCAAGTCCGCAACCAGCAAAATCGGCATCAAAATAACCTCAAAGAGAGAGGGTGGAGGAAGCAGAATACCAAATCCCAAACTCTGGAGTGAAGCATAAGTACCTCATAATGCGCTTGACCGCCTGACGGTGAGAGGTGCGCGGCGATGATTGAAATCGTGCGCAAAGACACACCGCGAACTGAATGTCTGGGCGTGTCGCCATCAGGTACAGCAGCGACCCGATCATACTCCGGTACTCCCTCTGATCCATAGCTTCTCCATCCTTGTCCGCATCCAGGGCCGTCGTGGTCGACATGGGTGTTGAAAGAGGCTTGGCCTCACCCATATCGAACTTCTTCAGGAAGTCCTTGGTATACTTACCCTGGTGCACAAACGTCCCCTCTCGGGATTGCTTGATTTGCAACCCAAGGAAAAACGTCAACTCGCCCATCATGCTCATCTCAAACTCCCTGCTCATAGTGTCTGCAAACTTGGCAACCAAAGCGTGAGAAGAACCACCGAAAATGATATCATCCACATAAATCTGGACCAAGAGAGTGTCATTTCCTTGCTTGAGGAGAAAAAGCGTTTTATCCACACATCCCATTTTAAAACCCTTAGCAAGCAAAAAAGTTTTCAACTTATCATACGAGGCTCTAGGGGCTTGTTTCAAACCATATAAAGCTTTGTGAAGTTTAAAAGATGGTTTGGAAACTTGGGATTTTCAAAACCGGGGGGTTGTTTCACATACACCTCTTCTTCTATGTAGCCGTTTAAGAAGGCACTCTTGGCATCCATTTGAAAAAGTTTAAACCCTTTGGATGCAGCAAAAGCCAAGAGTATCCTAATCGCCTCCAAACAAGCTATAGGAGCAAAAGTCTCCTCATAGTCTATCCCCTCCTTCTGACTATACCCCTGGGCTACAAGTCTGGCCTTGTTTCTCACAACATGGCCATCCTCTCCTTGTTTGTTTTTGAAAACCCATTTTGTACCAATAGGGTGACACTCAGGAGGAGGTGGAACCAAAACACAAACCCGATTTCTTTCAAATTTTTCTAACTCCTCATGCATGGCATTGACCCAATCTGGATCAGATAAAGCATGTCCAACATCTCAGGGTTCAAAATCAGCAACAAAGGCAGAATGAGCAAAGTGAGATTTGTTGTGACCTTGACCGAGTGACACGTTCGCTGATGCTGCCGATCATCTGTTGAGGTGGGTGTTGGCGCTGAATGTGTCGTGGTGCCTCCCGAGTTGAAGAGATCTCCCCCTCAACAGCTGCTGGTGCCCCCTCGGGTACAAAAGGTACCACTCGAGGTGGCGGATCCCACGACGCCCAAGTAGTCGACGAAGAGGGGTTGGGGCCGTGAGTCGTCATAGTAGAAGTCGATGCTTGCAGCACAGCAGGTGGAGGTGGTGCTGGATCATCCATCCCTTCAGCACCCTCGTCCTCGTCATCAAAAAGAAGCTCACCAACCTCATGATCACCTACACGCTCAAAACGAGAAGAAGAACAAACCATGGTCTCGTCGAAGGTGACATCAGATGTCTCCATGACTCGGTTAGTATCAAGGTTAATTACACGATATGCACGAGTATGAGTGCCATAACCCAAAAATACGCCGTCAGAAGAACGAGACTCAAACTTGTCCAAATTGCCTTTCTTGAGTATAAAACAGTGGCAACCAAAAACTCTAAAATAACTCACTTTGGGCTGTTTTTCAAAACGCAACTCATAAGAAGTCTTTTTCAAGAAAGCTCGGAGAAAAATGCGATTGGAAATATAGCATGTAGTGTTCATAGCTTCGGCCCAATATCGCCTAGGAGTCCTATGCTCTTCGAGCATCGTCCTGGCCATTTCTACAAGGGTCCGATTCTTTGTCTCTACAACACCATTTTTGTGGCGGTGTGTAGGGAGAAGAAAACTGATGCTCCAAACCCAAAGAGTCACAAAACTTCTCAAAATCTGAGTTTTTGAACTCAGAACCATTATCACTCCGGATAGCTCGCATTGAGTTCATAGGGAACTCATTCTGAAGACGCATAATCAGATTGCGAGCGAAAGAGAAAGTCTCAGTTTTCTTAGCTAAAAAGAAAACCCACGAATATCTCAAAAAGTCGTCAACAACAAGAAGCACATACCACTTCCCCCCAACCGAGCTCACCCGAGCCGGACCAACAAGGTCCATATGCAACAGCTCTCTAGGGTGCTTGGTCATAACCTGATTCACCGGATGGTGGGGAGCGACAACCATTTTCCCATGTCTACAAGAGTGGCAAACAAGATCCTTCTCCATGGACAACTTGGGCAATCGTCGGATTAGGCCAAGTGAACTAAGCCTTGCAAGCAAGTCGAAACTCAAATGTCCTAGTCACCTATGCCACTTCCAAAGATCAGATGAGGAAGGTCCAGCCAAAAGACAACGAGAAATTCCAAAAGACTCCGAGAAATTCGCACGAAAGACTTTCCCAAAGGGCGAAATCAAACATACAAGATTGCCTTGAGGATCTAAAATACAACTGAGATTCGACTTAAAACGAATCTCATAGTCATCATTGAAAAGTTACGAAACAGAAAGAAGGTTAAAATGCAAGTTAGAAACAAGAGCAACATCACGCAATACAAAGTGCTCATTAACTCGCACCGACCCACGAGACAACACTTTACCTTTGCTATTGTCGCCGAAGGTGATAAACTCCTTTCTGGCGACTGGACTAAGACTGGAGAACCACTTGGCGTTTCCGGTCATGTGCCTCGAGCAACCGGAATCCACCACCCAAACGTTCTCCAATCGTTTTACCTACATCAATAAAAAGACATAGGGTGAGCATACGGTCCAACACTGGGGTGAGTGAAATGGGAATTATACTAGTGTTGGGTCGGCTGCTCAAAAGAACGGTTAGTAGAAAAACCATTCCTAGCACGCCTACGGGGAAAGCGATCACCACGCAGAGGAAAACGTGGTCCGCTAAGGGAGGAGCGTCCATCGAGATACTCAAAACGCGATGGAGAAAAACGCTCAACTACGAATCCACCTCCACGTTGTCCATAGCCCACAATTGCAGGCTCCGACCGGGCACGTCCTCCTCGCGGCCTAGGCCTAGGAACCTGAGGCATTGAACCTCTAGGCCTAGCAGCACGCCTCTAAACATTCAGCACATGTACATCATGGAAAGAATGGTACATGTCCGTGTTGTTCATCTCCTTTGCACGACGCTCATCTCTCTTGCGCCGAAAGCCGAACTCCCTCAAGTGTCCATCTCTCCCACAATGCTCACAATGGTACCTCACTGCTCTCATAGGGGGTTGTTGGTACTCACGGTAGTGGGTATGGATCACTTTACCTTTATGTGGTATGAGCTCCTCTTGGATAGGTGGCATTGTGTCTAGCTTGTTCTTGACGTGGTTTGGTTTTGGAGCCCATGATTGTTTCTTGGGTGGAGCTCTCGGGGGTTCAACAAACACCCCATCCTTGGTGTTAGGCTTGAGAGGCTCTTTGGGTGGAATCTTGGTAAGCTTGGGAGTATTGGTGGAGTTGGGTTTCTCACATGGGTTCAGACCACTCGACTCTCCAATCTTGCCGAAAGATGAAGCACACTCAACACCCTGAGCAAAGCCTACGCATGGACCTCCAGCAGCACGCTTGAATTGGGAGATCATCATCCCAAGCTGCGGCTCACCACAAGACACCCAATACAAGATGGTTCGAAGGTATGTGTTTTCTTCCTCGGTTTGCATCTTGTCATGCTTCACATTAGCAATCTCCATCTCCAAACCCTCACACAAAGCGCACCTAGTCACACAAGTGCTACCCGAGCTAGCCTTCTCAAGAGACATAATCTTGGCATTCATCTCTGCCAACTCGGATTGCAAGCCTGCACAAGACTTGCACGCACCAAGCACCGAAGATCTAGCTCTAAGCTCATCCACCTCTCCTACCAACACAGCATACTTACCTCTCAAAGTGAGAAGGCCAGTCATGTGTGTGGTGCACATCTCGCACTCACCTTCCTCAGAGACAACTACGGTGGACTTGGCAAACTCAAGCTCCTTCACCGTATCCTCCCACTTCTGCCTAAACTCCTTCCGCTCTCTAGCGGCACGCCTAAGCAGCTTGTCTTGACTAATAAGGGCGGCAGTAAGTTTTTCGACCTTAGAAGAAAGCTCATTGGGGGTCTAAGATACCTGGGAGGTGTCGTCGTCGTCATCATCGTTCCGAGGGGTCTCCTCCAGCTGACTGTCGACCTTCTTGCCGAGGGCCATGGTACAAAAGCCCTCGTTGTCGGCAAAGAAGCAGAGGCCGTTCAGCTTGTTCTGGATCTTCTTCTTCTTCCCGGACTCGTCGTCACTTGAGGAAGCAGAGTCGTCATCCGAGTCGTCGACGTCGCTGAGCGTGGCGAAGAGAGCACGCTGCTCGGCTTGGGCTCTCTCCATGTACATCTTCTTGATGTACTCCTTGTTGAAGCCGCCCTTCCGCTTATGCTTGGGAGGAACGTGCTTCTCCTTGTGCTAGCCGGAGTCGTACTTGTGGCCACGAACGCCCTTGCCCGCCACATGCTTGTTCTTCTTGGGGCAATTGGCGATGAAGTGGTCCAGGTCGCCACACTCAAAGCACCCAGCGCGTCCTCCTCCACAACGATAGTTCATGCGGTTGTTGTGAAACCGCGAGAACCGGTTGGCGAGCAAAGCCAAATCGTCGTCTCCCATGAACTCCAACTGCTCCTCTGTGACAGAAAGAAGAGAAGACAAAGCAAAACCTCCAGAGGGGTTAGCAGAAGAGCCAGAAAGCAAAACCATCGACAGGCTAGAAGGATTTTCTTAAGAAGCCCTCGCCATGACATCAATCTCACTGGACTTGAGCTTACTGAAGAGCTCGTCGCATGTGAGGGTCTCATAGTTAGACGATTCAATCATCGCCTGGACCTTTGAGTCCCACACCGACCGATCGAGAGTATGCAAAAGCTTCAAAGCTCTCTCATGATAGTCGAAAGGCAACAATTCCTTGTTAGCCCTCATTCTGTTGACAATCACCTGAAAACGAGCGAATAAACTCTCTCACTACAAGAATCCTGTTGATCCATGACGGTTTTCTGGTGACGGTTTCTAAAACCGTCATCGCATAGTGAATCTATGATGACCTTATGACGATTTGAGAATCAGGTATTTGCTCTGTGACGACCGGAACCGTCATCGTCTATGTACTTGTCTGTGTAGTTGTCTTTGACAGTCTAAACACTACACCACAACACTTTATCACTGTCAGACATCTGACGCTAAAACTTTTTTTTATCGTTGGATGATCTGACGCTAAAGATACCTAAGAGACTATCTGACGCTAAATCCACATTTAATGATTCATTGTCTGTCGCTATAGATATCTATATTTAGCGTTGAATTGTCCGTCGCTAAAACATGATTTATCATCAATCTGTCTGACGCTAAAAAAAATGGGACCCACCAGGTTGCTCGGGTGCCAACATTTAGCCCCCGTGTTGTAACCCTAGGCCTTTCTCTTCCCCCAAATCCCAGATCCACACTACACCATGACCTACTTTTGCCTACGGTTATGTGTTGGTAAATGTAGGTTTTTAGCATCAAAATATGGGTTGGCAATTCTATAAACTTTTAGCGTCGAGCAAACTGTTGGCAATATTATAGTAAGCCTACACGTTAACTATCGGCGTTTCTCCTTCCAACCATAAAAGTGTCGGCAAAAAATTTTAGACAAAGAAAGTGTCGTTGTAGCCTAAACGGGCCACTATCCAACTGTCGTCGAAGGGGTAGGCCCACAAATAGATGGAAGCCCGCGTGTGCGCGGGAGAATGAAAAAAAAATACCGCGCGGCAACCTTTGGCGGGCTAAAAATTGAGCCCACTATTCCACTGTACAACACACACCGTAACCATTATCTCTCCGATCCCCCAACCAGCCAAAATCTATCGCAAGAAAAAAAAGCACGCGAGCTCGAGTCCAGCGGCGGCGGCGCAACCCACCGCGACCTCGCCCCCCACCGCGGCCCCAACCCCCACGGCGACCCTCACGAGAACACCGGCTCCCGAGCCCCGACGCCAGCTCCTCTGACCTGCCTGACCCTGCAGCTCCAATTCGTCGGCGCCAGGCAGAACACCAAGGAGCGGCGGCACTAGGCGGCACCGAGGAGCTGCGCCACCGGCCGCCACCAGAGGAGCCCTGCTGCTGCGCCAGCCCGCCGCCAGTGCCCCAAGGTACCACCGCTGAAGTCCTCCGCCCGGAAGCCAGCTGTGCGCCTGTGCCCTAGCTCGCCATCGGTGACCAAGTCTGCCGCTGTTGCTGTAGTGGATCTCTGGCGCGGCGTCGTCCAACCACGCATCTAGGTGCGTCACCTCCCTATGCTCTTCCTCTCATCCCCACCCCTGTGCATTCTAGGGTTTTGGCACTCCTAGAATCTTGGTTTGCAACTTTGTGTATTCCGGCAGTCAATGGCAGTGGCCACTTAGCTGTGATTGAAATTATATTGCATTCAGCCGGAGATGCTCTTTAAATCTGAATGAAAACTGGAGGCTTATTGCTTATTTCTTTATACTGCAAATTATTCATTATACTGTGTAGGATTCTAAACCTATGGACTGTCAGGCAATACCTTGACCCAATTGCATTTGTGTATTTTGGCATACAAGCAAATGACTTAGATAAGAACTTAGGACAAGTCTACGGAGATAAATGAATTATGTTGTGATTAATTAGCTTTGTTAATATTATCTACAGGGAGCACGAGCAAGTTGGCCTTCTAGTCTTCATCTACTCTTCTACTGTCATTGCTTGATTGGTATGCTTTCCTTGTATTATGAACTTTGTCTCTACATTTTGGCTTAGAATTGCAGGATGTTTGTGATCTGTGATGTGATGATTTGGTTTCTTAAAACTGCGCTAAATTTTTCCTATAGTTCTTGTTGATGGCTTGTGGTGAGACGACTTTTTAGCATCAAAGTGTGGTCAAAATTGATTTAATCTGGACAATTGTTTGGCATGATTTTTATTTTTTTGTTGAACAACCCAATCTGAACTGAATGATTTAGCCTCTATTTATTTCACTATTTTGACACTGCATTTTGTAAAAGGTGCGTCATGGATAAAACATGGATGGATCAGCCTAGGTACATTATAAACCTATTACCATATACTAAAATCTAGATGCATAGGATGTTTTTTTTCTGATTTCTTGATAATCATAAGTAGGCAAACCCTTGCTTATAGAGAAGGAGTGGATATGTTTCTAGAGTTTGCCTTTAGTAATTCAGCAAAAGGAAATCAGATTTTGTGTCGTATATCATATGTAGGCTCTATAAATAATAAGTATTTAGTCGTATATCATCTGATTATTCAAGTACTAAGGGGGAAATAAGTCTTAGTCATTTCAAGAAAAAATTGTTGAAATAACTCTATCGTGAAATACTACATCTAATTCATATTTTCTCTAATGTGTTAAGGATTCTTATCATTTAAAGGATACTAACCTGCATGGTCTGATTGTGTGGTATCCTATGTCCAGGTCTGTCTTCAAAAGACAGAGGTGGGCACTAACCTTCAGATCCTCTATATCATCTTTAGAAGGTAATTAGTTGATGCTGCGATGATCTTTTTCCCTATTGCTCACAGACCTGAGAAAAAGTTCTTTCTTTTTGAATGACTTCCCACGGTTACTACTGGCCCCATGTTTTAGGATTAGAGTGTATTGACTAAAATGGAAATACCATGCTTCTTATTTAAAATAATTGAGGATTATGCTCAATGAATGTCGTTGGGTCATTCTTTAGTTTTTGATTGGGTTCGGAACAAAGTTCAGTTTGATGAGGATTATGCTCAATAATTAAGGAGGATGCTCAATGAATGCAAAGGCCAGTTTGATGAATTTATTCAACGTGTCCTTCTGTCTATAGTTTCTGATTTCAGTATAGTTGTTTTTCATTATTTGGACTATAATTGATTTTCTCCCATTGATATTATATTCCTACCAGTCAGGTTCAGAACAAAGTTACACTCTTTTGACCATTGATGGCTTGAGGTACATGCTGTGTTATAAAGAGGTGAGTATATATCAAATTTGTTGCATTATCCTTTCTTTGTTATTATAATAGTTGTGCATTAATTCCTAATAAGGTGATGAGATGGCTAAGTGGTTGATCAGCAATATAGCTATATAAGAAGTCCCTAGAAGTGGTGTTCAGAGTTTTCACCTGAGGTACGTACCCGTCAAATATACATGTCTAAAATCACGGCTGCTCGTAGAATCTTGTTCTATTACTAAATGGCAACCAATTACATACATTGTTCAAAGTTGTTGTCTAGTGTTTTCAGATCTTGTTTGGCATGGTTTATCTTTTTTCATGGCTTTATTGGAGCATGTTTATGTATGCATGTGTATGTGTGTATATATATATATGGCTGTTATATATTTACGTTTAGTCGACAAACTTTTTCAGGTCTGATTGTCATCTATTGAGATGACTTTGACTTAATAAATAGTATATAAGGATGTGCTTTCCCTCACTTAGGAATTCATTTCAGTAATACTGCATTTAACAAATAGGTACTATCCTATTTTGAGTAGTGACTGGTACAGATTTTTCAACAAAACAAATAGCCCTTAGCCCTTAGCCCTTAACCAAACAAATAGGTACAAATTTAACAAATAGTATGTGCTAACCTCTTATTTCTCCAACATGTGTTTGCAGGAGGCAAGAATATCAGAAAATAAAGCAATTGGAATTGAACTCGAGCCTGTTTAGGGTGCATGTATTTTGTAAGATGCAGTGACTTTAGTAAATATCTAAGCGTGATGCTTCTGAGATGTGATGTAATATTTTGGAGATTTAAATCTGTGGATGTATTTGAATCTATGAATGTATTTGAAAATAAAATGGGCCGTCTAGCCCATCTTGTCAGCCCAACCCATCTAACATTTCAGAAAAAAGCAAAAATAATGCTGACGTGGCATGGTGAGCCACATCAGCAAGCTGACCTATCAATTATAGCCACATCAGATTCCATCTCGCCATGCTTAAATGGAAGTGGTGACGTGGCATTAAGTCCATGACGTTTCGTTTTGTCACTGATGTAGCCCGTAAATCAAACGAACACCTATTCTGTGATGATCGTAGTCGTCATGGATTCAGCGAGTCTATGACGGGTTTTTCTCGCACTGAAGGTTTATGACGCTGATTCGGTGACGGTTTCTAAGACCCTCATAGATAGTTACCGATGACGGTTTTTCTAGTGTTTATGACCAACTGAAACCGTCATGTATCAACACAATCCTTGTAGTGTTGCTCTCGCCAGGCATGTGTCAAAAGTTCTCATACTCCCGCTTGTGCGACTCATAGAGACGGGATTTGACTTGAGAAGTTCCCTCATGAAAACGCATGAGGGTCGCCCAAATCTCACGAGCCGTGGGGAGATGAGAAACGCGATCAAACTCAGAAACTCTCAAACAGGAGAAAAGAGCATTACGGGCTCGGCTATTGGCATCGTGCTCATCGATCTGAAGCTGAGACACGCGAGCAGCCAAGACCACGTAATCATCCTTGTTGCAAATCTCCCAGACAGAAGCACCCATGCTCTGAAGATAGGCCGACATGCGTATCTTCCAATACGCATAGTTCATCCCATCGAAAAATGGCGGTTTGCCCACGCCGCGATCCATGTCGCCTTCGGTGGATCTGGAACTGGCTAAGGTGGAAGATCCTTAACCCGCTCCGATACCAATTGAAGGACCGAGAATGCAAAAGCAAAGCGACCAGAGGGGGGTGCTGAATGGGAGCCTAAAATTTTCTTTCGAAACTTCGGCCTTTGTCCCAAAAATCAAACCCCGAAAAGCTTCGACCAAACCGTGATGCCCACGGCCCTTGGAAGAGGGTGGATGATCCCTTGGATCACAGCGAGGCACCACAAAGCAAGAGCAAACCAAAACACCAAAGCCACCGGCACAAGTTTGACCCCTGAAAACCAAGTCCTGAACGTAGATTGAATGCTACGTCGAGAAATCCCCAAATACCGATGCTAACAAGTAGCAAAGATACCTAGAGAGGTTACTAGGTCAACTCTAGGGCCAAACGAGAAGTCTGGAAAGCAAGCGAAGAAGACAGGAGAGCAAACGCACTAAAACTCAACACTCAGCCAACTCGCGGACTGTCCGGGGTTCAGACCGCGGACTGTCTGCCCAACGACGGACTGTCCGGGCTCAGGTGGCGGACTGTCCTCCGGCCAAAAGAACAAAACAGCAACGTTGCTGAACAGTCCCTGGACGCTTCCCGTACTGTCCGTGACTCAGTACTATGGACTGCCCCCAGGTGTTCCAAGTCAGCTCCAACAGCGCAGAGTCAGGCCACTGGTCTGACCGACCCCGACGTGCGGACTGTTCGCCGGTCAGGTGGCGGACTGTCTGCGACCGACCAGAGAGGGCGATTTTGATCGTCTCTCTCCCAAATCTCTCCAAATCTTATCCAAATCAAAATCCTTTGTTCCCAAACTTGGAGAAGATGATCACGAGGTAGTTAGGAGACTATCCCCAAGAAATCATCCGCTCAAATCAACTCAATCAATGGGAATCGAAAAGGAAGGAATACGAACCGAAAAAGCGCCACGAAAATTGAATCGACCAGATCTACTTGTTCGTGAGGAGTTAGATAAATTCCTTCGGTGGAAATGATCTCCTCACTATAAAGAACAAGTTGATTCAAGTGGATTTCAAAAAGACGCAGTAGAGAGAGAGAGATCGAGTGACGGGAAAATCGCAGAGAAAACGAAGAACGCGAAGAACAAAGTCAAAACGCGAATTGAGACATCGATCTGCAACCGTGTGGCTACCACACGCTACAACAGTGAGATTACGGTCTCACTTCCTCAAAATCATAAGTACACAGAGGTATGGTTCTCTGTGGATCTCAGTTGCTACAGCAGGGGATTGGGAGAGCAGGAAAACCTAGAAGGCAAAGAGCAAATGACTGAGATAGGATGGGAGGTGGGTGTCTCCCTCTACTTATCCTAATTCTAATTCCCACTCTACCCCTAACTAATTACAGAGCGAACCAGCTAAACCCTAAGGTTATTTTGGACCAACTCGTGGTAGGTGGTGATCCGATGACCACGCCCGCACAACTGGTAGCGTTGCCTCGACGCAACATCACCGATTGCCGCCACGTGCCGCCACCGCTCTGCTCGTCCTTTTCACGGACCTCGCCCCCGGTTTTGAGGTCCAAACCGGGAAACCAGCCGTCCATCGCCTGAGTTTTGTGGCCCAAACTCAGAAACCCGCCAGCGCCTAGGTTTTGAGGCCCAAACCTAGAAACCATCCTCAGCCCAAGTTTTGTGGCACAAACTCGGAAACCATCCACGCCTAGGTTTTGAGGACCAAACCTGGAAACCGTCCACTCGATGGTTTTTCTATGGCTCAACCATCAAACCGACGCTGTAGAGGGGATGCACCACCCGTGCATCCCGTCCACTGACACATGTCCCCAGGTCCTCGACCCGAGCAACACTGTGCCCCGCAAGTCTTCGCTCGTCGCTGTCCTAGGCTGTCATTCACCACAGCTGATCCTCAGGCCACCGATCCCTCAGTCCAAGCCTCACGTTCGCCCTTCACCGCTCTCGGTCCATCGGCACGACACATTTCTACTTGACCTTCACCTTGCCTTCGATCACTGTATCTGTGCTCGACACCTGCACAACACAAGCCAAAGAACATGCGCATTATCCCAGTTGACAATCACTCATCACTCAAGATCCGGCATACACCCATGTATCCGCAATATGTGCGGTTGTAGATCAGTCTCTGATCTTGATTCATGATCTTGCCGTGTTGGTCATGTAACGATCTACTCCCACCGGTCGGAATTCTGCCATCCGAGTTAAGTGATACGTGTAAATCCAATCATGGAAGTATGGAGATCAATCAGATTGATCAAATCGAATCTAGGTCAAGAGCCGGGTGCATGAGATGTATCGCGCATATGCAAAAGAGCGTTGTTCGGTAAAACGGCCGTAACTTTGGCATATGACCTCAGATTGAGATGATCCTTAAATGAAAATTGATCTACAGAAAATTATGGATTTGTGAAACAAGGCTGGGAAAATTATGTTTTCTGCGATTCAAGATTAGACATCGAGAACATTTAACTCTATTTTACAGGGATTGATGACTAGTATAGCCCTTATGTGTATGTGATGCATGAATGTAATTGTTTCATGACTTGCATGGCGTGATTATGACAATATGGCTGGAGCCACATATATATTGTCCATTTGATGTAATGGCCTACGTGCCAAAATTGTGATGATTCTACACGTGACTATGTAATTACTTTATTAATTACGCTAGTTGTAGCTAGTGTCGGTGGATTCATCACTGGAGGATGGTGTACATGTACCATGTAGATGGAGATCATCATGGTGAACAGATTGACGGAGATGGAGATCTCCAAAGGAACACTGGGCTATACCAAGTCATATATGTGTTGATGCTATTCTCTTATTATGTTCTACTTTCACGCATGATTCATGTTTATTGTCTACATGCGGTAGTGAAAGTGTTGAATGATCCCTCAGTAATGTCCAAGTCATATGCTTCCCCAAACCTTGCACTGTCATATGTCTTGTACAATCGGTGTCACGCCTATGAAATTAGGGTGTCACTGATTTTCCTTGACTAGGCAGGTTCGTATCGGATACTTACTGCAGAAGGATTGGTAGCTTGAACAAGGCCATCCTAACGGTTAGGGACCTTGAAGCATAAGGAGTTGAGCACGCATAGAGATGTTGGCCAACAACAAGAGTCATATGTGATATGATTAGCAAAGAGTTGCTTACCGATCTACCATGTCCACTAGCAGTGATGCTAAATCTCACTAGTAGACTTGTTAGTTTGGGTCTTGAATCACTAAAATTCAATAGAGGGATATTGATCTTAGTGGGAGTAAATTTTATTAAAGTTTTAATATCATTTACTTTGTCTTGGATACATTGTCTTAGTATTTTGCATTTACTTTTGTTGTAGATAAATGGCACCCGCACCTCAACCATTTACTTTACGTTCGATACTTGAGAAAGATAAGTTGACTGCAACAAACTATGCGGATTGGATCCGCAACCTGAGAATGGTTCTCAGGACTGAGAAAAAGGAAGATATTCTAGACACCCCACTACGAGAGGAACCTGCTGATAATGCGCCTGCTGCTAAGAAAACCGCTTACAAGAAAGCATGTGATGCTGATCTTGAAGTGGGATGTCTGATGCTTGCTAGCATGGAACCAGATCTGCAGATGCAGTTTGATAATAACCATACAGCCTATGATATGATCGTAGCGCTGGATGAGATGTTCCAAACTCAGGCTAGGACTGAAAGGTTCAATGTCTCTAAGTCTCTTGCTGAGACTAAACTAGCAGAGGGCGCAGTAGTTGGGCCACATGTGATCAAGATGGTTGGTTACACACAGAGGTTGGAGAAGCTAGGCTTCCCAATTGGTCCAAAGCTGGCTACTGACTTCATTCTCTCTTCTCTCCCACCTAGCTATGGGAACTTCATCTCTAACTACCATATGCTTGGTGCTGAGAGGGGCTTGAATGAGCTATGTGGCATGCTTAAGACAGCAGAGGCAGACATCAAGAAAGGTGCTGGCAGTAGCCATGTGATGACGATCCAAAACAAGCCTAACTTTAAAAGGAAGGGCAACTTTTGGAAGAATAGGTAGGGCAAGGGCAAGGCCAAAGATGTGATCTCTAAGCCAAACCCTCCTGCGCCTGACGCTGCTGGACCAACTGCTGATTCTGAGTGCTTCCACTGTAAGGGGAAAGGTCACTGGAAGAGAAACTGCAAGGTGTACTTAGCATCCTTGAAGAAGGATGGCGGTGGTAAAGGTACTCCCGCTGCTCATACACTTGTTGTTTATAGTACAGATATTTTCCTCGCTAACTCTTATATTAATTCTTGGGTATTTGATACCGGCTCGGTTGCTCATATTTGCAATACGATGCAGGGAATGATAAGAGGTAGAAGCATTGGAAAAGGCGAGGTTGATTTCCGCGTGGGCAATAATGCAAGAGCTGCTACGTTGAACATCGGGACGATGCAACTACACCTCCCATCAGGATTTATTCTGGAGTTAAATAATTGTTATTTATTTCGTTCCAAGTTTAAGTCGAAACATTGTGTCACCTTCATGTTTGATGAAGGATGGTTATTCATTTGAGAGTAAAAACAATGGTTGTGTGATCTCTAAGAATAATATGTTTGTGGCTTTTGCATCCATTGTGAATGGGTTGTTCATTTAAATCTTGATGATGCACCTATGTCTATCTGTAATGTAACTCCTAAAAGGCCTCGACTTAATGAGTTAAGTCCTACCTATTTGTGGCATTGTCGTTTGGGTCATATAAGTGAGAATCGCATGAAGGGGCTCCATGCTGATGGGTTTCTAACTTCGTTTGATTTTGAATCATACGAGACATGCGAGGCTTGTTTGCTAGGCAAGATGACCAAGTCGCCTTTCACAGGTTTTCCTGAGAGGGCGTCTGACTTGTTGGAACTTGTACATACTGATGTATGCAGACCAATGAGTATGACAACTAGAGGCAGTTTTCAATACTTCATAACCTTCACTAATGATTTTAGCAGATATGGCTATGTCTATCTGATGAAGCATAAGTCTAAAACATTTGAAAAGTTCAAAGAATTTCAGAATGAGGTAGAGAATCAACGTGGCAAGAAAATTAAGGCCATGCGATCTGATCGTGGAGGTGAATATTTGAGTCACGAGTTGTGGAATTGTTCCGCAACTTACGCCACCTGGAACGCCTCAGTGAAACGGCGTGTCCGAGCGACGTAACCGGACTTTGTTAGACATGGTTCGGTCTATGATGAGCCAGTCAGACATGCCTTTATTATTTTGGGGATACGCTCTAGAAATAGCCGCTTTCACATTAAACAGGGTAGTCTAAATCCGTAGTTAAGTGTGACGGAACGACCCTAATCCCATGGCCCACGTGTCCCTGTCAACCTCTGACAGCCGAACCCATGTTCCATGTGATTAAGACCTGTTCGCCACCGGGCTACATCAGTGCCCAATGTCCGCAGGATCATCTCACAATTCGGTTACAGCATTGCATACTTTTACAAGTAACATCGGAATAATGAGCGGAAGACTTAAATAACATTAGTTTTACAAAACAGGGTTCCAAATAGAAATTAAGGTGCAGTTATTACAAACCAAGTTCTGATAATAGAAATAGACATAGGCAACGTAGTGGAGAACAGCAAAGATACTTATAATCACCCAGCCCGAGGGTGTACAACTATTCTTCGGCCTCATCGGCCTCTTCCTGGACGATGGTCACGCAGTAGGGTGCAAGACACATCGGGGACTCTGTCATACCTGCAGCATGGGTAACAAACCCTGAGTACTGGGGTACTCAACAAGACTTACCCGACTAAAGAAAAGGAGAAGACTCACGAATGAGAGGCTTAGGGTAGTCAAGGTAAGGCTTAAGCAAGATCAAGTATTTTGCAGAAAAGTATTTTTGTAAACCTTATTTTATTTTTGAAAGATTCCGTATTCCTCAATTCTTCATCGTTCATGATTCATTTTATATTTCAAAACATTCCTAGTTGACAACCACTCTCCGTTGACAGTCAGTGGACCAAGTCTCCATAACCGAGGAGCAACGTTAATCCGGATAAATAATACTCAGCTGAGGATCCCTATCCACACTGCATATGTAGCACCCAAGCTTGCATATCCCAACTCGTCTACCACGATTCCTCCAAGATTGGACCCGGTCCTACGCCACCCGGAAGTACAGTACACCACTCCTATCCAGGTACGACGACCACGTGGGTACATGCTACTTCCGCCATCTCTCCACTCCCAGTGCGCGGTTGTCGGTCCCAATCAAGGATTTCTCGGAGCCAGAGCTTTCCGAAGTATGTGAATAGTTACAAGTCTTGACCAGCAGGCCCCCATACGGATGGTCCCTAATTTTCCAGCCAGAACTATACCTTGGTTATATCTCACCCAAGCGTAATAGTCCCGTCAGTTTTTCAACCCTGTCCCGGTCGGTGTCAACTGTTGAGTCCCGGAGTACAACATGACGACACCGTACGCTCGGACAACCTCTCCTCGCTATTGACTAGGTACGGATCAGATACCTAACCAACAGCCGGGGAGTAAGACCAAATTCCCATAAACATTCCTTAAGAGGTCACACTTTTGAAATTGGCATTTTATTGCAAAGTCTAATTCAATAAGCATTGCTAAGCATTTTTCAAATACTTTTGAAAAGCAGGTATCAGGTGTATCAGTGGTCAAGGTGGATAGTGCATCAATTAGGATAGCACACAACTCCTATAAACCTAATGCAATAATTTAACTCAAAAGCATTTAAGGAAATCATTTTATAAATTCAAGGAAAGGGTTAAATGCACCGGGGCTTGCCTTGAAGAGCAAAGAGGGCAGGCTCGAAGGCGGCAGGGCAGTTGTCGGAGCTCGGGGTAGCCTCAGGGACAGGTTCGTCGGCGGCTGCCTCGATCTTGACTCCTTCTTCGGTGACTATACGAATGCAATGATGCATGCACATGAGTATGCTAGCATGAACAATGCAAAACAGGGCATACAACATGAACCCTAAATCACTTTTTCTATTTTCCTTAATTATTTAAAAAAAAGGTCATTTTATTAAGTTGCTCCAAAAATTACCAAATTAATCACATAAGTTCATTATGGTGTAGATAGATGGCAAAACAAATTTCATAATTTTTGGAGGTCATTAAGGTGCTCAAATAATATCAGACATTAATTAACAAAAGACACTATTTAACAATTAAAGATAAATGCTCAAAAATCAACTTGTTCCAAAAGACTTCAAAATTTCACCAGAGACTAAACATGGCATACGAAGCTCACAAAAATTTATCTCATGATTTTTGGAGTTATAAATAATTTTCTAAAAATCCAAAACCATCCATTTATTAATTAAAAGAGGGATTTTACATTTTTAAATTCTTGCAGAAAAGTCAGGTTTCATATTTTTATAAAATACTACACAGTGCAAGGAGCATACCATAATTTTATCAGGATTTAAGGAACAACAGATTAATTCACACAAAAAAGAGAAAACAGAACACTATTCACACTCTTTCAAAAAGGAAAAAGAAAAGAGCGCTGTGCTCCTTCCTCGTGAGGCTCGGGCGAAACGGGCTCGGGCGAGACGGAAGCGACTGCTTCGTCCGAGGCCTGGCCCGGAGGCTCGGGCGAGACGGAAGGCATGCGTTCGCCGAGGCCTGGCTCGGGCGAAGCGGAGAGCATGCGCTCGCCGAGGCTTGGCTCGGGCGAAGCGGACTCGGGCGAGACGGAAGGCTCGGGCGAGACGGAAAGCAAGCGTCCGTCCGAGGCCTGACTGGGAGGCTCGGGCGAAACGGAGTGGAAGCAGAGACCGGAGGCTTCGGGTGCTTACCACGGGTCGGAGGCAGGCCTCGGCTGCTTCGAGGGAGCGCGGTTCGCAGGCGTGCTCGAGGGTGTGGCTCGAGGGTGAGGCTCGACACGTTCTCGAGGGTGAGGCTCGAGGGTGAGGCTCGACACGTGCTCGAGGGTGAGGCTCGAGGAAGGAGATGACCGCGGCGGCACTCTGGCGATCCGGCGATCCTACGCAACACACGAGACCGCAAGGGCCTGGTTAGAGTCGCGCGGAGCCAAGGAAGCTCACACAGGGGTCAGGGGAAGATGATCGTGGCCGGAGAGGTAGTATTTGACGAACCCGAGTTCACCGGTGTTCCGTCGGAGTTTGGGAAGATGGGGTTACGCCGGGCGATTGGAGGCGGGGGAGGTGAAATTGAGGGGTGGGAAAGCTTCACGAGCTCAAGGCGGAGCTTTCGGGCTAGGTGGTTGAGCGGCGGGAGCTTCGGAGTGGTCTGGCCACGGCGGCGGGGTCGAGTGAGAAGCTCGGACTCCGGCGGTCCCTTTTATAGGCACGGTCGGGGACGGTAGAGAGCACGGGATGGTGTGGATGAGCTCGGCCGAAGCGTGCGCACTCGATTGCAAGCCGGCGGGAAGGACGGCGTGCACCCAGGGCCTGGGCGGAGGCTCGCCGGTGACGGCCACGCGGCGGCGACGCCCTGGGCACTGTAGGGGACGGGGCGGAGGTCAGCGCTTGCGCGTGCGGGTGCGGCATGATGGCGCGGGCGCAGGCGACAAGTCGGGGGCGGCGTGCGGCTGCCAGACGCGCGTGGCGCAGGCGGCGCTGGCGCGCGGCCATGGCCGGGGCCCCTCCTGCTCTGTGCCGGCTAGAGGTAGGGGATGAACAGGGCTAGGTCTAGGGTTTGACTTTCTGTATTTCGCAAATTACTTCCAAAACTTGAACTGAGCAGCAAAAACTCAAAACACCAAAGTTGTTCAGAAAAAAGAGATCTACAACTTTGTCAAAAAGAATATTTTCAAATTCCAAACAGTTTTTGAATGAAATATGAAATCAGAAAAGGGGACACTTTTAGGATTTGAATAATTTCAAAATTACTTTTGATTTTACATTGAAAGTTGGAAATCTGCAAATATGAAAGTTGTTCCTTTTATCAAAACCTACAACTTCGCTAATATACCCTTTTTCTGAAACTCAATAGTTTTTAAATAAATTTTGAAAACTGAAAAGGGGACAAAAACTGGAATTTGAATGAATTTGGATTTACTTCAAACTTTGTACAGAAACTTGAAAATTTGTAAATACCAAAGTTGTTTCTCTTGGCCAGATCTACAACTTTGCTTTTTGGACCAACCCCAAATTTTGAATAATTTTTGAATTACAAAAAGAGGGATAAAAATCCAGGGTTTGGAAATCAGGGTTTTGCAAAGGGATTTGAAATCTGATTTTGATTTTTGAACTTTGGCCAACACAACAAAACTTCAAGACATCCAACTGAACAAGAATTACACAAAGCTAGGCACAGAGGTGAAATTACCATTTTTGCCCTTATAGGAAGATTTGGGCTTTTAGGGTTTTTGAAAAGAGATTGCTACACAAGTACTAAGCAAACATAAATGCAAGGCAAGGATGATTAATGACTAATGATGATGACATGTCAGGTTAATTACAGTTAAACACCAGAGGTGTTACAGCCTTCCCCCCTAAAAGAAATCTCGCCCCGAGATTCCACGTCTTAAGAAGGAAAAGGCAAAACCTTACATCTACAGAGATTCGAGAAAGTCGGGATAGTTCTTTGCTAAGAAGTCTTCGGATTCCCAGGTGGCTTCTTCTTCAGAGTGCTGGTTCCACTGGATCTTGTACCATCTTGTGGTGGTTCTTCGGGTAACACGATCCTTGTGATCCAACACGCGAACTGGATACTCAGTGTATGACAGATCTGGTTCTAGCTCAACGCCTTCAACTTCAACCACATGTTCAGGTACTCAGAGACACTTCTTGAGTTGGGAGACATGAAACACATTATGAACTGCTGAAAGATGATCGGGCAAACTTAGCTTGTAAGCGACCTTGCCACAACGATCCAGAATTTTAAACGGACCAATGTAGCGGGGTGCTAGCTTTCCTTTGACTCCAAAACGAGTGACTCCTTTGGTGGGTGAGACCTTCAGGTACACATAATCCCCGATCTCGAACTGCAGAGGTCGACGTCTCCTGTCGGCATAACTTTTCTGTCGAGACTGTGCAATCTTCATGTTCTCTTGTATACGCTTGACTTTCTCTTCCATATCTTTTACTAGGTCAACTCCAAAGAATTCCCTTTCTCCGGGTTCAGACCAATTGAGAGGTGTACGACAACGGCGGCCGTACAGTGCTTCAAAGGGTGCCATTTTGATGCTCTCTTGGTAACTGTTATTATATGAGAACTCTGCCAAGGGCAAACAGTCATCCCAAGTATCTGCGAAGGTGAGCACACATGCTCTCAACATATCCTCTAACACTTGGTTGACTCGCTCGGTTTGTCCATCTGTTTGCGGATGATATGCCGTACTATGCAAGAGCTTGGTTCCCAGTGAGGTATGGAACGCTTTCCAAAACTTTGCGACAAACTGGGTACCACGAACAGAGATAATGCTCTTGGGTATGCCATGGAGTTTCACTATGTGGTTCTTGTACAAAGTGGCATAAGTGGGGACGGTATAACTGGTCTTCACTAGCAGGAAGTGAGCTTGCTTAGTGAGGCGATCCACGATCACCCATATGGAATCAAAACCTCTTGATGTCTTGGGTAGACCGTTGATAAAGTCCATACTGATATCGTCCCATTTCCAAGCAGGTATAGGTAAAGGTTGCAATTCTCCTCCGGGCTTCATGTGCACGGCTTTGACTTTCTGGCAGGTATCGCACTGAGCGACATACCGGGCGATCTCAATCTTCATCTTTGTTCACCAGAATTGCTGCTTCAAATCCTGGTACATTTTGTTGCTGCCGGGGTGGATGGAGAATCTAGTCAAGTGTGCTTCATCAAGGATTAACTTTCTTAACTCAGGCACTTTAGGAACTACTAACCGATTCTTAAACCATACTACTCCTGCATCATCAATATTGAAACAATCAGCCTTTCCGGATTGGACCTTTTTGATGATGTGCTTGATTCCAGGGTTATCTTTCTGTGCAGCGATGATCTGCTCTCTGATAGGGGTTTCTATTCTGATATTATTCAGAGTTCCTTGTGGAATCATTTCAATTTTTAACTTTTCCAGCTCATAACACAAAGAAGAATCATAGGGTTTCATCATCAGACAGTTGCAATAAGACTTGCGACTGAGCGCATCGGCAACCACATTCGCCTTACCCGGATGGTAATGCACTTCAAGATCATAGTCCTTAATTAACTCAAGCCATCTTCTCTGCCTCATATTCAGTTCCTCTTGAGTGAAGATATACTTCAGGCTTTTGTGATCAGTGTACACATTGCAGGTACTGCCCAACAAATAATGACGCCAGATCTTCAAGGCATGCACTACTGCTGCTAACTCGAGATCATGAGTTGGGTAATTCTCTTCATGTCGCTTAAGCTGTCGGGAGGCATAAGCGATCACTCGACCTTCTTGCATCAAAACACAGCCCAAACCAGTACCAGATGCATCACAGTAGACATCAAAGGGCTTCTCGATGTTCGGCTGGGCTAGCACTGGTGATGTGGTTAACAATTTCTTCAGAGTTTGGAAGGCTTGCTCACAGGCTGGTGACCAGACAAACTTCACAGAATTCTTTACTAACTCAGTGATAGGCTTGGCGATTCTTGAGAAATCTGGGATGAATCGACGATAATATCCAGCCATTCCCATAAAGCTGCGGACTTGATGAACAGTGGTAGGTGGCTTCCAATCCAGAATGTCTGCCACTTTACCAGGGTCAACTGACACACCTTCAGCGGATAGGACATGACCAAGAAACTGTATCTGATCTAACCAGAACTCACATTTACTGAACTTGGCATACAGCTGATGTTCTCTGAGACGGGATAGATCTATACGAAGATGTTCAGCATGATCTTCAGGGGTTTTTGAGTAGACAAGGATGTCGTCAATGAACACGACCACGAATTTATCAAGCTCTGGCATGAATACAGAGTTCATGAGGTACATGAAATGAGCAGGGGCATTGGTCAAACCGAAGGACATGACCAAGTACTCATATAGGCCGTATCTGGTGGTGAAAGCTGTTTTAGGAATATCTTCAGGACGAATCTTTATTTGGTGGTAGCCAGATCTGAGATCGATCTTGGAGAATACTTTGGCTCCAGCTAACTGGTCAAAGAGAAGATCAATACGAGGCAAGGGATATTTATTTTTGATGGTGACCTCATTGAGTGGGCGATAGTCAATGCACATTCTGAGAGTCTTGTCTTTCTTCTTTACAAAGACTGCAGGACAGCCCCAAGGAGACCAGCTTGGGCGAATGAAACCCTTGTCCAACAAATCTTGTAATTGGATTTTTAGTTCTGCCAACTCTCTGGGAGGCATTCGATAAGCTCTGCGGGATATAGGAGCAGTCCCGGGCTTTAGCTCTATGGCAAACTCAATGTCACGGTCAGGAGGCAGACCAGGCAAATCCTCAGGAAAAACATCAGGGAATTCACAAACCACGGGGATGTCCCGGGTTTCCAGAACATAGGCGGTATTTATTTGAGTGGCTGCTGGTTTTTGAGGCATTGGAAGTTGGAGAAGGAGTTTGGCGGTACTATTAGGAATATCCACTCTCACAACTCTATTCAGGATGTCGATCATGGCTTTATACTGACACATCCAATTCATGCCTAGGATGACATCTATCTCCTGATCACGAAGCACTATCATGGTGGTGGGAAATACATGTTCCCCCAACCTTACTGGTATACTGCGAACCACTTCCTTAGTACTTATACGCCCTCCAGGCGAAAATATGCAGAAACTTTCTTTTAAATCCTCAATTGATATTTCATGCTTGATGACAAAAGTACGACTGATGAAGGAATGCGATGCACCAGAATCAAACAACACAACTGCAGGGTGATTGGCAACAGGAAACCTACCGATCATGACGGGCTCCCCTTCTGGTATATCGCTGACAGCGGTGTAGTAGACTTGGCCGTGCTTCTTGACAATCTTGCCCTTCTGAGCATGCTGCTGCTGTGCACGGTGCTGCTGCTGCTGCTGAGATCCTCCAGGATTCTTCTGAGCATTCTGAGCATACCTCTTGGGCTTTGGGCACTCACGAGACCAGTGACCAAGCTGGCCGCAGTTGTAGCAGGGATGGTTGTAGGCTGTTTGTGGAGTGGTGATACGAACACCTGGGGCGTTCGGCTGTGTGGCACTCTGCTGGTTGGCATTATGGGTGGTAGCCACGGTACGGACGACCACTTGCTGGTTGGGGTAAGGTAGACGATTGTGGTGGTGGCTGGGGTGATAGATGATCCTCTGGCGTTTGTGACCGCCAGAGAAGTTGCCTGACCCTGCTTTCTTCTTCTTCTTCTCTTCCTGGTACTGGCGATTGCTTTCTTCAAAAGCAACAGCCCGGTCAACAACATCGTGATAAGACCCAGTCAGGTTATTGGACAAGCTCCTGCGGATCTTTGGGTGCAGTCCTCTGAGGAAACAATCCCTCTTCTTCTCATCCGTGTTGACATACTCTGAGGCATACTGGCTGAGATGATTGAATTGACCCACATATTGCATGACTGTGGAGTCTTTCTGTTGGAGAGCCAGGAACTGATCAAGCTTCATTTTCATTAATCCGGAAGGGATGTGATGAGCACGGAAGGCAGTGCGGAACTCTTCCCAGGTCAACCGATGACCTTCTGGCTGGGCAGCCAACAGGTTGGCATACCAAGCACTTGCCGGACCACGAAGCTGCTGGGAAGCGAATCGTGGCTTCTGGATATCGGTGCAGTTGATAAGACCAAACTTCTGCTCCATGGTGCGGAGCCAATCATCAGCTTCGAGGGGTTCATCGGCCTTAGTGAAGACCGGTGGACGAGTTTCGGTGAATTCCACATAGGTGGTCTCTTGGTTGATGTTGTGGCGACCACGGTGAAAGTTCTGCTGTCCTTGGTTTTGAGCCATTAGGTTGGCAGCGGCGGCCAAGGCTGCAATGGCATCTGCTAGGGTAGCTGGGACAGGTGGAGGGTTTGGGAGGTTGGCATCATCAGAACCTCCAGCTCCAGTGCGAGTGTTCACAGGCATCTGTTAAGCAACTTGGAACTTTAGCATTCAAAGATAGGGTTCTGAAAACAACAGACTGATAGCTTCTTCTGATACAAAAGACTGATGACTTGATAAGGTGACTGACAGATGATACAGACCGATAAAGGGAAAAGATGCGAAAAGAAAGATACAGGCCAGACTTGGCAACAGACAGACTAACGCCCCCAAACCTAGACTAAGGTTTTTGGTAAGCAGATGGTACAGACACTACGAGTCTAGTCGTCGTCGATGATGATCATGTCTTCGTCGTCGTCTTCTTCGAGGATGAGCTCAGGCTCCTCCTCCTCGTCCTCGTCTTCAGCGTGGACGTCCTCAGCAGGTTCAATTTCTTCGTCCACGTCTGGCTCTTGTTCCACATCGGGTTCTTCCACTACTCCGTCCTCAGGGTCTTCCATAACCGGGGGTACCAAGGGGTGGAGTTGATCATACAGCTGATGCACTTCCTCATGAAGCATATCATTGAACTGTTCAATCTGAGCTGTGTACTGCTGCAGTCCGTGGAGCTCGGCTCTGGTGACGTCCTCGCGGATCCAAGCATCATTGCGCTGCTCGATAGCGCGAACCGTGTTCCGGTTGGCCTGCTCCAGGGAAGCTCGTGCCTCATAAAACTCCAGGCGTGAGTGGTAGAAGTCATGCTCCAAGTTCTTCAGCTCAGCCTTCAGATCCTTGATCTCCTCCTTCAGGTTCTTACGGGTGCGGCGGGGAAAGCGACGACCGTTGGAAGATTCTCCAGTCTCCTCCCCAGCGCGTGGTGCCAGCTGGTGGCGTGGCACACCATGCGGTCCAGTCGACTTGCGGGCAGTCAGCTTGATGCGAGCCATGTCTGGATAAGAGAAGATGGATGAGAAAGGCTAGCAAGAACAGGTAAAGGCATACTACCCCAACGAACTTAGAGAGGAAGTTAACTTTAGTGATTATGACATGATGCATGAATCGTTCCTATGGAACAAAGCAATGCAATAAATAAATAAAGTACATAGGGCTTAAAACATGTTGTTCCACTAGCTAGTGTTGCCATATGAGAGACAAGATGAGAGAAGCAATTTGGACTCAAAATAGTCAAGTTTAGTTTGTGTGGACTCAAAAGGTCTTTTGAAGTTTTCGCAAAAACGAACACTGCAACGTTAAAGTGAGATGCTCCGATACCACTCTGTGACGGAACGACCCTAATCCCATGGCCCACGTGTCCCTGTCAACCTCTGACAGCCGAACCCATGTTCCATGTGATTAAGACCTGTTCGCCACCGGGCTACATCAGTGCCCAATGTCCGCAGGATCATCTCACAATTCGGTTACAGCATTGCATACTTTTACAAGTAACATCGGAATAATGAGCGGAAGACTTAAATAACATTAGTTTTACAAAACAGGGTTTCAAATAGAAATTAAGGTGCAGTTATTACAAACAAAGTTCTGATAACAGAAATAGACATAGGCAACGTAGTGGAGAACAGCAAAGATACTTATAATCACCCAGCCCGAGGGTGTACAACTATTCTTCGGCCTCATCGGCCTCTTCCTGGACGATGGTCACGCAGCAGGGTGCAAGACACATCGGGGACTCTGTCATACCTGCAGCATGGGTAACAAACCCTGAGTACTGGGGTACTCAACAAGACTTACCCGACTAAAGTAAAGGGAGAAGACTCAGGAATGAGAGGCTTAGGGTAGTCAAGGTAAGGCTTAAGCAAGATCAAGTATTTTGCAGAAAAGCATTTTTGTAAACCTTATTTTATTTTTGAAAGATTCAGTATTCCTCAATTCTTCATCGTTCATGATTCATTTTACATTTCAAAACATTCCTAGTTGAGAACCACTCTCCGTTGACAGTCAGTGGACCAAGTCTCCATAACCGAGGAGCAACGTTAATCCGGATAAATAATACTCAGCTGAGGATCCCTATCCACACTGCATATGTAGCACCCAAGCTTGCATATGCCAACTCGTCTACCACGATTCCTCCAAGATTGGACCCGGTCCTACGCCACCCGGAAGTACAGTACACCACTCCTATCCAGGTACGACGACCACGTGGGTACATGCTACTTACGCCATCTCTCCACTCCCAGTGCGCGGTTGTCGGTCCCAATCAAGGATTTCTCGGAGCCAGAGCTTTCCGAAGTATGTGAATAGTTACAAGTCTTGACCAGCAGGCCCCCATACGGATGGTCCCTAATTTTCCAGCCAGAACTATACCTTGGTTATATCTCACCCAAGCGTAATAGTCCCGTCAGTTTTTCAACCCTGTCCCGGTCGGTGTCAACTGTTGAGTCCCGGAGTACAACATGACGACACCGTACGCTCGGACAACCTCTCCTCGCTATTGACTAGGTACGGATCAGATACCTAACCAACAGCCGGGGAGTAAGACCAAATTCCCATAAACATTCCTTAAGTGGTCACACTTTTGAAATTGGCATTTTATTGCAAAGTCTAATTCAATAAGCATTGCTAAGCATTTTTCAAATACTTTTGAAAAGCAGGTATCAGGTGTATCAGTGGTCAAGGTGGATAGTGCATCAATTAGGATAGCACACAACTCCTATAAACCTAATGCAATAATTTAACTCAAAAGCATTTAAGGAAATCATTTTATAAATTCAAGGAAAGGGTTAAATGCACCGGGGCTTGCCTTGAAGAGCAAAGAGGGCAGGCTCGAAGGCGGCAGGGCAGTTGTCGGAGCTCGGGGTAGCCTCAGGGACAGGTTCGTCGGCGGCTGCCTCGATCTTGACTCCTTCTTCGGTGACTATACGAATGCAATGATGCATGCACATGAGTATGCTAGCATGAACAATGCAAAACAGGGCATACAACATGAACCCTAAATCACTTTTTCTATTTTCCTTAATTATTTAAAAAAAAGGTCATTTTATGAAGTTGCTCCAAAAATTACCAAATTAATCACATAAGTTCATTATGGTGTAGATAGATGGCAAAACAAATTTCATAATTTTTGGAGGTCATTAAGGTGCTCAAATAATATCAGACATTAATTAACAAAAGGCACTATTTAACAATTAAAGATAAATGCTCAAAAATCAACTTGTTCCAAAAGACTTCAAAATTTCACCAGAGACTAAACATGGCATAGGAAGCTCACAAAAATTTATCTCATGATTTTTGGAGTTATAAATAATTTTCTAAAAATCCAAAACCATCCATTTATTAATTAAAAGAGGGATTTTACATTTTCAAATTCTTGCAAAAAAGTCAGGTTTCATATTTTTATAAAATACTACACAGTGCAAGGAGCATACCATAATTTTATCAGGATTTAAGAAACAACAGATT
This sequence comes from Coix lacryma-jobi var. lacryma-jobi, assembly GCA_009763385.1. NCBI lineage: Eukaryota > Viridiplantae > Streptophyta > Magnoliopsida > Poales > Poaceae > Coix > Coix lacryma-jobi. Next base: position 65,258,418 of record CM019828.1, read on the forward strand.
AATTCACACAAAAAAGAGAAAACAGAACACTATTCACACTCTTTCAAAAAGGAAAAAGAAAAGAGCGCCGTGCTCCTTCCTCGCGAGGCTCGGGCGAAACGGGCTCGGGCGAGACGGAAGCGACTGCTTCGTCCGAGGCCTGGCCCGGAGGCTCGGGCGAGACGGAAGGTATGCGTTCGCCGAGGCCTGGCTCGGGCGAAGCGGAGAGCATGCGCTCGCCGAGGCTTGGCTCGGGCGAAGCGGACTCGGGCGAGACGGAAGGCTCGGGCGAGACGGAAAGCAAGCGTCCATCCGAGGCCTGACTGGGAGGCTCGGGCGAAATGGAGTGGAAGCAGAGACCGGAGGCTTCGGTTGCTTACCACGGGTCGGAGGCAGGGCTCGGCTGCTTCGAGGGAGCGCGGTTCGCAGGCGTGCTCGAGGGTGTGGCTCGAGGGTGAGGCTCGACACGTTCTCGAGGGTGAGGCTCGAGGGTGAGGCTCGACACGTGCTCGAGGGTGAGGCTCGAGGAAGGAGACGACCGCGGCGGCACTCCGGCGATCCGGCGATCCTGCGCAACACACGAGACCGCAAGGGCCTGGTTAGAGTCGCGCGGAGCCAAGGAAGCTGACACAGGGGTCAGGGGAAGATGATCGTGGCCGGAGAGGTAGTATTTGACGAACCCGAGTTCACCGGTGTTCCGTCGGAGTTTGGGAAGATGGGGTTACGCCGGGCGATTGGAGGCGGGGAGGTGAAATTGAGGGGTGGGAAAGCTTCACGAGCTCAAGGCGGAGCTTTCGGGCTAGGTGGTTGAGCGGCGGGAGCTTCGGAGTGGTCTGGCCACGGCGGCGGGGTCGAGTGAGAAGCTCGGACTCCGGCGGTCCCTTTTATAGGCACGGTCGGGGACGGTAGAGAGCACGGGATGGTGTGGATGAGCTCGGCCGAAGCGTGCGCACTCGATTGCAAGCCGGCGGGAAGGACGGCGTGCACCCAGGGCCTGGGCGGAGGCTCGCCGGTGACGGCCACGCGGCGGCGACGCCCTGGGCACTGTAGGGGACGGGGCGGAGGTCAGCGCTTGCGCGTGCGGGTGCGGCATGATGGCGCGGGCGCAGGCGACAAGTCGGGGGCGGCGTGCGGCTGCCAGACGCGCGTGGCGCAGGCGGCGCTGGCGCGCGGCCATGGCCGGGGCCCCCTCCTGCTCTGTGCCGGCTAGAGGTAGGGGATGAACAGGGCTAGGTCTAGGGTTTGACTTTCTGTATTTCGCAAATTACTTCCAAAACTTGAACTGAGCAGCAAAAACTCAAAACACCAAAGTTGTTCAGAAAAAAGAGATCTACAACTTTGTCAAAAAGAATATTTTCAAATTCCAAACAGTTTTTGAATGAAATATGAAATCAGAAAAGGGGACACTTTTAGGATTTGAATAATTTCAAAATTACTTTTGATTTTACATTGAAAGTTGGAAATCTGCAAATATGAAAGTTGTTCCTTTTATCAAAACCTACAACTTCGCTAATATACCCTTTTTCTGAAACTCAATAGTTTTTAAATAAATTTTGAAAACTGAAAAGGGGACAAAAACTGGAATTTGAATGAATTTGGATTTACTTCAAACTTTGTACAGAAACTTGAAAATTTGTAAATACCAAAGTTGTTTCTCTTGGCCAGATCTACAACTTTGCTTTTTGGACCAACCCCAAATTTTGAATAATTTTTGAATTACAAAAAGAGGGATAAAAATCCAGGGTTTGGAAATCAGGGTTTTGCAAAGGGATTTGAAATCTGATTTTGATTTTTAAACTTTGGCCAACACAACAAAACTTCAAGACATCCAACTGAACAAGAATTACACAAAGCTAGGCACAGAGGTGAAATTACCATTTTTGCCCTTATAGGAAGATTTGGGCTTTTAGGGTTTTGAAAAGAGATTGCTACACAAGTACTAAGCAAACATAAATGCAAGGCAAGGATGATTAATGACTAATGATGATGACATGTCAGGTTAATTACAGTTAAACACCAGAGGTGTTACATTAAGACACCATATGAGATGTGGACTGGTAAGAGTACCAGTTTGTCTTTTCTAAAGATTTGGGGTTGTCAAGTTTATGTCAAACGACTTATATCAGATAAACTAACACCCAAGTCGGACAAGTGCTTTTTTGTGGATTCATAAAGGAAACTTTAGGGTATTACTTCTTCAGCCGCTCAGAGGGCAAAGTATTTGTTGCTCGAAATGGTGTTTTCTTAGAGAAAGAGTTTCTCAAAAGAGACAAGAGAGAGCAGAAGATGTATCTTGAAGAAGTTCAGGATGAGCCAATAGGGATTGACTCCACGAGTGATGCTAATGTAGTAGAACAAGTTGAGCTACCTATGGCAATAGACACCCCGCCCCAACCACGAAGGTCGGCAAGAATCCATGAGTTGCGTGGGGATGTGTTATTGTTAGACGATGACGAACCTGCAACATATGCCGAGGCAATGATGGACCCAAATTCCGAAAAATGGCATAGTGCCATGAGATCCGAGATAGATTCCATGGGAGCCAATCAAGTTTGGAACTTGGTTGACCCGCCTGATGGGGTAAGACCCATAGAGAGCAAATGGATCTAAAAAAAGAAAAAAGATATGGATGGAAATGTCCAAGTTTATAAAGCTCGACTTGTCGCAAATGGTTTTCGTCAAATTCAAGGAGTTGACTACGACGAGACTTTCTCGCCGGTAGTGATGCTTAAATCTATTCGGATCATTCTAGCAATTGCACCCTATTATGACTATGAAATATGGTAGATGGATGTTAAAATAGTCTTTCTAAATGGAAATTTGGAAGAGGACGTGTATATGATAGAGCCCGAAGGTTTTGTTGATCCTAGCAACGCTGGAAAAATATGCAAGCTTAAGAAATCTATTTATGGGTTAAAGCAAGCATCTCAGAGTTGGAATATTCGTTTTGATGAGATGGTCAAAGGGTTTGGCTTCCATCAAAGTGAACAAGAACCTTGTGTTTACAAGAAGGAAAGTGGGAGCGCTGTTGTGTTTCTAATCTTGTATGTAGATGACATACTGTTGATTGGGAATGACATTCCGATGTTGCAAACCATAAAGACTTCACTGAATAACAGTTTTTCTATGAAGGATTTAGGAGAAGCAACATATATTCTGGGCATTAAGATCTATAGAGATAGGTCAAAGAGGCTAATAGGATTAAGCCAAGAAACGTACATTGATAAGGTGTTGAAGCAGTTCAACATGGAACAGTCCAAGAAAGGGTTCTTGCCTATGTCACATGGCATGCGCTTTAGCGAGAAATAGTGTCCTTCGACATCTGATGAGCGAGAGCACATGAGTACACTGGACACTGGTTCGGCCATTGGTTCCATCATGTATGCCAAGATATGTACACGCCCGGATGTCTCATATGCTCTAAGTGTTGCGAGCAGATATCAAGCTAATCCAGGTGAGAGTCACTGGACACTTGTTAAAAACATCCTTAAGTACTTTAGAAGGACTAAAGATGTCTTCCTAATCTATGGAGGTAAGGAGGAGCTCGCTGTAAATGGTTACACCGATGCTAGCTTCCAAACTGACACAGATGATTCACAATCTCAATCAGGTTTTGTGGTCACAATAAATGGTGGTGCAGTCAGTTGGAAAAGTTCCAAGCAGGAGACCGTGTCTGATTCTACAGCAGAAGCCGAGTACATTGCAGCTAGTGGAGCTGCAAAGGAAGGTGTTTGGATGAGGAGGTTCCTCATTGATCTTGGTGTGTTTCCAAATGCGTCCAGCCCATTGTCTCTACATTGTGATAGCAATGGGGCGATCGCGCAGGCTAAGGAGCCAAGGAATCACCAGAAGAACAAACATGTATGGTGGAAATTTCACCTCATTCGAGACTTCAGTAAAAGAGATGAAATTAAGATATGCAAGATACATATGGATTTGAATATAGCAGATCCTTTGACAAAAGACTCTTCCATAGCCTAAGCATGAGGCGCATGTGAGGTCTATGGGTATTAGATATCTAAAAGATTAACTCTAGTGCAACTGGGAGACTGTTGGGAATATGCCCTCGGGATAATCATAGAGATGATGATATTTCTATTGTATCCATGATTTATTATATGTTCATTGAATATCCATTAAAGACAACTTGTATCTATTGACAATTATGTGAATTGTCTGTGAAACTCTTTTACTTGTATGGTTATTCGATAGTTGTCCCTGATCGGAGTTCATGTGAGGACACACATGAATATTAGATCAGCACATGTATTAGTTGATGACTATGTTTCACTAGTCATAGACATGGAGATGTCAAACTAATAATGTGGGCACATGTATGACATGCGGCTGGACTGACCCAACATAAGATGTTCTTCTTATTATCTCTTTACACATCATGTACGTTATGTCCTTAGACCTGAGATTGTGGTATATACTCAAGATATGAATCGTCTTACTTAGGGACTATCAAACGCTACTTCGTAACAGGGTAGTTATAAAGATAGTCTTCGGGTTTGTCAGAAAGTATGTTGTGAGACATAGACTCTCAAGATGGGATTTGCCCCACTCCATGCAAGAGAGATATCACTGGACCACTCAAATGATTGGATCATAAAATGGATGGTCGTGCTTAGGTTAAGTGTTAACCTATGAGTTGGACCAAATATAGTGTGGCAAGGGAATTACGTATATGTGATCGTGGTGGTTCGTCAGGTATGATCTTTGCGTATACATAGGAGTTGACACGTCTTGCTAGAGGCCACTATCAACTATCGGGCGAGTAGGAGTACTCGGGCTGTGTCTATGTGTGCGTGAACCCATAGGGTCACACGCTTAAGGGGCTGGAAGCCCAATTCGAGTTGGACACGAATCAGATCGGGATTAGGTTTTGCTAATGGGCCTCCACTTCGGCAGGCTCATTAGGGACGCCTATAAATAGAGGGGTGGGGCGGCCAGGGTTTTAACCACATCATTAGACAGCCGTCGCCCACCCCACGCCCGCGCCTATTGCTCCTCACAGACCCAGCAGTCTGGAGGCGTGACGCTTCCTCCCTGTACGTGTGGGATACCTCGAAGGTGCTGCATCTGGAGCACAATGACGAACCGCATGTGGAGACGTGAAGGACAGACGTGAACATCTACACGGAATTGCTGCGATGCGCACGTCTACACCGAGACGTCTTCCGCTGCATCTGCACGTCTAGTGGTAATCCTGTGATCTATAACTAGCAGTAGTTCCTAGTTTATGGGGTTGAAAATTTTATTTTCCGGGTAGCGTACCATCCTCGTAACCCTTCATCATTATCATCCCAGAAAAGCCAATGTTGTAGCAGATGCTTGTCGGTGCTTATTAACCGGCAACTCGTCTTAGAGATTCCGAGACGATTTTTTCGGTGATCGGCGTTCGTAGAACTCGGCGAGTACACAGGGACAACGATTTATACTAGTTCAGGCCGCTTAATAGCGTAATACCTTATGTCCAGTGGCGGCTTGTGCCTTGTGTTATGATGTGAGATTCAATATGATAGGGGTGTACGCATGCTTCCCCTTATATATCCAGGTGAAGCATGGCATATACCGAGTCCTAGTCGGATACAACAGAGGAGTCCTATTCTAATTACAAGACTTCCTTCAGTAGCTCGACTAAGTTACAATACAAGTCCTAATCTATGTACACTTTGTATCATGTCTTCGGATCCTTCCTTGACGTCCCGGGACTTAATCTGAGTAATGATCTTTGGATGATATCTTTGACATTCTGGTCCGTCAAGCCCCCGAGCTCTTCAATATTTCTCTAAAACGTTATCTTCATGTTTCTTTCAAGAATCATCCGAGTAATGTATCAAAAAATCTTGAAGTGCTCTGTAGACGAAAAAAACTCTATGGTGTGCACTTATCCAGAAAAAGTGCACCCATAGGGTGTAGCCCCCGAGCCTTCTGTTATTTAAGAAATAACTTTGAGGATCTTCGAGCCCTTTTTCCCATTTAATCTTTATATGAGAAAAACTTTTCTTTGATGATATATACTCTGCAGCCCCCGAGCCTGAGTTCCGAGTACTAGTGGAGTCAGTACTTAGGGTCTTGAATATATCATCCGAGTAATCCTTGAGATTAGTATGAGATTAATACATGACACTGCCTTAACGTAATCCATCCGAGTGAAAATTATTCAGCTTCAGGTGGGTAATGTTTGTATCAAACATCCCGTTTCACCCCCACTCAATAAAAATCACTGCTAGTGTTGGTATTTCTTAACATCGATGCCAAGAGTAGGTTAGAATCTACCCTAGGTACTAATGCCAAGAAATGTGGGTAGACATCTCATCACCACTAGCAGCAATACTAGAGATGTGAGAGTATTTATAGCATGACACTTTGATAATATATGAAATAAAGGTTATCCGCAAGCGCACAGATAAAATACACCTGTTGTAGCATTTCACCCAAGAATGTTCCAGGTATCGTTATTTATAATTCTACCATCGGGAGCTTAACAGGGTTAAGAATAAGAATGATATGGCTTTAGAATTGCAAACATATATAATTAGAAATGATTCTAATCACTCACCTCTAGTCTAATACAAGGGCAAGGCAAAAGGATAATGATAATTAAGGTAAATAACAGAGACTAGCAGGGAATTCATAATTAGAGAGAGAGACTCATATGATCAAGCAAAATTGAGAACTAATCGATACGTTAAGAGATTAGACTCCTAAGTTATGTTACTTCTATTAAGTCTAATTTAGTCCTAGCATATGATATCATATCATGAAAGAATTTCATTGTAACACCCAAGGTGTTAAGCAACCCTAAAATGCATAACTTGACATAGCATGAGCATAGCATCTCATCATTTCATGTGCATTTGTGTGTTTGAGTGTTTAAGTCCTTGTTAAGCATCTAGTATAGCTATGTTTTGCTTTCTGTTTCTGACTTGGTGCCTTAAACCAAAGTTGTAGGTCTTCATGAAAGGAACAACTTTGCTTAAAAGCATTTTTTCAGAAAGGGTCTTTTAAATGTTATTTCTTGCATTAGAAAATTGGATTAGGAGTAAAATTCTTTTTCTATGCAGAATATGGACTTGAGCCTTAAAGATGATTTGTTCCTTGCAAAATTCTAAGCAACTTTTCTTTTAGGACCTTTTCCTAATTCAGCTTAGTTTGGGAGTTATGGAGCAGCAAAGATTTAGGCAAAAACCTCATTAGTTTAAACCCTAGCAGGACCCACCTGTCGGCCTCCTTCTTCCTCCCCCGCGCGCGCCGTCGCCCGTACGCCGGCAGAAACCGCCCCGCCGCCGCGAGACCGCTACGCCGGTCGACCAAACCGCCGCTGTTCGCCGCCCGTGGTTTCCGCCGAGGTTGCCACGTCGCCCCGTTGCCCTCTGCCTGCTCGCCATGTGGCCGCTGATGCCTGACGCCGCCGCGCCAGTCAGAGCCCGTCCCCGATAGGAAGTGGCCAGGTGCAATGCACCGAGCCCTCCATCTCTTTTGCCTCCTCTTCGTTTTGCGCTCGCAACCGGCCACTCACTCACTCTCTCACTCGCGCGCTCGTCTCCTCCATCCACTCCATCTTCTCCAGTGCACAGCGTCGCCGCCGCCCGCCGAACTCCGGCGAGCGATTGCTCGCTCCACAACGCACCGCCGCTCGATTCCTTCCGCCAACACATCCGCCCTCTCCTCCTCTCTAGCCGGCGGAATGCCAAGCACCATCCTCGGGTTCTTGCCATGGCCGCTGCCATGACCATCACGTGGTCCGGCTATCTCTGGCCAAACTATCCCCAACCAAGCCTCGTTCTCACCTCCTCTACCTCTGTAGTTGCTTAGGGTTAGTTGGAGACTCTTCTCTCGCCATGTTTTGACCGGAACAGGGCCATGCCATGGCCAAGTTCGCAGCGGGCCGTCGCCGTGCGTGGCGCCGGGCAATGCCGAGGTCGGCAGGGCTCGATAGTCGCTCGAGTAGGTACCTTAGGGTTTGCTTGAGCTAATGCTCGCGTCATCGAGCCTCGGAATAGCCAGGCGAGGCCTCGACGTCGAGTTGCCGCGCCGTCGCTCCGCCATTGTCGCCGTCGAGCTCGCTCCGGTGAGCCTCTGGCGTGAAGACCTAGCCGACCGTGTCCTTCTCGCGAAGGCGAGTCTAGTGGTAGAGTTGGTGTCATCGGAAACCTCACCGCCGGCGAGCTAACGCCGGTCAGCACCGGCGGGAGCACAGTGCCACTATCGCGTGGGTCCATTGACCACAGACGCGTGGGGTCGTCTGACTAGCGGGGCCGCTGGTAGTGAGAGGGAAAGAGAAGGAGAGGAGTCTGGGTACGCAAGCGCTCGGGTTAGCCAGGTGCACCTAGCGTTTTGCCCTATGTCCGTTCGTGTATGAAGTGGGGTACCCGTAGCAGTTTAGGTCGGGTTTTCTTTTAAATCAGTTTTGCAGAATTTATTTAAATGCTTCAAAAATTCATACAAGGTTCATTTTAAGTCCAAATGTTGTGAAACAAATTTTGGTGTGTTAAGAATGAGTAGGGCTACCTGTGAAAAATGTTAAATACATTTTGGTGACACTTTTATGTGCAGTTTAAATTTATTTAAGATTTTGCTGTTAACTTAGAAAATGCATAACTAATTCTGTGTAGCTCGGAAAAATGTGATTCCAATTTTGTTAAGTCTGTATAGATGAGTAGTTTCTGGGAAAAATGTAATATGGAGATGCTCTGTGAAATATTTTGGCAGTAGCATTTAAAATGGTTAAATGTTGTTTTCTTGTATAATTTGTAGTAATTAAAATATGATGAATATGAACTTGATAATTTTTGTAGACTGCTCTTGTGCTAAGAAGTTCACAAGAAAAATATGAAATATGTTGTTTGACACTTTCTGTTATGATGAGTAGTTCAAAGCACCTTTTCATCATGTTATTTGTCTTTTTCATAGAGGACAGTGCTTAGATCCAAATGACTTGAGAATTTAACAGTGAGTTGTTTTGCATGCTGTCAACTATAAGTAATTTTTGTAGATTTTTCTGAAACTATTTAGGATAGGTTGTTGTTATAAGCATGTTTAAATAGGATTAATAAAGCAAGAAAGTAGATGAAAATAATTTAATTAAGTAGATAATGATGTGATAATTATGTGTCTTAATTGGTTAGTTAGGAAAGTTAAATGGCTGTGAGATGCTAGGGTCTTTTATAATCTTGAAGATGATGTTGACTACCTTGTTAAAGATAATGAAGTAGATGAGATGTGCTTATCTCCCGAAGTGTTATTAGCTCTGTTGCATCCCGTTTGCATTCTATGTGCATTCATTCTATTCATACAGATTATGCATCATACAGGATCGGCAAAGGAGACCTAGAACCCACCGCAGCCGGAAGAGCCTAGCCAGGAGGGGATTCTCCTCGAAGAGACCGGAGGCACCGGCGCCAAGGAACTGCCCGAGTGCCATGATCACCGCCCGTCGAACTTCGAGAAAGGCAAGTGTGGCAGAACCTCTCATTAATGTGGCCCACCTGCACACGTCATCGTCTTCCCGAGCCCTAATGACTGTGCACATGTACCACATCACTGGAAAGATCTGTCGGGTGTCCCCGAGAGAACCCCGAATTATCCACGAACCACAGGATCATCATCATGAAGGTTGGAATAATTACAATATTACGACAGTTGATACAAAATACCATCGGAGTGCGGAAGCAAGATAGATAACCTTTACAAAACATGAATAAGTTACTTTTACATAAACATAACTTGTATTGAGGAAACAGGAGAGTATTACATAACCACACTTAGGTGGAGTACCTAAGTTGGAGAAGAAGAACAACCAGATCATGTCAAGCCCACTGACATGATCATGATCAACATCACCTATTAAAGAAACCTGCAACAGGAAATTAACAAACCCTGAGTACTGTCGGTACTCAGCAAGACTTACCCGTCAACAGAAAAGACTTCAGGGTCATGCTAGTTTGGGTAGGCTCAACAATATTTTTCATTTGCATAAAAGCTTACTAAAGTAATCCTAGATCCAAATTTTACTTAATTATTTAAGTACTTGGTAAAAACTGAAAGTGAACCTTAGTGAAATATCATTGTCATTCTTTCTTAAACCAGTTCCATTGTTCTTCTACGGTGCGGGTCAGTGGATTGAGGCTCCATATCCGAGGAAACACGGCGATTCGAATCGATTAAACCCAGCTGGGGATTCAGTACCACACGACATATGTAGAACTTAATCTTGCATATGTCAACCCTATCTATAGATCCTCCCATACAAGAATGGGTCCAGCATCACCCGAGAGTACAGTACAACTCGAACCCGACTATCTCATAGCCCCGAGGGTACACGCTACTCTCGCCATCTCTCCACTCCCAGTACGCGGTTAGCCGTTCTCAAGTATCAGAATAGCTATAGACGAGGCTTACCACCGCATGTGGGCTGTACTCCAAGGTCTCAATCACAGCAGGCCAACAATAATAAGGTCCTATTCCGACACATCCGGGTCACCACACATCGATCCAAGGATCGATGCATGTGCCCGTCTGGTCTTAACCATCATTCTTTCTCATTATCATTCCAAAATGATAAGTATCGAAAACACTTATTAAAAGCTTCATAAAGCAAGGCTAAGCATTTCTATCATTTGCATAAAGCAGGTAGCAAGGAATGATATATCGATAACAAGGTTGATCATGCATCAACAGGTTTAAAACATTTATTTGATAAACATTTAATGCATCAGGTTATCGAAAATAAGTGTATTTGTAAATCCAAGGAATTGGTTAAATGAACCAGGGCTTGCCTTTGTTGCAGGGAAGATAAGATCTAAGAAGGATCCACACAAGTTAGTTCCCTTGCTGATTTGAAGTTAAGTCTTCTCGACGAAGCATGTCCAACAAGGATCTCCTTCAAGGCTTGTTCGACAAGGGTGATCACCAAAGCTTGATCAACACGACTCAAACACTCTCGGATACTACACGTAGATAAATGATGTATGCTTTAGCATGATGCCATGTGTTGTATGCTAAGTTGCAAGACAATTCAAATGCATAACAGAAGGTAACACAACATAAGGAAGGTCGAGTACAACTTTCCTTCGCGGTAAAGTTGCAAACCAACAAACCAACTTGTAACTTACCACTACGGTTTCTAGCTTAACAAACAACTATCACCAAACACCTTTAGGTGGGTTAACTAAGATGACTAAGGTTTATTAAAACATCACTCAAGCCATAGGAGCACAAGATGAGAGGTGTCCCATGGTCTTCAAACAATAACCAAAAGTCACACAAGATGCAAACTTAAATTTAATGGTTTATTAACCATAACCAGAGCTACCATCATCCAAAAGGGGTGATCTTAGACAATTTGAAAAGCTTATCAAATTGTCTACAAACATCCTAATATCACCCATGGTTGGTTTTATAGGCAACTAGGTCAAACAGTTGGGACAAACATTTCTGTCCAGGGCTAGGACAGATTTGCTGATCCAACTTCCAACAATCATAACTGGAGCTTTGGGTCCTCAAAAAGGGTGATCCTTAACAATCTAGAAAGCTTATGAAAAACTCTAAAACTTTCCTATTATACTTAACAGGTGATTCACAACTTAAAAGGCTGAAACTGCTTATCTCCACAGGTCTGTCCCAAAAGGTAGGGCAGATCTGTTTTACTGACTTAGAAAAAAAACTATATCTTCTAATCTAGCTGGCCTAAAATCAAGAAATTTTAGGACAAGCTAGAGACAGAAGTTAACTACAACTTCTATATACAACTTATTTACAGAAAATATAAGTTAACCATGAAAACAGTCCATTTAAGAGGACTGGTCCAGCAGCTATAACAACATAATGCATTATCACTTAAATGCATAGTTTTTGAACTACAACAAACCAAACATGATTAACTAAAAGCATAAAACATAATCATCAAACAACAGATAATTAAAGATACAAGGATTAACCATACTTTCTTAGGAATATTTAATTACCTAATTACTCAAATAAAACTCTATTAACTATCTTTTTATAAATTAACATAGAAGAAGGACTTACATTTAACTTTGTCAAATTGAGCCCAAACTTTTAGGGATGATAAATTATATAAAATAACAGTATCAAAACAAATATCACAATTTTTGAACAAACATATAAACCTGCAGAATTAAATCAAACTATAAACATTTAAATAATTAAATAAGGCATAGAAATAAAAATAAAATTTATTTTCTTCAACAGACCTCAAATTTTTTTGTGAAGATATATTTTCAGCTAAAAACAGCTACAAAAATAGTTTCATAATTTTTTGGACATTTAAATAAGCCTATAAAAATCATCAAAGTCTCATTTATTAAATAAAAGCCATATTTAACTCATTACCAAAATTTCTTCAAACATCAAGTTTCATATTTTTATCTGGTAGAACACATCACAAGGATTATAACAAAACTTATCTCATAATTTTTGGAGCACATATGAATTAGTTATGCATTAATCAAACAATCAACACAAATAAGCATTTTCTGGAAAAGATTAAAGAGCCAAAAACCAAATCTTACTCACCCTTACTTACCCTCTCTCTCTGGCTAGCGGGCCCGGTCAACAGACCTCTCTTTGGCCATGACCATGGCCTTGACCAGGCAAGCCCGACGGCGGGTCGGCCGCCTAGCTCATCGGTGGTGGCCTCGCCGGTGAAGAGGAGAGCGTCGGCGTGACCCTTGAGACCTAGCGCACCTCCTCAGGGGGTTGGTTGAGCTTCTAGAGCACTGAAGCTTGCCTGCCGTCGGCCATGGCGGAGCAGGGATGCGGGCACGGCGGTGCGCGGCTGCTCGGGCGACGATGGTGTGGTAGAGACCTCAAAAAGAGGCATGAAAGCTCAAGAGTGCTCGCCTTACCTCTATGCTCGCACTGGGAAGGACGGGGACAGGAGGGACAAGGACGACCATGACTATGGCGGCGGCGACGGCTTGACCCGACGCGGTGATGGTGGTTCTAGGGCTATGGCACGGTAGCGACTCGGATGTTGGGCTGACCAACACCAGGGTGCCTAGAGGGAGCTTGAACATGGTTTAGAAAGGGGCATAGCTCGTCGGAGGAGCGTGGCTACAGTGGAGCCACTCACGGCGGCGCTCTACCGGAGCAGAGGAAGAAGCGGGTGGCGCGGCTTGCTCCAGCGGCTAGGACCTTGAGAGCGGGCCAGGGTGGTGCACAAGAAGGTGACAGAGCTTCTGGCGAGGCGGATTTGGTGGAGATCGAGCGACGGCGATGCAAGAGCTCGGTGGAGGCGCTCTGCTTTCGCGGCAGCGGCGAGCAGAAAACGAAGGAAAAGAGAGGAGAGCCCCGGCGCAAACTGAGAAGGATGAAAACGACTTTGAGTAGAGCTTGCCACCTCCTGCTTTGCATGCTCCACGCGGGCAGACGCGCGGTGCATGGCGCTCGGCCGGCCAAAGCGGCGACGGCGTGGGCACGGCAGGTGCAGAGCACCTCTGCTCTGATATTCCCCCCCCCTCCGATTACTGTAGCAAGGCAAACCTCCCCCTTTCTGATTTCTCCAGATTTTTGTAATGCACTGCAAAAACTCCAAAAACAAAAGTTGCTCCAAACTTTGAGTTCTACAAGTTTGCTTAAAGAACCAAAGTCAAATTCTGCCTGGATTTTGAATTGGAGATCAAATTCAAATTTGGACCAATCTAAATTTCAAAATTACTTTTGAATTTTCTGAACAACTTCAAATTTCACTAATATAAAAGTTGTTCCTTATAAAATTATCTACAACTTTGTTTTTGGTCAAATATCCAAATTGTGCTTAATTTTGAAACTACACAAAAGGGGATAAAACTAGGTTTGGAAATTGATTTCAATTTGAAACCAGATTAAACTTGTTTTTCCAAATTACTTCAGATTTTCTTTAAGAACATGAAAATCTATCTTAATAAAAGTTGTTTCTTTTAATCCTCTCTACAACTTTGACTAAAGGACCAAGGTCTACTTCTTTTTAGTTTTTGAAATCTAATTTTGGGGGTCAAATTTAGGGTTTGAAAGATTTCACATTTATTCAACTTTTGTACAAAAACTTTGAAAACTTTGAATACCAAAGTTGTGCCTCTCAACAAGAGATACCACTTTGCCTTTGAAATCACTTTGAAATTTGACATACTTTTTGACTTATAGAAAAGGGAATAAAAAGAACATTTAAAATTAGGATTTTACTCACACTTATCATTTCATGAATCATCTAACCATATCACTTTATGAAAGCATCACACAAGATTATGCAACACTCATATTCAAGCATGTGGAGCATCACAACTATGCTTAAAACATGAAATGCTTTATGCCTTGATGCCAGATGATTATGCATACTAAACATATTATTTAGAACTTTAATTACTGCTTAACACCAGGGGTGTTACAGCAAGCCCCGGAGCATTTTTACTCCTATGGTTTGCAAATGGTTTACGATTAACCTGATAATAACTGTTGCATTAGGTTATAGAAATTGATTGCTACCGTTGATGCATTATTACTATATCCTTGTCCACCAGCAATTATTATCTTGATATCCGTGTTAGGTCGAGGCTCAATTTATATGCTTAGCCCTGCTTAGATCGGTAAAAGTTGGGTGATTTCATGTCTCCCGCGTTTAGGTGGATACTGATCATGACTTGCCTGGTGCTATCATGGAAATAACCATGTGATAATTAATCTGAGACCGAGCGGGATGTAAGAGCAGCAGGACATGGGTTCTGTGTGCTAGTAGTCTCCTGTCTATGTCGCATAGGACCCATTCGGGAATGTCCCTTCAGTCAAATTGAACGCGTCAATCACTTAACGGAGTAGGTCGGAGTACCTCCCGTGAAGCCAAGTAAGGTTATTCGAGCCGGTGATGGAGATGTTGACGCCTAACACCCGGGGCCTCAGCTGTACCGTGGGCAACTATTCTGAGCAACCTGGCATGGTCCGAGGGCATGCAGGGCCTGATCGACCTGGCATGACCGTGGGCAGCTATAGCTTGAGCGACCTGGCCCTGAGATAACCCCCGTTGTAGAAGGGCCCATGGCCGTCCCGTGAATTGTGTTCTCGAATCTCCTGAGTTGCAGCCGACGACTACCGAGCGCAGGTGTGATCGGGCGAGTGTGCGACATTTTATCATCAGTTGGGTAGGAATCAATTATAATCGCCATCGCTCCTGGACAGTGACTAATTGACTGTAGATCATCACCCGTAGAACTTATGGAACTAATATGGTAATAATATGGAATCTGAAAGGCTATTGATGAAATAGTTACTCTTGGTTGAATAATTAGTTAAGTGCTTGTTTTAGATCAGGAGCAAACCTAGTAAGATAGGATTAATTACTAAAAGTGACTGCCATCACCCTAAGTTGAAATTTTACTTACAAGAGCTTTCATGCAAAAAGGGTATGTACAGCCAACCCCACATATAGCCTACATGATCCTTGGTGTCTCATTATTTCTGGTTTATGATGGGTAAGTCTAGCTGAGTACCTTCTCGTACTCAGGGGTTTTATTCCCTTGTGGTTGCAGATGGCCAGTGCTTTTTTGGCTACTATGAGAACTGTCTGTACCCGGTTACGGGAGATGACTAGACCAAGGGCATGGTCGCTACTTATCTTATCTGATGCTTTTGTGGACCTGATCAGACTGTTGGCACTTTATTAAGAACTTTCCAAACTTATGTTTAAAACTATGTTGCTTCCGCTACTGTTCAAACTATGGTTTGTAATATTATTTCGTACTCTGGTGTATTCGAACTATGTGCAACTGTGATGTAACTTGTCGCATGTCGCTGAACTAGGACGATCTTGGCTGAATGTTGACATGATTTGGAATCCTTCGAGATTTCCGGACTACCGGGTTTGTACGAGCTTAAGTACTTGATGATTTCTGTGATAAGCGGAGGTCTCGGTACTTGATCTGGTGCAAATTGGTCGGTTCTGTTACATTCATATCCAGAGTAATTCCTTCAGTTTAACCAGGTTCTACTTGTCCTAGACTCGGGGAGTGGACTACAAAAGACTCAACAAGGCTATAAAAGTCACCCTCGCGATCTACCACTTGCTGGCCTGGAGAATAGGGTGCATTCATAGGTAAACATAATCTAAGCACCATGCCTACATTATATCGACCACTTATTCCAATCCGGAATCGAACTAAGCGCTTTACGAACATATGTATGAACTTACTATAAATTAGAACTATATCAAACATATAACTTGAATAAACGAAGAACATAATAAAGAGAAACATAATGATAATTGAAACAACACAAAGTCAAATACAAGAATTACCAAAACTCCTGATGACGATCCGGAATCCTGAGCCGCACTCAACTCTACTTGTTTCTATCTAATTCTAACTCTAATCTCAAAGTAGAGCCTCTAATCTAATCTCTAATCTCTGAATCCCTAACTCTGTCTCTCTAATTGCCTGATGAAGATAGATCTGATCAATATGAATTGAGGGTTCCTTAAGGGAGGGGGGTCTGGGGCTGCTTATATAGCCCGGTGGGATGAACTGCGACCTTCGGATCAAACCGACCTTGATCAAGGGCTTAGATGTGTTGACACAAAATTTTGGTCGGCAGTGCCAACACACCCGACCGCACGGTCCTCAGAGGGGTACGAATGCAAGTCCTGACCTCCTGGACCTTCAGCAGGCGATGGAGCTGTTTCTCAGCAAAATCGACTTAGGGCGTGCCAGTCAATTTGACCTGTAATTGACAAGGAGAAGAAAAAGATCGTTAAATCGTGGAACCTGCTGGTTTGGTGCCAGACAGTTCCAAATTATACGGCTCTGATATAGCCATTTGCCTTTAGGATATTGACTACAAAGTCAACTCCCATGAAATTGCATAAAAAAGTATTGAAAAGAATATGAAGCATAACGGCTATGACTATATAAGATGAATGTTTGTAATAGATAAACAGCCGATAAACTTAGAAAATGTTAACCAGATAAAGATCTATATGTACATTTAAGCGACATGAAACCAACGTATCGACTAATTGTACGAGCAGTTCTATTTGTTAACAGTGGGGTGTCTCCATACAGCCATAATAACAAATAGTAAAATACATCGATAAAATAGCTTAAACATCAACAGTGGGGTGTCTCCATGCATCCATGATGATGGTCAAGCTAGATCACGTCTCATGCAAAGAGTAGATCCATTATTTCCAGGCCACTTAAAAGAACATATTACGAAGAAAGCATAACTGGATCGGCTATTTTAGCCGATTTAGGGTCCATGAGGCACGAACAAGATCTATCTGTCAAAGCCATGATTTAAACTAAGATAAACAGACTTAATCTATCATATATATCAGTGGGATTTAGCAATACAGCCGTAATAGATATGTTAGATCAAATCTATCTGCTCTTAGATCAGATCGTGACCTTATCGAATATCTCGAACACACAACATGTAATAACCAAGATTGACGAAATGGTCGATGAAAGGCTTGAATCGGCTATTTCCTTTGTTGTGAGCGTGTAAACCTCAGGATAGCCGAAACTAAGTATCTTTTAGGTTTAGATTACTTCGTCAATCTTGATTGGGCAAGATGTTGTTT
This sequence comes from Coix lacryma-jobi var. lacryma-jobi, assembly GCA_009763385.1. Taxonomy (NCBI): domain Eukaryota; kingdom Viridiplantae; phylum Streptophyta; class Magnoliopsida; order Poales; family Poaceae; genus Coix; species Coix lacryma-jobi. The sequence goes on from CM019828.1 coordinate 65,275,975, forward strand.
AAAACATAAATAAACATATTAAAACATAAAACAACATCGATAACTTAATGAATCTACTAGCTTGCCAAGCCAGTAGAACCGATAACTAGTCAAGTTCAACTAAAGTAAGAGATTGATCAGAGTCAAGGCAGTGTCACAAAAGATGAGCTTAGACCGATAACTAGCCATGCCATAGCTTAACAAGAGTTTGGTCGATGCCAATGCAGCCTTATTACACGATGACATAAGCCATTGGTGAAACTTACAAGCAAACCGGAGGTCGGTCGATGTCGATGCAGCCCTGCTTGATTGAAGGTCTCGCCGAGATCTACGTAACTTCTACTCCTAGGGTTTTGGCCGAGGGCCGATGTATTGATTGATTGGATGTCCTTACAAAATCTGGGTTTCTAACTATTTATAACCTGATTGACTCCTGACCTAACACGACTAAGTTAGATAATAGGTAAAAATAAAGACGACTCGGACATGAACTCCTTGGTTGAGCCCAACACGTCTTCGAAGCCCATCGCGCTGGTCCATATGAATCCTTTTGGTTATGCTTGACCCACATAAGCTTCTTTATTTTTAGGCCGATTCTTTTCCTTAATAAATCAGTCATTTATGTTTATAAAATAATAATCTTCTCGGTCCAAAATCTGGTGTAAACACATGCCCCCCAATTTTGGAATGAAATTTATTTTATTCCAAAAATGTCATTCTTCTTTCCTTAGGGTTCGATCGACTAACCTCGTTTCTTAGTCGATCAGCCGAGTCTTTTCTTTCTCCCCCTTCGATACCGAAAACAATCTGAACGGTATCTTGACGATCAATGCGAGACGGCTGCTCTTCTCTTGAAAACCGTGTTGCGATTTAACATTCCATTTGAGTACCCTGCACACACGGTACGAAGCGGCATCTTTTCCTTTTCTGAGATTCAATTTTCTAATATAAATTAACCCTTCGTCTCTATCTCCCGTCACACTCGGAGCACATCTTCCTGCTTGTTTTCGTCTTCCGTCCAAAAACCCTCTTTTTCGCCAAAAGCTTTGCCTTCCAAAAGCCCGTCTCCTCCTCTTCCAATGGTAGACAACAACCGTGGGAAGCGCCCTATGGAGGAGGAAGTGAACTCTCGCTATCGCCCTCAGCGTCGTATTAGGTATGTTTCCTTCATGCTTAATCGACTCCAATTCTTATCATTCCTCAAAGCCTGACTTGATTTCCTTCCTCTGCTTTCAACTAGGATCGACGAGGGTCCTTCCAGCGCTGCGGCTGTCGTGGCACCTCCCCCTGGAATGGAGTCGGTCTCCGAAAACCCCTCTTCCAGCAGCTCTGAGTCGATGGCCACTTGCCATTACCGTCAGATGACGGAAATGCGGAACCTTCACTCGGAGTCCACCATCAGGAACTGCCTCCTCGAAGACCACATCGCCCAACTCCAGAAGGCTTTAGAGGAGGCAGAAGTGAGGGCTTCTCGGGCGGTTCAACAGTGTGCAGAATCCAATGCGCGCGTCGCCGGTATTTCTCTTCTTCTAAAGAATTTTCATTTAATCAGATTTCCTCTGCTTAATCCCGACCTATCTCATTTACTCTGCAGACCTGATCGTGCGCTTGGAGGCCCTTCAGGTGGCGGGGAACGAGGCGGCCGACTCCGTGAACGCTGCCGGTGATAGCGTCGTGGAGAGGATGACCAACATCCCCGCAAGGGTACACGAGGTTGCCCTCCATGGCGTCCATCATGGTGCCGCCACGGCCCTCGGGGCTGCTGAGGCCTACACCGGCCAAGACCTGGGTGGCCTCGGGGTCACTCCAGAAATAAGTCACGCCATGGAAATATACTTCGATGTTGTTGAAGGTGCAGCCGGGGAAATAGCAGAGTCCACCCCCTCTGTATTCATAGTGGACAAGGACTTTGAGTAGTCCATCAGGGCCGAGTTTTTTGTAAATAAACTTCTCTTGAATATAATGAAGTTTATGTTCCTTTATGATCTCCTTGTGAAAGACTCATCGAGGTCTCTTAATTTCAATGATTCTTGATCTCATATTTTTTGGACTGAAGGCGAGGCTCCGATTGCATCGGCTATTTTGTTCTGAAGGCGATACATCAGTATCGGCTATCAATCGGATATCAACATTGATACATTAGTTACTAACCAGATCTACTAGTTACAACTGATCCACCCAGATACTAGGGTAATATTTCTTAAAATATTTTCCGTTGACTGCCCTGAAGTACTCGACACCCTCTAGAGTCTCGTAGAAATAAGCATTGCCAGGAGCACATCTAGTAATCCGATAGGGCCCTTCCCAATTTGGTGACCATTTACCATATTTGCCATCCTTAGCTCCAATAGGCAAAATGACTTTCCAAACTAAGTCCCCTTCGTTAAACTTCTTTTCCCTGACCTTTTGATCATAGTACTTAGCCACTCTTAGCTTCTGAGCCCTGATGTTTTCTAAAGCTTTTAGCCGATGAAAGTTTAAATCATCAAGATTGTCCATCATGAGATGTTTATACTCATCGACTTTTAAATTATTCTGTTGTGACACTCTTCTGGATCCTATATTGATTTCCCAAGGCAACACGGCTTCATGACCATAAACCAACTCGTATGGTGAACATTTAGTTGCACCATGACATGCCATCCTATAGGACCACAAGGTTTCATTGAGTATCGAATGCCACTTTTTTGGATGCTCTTTAATCTTTTTCTTAATGATTTTGATCAAAATCTGATTAGAAGCTTCAGCCTGTCCATTAGCTTGAGCATAATATGAAGACGAGTTGATCAACTTAAAACCTGTGCTAGCAGCAAAAGCCTCAAATTCTTTCGCCACAAACATCTTTCCTTGATCTTTAGTAATGGTTTGAGGAATACCGAATCTATAAATGATATGCTCTTTGATGACCTCAATTACGGTAGCCGATGAAGCTTCTTTTAGAGGAATAGCTTCAACCCATTTAGTAAAGTAATCTGTTGCTACCAACACAAATTTGTGTCCCTTACTAGATGCTAGAAATATTTGGCCAATCAGATCTATTCCCCATCCTCTAAATGGCCATGGCTTCGTGATTGGATTCATAGCTGATGCCGGAGATTTCTGAATATTACCAAATCTCTGACATTCTTGACATCCTTTATAATACTTAAAACAATCTTCTAAAATGGTTGGCCAAAAATATCCTACTCTTCTAATCATCCATTTCATTTTATGAGCAGATTGATGTGGACCACAAATTCCTTCATGGATTTCTCCCATCAAAACCTTGGCCTCTTCTTGATTGACACATTTAAGAAGCACACCATAGATTGTCTTGTGATATAGCTGTTCATCAAGAAGGACAAACTTCGTAGCTTTGTATCTTAATTTTCTGGATACCTGTCGTGATGGATTCTTCAAATATTCAATAATCTCAATTCTCCAATCATCACTATCAGCAACCCCATCACTTAGTATTTCAACAATTTGCCGATATCCAGAAGCACTTTGAGCTAAACGATTAGCCTCTTGGTTCTGATATCTAGGAATATGCTTCATGACAACAGAAGAGAAAGAATCAAGCAATTCAAGACACTTCTCATAATGCTTTCTTAGGATGTCATCTTTGCACTTATATAGGCCGAGCAATTGATTAATCACTAATTGAGAATCTCCAAAAATCTCAATAGTCTCGGCCCCTACCCCACACAAAAGCTGAAGTCCCTTGAGAAGTGCTTCATACTCAGCTTGATTATTAGTGGAGGTTGGATCAATTGAGAAAGCAAACTCAAAACTTCCTCCCTGAGGGGAAACAAGAACAATACCAATGCCCCCACCTTGTTTGCAATTGGAACCATCAAAGAACAAAGCCCATGGGGTAAAGTCTAAAGTTTTAATTTCTTGTTTATGATGATGAGTAACAAAATCAGCTATTACCTGACCTTTAACCGCTTTAGCCGATTCATATTTCAAGTCAAATTCTGATAATGCAAGAATCCATTTTCCAATTCTCCCATTTAGTATAGGCATGGATAACATATGTTTGATCACGTCAAACTTCGATACCACCGTGCATTCAGAAGACAATAGGTAATGTCGAAGCTTGGTGCATGAGAAGTACAAACATAGGCATAATTTTTCAACAGGAGAATACCTTGTATCTGGGTCAAGCAATCTTCTACTGAGATAGAAAACCACTCTCTCTTTTCCTTCAAACTCTTGCATTAAGGCCGACCCAATTGTATGATCATCGGCTGACATGTATAACTTGAAAGGTTTGTTCTTTTGAGGAGGAATCAAAACTAGTGGAGACTTCATATATTCTTTGATTTCATCGAATGCCTTCTATTGCTTATCTCCCCATTTAAACTTTTGATCATCCTTCAACTTTAACAAAACTAAGAACGGCAAAATTCTGGCTGATAGATTTGAAACAAATCTCCTGATGAAATTGATTTTGCCGATCAAAGATTGTAATTGAGTCTTCGTGGTTGGTGGTACTGCCTTGTCAATGGCATCATAGCACTTTTGGCCAATTTCAATTCCTTTTTCATGTACCATAAACCCTAAGAACTGACCAGCCGACAATCCAAATGCACATTTGTGGGGATTCATTCTTAAGCCATGCTTCCTTGCGCATTCAAGAGTGTCTCTGAGATCCTTAAGATACCTTTGATAATCTTTGGACTTTACCCCCACATCATCAATATAAATCTCAACAATCCTGTCGATCAACTCATGAAAGATATAATTCATAGCCCTCTGATAAGTGGCACCAGCATTTTTAAGCCTAAAGGTCATGACTACCCACTCATACAAGCCTATAGCACCTGGACATCTGAATGCAGTCTTATGTATATCTTATTCAGCCATAAAAATTTGGTTATAACCAGCATTGTCATCCATAAAACTGATAACCTTATGTCCTGCTGCTGCATCGACTAACATATCTACCACTGGCATTGGGTAGCCATCCATTGGAGTAGCTTTATTCAAATCCCTGAAGTCAATACAAACCCTTATTTTTCCGTTTTTCTTATATACAGGGACTACGCTAGATATCCATTCAGCATATCTACATTGCCGAATGAAATTAGCCTCGTAAAGCCGAGTGATTTCTATTTTCACATCAGTCATAACTTCTGCTCTAATCCTTCTTGGAGCTTGTTTCACAGGCCGACACCAATGTTTGATAGGTAGTCGATGTTCTACCAATGATCGATCAAGTCCAGACATTTCAGAATAGTCCCAAGCAAAACATTCTTTGTATTCTTTCAATAATGCAATAAGTTCTTGCCTAAACTTGGGATCCAACTTGGCACTAATATATGTCAACCTTGGCTTATCACCGTTTCCAATATCAACTGCTTCCAGTTCGTCGGCCGACGTGAAACCCTTGCCCATCTTATTCTCATCTTCGTTAACTGTATAATCCATTAAATATATTTTTTGAAGCCGACTGCTTGGATCGGCTGTTGACTTTCGTCGGTTGTCTTGAGAAAGTCTCCTTCAAGAATCCTTCCAGAGAAGCACCCCATGTTATCAAAGTTCCAAACACCAGGATCTGAATAAGCAATACTAACAGTCGTATCCGCTGGCACTACTTCCACGGCGTCACCGATCCACTGAATCACATTCTGATGCATGGTAGATGGAATGCAACAATTGGCGTGGATCCAATCCCTTCCAAGAAGCACACTATAGGATCCCTTTGCATCGACTACAAAGAAAGTAGTCGGCATACTTTTGCCGCCAATTGTTAACTCAATACGTATAGCACCTTTAGTAGCCGATACGTTGCCAGAAAAGTCGGTCAACCTCATATCGGTCTTAGTCAAATCTTCCGTAGTCTTACCAAGCTTTCTAAAAGTGGAATATGGCATCAAATTAACTGCTGCCCCTCCATCAACTAGCATCCTATTCAGAGGCCTTCCATTAACGAACCCTTTCAAGTACAAAGCTTTTAAATGGGAATGTCTCTCAGGCTTTTGTCACACCCCAATTTTAAGAATAAAACTGAGGCAACGAACTCATGTGTGCCCAGGCATCAGTCGCACACATAAGCTAGACAAAATATGAAAAAGGTACCATCACGGTGTTTATTACATAACGATAGAAGCAAAACAAAGACTTACATCAGCGGAAAAGGTAAACTAGATATAGCTCTCACTGGCAACCACCACAGGGACTGCCGACTGGGGGATACTCTAGCCTAGAAACAGCACAGATGCTGCAAGTCCCCTGGACGTTCCCGGACTGTCCGCGAACTCCAACGGTGGACTGTCCGCCGGTCAAAACTGGACACTATACTCGGCGACGAACAACCACTGACCGGCTGAGTCCCGATGCCCGGACTGTCCGCGCTTGGATTAGCGGACTGTCCGCGGCTGTCCAGAGAGGGCAATTTCGATCGCCCTCAACTCAAATCCTCCCAAATTTGATTCAAATCAAAAACTCTTGTTCCCAAACTTGAAGAAGATGATCACGAGGTAGTTGGTAGACTATCCCCAAGAAATCATCCGCTCAAATCAACTCAAACACCGGGAATCTGAGAGGGAAGGAGTATGAACCGAAAAAGCGCCACGAAAATGAAATCAACCCGATCTACTTGTTCGTGAGGAGTTAGATGAATTCCTTCAGTGGAAATGATCTCCTCACTATAAAGAACAAGTTGATTCAAACAGATTTCGAAAAGACGCGGTAGAGAGGGAGATCGAGTGACGGGAAAATCGCGGAGAAACGAAGAACGCGAAGAACACGAACAAAACGTGAATCAACACATCAATCTGCAACCGTGTGGCTACCACACACTACAACAGTGAGATTACGGTCTCACTTCCTCAAAATCTACAGTACAGAGAGGTATGGTTCTTTGTGGATCTCAGTTGCTACAGCAGGGGATTGGGAGAGCAGGAAAACCTAGAAGGCAAAGAGCAAATGACTGAGATAGGATGGGAGGTGGGTGTCTCCCTCTACTTATCCTAATTCTAATTCCCACTCTACCCCTAACTAATTACAGAGCGAACCAGCTAAACCCTAGGGTTATTCTGGACCAACTCATGGTAGGTGGTGATCCGACGGCCACGCCCGCACAACTGGTAGTGTTGCCTCGATGCAACCTCACCAATTGCTGCCACGTGCCGCCACCGCTCTGCATGTCCTTTTCCCGGACTTCGCCCCCGGTTTTGTGGCCCAAACCGGGAAACTAGCCTTTACAGCCAACCCCTGGTTTTGAGGCCCAAACCGGGAAACCAGCCGTCCATCGCCAGAGTTTTGTGGCCCAAACTCAGAAACCCGCAGCACCCAGGTTTTGAGGCCCAAACCTGGAAACCGTCCTCAGCCCGAGTTTTGTGGCCCAAACTCAGAAACCATCAGCGCCTAGGTTTTGAGGCCCAAACCTGGAAACCGTCCACTCGGTGGTTTTTCTGTGGCTCAACCACCAAACCGAGCCGTAGAGGGGATGCACCGCCTGTGCACCCCGTCCACCAACACATGTCCCCAGGTCCTCGACCCAAGCAACACCGTGCCCGCAAGTCTTCGCTCGTCGCTGTCCCAGGCTGTCAGCCACCACAGCTGATCCTCAGGCCACCGGTCCCTCAGTCCATGCCTCATGTCCGCCCTTCGCCACTATCGGTCCATCGGCACGGCACGTCTCTACTTGACCTTCACCTTGCCTTCGATCACTGTATCCGTGTTCGACACCTGCACAACACAAGCCAAAGAACATGCGCATTATCCCAGTTGACAATCACTCATCACTCAGAGACTCGGCATACACCCATGTATTCGCAATCTCCCCCTTGATGAGTTCATTGTCAACTACCAACACAAATCATAATGGAATAGAGGAAGGAAGGAAGAAGGAGAGAGAACTCGACCAAATGACCCAAAAGCATAACACAGTCGAAGAAGGTCAAGTGGAAAGAGCAAAACAACTTGGTTCCCAAAGACATGGGCAACAGCTCGACGCAACCAAGCAAAGCAAAGCTAGCCCTCAAGAAGAGGAAGAACAGGCTCAACACCGCTAGCGAGGAAGCTTGATACCAACTGAAGAAAGCTTGACACCAACTGAAGAGCATAAAAGCAAAGGTGCTAGTTCATCAAGAAAGAGGCTAAGGCTCAACACAACTAGCTACCAAAAATGCTCCGAACCAACTATTACCAGCTTGAAAACTCTGCAGTGAGCAAACTCCCCTTCAAATAGTGCACACAACCAGGAAATCTCCTCTTAAGTTCAACTCAGAAAGCAAAGATTTGAAGATATTTTCTCCCCCTTATTCAAATACAGAGAGTACACATGATTTGTCAATATTTTCTCCCCCTAAGTTGAAAATGCACCAACAAGAATCTCCCCTCCAAATGCATATGAGTCAGAATGCAAGTTAGCAGCTTCAGGAATATAGTCGATAGAATGAGAAGATGCTCGACAAGATGCTGATCCGATGACTCATAAAATGCACAGAATGCTAGCAAAGGCTCAAACTGATCACTAAATACGAAATCTGAACATTTGAGCAAAAAGAGCAGTTTTCAGCCAAAAAGGTATTCACCATCAAAATAGCACAAAGCATGTATAGACAGAATATCAAACAAGTGCTAAACATGTATACAAATTGAACTACCCCTAGCACAGTTCAACCATCATGCTATAGAATGAAACATAGACTTGTGTATCCAAAATTTATCGGAGTTGCAGCGGTTAAATTACACAAGTTCAAATTTCAGCATGTGACTGCGAGAGGTTGAAAGCTTGTCATTGCCTAACTTTTCAACTGTGCGAAGCCTATGCAGAAGCAATCAGAAGCTTAAGGCGACAGTTTCGGTCATACACTACACAGCTCAAGTTTAACTCAAAGTGCAATGAGAAACAGTCTCGAAACTGTGATGTGCTGACAAGCAATCCCATCTCGATCTTTCCACTTCACTTAACTTGGTTCAAAATTAAAGCCGCATATGAATGTTGACGGTCCTTAAACACCTGTTTTACCATCAACATTTGACCCTAAAGTCCACCAAAAAGGCATGAAATGTAGTCAAATAGGTTTCAAACTAACTGAATTCCACATGTCCATAGAATTTTATTTGAATGCAGGATTTGAACCAAATTTGGACATTTGGACCCACCAGGAGCCAAGCCCACTCAGCAGGGCCCAAATGGGCCTAAGGGGGGTGGCGCCCGCCACCCCTAGGTGGCGCCCGCCACCTCTAAGTGGCGCCCGCCACTTGGGTTGGCCCAAGTGCTACCACCTGCCATGTCACCGATCCGTGTGACCTCCCCAAGGCCAAATCCTGGCCCTTGGTCACTAGGTCAGTGGCATCGGACGGCTCAGGGAGGAGTGGCGTGGATCAAGGCTAAATGTCGGTTGCTAGGTCATGCAACCGACCTCCAAACTGCCTTGGACATCCACCTGGATGCCGTTGAAGCAGAGGCGGTTCATCCAACGGCTAGGGAGCTGGCGGCCGCCAGTATGGGGGGGCGCCCGCCACCTGACCTAACCCTAGGTCGGTTGGCTGCCCACTATAAGAACCCCCCTCACTCATTTGGGCTATGAATACCCCCTGGAGGCACCTCCTCATTTGTACCATCACACACCAAGTACCATTCCAAGCAAAGCAAGAGAAGCAAGTGAGAGTTAGGTTAGAAGCTTAGAGAGCTTAGGCAAGTAGGTAGCTAGTAGAGCAAGGCATCTTCGCCCTCACGGTAGCGCTGCTCAAGGGTTAGCTCAAGAGTAGAGGCGTGCGAGTGATCGGTTCTGGAGCTGGGAAGAGTCTTCCTTCATCTCCAGTTTAGGTTTTTCCCTTGTTACTCAAGCATTTACTATATTCTAGTTCATCATTTCAAGTATTACTTTATTCTACTTATTAGTATTGAGTGGTATACTTGATTGATTTCTTGAGTGCCTAGCTATCCTACAGTTCAATTCACTTAGCCATAGTAGTTAATCTCTAGTGAGCTTAGTGTTTGATCTTTGCCAATAGGTTGCTTAGTTAGTTTAGTGTTTATCTTATTAAGTCAAGTGTTTGCTCTGACGTCCGCAAGGGTGTCTCTATTCAAAGCTAGGGTAGAGATAGTTAGAATATAGTTAAGCGTGGTGCTTAGTTATAGACTTACCTTCAGATACAGCTGGACCCTCGGATAGCTGTGGTAGCAAGCAGGTGGTGACAGCCCTGTGCGCCTTGAATTCCACCACGTAGTTGGCCCAGTTTAACAGTATGGCTCGTTGTGCTAGTGTTCAACCTAAGTAAGTGGTAAAGGCTAGTACGCCTCGATACTTGACAAGATAGGAATAAAACTATACTCAACTTAGTTGCTCTATTGTCTTTTGCCTGCCCTGCTTCGTAACTGTCTCGCTTCGTAGTTATCTTGCTTTGTAGTTATCTAGGAGTAGTTAGTAGTAGTTTGTTAGTTATCTTTAGTTATCCTAATCTATCTATCTAGTTATCCACCCTACCTTAGCCATCAACTTCACCCTTACCTAGCCATCCATATATTCTTTCTAGCCTTCCATCCTTTCATCTTCCCTTCTCCCCTTTTATCTTTTCTTATTTCTTCGACTCTCATCCCCTCCTTGACTCGACTCATACACCACCCTAGCCTTCCCTTGGGATCAAATAAATCGACACCTGGTACTCCCAGGCGAAGTGCTACTACGATAGTTCTGTGCGCTTGCAGAATCTCCTCCTGGTAGATTGCATTCTCTCTAGCTAGCTCCTACTAGTGTCGGGATTGACAACCCCACTTGGCATTAGTAGATAGCTGCTTTAGCTCCACTCCTTTAGGTATAGTGACCGGTCTTGCTTCAAGCATTTCTGACGCCGTTGCCGGGGATAGACTCCATAGTCTACTCCTAGTAACAACGTTAGCAAGTGCCAACAAGCATTCCTGGGCCATTACCGGGGATAGTTGCCTAGCACTATCTTTAGTGAAGCTAAGAACTACCAACAATGAACATACCAAGCAAGTGAATGACTCAGAACTAGAGACATAGCAACCTAGCATATATGAAAAGCACAAGTGATTTCAACACATTCTACATATGCTAGTTGCATATCTCAATGGTGAACATTTTCAAGTTTTATGTTCATTAAGCAAATTCACCATTCATAAAATAGCTCCGCTCACAACATGTATCAGTGATCAGAAAGAGCATAAGTTACAAGCATCATCATAAAGAATCGGAGCAAATACTATACAGAGCATAGTCACATTCTAGAGATTATATACATGAAGCTCTGAATGTAAATATGCAAGATGAAATGCAAAGATGCATGATGAAACCAATTGAAACACAAAGTTAGTTTATAATACAAGAGTCAAAATGTTTCCCCCATCTAAAAGGGGAAACACACACCAAGCTCACCTCTCAACCTAGCAAAAGTTGATTGGTCCAAAGGCTTGGTGAAAATATCAGCCAACTGATGGTGAGTATCGACATGGCGAAGGTCAATATCACCCTTCTCATAGTGGTCTCGCAGAAAATGAAAGCGCACATCAATGTGTTTGGTCTTAGAGTGCAGCACGGGGTTCTTAGCAACGCTAATAGCACTCGTGCTGTCACAAAGCAAGGGAACGCGAGAAAAACTCAGACCGAAATCACGCAAAGTGGCCATCATCCAAAGCAATTGAGAACAGTAGCTAGCCGCAGCAACATACTCATCCTCCGTGGTAGACTGGGCAACACTAGACTGCTTGCGAGAAGACCACGATACAAGAGAAGAACCAATAAACTGACAAGTCCCAGAAGTGGACTTGCGCTCAATCCGGCAACCGGCAAAATCAGCATCAGAATAACCGCAAAGGGAGAGGGTGGAGGAAGCAGAATACCAAATCCCAAGCTTAGGGGTGAAGCATAAGTACCTCATAATGCGCTTAACTGCCTGACGGTGAGAAGTGTGCGGCGAAGACTGAAATCGCACGCAAAGACACACCACGAACTGAATGTCCGGGCGTGTCGCCGTCAGGTACAGTAGCGACCCGATCATACTCTGGTACTCCTTCTGGTCCACAGCTTCTCCATCCTTGTCCGCATCCAGGGCCGTCGTGGTCGACATGGGTGTTGGAAGAGGCTTGGCCTCACCCATATCGAATTTCTTCAGGATATCCTTGGTATATTTACCCTGGTGCACAAAGGTTCCCTCTCGAGATTGCTTGATTTGCAATCCGAGGAAAAATGTCAACTCGCCCATCATGCTCATCTCAAACTCCCTGCTCATAGTATCTGTAAACTTGGCAACCAAAGCGTGAGAAGAACCACCGAAAATGATATCATCCACGTAAATCTGGACCAAGAGAGTATCATTGCCTTGCTTGAGGAGAAAGAGCGTTTTATCCACACATCCCATTTTAAAACCCTTAGCAAGCAAAAAGGTTTTCAACCTATCATACCAGGCTCTAGGGGCTTGTTTCAAACCATGCAAAGTTTTGTGAAGTTTAAAAACATGGTTTGGAAACTTGGGATTTTCGAAACCGAGGGGTTGTTTCACATACACCTCCTCTTCTATGTAGCCGTTTAGAAGGCACTCTTGACATCCATTTGAAAAAGTTTAAATCCTTTGGATGCAGCAAAAGCCAAGAGTATCCTAATCGCCTCCAAACGAGCTACAGGAGCAAAAGTCTCCTCATAGTGTAGCTCCTGTAGACTATGAGGAGACTTTTGCTCCTGTAGCTCGTTTGGAGGCGATTAGGATACTCTTGGCTTTTGCTGCATCCAAAGGATTTAAACTTTTTCAAATGGATGTCAAGAGTGCCTTCTAAACGGCTACATAGAAGAGGAGGTGTATGTGAAACAACCCCTCGGTTTCGAAAATCCCAAGTTTCCAAACCATGTTTTTAAACTTCACAAAACTTTGCATGGTTTGAAACAAGCCCCTAGAGCCTGGTATGATAGGTTGAAAACCTTTTTGCTTGCTAAGGGTTTTAAAATGGGATGTGTGGATAAAACGCTCTTTCTCCTCAAGCAAGGCAATGATACTCTCTTGGTCCAGATTTACGTGGATGATATCATTTTCGGTGGTTCTTCTCACGCTTTGGTTGCCAAGTTTACAGATACTATGAGCAGGGAGTTTGAGATGAGCATGATGGGCGAGTTGACATTTTTCCTCGGATTGCAAATCAAGCAATCTCGAGAGGGAACCTTTGTGCACCAGGGTAAATATACCAAGGATATCCTGAAGAAATTCGATATGGGTGAGGCCAAGCCTCTTCCAACACCCATGTCGACCACGACGGCCCTGGATGCGGATGTGGATGGAGAAGCTGTGGACCAGAAGGAGTACCGGAGTATGATCGGGTCGCTGCTATACCTGACGGCGACACGCCCGGACATTCAGTTCGCGGTGTGTCTTTGCGCGCGTTTTCAGTCGTCGCCGCGCACTTCTCACCGTCAGGCGGTCAAGCGCATTATGAGGTACCTATCCTTCACTCCAGAATTTGGGATTTGGTATTCTGCTTCCTCCACCCTTTCCCTTTGTGGTTATTCCGATGCCGATTTTGCTGGTTGCCGCATTGATCGCAAGTCCACTTCCGGGACTTGCCAGTTTATTAGATCTTCTCTTGTTTCGTGGTCCTCTCGCAAGCAGTCTAGTGTCGCCCAGTCTACCACGGAGGCTGAGTATGTTGCTGCGGCTAGCTGCTGTTCCCAGTTACTTTGGATGATGGCCACTTTGCGTGATTTTGGTCTGAGCTTTTCTTGTGTTCCTTTGCTTTGTGACAGCACGAGTGCTATTAGCGTTGCTAAGAACCCCGTGCTGCACTCGAAGACCAAACACATTGATGTGCGCTTTCATTTCTTGCGAGACCACTATGAGAAGGGTGATATCGACCTTCGCCATGTCGATACTCATCATCAGTTGGCTGATGTTTTCACCAAGCCTTTGGACCAATAAACTTTTGCTAGGTTGAGAGGTGAGCTTGGTGTGTGTTTCCCCTTTTAGATGGGGGAAACATTTTGGTTCTTGTATCATAAACTGACCATTTTTTGTTTGTCTTGTCCTTCTTTTGGTTTAGTCTCTTTGCATACGCTTTTACATTCTGAGCTTCATGTATATAATCTTTAGAATGTAATTATGCTCTGTTCAATATGCTCCGATGCTATTTGTCGATGCTTGTAGCTTATGCTCTTTCTGATCACTAATACATGTTGTGAGCTGAGCTATTTTTAAATGGTGAACCTACTTAACAAACATAAAACCTGAAAATGTTCACCATTGAGATATGCAACTAGCATGTGTAGGATGTGTTGAATTCACTCGTGCTTTTCATATATGCTAGGTTGCTATGTCTCTAGTTCTGAGTCACTCACTTGCTTGGTATGTTCATATTCTGGTTAAAATTTGAACCAAGTTAAGTGAATTAGAAAGATCGAGATGGGATTGCTTGTCAACACATCATAGTTTCGAGACTGTTTCTCATTGCACTTTGAGTTAAACTTGAGCTGTGTAGTGTATGACCGAAACTGTTGCTTTAAGCTTCTGATTGCTGCTGCATAGGCTTCGCACAGTTGAAAAGTTAGGCAATGACAAGTTTTTAACCTCTCGCAATCACATGCTGAATTTGAACTTGTGTAATTCAACCGCTGCAACTCCGATAAAATTTGGATACACAAGTCTATGTTTCATTCTATAGCATGATGATTGAACTTTGCTAGGGGTAGTTCACCTTGTATACATGTTTAGCACTTATTGGATATCCTGTCTATACATGTTTTGTGCTATTTTGATGGTGAACTCTTTTTGGCTAAAAACTGCTCTTTTGCTCTCATATTCATATTTCGTATCCGGTGATCAGTTTGAGCCTTTGCTAGCATGTGTGCTTGAGTTGCGTCATTAGAGTTATGCTGTGTAGAGCATTTTTGCATTCTCTTGACTATATTCCTGAAGCTGCTAACTTGCATTTTGACTCATATGCATTTTTGGAAGTGGGAGAACTTCTCTTGTTGGCACCTTTTTTGATGGTGCATTCTCTAAGGGGGAGAGATTTTACTTGATGGTGCATTTTCAACTAAGGGGGAGAATTAGGACAAATCATGCCTCCCATGTTTAACTAAGGGGGAGAAGAATCAATTGTGTGCACCATGCAAGGGGGAGTTTTGCTTGTGGTGAATTTCTGAAATTTCCAATTGGTTCGGAGCGCGTTGCTAGTTGTGTTGAGCCTCTATGCCTCTGTCTTGAGGGACTAGCATTTTGCTTTGATTTTTCAATTGGTATTTGCTAGCGGTGTTGAGCCTGTTCTACCTCTTCTTGAGGGCTAGCTTTACTTTGCTTGGTTGCGTCGAGCCGTTGCCCATGTCTTTGGGAACCAAGTTGTTTCGCTCTTTCCACTTGACCTTCTTCGGCTTTGTCATGCTTTTGGGTCATTTGGTTGAGTTCTCTCTCTTTCTTCCTTCCTTCTTCTGTTTCCATTATGATTTGTGTTGGTAGTTGACAATGCACTCATCAAGGGGGAGATTGCGGATACATGGGTGTATGCCGAGTCTCTGGGTGATGAGTGATTGTCAACTGGGATAATGCGCATGTTCTTTGGCTTGTGTTGTGCAGGTGTCGAGCACGGATACAGTGATCAGAGGCAAGGTGAAGGTCAAGAAGAGACGTGCCGTGCCGATGGACCGAGAGCGGCGAAGGGCGGACGTGAAGCTTGGACTAAGGGACCGATGGTCCGAGGATCAGTTGTTGTAACACCTCTGGTGTTTAATCTGTAATTAACCTGACATGTCATCATCTTTAGTCATAATCATCCTTGTCATGCATTATGTTTGTCTTAATGCTTGTTGCATTTGTTCCCTTTTGTGTGTAACAATCCCCTTTTCAAAAACCCTAAAAGCCCTAACCTTCCTATAAGGGCAAAATGGTAATTTCACCTCTGTGCCTAGCTTTGTGTAATTCTTGCCCAATTTGATGTCTTGAAGTTTTGTTGTGTTATTCAAAAATCAAAATCAAAATCAGATTTCAAATTCCTTTTGAAAAACCCCGAATTCCAAACCCTGGATTTTATCCCTCTTTTTGTAATTCAAAAATTATTCAAAATTTGGAGTTGGTCCAAAAAGCAAAGTTGTAGATCTGGTCAAGAGAAACAACTTTGGTTTTTACAAATTTTCAAGTTTCTGTACAAAGTTTGAAGTAATTTCAAATTCATTCAAACTCCAGTTTTTGTCCCCTTTTTAGTTTCCAAAACTATTTCAAAAACTAATGACATTCAGAAAAAGTGTATAATAGCAAAGTTATAGGTTTTGACAAAAGGAACAACTTTTGTGTTTACAGATTTTCAAGTTTCAATATAAAATCTAAAGTAATTTTTAATTTATTAAAATCCCAAAAGTGTCCCCTTTTCAAATTTCAAATGTGATTCAAAAACTATTTGGATTTTGAAAACGTTCTTATTGACAAAGTTGTAGATCTTCTTTTTCTGCACAACTTTGGTGTTTCGAGTTTTTGTTGCTCAGTTCAAATTTTGGGAGTAATTTGTAAAATACAGAAATCAGTTCTAAGTCAAACCCTAGACCTAGCCCTGTTCATCTTCAATCTAGAGCTAGGGGGGCCCGGCCATAGCCGAGCCGCCGGCGCTGCGCGTACCGCGCGTCTGGCCGCTCCCCGCCTGTCTCCAACCTGACCCTGTGATCATGCCGCTCCCGCACGCGCAAAGCGCTGACTCTCTCCCGTCCCCCACTGCTCCCAGCACGTCGCCGCCGCGTCGCCGTCGCCGGCGAGCGCATGCCCGGTCCCTGAGCAGACTTCCATCCTTTCTTCATCATGGATTCGCAAGCACGCGACGCGGCCGATCTTATCCACCCTCGCGCACCTCTTATCCGCCCCTGAGCACGGCTATAAAAGCCACCTGCCGGCCGCCGTTCCTCCGCCACCGTCGCCAGCTCACTCCAGAGCCTCCGCCGCTCAACCACCTAGCCCAGAAGCTCCGCCTTGAGCTCGCGAAGCTTCCCAGCCCCTCAATTTTACCTCCGCCGCCTCCAATCGCCCGGCGTAACCCCATCTTCCCAAACTCCGGCGAAACACCGGTGAGCACGGGATTGAGAAATACTCTCTCCCCGGCCGTGATCTTTCCTCCCCGACCCCTGCTTCACCTTCCTTGCCTCCTTGCGCTCCTAACCCGCTCCTGGTGACCGTGTCTGGTGTACAGAGCCGTCGGCACGCCGCTCGCCGCCGAGAGAGCTCCGCCGAAGCACCGCCAACGTCGAGCTCCCTCCTTCGACCCTTGTTCCGCCCCGCCGAGCCCTGCCTCCGACCGTGGTAAGCACTCAAAGCCCCCGGTCTCTGCTTTCACGGCGTAAAGCTCGAGCCAGGCCTCGAGCGGATGCACGTTCACTGTCTAGCTCGAGCCAGGCCTCGAGCACACGTTTTCCGTCTCGCTCGAGCCAGGTCTCGAGTAGACACACACTCTCCGCTTCGCCCGAGCCAGGCCTCGGCGAACACACACTCTCCGCTTCGCCCGAGCCAGGCCTCGGCGAACACTTGCTCTCCGTCTCGCCCGAGCCAGGCCTCGGCGAACACATTGCTTTCCGTCTCGCCCGAGCCTCCCAGCCAGGCCTCGGACGGACGATTGTTTCCGTCTCGCCCGAGCCTCCCAGCCAGGCCTCGGACGGACGATTGTTCCGTCTCGCCCGAGCCTCCCAGCCAGGCCTCGGACGGACGACTGTTTCCGCCTCGCCGCGATTCGCCCGAGCCCTGCGCGATTCGCCCGAGCCTTTCGAGGATGGAGCATAATGCTCTCTTTCTTTTTTTTGAAAAAGTGTGAATAGTGTTCTGTTTTCTCTTTTTTGTGTGAATTAATCTGTTGTTCCTTAAATCCTGAGAAAATTATGGTATGCTCCTTGCACTGTGTAGTGTTTTAGAAAAATATGAAACTTGACTTTTCTGCAAGAATTTAAAAATGTAAAATCCCTCTTTTAATTAATAAATGGATGGTTTTGGATTTTTAGAAAATCTTTTATAACTCCAAAAATCATGAGATAAATTTTTGTGAGCTTCCTATTCCATGTTTAGTCTCTGGTGAAATTTTGAAGTCTTTTGGAACAAGTTGGTTTTTGAGCATTTATTTTAATTGTTAAATAGTGCCTTTTGTTAATTAATGGCTAGATTTATTTGAGTACCTTAATGATCTCCAAAAATTATGAAATTTGTTTTGCCATCTATCTACACCATAAGGAACTTATGTGTTTAATTTGGTAATTTTTGGAGCAACTGCATAAAATGATTTTTTTTAAAATAATTAAGAAAATAGAAAAAGGTGATTAGGGTTCATGTTGTATGCCCTGTGTTGCATTGTTCATGCTAGCATACTCATGTGCATACATCATTGCATTCGTATAGTCACCAAAGAAGGAGTCAAAGTCGAGGCCGCCGCCGACGAACCTGCTCCCGAAGCAACCCCGAGCTCCGACGCCTGCACCGCCGACTCCGAACCTGTCCTTTTTGCTCTTCAAGGCAAGCCCCAGTGCATTTAGCCTTTCCTTTTTATAAAAGTTTTACTTAAATGCTTTTGAGTTAAATTACTGCATTAGGTGATAGGAGTTGTGTGATGACCTATTACCTGCACTTTACCTCCACCAAAGATCCCTACCTTGTTTAAAAACTATTTGCAAAATGCTTAGCTTTGCTATACAATAGATTTGCGATAAAAATGCCAATTTCAAAAGTGTGATCACTTAAAGAATTTTTATGGGAATTTGTCTTTACTCCCCGACTGTTGGTTAAGTATCTGATCCGTACCTAGTCAACAGCGAGGAGAGGTTGTCCGAGCGTACGGTGCCGTCATGTTGAAGTCCGGGACTCAACAGTTGACACCGACCAGGACAGGGTTGAAAAACTGACGGGACTATTACGCTTGGGTGAGATATAACCAAGGTATAGTTCTGGCTGAAAAATTAGGGACCATCCGTATGGGGGCCTGCTGGTCAAGACTTGTAACTATTCACATACATCAGAAAGCTCTGGCTCCGAGAAATCCTTGATTGGGACGGACAACCGCGCACTGGGAGTGGAGAGATGGCGGAAGTAGCATGTACCCACGTGGTCGTCATACCTGGAAAGGAGTGGTGTACTATACTTCTGGGTAGCGTAGGACCGGTCCAATCTTGGAGGAATCGTGGTAGACGGGTTGGCCTATGCAAGCTTGGGTGCTACATATGCCCTGTGAATAGGGATCCTCAGCTGAGTATTATTTATCCGGATTAACGTTGCTCCTCGGTTATGGAGACTTGGTCACTGACTGTCAACGGAGAGTGGTTCTCAACTGGGTATGTTTTTGAAAGGTAAAATGAATCATGAACAATGAAGAATTGAGAGATACTGGAATCTTTCAAAAATAAAAAAAGGATTTCAAAATGTTTTTGTGCAAAATACTTGATCTTGCTTAAAGCCTTACCTTGACTACCTAAGCCTCTCATTACTGAGTCTTCTTCCCTTTTTCTTTAGTCGGGTAAGTCTTGTTGAGTACCCCAGTACTCAGGGTTTGTTACCCCTTGTTGCAGGTATGCCTGAGTATCCGATGTGTCTTGCACCCTGCTGCATGACCTTCGTTTAGGAGGAGGCCAACGAGGCCGAAGAATAGATGTGCACCCTCGGGCTGGGTGAAGTATCTTTATATTGTTGTATTCCGCTACGTTGTCTACTTTGAACTATCAGAACATGGTCTGTAATAACCGCATTTCTTTAAGTTTATTTGAAACCCCAGTTTGTAAAACTATTGTTATTTAAATCTTCCGCTCTTTATTCCGCTGTTATTTGTGAAAGTATCAAATGCTGTAACCGAAAGGTGAGTGATCCTGTGGACATCGGGCGCTAATGTAGCCCGGTGACGAACAGTCTTAATCACGTGGAACATAAGTTCGGCTGTCAGAGGTTGACAGGGACGTGTGGGCCATGGGATTAGGACCGTTCTGTCACAGATTGGTATCGAAGCATCTCGCTTTAAGTTGCAGTGTTTGTTTTGCGAAAACTTCAAAAGATTTTTGAGTCCAAACAAATTAAACTTGACTATTTTGAGTCCAAACTGCTTTTCTCATCTTGTCTTCTATTGGCAACACTAGTAGCGAGACAACATGTTTAAGCCCTATATATGTTATGTATCTTGCATTGCCTTGTTCCGTAGGAACGATTCATGCATCATGACATATTCACCTAAGCTAGATAATAACTTCCTCTCTAAGTTCGTTGGGATAGTATGCCTTTACCTGTTCTTGCTAGCCTTTCTCATCCATCTTCTCTTATCCAGACATGGCTCGCATCAAGCTGACTGCTCGCAAGTCGACTGGACCGCATGGTGTACCACGCCACCAGCTGGCACCACGCGCTGGGGAGGAGACTAAAGAATCTTCCAACAGTCGTCGCTTTCCCCGCCGCACCCGCAAGCACCTGAAAGAGGAGATCAGGAACCTGAAGGCTGAGCTGGAGAACTTGGAGCATGACTTCTACCACTCACGTCTGGAGTTCTATGAGGCCCGAGCCTCCCTGGAGCAGGCCAACCGGAACACGATCCGCGCCATCGAGTAGCGCAATGCTACTTGGGTTCGTGAAGACGTCACCAGAGCCGAGCTCCACGGACTGCGGATGTACACCACTCAGATCGAGCAGTTCAACGACATGCTTCATGAGAAGGTACACCAGTTGTACAACCAACTCCACCCTATGGTACCCCTGGATGTCGAGGATCCTGACGACGGAGTAGTGGAAGAACCGGACGTAGAGCAGGAGCCAAGCATGAACGAGGAGATTGAACCTGCCGAAGACATCCACGCCGAAGACGAGGATGAGGAGGTTGAGCCTGAGCTCATCCTCGAGGAAGACGACGACGACGACATGATCATCATCAATGAAGACTAGTCACGTCGTGTCTGTACCACCCGCTTACGTAAAACCTTAGTCTAGGTTTGGGGGCGCTAGTCTGTAGTTTGTTAAGTTGAGTCTGTATCTTTCTTTCGTACCTTTTTTCCCCTTATCAGTCAGTTGCCACCTGTCAGTCATCTGTATCCATCATCTACCTTTGAATCAATGAAGTTTCTCAATCAGTTGTTTCAAAACTTAATCTTTGGATGCTAAGTTCCAAGTTGTTTAAACAGATGCCTGTGAACACTCGCACTGGAGCTGGAGGTTCTGAGGGTGCCGCCCTTCCAAATCCTCCACCTGTACCTGCTACGCTAGCAGATGCCATCGCAGCCCTGGCGGCCGCTGCTAACCTCATGGCTAGAAACCAGGGCCAACAGCAGAATAATGGTCACCGTGGTCGTCAGCATAACAACAATGAGGCAACCTATGTGGAGTTCACGGAAACCCGTCCACCGGTCTTCACCAAGGCCGATGAACCCCTCGAAGCTGATGATTGGCTCCGCACCATGGAGCAGAAGTTTAGTCTTATCCACTGCACCGACATCCAGAAGCCCCGGTTTGCTTCGCAGCAGCTTCGTGGTCCCGCAAGTGCTTGGTATGCTAATCTGATGGCTGCCCAGCCAGAAGGTCATCAGTTGACCTGGGAGGAGTTCCGCACTGCTTTCCGTGCTCATCACATCCCTTCCGGATTGATGAAAATGAAGCTTGATCAGTTTTTGGCTCTTCAACAGAAAGCCTCCACAGTCATGCAGTATGTGGGTCAGTTCAATCATCTTAGCCAGTATGCCTCAGAGTACGTCAACACAGATGAGAAGAAGAGGGATTGTTTCCTCAGAGGACTGCACCCCAAGATCCGCAGGAGCCTGTCTAATAACCTGACTGGGTCTTATCATGATGTTGTTGACCGGGCTGTTGCTTTTGAGGAAAGCAATCGCCAGTACCAAGAGGAAAAGAAAAAGAAGAAAGCAGGATCTAGCAGCTTCTCTGGCAGTCACAAACGCCAGAGAGTCATTTATCACCCCAGCCACCACCACAATCGTCCACCTTACCCTCACCAGCAAGTGGTCGTCCGTACTGCGGCTACCACCCACAACGCCAATCAGCAGAGTGCCATGCAGCCGAACGCCCCAGGTGTTCGTATCACCACCCCGCAAACAGCCTACAATCATCCCTGCTACAACTGCGGCCAACTTGGTCACTGGTCTCGTGAGTGCCCAAAGCCCAAGAGGTATGCTTAGAATACTCAGAAGGGTCCTGGAGGATCTCAGCAGCAGCAGCAGTACCGTGCCCCGTAGCAGCACATTCAGAAGGGCAAGTTTGTCAAGAAACACGGGCAAGTCTACTACACCACCGTTAGTGACATCCCAGAAGGAGAACCCGTCATGATCGGTAGGTTTCCCGTTGCCAATCATCCTGCAGTTGTGTTGTTTGATTCTGGTGCATCGCATTCCTTCATCAGTCATACATTTGTCACTAAGCATGAGATATCAATTGGGGAATTACAAGAAAGTTTCTGTATATTTTCGCCTGGAGGGCGTATATGTACTAAGGAAGTGGTTCGCAATATACCAGTGATGTTGGGGGAACATGTATTTCCTACCACCATGATAGTGCTACGTGATCAGGGGATAGATGTCATTCTAGGCATGAATTGGATGTGCCAGTATAAGGCCATAATTGACATCCTGAATAGGGTTGTGAGAGTGGACATTCCTAACAGTACCTCCAAACTCCTTCTCCAACTCCCAATACCTCAAAAACCAGCAGCCACACAGTTGAATACCACCTATATTCTGGAGACCAGAGACATCCCCGTGGTCTGTGAATTTCCTGATGTTTTTCCAGAGGACTTACCTGGTCTGCCTCCTGATCGTGATGTTGAGTTTGCCATAGAGCTAAAGCCCGGGATTGCTCCTATATCCCGCAGAGCTTATCGAATGCCTCCCAGAGAGTTGGCAGAGCTGAAAACTCAGTTACAAGATTTGTTGGACAAGGGCTTCATTCGCCCAAGCTCGTCTCCTTGGGGCTGTCCTACAATCTTTGTAAAGAAGAAAGACAAGAGTCTCAGGCTATGTGTTGATTATCGCCCACTCAATGAAGTCACCATCAAAAACAAATATCCTTTGCCTCGCATTGATCTTCTTTTTGATCAACTAGCTGGAGCCAGAGTGTTCTCCAAGATTGACCTCAGATCTGGCTACCACCAAATTAAAATACGTCCTGAAGACATTCCTAAAACCGCTTTCACCACTAGATACGGCCTATATGAGTACTTGGTCATGTCCTTCGGTTTGACCAATGCCCCTGCCCACTTCATGTACCTCATGAACTCTGTTTTCATGCCAGAGCTTGATAAATTTGTGGTCGTGTTCATTGACGACATTCTTGTCTACTCAAAGACCTCCGAAGAGCATGCCAATCATCTTCGTGTCGTTCTAACCCGCCTCAGAGATCACCAGCTATATGCCAAGTTCAGTAAATGTAAGTTCTGGTTAGATCAGATACAGTTCCTTGGTCATGTCCTATCCGCTGAAGGTGTGTCAGTTGATCCCGGAAAGGTGGCAGACATTCTGGATTGGAAGCCACCTACCACTGTTCACAAAGTCCGCAGCTTCATGGGAATGGCTGGATATTATCGCCGTTTCATCCCGGATTTCTCCAGGATCGCCAAGCCTATCACCGAGTTGTTAAAGAATTCTGTGAAGTTTGTCTGGTCGCCAGCTTGTGAGCAAGCCTTTTAAGCTTTGAAGAAACTGTTAACCACGTCACCAGTGCTAGCCCAGCCGAACGTCGAAAAGCCCTTTGATGTCTACTGTGATGCATCTGGTACTGGTTTGGGCTGTGTTTTGATGCAAGAGGGTCGAGTGATCGCTTATGCCTCACGATAGCTTAAGCGACATGAGGAAAATTATCCAACTCATGATCTTGAGTTAGCAGCAGTGGTGCATGCCTTAAAAATCTGGCGTCATTATTTGTTGGGTAGTACCTGCAATGTGTACACAGATCACAAAAGCCTGAAGTATATCTTCACTCAAGAAGGGCTGAATATGAGACAGAGAAGATGGCTTGAGTTGATTAAGGACTATGATATCGAAGTGCATTACCATCCAGGTAAGGCGAATGTGGTCGCTGATGCACTCAGTCGCAAGTCGTATTGCAACTGTCTGGTAAAGCAATCCTATGAGTCATCCCTATGCTATGAACTAGAAAAGCTGGGTATTGAAATGGTTCCGCAAGGAATTCTGAGTAATATCAGGATTGAAACCCCTATCAAAGAACATGTCATTGCTGCACAGAAAGATAACCCTGGAATCAAGCACATCGTCGAAAGGGTTCGAGCCGGAAAAGCTGATTGTTTCAGGATTGATGAAGAAGGAGTAGTTTGGTTCAAGAATCGTCTCGTAGTTCCCAAAGTGCCGGAGTTGAGACAGTTAATCCTTGACGAAGCACATTTGTCTAGATTCTCCATCCACCCCGGCAGCAACAAGATGTACCAGGATCTGAGGCAGAGATTCTGGTGGACAAAGATGAAGATTGAGATCGCCCGATATGTCGCTCGCTGTGATACTTGCCAGAAAGTCAAAGCCGTGCACATGAAGTCCGGAGGAGAGTTGCAACCTTTATCTGTACCTGCCTGGAAGTGGGACGATATCAGTATGGATTTCATAAATGGGCTACCCAAGACACAAAAAGGTTTTGATTCCATCTGGGTGATCGTGGATCGCCTCACTAAGCAAGCTCATTTCCTACCAGTCAAGACCAGCTACACCGTCCCCACATATGCCACTTTGTACAAGAACCACATAGTGAAACTCCATGGCATACCCAAGAGCATTATCTCTGATCGTGGTACTCAGTTTGTCGCAAAGTTCTGGAAAGCGTTCCATACCTCACTTGGAACCAGGCTGCTGCATAGCACAGCATATCATCCACAAACGGATGGACAAACTGAGTGAGTCAACCAAGTGTTAGAGGATATGTTGAGAGCCTGCGTGCTCACCTTTGCAGATACGTGGGATAACTGTTTGCCCTTGGCAGAATTCTCGTATAATAACAGTTATCAAGAAAGCATCAAAATGGCACCCTTTGAAGCACTGTACGGCCGCCGTTGTCGTACACCTCTCAGTTGGTCTGAACCCGGAGAAAGGGAATTCTTTGGGGTTGACCTAGTAAAAGATATGGAAGAGAAAGTCAAGCAAATACAAGAGAACATGAAGATTGCACAGTCTCGACAGAAAAGTTATTCTGACAAGAGACGTCGACCTCTGCAGTTCGAGATCGGGGATTATGTGTACCTGAAGGTCTCACCCACCAAAGGAGTCACTCGTTTTGGAGTCAAAGGAAAGTTAGCACCCCGCTACATTGGTCCGTTTGAGATTCTGGATCGTTGTGGCAAGGTAGCTTACAAGCTGAGTTTGCCCGATCATCTTTCAGCAGTTCATAACATGTTTCATGTCTCACAACTCAAGAAGTGTCTCCGAGTGCCCGAACATGTGGTGGAAATTGAAGGTGTTGAGTTAGAACCTGATCTGTCGTACTCTGAGTATCCCGTTCGCGTGTTGGACCACAAGGACCGTGTCACCCGAAGAACTACCACAAGATGGTACAAGATCCAGTGGAACCAACACTCTGAAGAAGAAGCCACCTGGGAATCCGAAGACTTCTTGGCAAAGAACTATCCCGACTTTCTCAATACTCTATAGATGTAAGGTTTTCCCCTTGTTCTTTTTAAGACGCAGAATCTCGGGGCGAGATTCGTTTTAGGGGGGAGGGTTGTAACACCTCTGGTGTTTAATCTGTAATTAACCTGACATGTCATCATCTTTAGTCATAATCATCCTTGTCATGCATTATGTTTGCCTTAATGCTTGTTGCATTTGTTCCCTTTTGTGTGTAACAATCCCCTTTTCAAAAACCCTAAAAGCCCTAACCTTCCTATAAGGGCAAAATGGTAATTTCACCTCTGTGCCTAGCTTTGTGTAATTCTTGTTCAATTTGATGTCTTGAAGTTTTGTTGTGTTATTCAAAAATCAAAATCAGATTTCAAATTCCTTTTGAAAAACCCTGAATTCCAAACCCTGGATTTTATCCCTCTTTTTGTAATTCAAAAATTATTCAAAATTTGGAGTTGGTCCAAAAATCAAAGTTGTAGATATGGTCAAGAGAAACAACTTTGGTTTTTACAAATTTTCAAGTTTCTGTACAAAGTTTGAAGTAATTTCAAATTCATTCAAACTCTAGTTTTTGTCCCCTTTTTAGTTTCCAAAACTATTTAAAAACTAATGAGATTCAGAAAAAGTGTATAATAGCAAAGTTATAGGTTTTGACAAAAGGAACAACTTTCGTGTTTACAGATTTTCAAGTTTCAATATAAAATCTAAAGTAATTTTTAATTTATTAAAATCCCAAAAGTGTCCCCTTTTCAAATTTCAAATGTGATTCAAAAACTATTTGGATTTTGAAAACGTTCTTATTGACAAAGTTGTAGATCTCCTTTTTCTGCACAACTTTGGTGTTTCGAGTTTTTGTTGCTCAGTTCAAATTTTGGGAGTAATTTGTAAAATACAGAAATCAGTTCTAAGTCAAACCCTAGACCTAGCCCTGTTCATCTTCAACCTAGAGCTAGGGGGGCCCGGCCATAGCCGAGCCGCCGGCGCTGCGCGTACCGCGCGTCTGGCCGCTCCCCGCCTGTCTCCAACCTGACCCCGTGATCATGCCGCTCCCGCACGCGCAAAGCGCTGACTCTCTCCCGTCCCCCACTGCTCCCAGCACGTCGCCGCCGCGTGGCCGTCGCCGGCGAGCGCACGCCCGGTCCCTGAGCAGACTTCCGTCCTTTCTTCATCATGGATTCACAAGCACGCTACGCGGCCGATCTTATCCACCCTCGCGCACCTCTTATCCGCCCCTGAGCACGGCTATAAAAGCCACCCGCCGGCCGCCGTTCCTCCGCCACCGTCGCCAGCTCACTCCAGAGCCTCCGCCGCTCAACCACCTAGCCCAGAAGCTCCGCCTTGAGCTCGCGAAGCTTCCCAGCCCCTCAATTTTACCTCCGCCGCCTCCAATCGCCCGGCGTAACCCCATCTTCCCAAACTCCGGCAAAACACCGGTGAGCACGGGATTGAGAAATACTCTCTCCCCGGCCGTGATCTTTCCTCCCCGACCCCTGCTTCATCTTCCTTTCCTCTTTGCGCTCCTAACCCGCTCCTGGTGACCGTGTCTGGTGTACAGAGCCGCCGGCACGCCGCTCGCCACCGAGAGAGCTCCGCCGAAGCACCGCCAACGTCGAGCTCCCTCCTTCGACCCTTGTTCCGCCCCGCCGAGCCCTGCCTCCGACCGTGGTAGTCACCGAAGAAGGAGTCAAAGTCGAGGCCGCCGCCGACGAACCTGCTCCCGAAGCAACCCCGAGCTCCGACGCCTGCACCGCCGACTCCGAACCTGTCCTTTTTGCTCTTCAAGGCAAGCCCCGGTGCATTTAGCCTTTCCTTGCTTTTATAAAAGTTTTACTTAAATGCTTTTGAGTTAAATTACTGCATTAGGTGATAGGAGTTGTGTGATGACCTATTACCTGCACTTTACCTCCACCAAAGATCCCCTACCCTGTTTGAAAACTATTTGCAAAATGCTTAGCTTTGCTATACAATAGATTTGCGATAAAAATGCCAATTTCAAAAGTGTGATCACTTAAAGAATTTTTATGGGAATTTGGCTTTACTCCCCGACTGTTGGTTAAGTATCTGATTCGTACCTAGTCAACAGCGAGGAGAGGTTGTCCGAGCGTACGGTGCCATCATGTTGAAGTCCGGGACTCAACAGTTGACACCGACCAGGACAGGGTTGAAAAACTGACGGGACTATTACGCTTGGGTGAGATATAACCAAGGTATAGTTCTGGCTGAAAAATTAGGGACCTTCCGTATGGGGGCCTGCTGGTCAAGACTTGTAACTATTCACATACTTTGGAAAGCTCTGGCTCTGAGAAATCCTTGATTGGGACCGACAACCGCGCACTGGGAGTGGAGAGATGGCGGAAGTAGCATGTACCCACGTGGTCGTCGTACATGGAAAGGAGTGGTGTACTGTACTTCCGGGTAGCGTAGGACCGGTCCAATCTTGGAGGAATCGTGGTAGACGGGTTGGCCTATGCAAGCTTGGGTGCTACATATGCCATGTGAATAGGGATCCTCAGCTGAGTATTATTTATCCGGATTAACGTTGCTCCTCGATTATGGAGACTTGGTCACTGACTGTCAACGGAGAGTGGTTCTCAACTGGGTATGTTTTTGAAAGGTAAAATGAATCATGAA
Source organism: Coix lacryma-jobi var. lacryma-jobi (assembly GCA_009763385.1). Lineage (NCBI taxonomy): Eukaryota > Viridiplantae > Streptophyta > Magnoliopsida > Poales > Poaceae > Coix > Coix lacryma-jobi. The sequence continues at coordinate 65,304,069 of CM019828.1, forward strand.
CAATGAAGAATTGAGAGATACTGGAATGTTTCAAAAATAAAACAAGGATTTCAAAATGTTTTTCTGCAAAATACTTGATCTTGCTTAAAGCCTTACCTTGACTACCTAAGCCTCTCATTACTGAGTCTTCTTCCCTTTTTCTTTAGTCGGGTAAGTCTTGTTGAGTACCCCAGTACTCAGGGTTTGTTACCTCCTGTTGCAGGTATGCCTGAGTATCTGATGTGTCTTGCACCCTGCTGCATGACCTTCGTTCAGGAGGAGGCCAACGAGGCCGAAGAATAGATGTGCACCCTCGGGCTGGGTGAAGTATCTTTATATTGTTGTATTCCGCTACGTTGTCTACTTTGAACTGTCAGAACATGGTCTGTAATAACCGCATTTCTTTAAGTTTATTTGGAACCCCAGTTTGTAAAACTATTGTTATTTAAATCTTCCGCTCTTTATTCCGCTGTTATTTGTGAAAGTATCAAATGCTGTAACCGAAAGGTGAGTTATCCTGTGGACATCGGGCGCTAATGTAGCCCGGTGATGAACAGTCTTAATCACGTGGAACATAAGTTCGGCTGTCAGAGGTTGACAGGGACGTGTGGGCCATGGGATTAGGACCGTTCCGTCACAGTTGTGGTGGCTGACAGCCTGGGACAGCGGCGAGCGAAGACTTGCGGGACATGGTGTTGCTCGGGTCGAGGACCTGGGACACGTGTCGGTGGATGGGGTGCACGGGCGGTGCATCCCCTCTACAGCTTCGGTTTGGTGGTAGAGCCAGAGAAAAACCATCGGGTGGACGGTTTCCAGGTTTGGGCCACAAAACCTGGGTGCTTCAGATTTGCCGAGTTTGGGCCACAAAACTCAGGCTGAGGACGGTTTCTAGGTTTGGGCCTCAAAACCTGGGCGCTGGCGGGTTTCCTGGTTTCGGCCTCAAAACCAGGGGATGGACTAGAAGGCTGGTTTCCCGGTTTGGGCCTCAAAACCGGGGGTTGGCTGTGAAGGCTGGTTTCCCGGTTTGGGCCACAAAATCGGGGGCGGAGTCCGTGAAAAGGACGCAGAGCGGTGGCGGCACGTGGTGGCGATCGGTGAGGTTGCGTCGAGGCAACGCTACCAGTTGTGCGGGCGTGGCCGTCGGATCACCACCTACCATGAGTTGGTCCAGAATAACCCTAGGGTTTAGCTGGTTCGCTCTGTAATTAGAGAGGGGTAGAGTAGGAATTAGAATTAGGATAAGTAGAGGGAGACACCCTCCTCCCCTTCTATCTCAGTCATTTGCTCTTTGCTTCTAGGGTTTCCTGCTCTCCCAATCCCCTGCTGTAGCTAGCTGAGATCCGCAGAGAACCATACCTCTGTGTACTGGAGATTTTGAGGAAGTGAGGCCGTAAGCTCACTGTTGTAGCGTGTGGTAGCCACACGGTTGCATTTTGTTCGTGTTCTTCGCGTTCTTCGTTTCTCCACGATTTCCCGTCACTCGATCTCCCTCTCTACCGCGTCTTTGTGAAATCCGTTTGAATCAACTTGTTCTTTATAGTGAAGAGATCATTTCCACCGAAGGAATTTATGTAACTCCTCACGAACAAGTAGATCGGGTTGATTTCGTGTTCGTGGCGTTTTTTCGTTCATACTCCTCCCCTTTCGATTTCCCGGTGATTGAATCGATTTGAGCGGATGATTTCTTGGGGATAGTCTCCTAACTACCTCGTGATCATCCTCTCCATGTTTGGGAACGTGGGATTGTGAGTTGATTCGATTTGGAGAAGTTTTGGGAGAAGGGCGACCAAAATCGCCCTCTCTGCAAGGTCGCGGACAGTCCGCGCCTCGTACCGCGGACAGTCCGGGCATCGGGGGTGAGCCAGATTAGTGGCTGCGTTCCTCGGCTGCCTTGGCGATTTTTGACCTGCGGACAGTCTACAGTTGAAATTCGGGGACAGTCCAGGAGTCGACCAGGGACGTTTAGCAACCTTGTTGTTTTGTCCATTTGGCCGGCGGACAGTCCGAGCTTCTGTGGCGGACAGTCCGCATTAAGCCCGGACAGTCCGGGACTATACCGGTGGACAATCCAGAAATCGGCTGAAGCTTCCGGTTTTGTGCGTTTGCTCTCCCGGCTTCTTCGCTTGGTTTCCGGACTTCTCGTTTGGCCCTAGAGTTGATCAAGGAACCTCTCTAGGTACCTTTGCTACTTGTTAGCATAGGTATTTGGGGATCTCTCGACGTAGCCGTCTATCTATGTTCGGGACTTGATTTTTGAGGGTTGAACTTGTACCGGTACTTTTGGCATTTGGTTTGCTATCGCTTTGTGGTGCCTCGCTGTGATCCTAGGGATCATCCACCCTCCTCCAAGGGTCGTGGGCATCACGGTTTTGATCGAAGCTTTCGGGGGATTTTGGGAACAAAAGGCCAAAGTTTCAAGAGAAATTTTTGAGCTCCCATTCATCCCCCCCTCTGGTCGCCTTGCTATTGCATTCTCGGTCCTTCAATTGGAAATGTAGCATGCAATGCTCATAGCTTCAGCCCAATATCGCCTAGGAGTCATATGCTCATCGAGCATCGTCCTGGCCATCTCTACAAGGGTCCGATTCTTCCTTTCTACAACACCATTCTGAGGTGGTGTGTAGGGAGAAGAAAATTGATGCTCTAAACCCAAAGAGTTACAAAACTTCTCAAAATCTGAGTTTTTGAACTCGGAACAATTATCACTTCTAATTGCTCGCATTGAGTTCAAAGGGAACTCATTCTAAAGACGCAAAATCATATTTCGAGCAAAAGTGAAAGTCTCAGTTTTCTCAGCTAAAAAGAAAACCCACGAATATCTCGAGAAGTCGTCAACAACAACAAGCACATACCACTTCCCCCCAACCGAGCTCACCCGAGCCGGACCAACAAGGTCCATGTGCAAAAGCTCTCTAGGGCGTTTGGTCATGACCTGAGTCACTGGATGGTGGGGAGCGGCAACCATCTTCCCATGTCTACAAGAGTGGCAAACAAGATCCTTCTCCATGCACAACTTGGGCAATCCTCAGATTAGGCCAAGTGAACTAAGCCTTGCAAGGAAGTCGAAGATCAAATGTTCTAGTCTCCTATGCCACTTCCAAAGATCAGAGGAGGAAGGTCCAACCAAAAGACAACGAGAAATTCCAAATGACTCCGAGAAGTTCGCACGAAAGACTTTCCCAAAGGGCGAAATCACACAAACAAGATTGCCCTGAGGATCCAAAATGCGACTGAGATTCAGTTTAAAACGAATCTCATAGTCATCATCGAAAAGTTGTGAAACAGAAAGAAGGTTAAAATGCAAGTTAGAAACAAGAGCAACATAGCGCAACACAAAGTGCTCATTAACTCGCACCGACCCACGAGACAACACTTTACCTTCACTATTGTCGCCGAAGGTGATAAACTCCTTTCCGGCGACCGGACTAAGACTGGAGAACCACTTGGCGTTTCCGGTCATGTGCCTCGAGCAACCAGAATCCACCAACCAAACATTCTCCAATCGTTTTACCTACATCAATAAAAAGACATAGGGTAAGCATACGGTCCAAGACTGGGGTTAGTGAAGTAGGGAGAATACCAGTGTTGAGCCGGCTGCTCAAAAGAATGGTTAGCAGAAAAACCATTCCTAGCACGCCTACGGGAAGAGCGATCACCACGTAGAGGAAAACGTGGTCCGCTAAGGGAGGAGCGTCCATCGCGATACTCAAAACACGATGGGGGAAAACGCTCAACTATAAATCCACCGCCATGGGGTCCATAGCCCACAACTGCAGGCTCCCGCCGGGCACGTTCTCTCCGTGGCCTAGGCCTAGGAACTTGAGGTTTTGGACCTCTAGGCCTAGCAGCACGCTTCTGAACATTCGGCACATGTACATCATGGAAAGGACGGTACATGTCCGTGTTGTTCATCTCCTTTGCACGGCGCGCCTCTCTCTTGCGCTGAAAGCAAAACTCACTCAAGTGTCCATCTCTCCCACAGTGCTCACAATGGTACCTCACCGCTCTCATAGGGGGTTGTTGGTACTCACGGTAGTGGGTGTGGATCACTTTGCCCTTCTGTGGCATAAGCTCCTCTTAGATGGGTGGCATGGTGTCTAGCTTGTTCTTGAGGTGGTTTGGTTTTGGAGCCCATGATTGTTTCTTGGGTGGAGCTCTTGGAGGTTCCACAAATACACCATCCTTGGTGTTAGGCTTTAGAGGCTCTTTGGGTGGAATCTTGGTAAGCTTGGGAGTAGTGGTGGAGTTGGGCTTCTCACACGGGTTCAGACCACTCGACTCTCCAATCTTCCCAAAAGATGAAGCGCACTCAACACCCTGAGCAAAGCCTACACCTGGACCTCCAGCAGCACGCTTGAACTGGGAGATCATCATCCCAAGCTACGGCTCACCACTCGACACCCATGACAAGATGGTCCGAAGGTATGTGTTTTCCTCCTCGGTTTGCATCTTCTCATGCTTCACGTTTGCAATCTCCATCTCCAAACCATCACACAGAACGCACCTAGTCACATACGTGCTATCCGAGCTGGCCTTCTCAAGAGACACAATCTTGGCATTCTTCTCTGCCAACTCGGATTGCAAGCCCGCACAGGACTTGCACGCACCCAACAGCGAGGATCTAGCCTTCAGCTCATCCACCTCTCCTACCAACACAGCATACTTACTTCTCAAAGTGAGAAGATCAGTCATGTGTGCGGAGCACATCTCGCACTCCTCCTCCGCTGTGACAACAACGGTGGACTTGACAGATTCAAGTTCCTTCACCGTATCCTCCCACTTCTACCTAAACTCCTTCCTCTCTCTAGCAGCGCGCCTAAGCAGCTTGTCTTGACTAAGGAGAGCGGCAGTAAGTTTCTCGACCTCAGCAGAAAGCTCATCGGGGGTCTGAGATACCTGGGAGGTGTCGTCGTCGTCGTCGTTCTGAGGGATGTCCTCCAACTCGCCATCGACCTCCTTGCCGAGGGCCATGGTGCAGAAGCCCTCGTTGTCGGTGAAGAAGCAGAGAACGTTCAGCTTGTCCTCCATCCTCTTCTTCTTCTCGGACGCGTCGTCACTGGAGGAAGCGGAGTCGTCATCCGAGTCGTCGACGTCGCTGAGCGTGGCGAAGAACGCACGCTGCTCAGCCTGGGCTTTCTCCAACTACTTCGTCTTGATGTACTCCTTGTTGAAGCCGCCCTTCCGCTAGTGCTTCTCGGGGACATACTTCTCCTTGCGCTTGCCGGAGTCGTACTTGTGCCCATGATCCGCCTTGCCGAAGGTCTGCTTGTTCTTCTTTGGGCAATTGGCGATGAAGTGGTTGGGGTCGCCGCACTCGAAACATCCCGAGCGTCCTCCTCCGCGGCGACGGTTCATGCGGTTGTTGTGGAACCACGAGAACCGGTTGGCGAGCAAAGCCAACTCGTCATCCCCCATGAACTCCAGCTGCTCCTCTATGACGAAAAGAAGAGAAGAAAGTGCAAAGCCTCCAGAGGGTTTAGCAGAAGAGCCAGAAACCAAAGCCATTGACAGGCCAGAAGGATTTTCATAAGAAGCCCTCGCCATGGCGTCAGTCTCACTAGACTTGAGCTTACTGAAGAGCTCGTCGCATGTGAGGGTCTCGTAGTTAGGTGATTCGATGATCGCCTGAACCTTTGAGTCCCACACCGACCGATCAAGAGTGTTCAAAAGCTTCAAAGCTCTCTCATGATTGTCGAAAGGCAACAGCTCCTTGTTAGCCCTCATCCTATTGACAATCACCTGAAAGCGAGCGAATAAACTCTCTATGCTCTCGCCAGGCATATGTCGAAAGTTCTCATACTCTCGCTTGTGCGACTCGTAGAGATGGGTTTTGACTTGAGTGGTTCCCTCATGGAAACGCATGAGGGTAGCCCAAATCTCCCGAGCCGTAGCGAGGTGAGAAACGCGATCAAACTCCGTCATGCTCAAGCATGAGAAAAGAGCATTACGGGCTCGGCTATTGGCATCGTGCTCATCGATCTGATGCTGAGTCACACGAGCAGCCAAGACCACGTAATCAGCAGAGTTGCAAATATCCCAAATGGAAGCACCAATACTCTGCAGATAGGCCGACATGCGTATCTTCCAATACGCATAATTCGTCCCATTAAAAAACGGCGGTTTGCCCACGCCGCGATCCATGTCGCCTTCCGTGGATCTGGAACCGGCTAAGGTGGAAGATCCTTAACCCGCTCCGATACCAATTGAAGGACCGAGAATGCAATAGTAAGGCGACCAGAGGGGCGGTGAATGGGAGCTCAAAAACTTCTCTCGAAACTTTGGCCTTTTGTCCCCAAAATCAACCCCAAGAGCTTCGATCGAAACCGTGATGCCCACGACCCTTGGAAGAGGGTGGATGATCCCTAGGATCATAGCGAGGCACCACAAAGTGATAGCAATCCAAACGCCAAAAGCACCGACACAAGTTCGACCCCTAAAAACCTAGTCCCAAACGTAGATTGAAGGCTACGTCGGGAAATCCCCAAATACCGATGCTAACAAGTAGCAAAGATACTTAGAGAGGTTCCTAGGTGAACTAAAAAGCCAACCGAGAAGTCCGGAATCCAAGCGGAGAAGTCGGGAGAGCAAACACACCAAAGCTCAGCCTACAGCCGAATCCCAGACTGTCCGGACTCCCAGTCCCGGACTGTCCGTGCCAGGGGCGGACTGTCCGCAGTCCACTGGCGGACTATCCGCCGGCAGACAACCAGAAACAACACAGATGCTGCAAGTCCCCTCGACGTTCCCAGACTGTCCGTGAACTCCAATGGTGGACTGTCCGCCGGTCAAAACTGGACACTGTACTCGGCGACGAACAGCCACTGACCGGCTGAGTCCCGATGCCCGGACTGTCCATGCTTGGAATGGCGGATTGTCCGTGGCTGTCCAGAGAGGGCGATTTCGGTCGCCCACAACTCAAATCCTCCCAAATTTGATTCAAATCAAAAACCCTTGTTCCCAAACTTGGAGAAGATGATCACGAGGTAGTTGGGAGACTATCCCCAAGAAATCATCCGCTCAAATCAACTCAAACACCGGTAATCTGAGAAGGAAGGAGTATGAACCGAAAAAGCGCCACGAAAACGAAATCAACCCGATCTACTTGTTCGTGAGGAGTTAGATGAATTCCTTCAGTGGAAATGATCTCCTCACTGTAAAGAACAAGTTGATTCAAACGGATTTTGAAAAGACGCGGTAGAGAGGGAGATCGAGTGACGGGAAAATCACGGAGAAATGAAGAACGCGAAGAACACGAACAAAACGCGAATCAACACATCGATCTGCAACCGTGTGGCTACCACACGCTACAACAGTGAGATTACGGTCTCACTTCCTCAAAATCTCCAGTACATAGAGGTATGGTTCTCTGCGGATCTCAGTTGCTACAGCAGGGGATTGGGATAGCAGGAAAACCTAGAAGGCAAAGAGCAAATGACTGAGATAGGATGGGAGGTGGGTGTCTCCCTCTACTTATCCTAATTCTAATTCCCACTCTACCCCTAACTAATTACAGAGCGAACCAGCTAAACCCTAGGGTTATTCTGGACCAACTCGTGGTAGGTGGTGATCCGACGGCCACGCCCGCACAACTGGTAGCGTTGCCTCGACGCAACCTCACCGATTGCCGCCACGTGCCGCCACCGCTCTGCACGTCCTTTTCCCGGACTTCGCCCCTGGTTTTGTGGCCCAAACTGGGAAACCAGCCTTTACAGCCAACCCCCGGTTTTGAGGCCCAAACCGGGAAACCAGCCGTCCATCGCCTCAGTTTTGTGGCCCAAACTCAGAAACCCGCAGCACCCAGGTTTTGAGGCCCAAACCTGGAAACCGTCCTCAGCTCGAGTTTTGTGGCACAAACTCAGAAACCATCAGTGCCCAGGTTTTGAGGCCCAAACCTGGAAACCGTCCACTCGGTGGTTTTTCTATGGCTCAACCACCAAACCGAGCCGTAGAGGGGATCACCGCCTGTGCACCTCGTCCACCAACACGTGTCCCCAGGTCCTCGACCCAAGCAACACCGTGCCCGCAAGTCTTCGCTCGTCGCTGTCCCAAGCTGTCAGCCACCACAGCTGATCCTCAGGCCACCGGTCCCTCAGTCCAAGCCTCACGTCCGCCCTTCGCTACTCTCGGTCCATCGGCACGGCACGTCTCTACTTGACCTTCACCTTGCCTTCGATCACTGTATCTGTGCTCGACACCTGCACAACACAAGCCAAAGAACATGTGCATTATCCTAGTTGACAATCACTCATCACTCAGAGACTCGGCATACACCCATGTTTCCGCATCCTCACCGCGGCAAAGCGAAGCGAAGGGGACGTCTCGGACGCGGCAGACCGCGGCGAACGGTGGACGGCGGTGCTCTGTCGCACGAACGACGGCGGTTAGGGTTAACAAAGGCCAAGGAAGAGAGAGGAGGGATTCGGGGTCACCACCTCTTCAGCGCGGAGCCGTGCGGGCGACGGCAACTAGGCAAGCTCGGCGGGCAGCGACAATGGCGGGGCAGTTCTGTTTTGCTCGAGAGGGAACGGGGGAAGGAAGAACTGAGGGGGGAGTGAGCGGGAGCGGGTACGGGCGTGATTAAGAGGGCGAGAGAGAGGTGACTGGGAGCGACGCACACACACGTCGCGAGGAGCGGGCTCAGGCGGTTGTGGCGCTGTTCGGACGAGCAGAGCGGGAACACAGGGTTGGGGAAGAAGGAGGCACTGACGAGTGGGGTCACGCTGTCAGTGAGAGATGTGGGAGAGAGCAATGGTTGCAGTCCAAGCGCGCGGACCGGGCCAGAAAAAGGCTTGCTGGGCCGCCGGAGAAAAAGAGAGGAGGAAAGGAGTGGGGCGCCGGCCCAGTGCAGAAAAGAAGGAGAAGAGGGGAAGAACGGGCCCGGGGATAGAGCAGGCCTTCGGGCCGAATGGGAGGGAGAGGGGAGAGAGGAGAGGAAAGATTTTTTTCTTTTTATTTTCAAAGTATTTCAAACCATTTTCAAAACCAAATTGAATTCAATTCAAATTTTGACCAAACCACTCATCACAGAAAATAAAATGCAGAGGCATGAATGCAAAAACATGTTCCTAACTTGGTTTTAATTTTGTGAAAATTATTTAATCATAAATTAAATGCACACCAAAAATCAAAATAAAACATTTTCACCTATTTTTAAAATTGGGCAAATTTTAGGGTGTCACAAATCTACCCCCCTTAAGAGAATCTCGTCCTCGAGATTTAGAGAGAGAGAAGCTCAATAGACAGATACTCTGGTATAAAACCTTCATCTTCACTTCGAAAAGAAACTTCAGGATGTGAGAAACCTTAAGATTGTGCCTTCTTTGTTTTGGTTACCCCCCTTAAGAAAAGTTGAACCAGAGGACACCAAAGGGTAGCTTCTTACGCCTTTTGAGTAGATTGATAACCAAAACGGCCTTCTAGTGTCCGTCACTTTTGGTTGTTCCGCACTTGAGGTATGAGCTGAAGAAGACAAGTTGCTCCAGATAGATAAGGTAGAAGAGACAGAAGAAAACAGAAACCCAACCCTTTTTACATAAACCTCTTAATCCTAAACTAAATGAGTTTGTGAGAAAAAAACCCACAAAATCATTTGCACTCATTACAAAGATCGAAAACAAACATTATCATAAAGTCAACTCAACAGAGCAATAAAGGTTCACACTTCAAACAATGACTCAACTCGCACTACTATCGTTCTCTTCATATAAAGGGCAAAGATCCTAAACTCTACTGTTGACGAAACAAGAAGGTGGTAAGAGAAAATTCTTAAAGAATATCAAGACAAGGAGTGTAGACGGGAACAAGATTTTAAAATAAGCTTCAAGGAGGAGACGAATAACAAGGGTAGAAGATACAAATAGAGAAGAAAATACCAAGGTTGATAGAACAAAGGTTCTATAGCAATTTTCAAAACCTTTAAATGGCCAGTTTCTATCTAGGCTTGCGTCCTACAGTCAACACAGCTTTGATACCTGTTGACGGTCCTTAAACACCTGTTTTACCGTCAACATTTGACCCTAAAGTTCACCAAAAAGGCATGAAATGTAGTCAAATAGGTTTCAAACTAACCAAATTCCACATGTCCATAGAATTTTATTTGAATGCATGATTTGAACAAAATTTGGACATATGGACCCACCAGAGGCCAAGCCCACTCAGCAGGGCCCAAATGGGCCTAAGGGGGTGGCGCCCGCCACCCCTAGGTGGCGCCCGCCACCTCTAAGTGGCGCCCGCCACTTGGGTTGGCCTCCTTGCCATGTCACCGATCCGTGTGACCTCCCCAGCACCAAATCTTGGCCCTTGGTCACTAGGTCAGTGGCATCGGACGGCTCAGGATGGAGTGGCGCTGATCAAGGCTGAATGTCGGTTGCTAGGACATGCAACCGACCTCCAAACCGCCTTGGACAACCACCTGGATGCCGTTGAAGCAGAGGCGGTTCATCCAACGGCCAGGGAGCTGGCAGCCGCCAGTAGGGGGTGGCGCCCGCCACCTGACCTAACCCTAGGTCAGTTGGCTGCCCACTATAAGAACCCCCCTCACTCATTTGGGCTATAAATACCCCCCTGGAGGCACCTCTTCATTCACACCATCACACATTACCATCCCAGAGCAACACATAAGCAAGAGAAGCAAGTGAGAGTTGGGTTAGAAGCTTAGAGAGCTTAGGCAAGTAGGTAGCTAGTAGAGCAAGGCATCTTCGCCCTCACGGTAGCGCTGCTCAAGGGTTAGCTCAAGAGTAGAGGCGTGCGAGTGATCGGTCCTGGAGCTGGGAAGAGTCTTCCTTCATCTCCAGTTCAGGTTTTGCTCTTGTTACTCAAGCACTTACTATATTCTAGTTCATCATTTCAAGTATTACTTTATTCTACTTATCAGTATTGAGTGGTATACTTGATTGATTGCTTGAGTGCCTAGCTATCCTACAGATCAATTCACTTAGCCATAGTAGTTAATCTCTAGTGAGCTTAGTGTTTGATCTTTGCCAATAGGTTGCTTAGTTAGTTTAGTGTTTATCTTATTAAGTCAAGTGTTTGCTCTGACGTCCGCATGGGTGTCTCTATTCAAAGCTAGGGTAGAGATAGTTAGAATATAGTTAAGCGTGGTGCTTAGTTATAGACTTACCTTCAGATACGGCTGGACCCCTGGATAGCTGTGGTAGCAAGAAGGTGGTGACAGCCCTGTGCGCCTTGAATTCCACCACATAGTTGGCCCAGTTTAACAGTAAGGCTCGTTGTGCTAGCGTTCAACCTAAGTAAGTGGTAAAGGCTAGTACGCCTCGATACTTGACAAGATAAGAATAAAACTTTACTTAACTTAGTTGCTTTATTGACTTTTGCCTGCCTTGCTTCGTAACTATCTCGCTTCGTAGTTATCTTGCTTTGTAGTTATCTAGGAGTAGTTAGTAGTTAGTAGTTAGTAGTTAGTAGTTAGTTAGTTATCCTTAGTTACCCTCTATCTACCTATCCATTCCACCTTACCTTAGCCATCCAGTTCATCCTTACCTAGCCATCCATATATTCTTTCTAGCCTCTCTTCTCCCCTTTTCCCTTTTCCCTTTTCTTCGACTCTCATCCCCTCCTTGACTCAACTCATACACCACCCTAGCCTTCCCTTGGAATCAAATAAATCGACACCTGGTACTCCCAGGCGAAGTGCTACTACGATAGTTCTGTGCGCTTGCAGAATCTCCTCCTGGAAGATTGCATTCTCGCTAGCTAGCTCCTACTAGTGTCGGGACTGACAACCCCGCTAGGCATTAGTAGATAGCTACATTAGTTACCCTATCCTAGGTGTAGCTAAGAACTACCAATAAGCATTTCTGGCGCTGTTGCCGGGGAAGGCAATCGGTGTATCGATTGAGTCCGTGTTGAATTTATCTTCGCTTAAGCTCCCGCTTAGCGAATCCCATCTTACCCCATTCTTTCTTTCCTTAGTCCTTCTTATCTTTTTCCTTCATCTTCTTCAACTTCTTTCTTTCTTATCTCGTTCTATCTTCACAATGGCCAACAAGACCATTCATGAATTTTCTGCCCCTTCTGCCGCTAATGTAGCGATAGGACCAGACGTGATCGATGCCAACCTCAATTTTGAGTTGAAACCGGCTCTGATCACGATGGTCCAAGCTAGCCCGTTCTGTGGCAAGGCTCATGAGGATGCCAATGCTCACCTCCAACAATTCTTGGAGATTTGCGGCACCTTCACCATTAAGGGGATAACCCGAAGTCATCCGTCTTCGTCTCTTTCCTTTCTCTTTGCTAGGAAAAGTGAAGCAATGGTTCTATACCGATCGCAACGCTGTAGACACATGGGACAAGTGTTCCAATGCTTTTCTCGCCAAATTCTTTCCTATGGGCAAGACGAATGCTCTGCGCAACAAAATCTCCAGCTTTACGCAACAAGCCGAGGAATCTATTCCCGAGGCTTGGGAGAGGTTGCAAGAGTATGTCGCTGCTTATCCGCACCACCGTATGGAGGACTGACTATTGATCCAGAACTTCTATCATGGCCAAACCCCACTCTCTAGAAGCCATTTGGATGCCGCCGCCGGCGGTGCATTCTTTTCCCTGAATATTGCAGATGCTAAGGCTCTCATAGAGAAGATGGTGGCAAACCAAGGATGGAATGACGAAAGACTACAGCCCCGTAAGCGAGGTATGCATTCCCTTAAGGAGGCCGACATGATCGTGGCCAAGATGGACCTGCTGGCAAAGAAGCTGGACAGCTGTGAGAAGATGAACCAACAAGAGAGTGTCCAATCTCTGGAATTCTACATGACTTGTGAAGTCTGTGGAGAAACCGGACATTCTTGGAACCACTGCCCCGAGCTACATGAAGATTTGAACTTCGTCAACAACAACAACGGTTTCCGTCAACAGAATCAAGGATGGAATCAGCCTGCAAACTCTCAAGGTAACAATTCATTCCCTCGCTCTAATTTTCATAATTCTGATAATTTCTCATTCTTAAAGAATTTAGTTTACTCACAAGGTAAAACTACTGATTTCTTGAAAGAGAGATTAATGGCGAATGATAAAATTCTTGAGAATATAAATGCTAAATTGGAAGATTTCTCATCTGCTCTGAGAAATCAATTAAGCTTTAATAAGATGTTAGAAACCCAATTAGCTCAACTTGCTGCTATCATACCATCTTTTGAATCTGGCAAAATTCCTGCTAAACCTGACATGGAAACTGCTAATATGGTTGAAATAAAATATTTTAACTATTATCAAGATCAAACCACGACTGTTAAAAAAGGTGATCCTGGTAGTCCCATAATTAGATGCTCAATCTTTGGTGAAGTCTTTAAAAATGCCATGTGTGATTTAGGATCGAGTGTGAACATTTTATCTAAAGATTTCTATGAAAACTCGTTCTTTCCACCCATGTCATCCACATCTGCCTATGTTGTGCTAGCGGATCAATTAAATTGCTATGTAGAAGAAATAGTTAATGATTTACCTGTTTATATTAGAGGTTCCTATGTTCCTGCTGATTTCATAGTACTAGATATGGGAAATAGGACAGATGTGCCTCTAATCTTAGGTAGACCCTTCTTGAACACTGTTAATGCTTGCATATATGTGGGAAGTAGTAAAATTCAAATGACATTAGGAGGGAGGAAGGAAATATTCTCCTTCTCCTGTGGTCCCGCATATGCCGCTAACATGCAGGAACCAAAACCCGTTCGTACCAAAAAGAGGCGCCCAAGAACAGGGTGGAGCAGAAAGAGAGACTCATCTCCTCCTGAGTTGTGTAATTCATATAACAAAGGAGAGGTGCCAAAAGAAGAAGAACCAGATGGAGTACTAAGAGAAGAAGTGCCCAAGGAAGAAGATCCACCCGATAAGGATGAAACTCCATGGACCTAAGGTATGGTTTTATTTTTTATTTTTTCCCTTCCAATTTCCCTTTTTCAAATAAACAACATATGTCATGCATGCAACTAAAAAAAATATATATATCACCAGTTATCATTCGTTCTATGCATAGGTATATGTTAACTTAGTTAGAATAATAAAATGTCATAATAGGATAGTTTCCCTTTTCACAACATTAGATAGTTTCCCTTTTAATAAAATGAGAACAAGAGCTCCGACTGAGAAGAAGAAGATCTTTCACCAAGCAAGAAGCCAGCTTGGGGGAGACTCCCGCTCCGATAAGGTATGTCTCAAGCCTACAATTTACATTCTGTTCTTAAATTCTATATCTTTTGAATGTCACATGCTTGCCTAAATAACCACTCCATGAATAAAATTGATAAAATCTGCTTAAACAAGTTGAAAACTGAATAAGATTTGAAATATGTCATGCAAATGCTATTGTTATGGTTCGAATAACCGGTCTTATCTAAGTTGTAGCTTTTGTGGGTTGCACATGCTTTAACTGAAATCATGCTTAGTGAATAGAGTTAGTAAGAAATGGAGTAATTCTTTAAACTTGCTAAGGTGAAATTAGGACCTAATCTAGAGGATTTCTTTTAAAATTATGAAAACGTTGCTAAAAGTTCCTCCTAGATTTTATCCCATCCCACCACCAGCCAAATATTTGTTAGTCATTCGTCAAAACTACAAAGAGCTTTGTTTGTGTTGAGCTTTGTTAGACCTCATAGATCTTAGTAGAGAAGCTTATCATATCTTTTGAATCAAGATTCACGTACACCCACCATAATTTGCCTACTTTCCACTTTGGAAGTTTGCAACCACCAAATAAATTGCTTATTCTCTACACCAGAGATATGCAATACTGCGGATACATGGGTGTATGCCGAGTCTCTGAGTGATGAGTGATTGTCAACTGGGATGATGCGCATGTTCTTTGGCTTGTGTTGTGCAGGTGTCGAGCACGGATACAGTGATCAGAGGCAAGGTGAAGGTCAAGTAGAGACGTGCCGTGCCAATGGACCGAGAGTGCCGAAGGGCGGACGTGAGGCTTGGACTAAGGGACCGGTGGCCCGAGGATCAGCTGTGGTGGCTGACAGCCTGGGACAGCGACGAGCGAAGACTTGCGGTCATGTGTTGCCTGAGTCGTGGACTTGGGGACACGTGTCAGTGGACGGGGTGCACGGGCGGTGCATCCCTTCTACAGCTTCGGTTTGGTGGTAGAGCCAGAGAAAAACCATCGGATGGACGGTTTCCAGGTTTGGGCCTCAAAACCTGGGCGCTGATGGTTTCCGAGTTTGGCCACAAAACTCGGGCTGAGGACGGTTTCCAGGTTTGGGCCTCAAAACCTGGGTGTTGCGGGTTTGCTGAGTTTGGGCCACAAAACTCAGGCGTTGGTGGGATGGTTTCCCTGTTTGGGCCTCAAAACCGGGGGTTGGCTGTGAAGGCTGGTTTCCCGGTTTGAGCCACAAAACCGGGGGTGCGACGTCCAGGAAAAGGACGCAGAGCGGTGGCGGCACGTGGCGGCAATCGGGAGGTTGCGTCAAGGCAACGCTACGAGTTGTGCGGGCGTGGCCGTCGCATCCACCTACCATCGAGTTGGTCCAGAATAACCTTAGGGTTTAGCTGGTTCGCTCTGTAAGTAGTTAGGGGTAGAGTGGGAATTAGGAATAGTTAGAATTAGGATAAGTAGGGGGAGACACCCACCTCCCCATCGATCTCAGTCATTTGCTATTTTGCCTTCTAGGTTTCCTGCTCTCCCTCTCCTCTGCTGTAGCGAACTGAGATCCACAGAGAAGAGAACAACACCTCTGTGCCCGTGAGATTTTGAGGAAGTGAGACCGTAATCTCACTGTTGTAGCATGTGGTAGCCACACGGTTGCAATTTTGCAGTTGTGATTCGCGTTTTGTTTGTGTTCTTCGCGGAATCCTTTTTCTCCACGCTTTTCCCGTCGTTCGATCTCTTTGCTCGGTTCATCCTTTGCAAATCCATTTGAACCAAGTTGTTCTAGGTCGTGAGGCACTTCTCTCCACCGAAGGAATTCACCTCTAACCTCACGGTCTAGGAGATCGATCGATTTTGGTTTCGGGTTAAGCTTTTCTCCCTACCCCCGAAATTCTTCGATTCATCGATTTGAAGATAGGTTCGAGCCATGATCTCTTAGAGATAGCTCACTATCCTCCTTGTGACTTCTCTCACCAAGTTTGATCCCTAGAGGATTTGTTTTGGGTGAGATCGAGTCGAATCGGTGAACGAACAGTGCAGTTTCGGGGTGACCGGACGCTGGCTCGAGACGACCGGATGCTAGGGCAATGCGTCCGATGGTTGAACACTTGCGCGTGATCTGTTGACTTGACCGGACGCTGGGTTTTGGAATTGACCGGACGCGCAGGATCCACTGTTCACCTGTTTTGGTTCTAGTGACCGGACGTTTGTTACCTGACTGGACGCTCAGACTCAGTGAGTCCGATCAGGAACAGTAAGCTCCCAAATCGTGTTTTGCCAGACCGGACGCATCCGGTGTGTGGTGACCGGACGCAAGGTGAGTCCGGTCAGTGCAAGTTTTGTGATGTTTCGTCTGCGGTTTGCTCGTTCGTTGTTGGTTTTGGTTTCCGACTTTTGCGTTGGATTTCTAGAGTCGTAGAGTGTCTCGCTGTGCTTCGTGGAAGCATCCACCCTACATCTAGGGTCGAGGACACTTACGAGCTCTAGGGTTTGCTCTTGGGGTTGAGTTTTGGGACAGTGGCGACAAGTTTTCGAAAGGAAAATTTGAAGCTCCCATTCACCCCCCTCTGGTCGCTTTCTGGTTGCACTCTCGGTCCTTCAATTGGTATCGGAGCGGGTTAAGGATCTTCCACCTTAGCCAGTTCCAGATCCACAGAAGGCGACATGGATCGCGGCGTGGGCAAACCGCCGTTTTTCGATGGGACGAACTATGCGTATTGGAAGATACGCATGTCGGCCTATCTGCAGAGTTTGGGTGCTTCCATTTGGGATATTTGCAACTCTGCTGATTACGTGGTCTTCGCTGCTCGTGTCTCTCAGCTTCAGATCGATGAGCACGATGCCAATAGCCGAGCCCGTAATGCTCTTTTCTCATGCTTGAGCATGAGTGAGTTTGATCGCGTTTCTCACCTCGCTACGGCTCGGGAGATTTGGGCTACCCTCATGCGTTTCCATGAGGGAACCTCTCAAGTCAAAACCCGCCTTGAATTCAACCACGTAGTTGGCCCAGTTTAACAGTAAGGCTCGTTGTGCTAGCGTTAAACCTAAAGCAGTGGTAAAGGCTAGTACACCTCGGTACTTGATAAGATAGGAATAAAGCTATAATAACTTGGTTGTTTTATTGGCATTTGCCTATCTTGCTTCATAGTTATCTTGCTTCGTAGTTATCTAGGAGTAGTTACTAGTTATTAGTTAGTTATATTAGTTATCCTTAGTTATCCCATTCTATCTATCTATCTATCTATCTATTTATCCACCTTACCTTAGCCATTTCATTCATCCTTACCTATCCATCCATATATTCTTTCTAGCCTCTCATCCTCTCTCATCCCTTTCATCTCCTCTCTTCTCCTCTTTCCCTTTTCTCATTCTTCTACTCTCATTCCCTCCTTGACTCGACTCATACACCACCCTAGCCTTCCCTTGGGATCAAATAAATCGACACCTGGTACTCCCAGGCGAAGTGCTACTACGATAGTTCTGTGAGCTTGTAGAATCTACTCCTGGTAGATTGCATTCTCGCTAGTTAGCTCCTACTAGTGTCGGGACTGACAACCCCGCTTGGCATTAGTAGATAGCTACTTTAGCTACCCTATCCTAGGTGTAGTTAAGAACTACCAACAGTGGGTGTCTCCCCTACTTATCCTAAACATTATTCCCACTCTACCCCTAATGATACAGAGAGCGAACCAGCTAAACCCTAAGGCTATTCTGGACCAGCTCGAAGTAGATGTTGACCCGACCACCGGATCGCCCTGAGGATCTAAGATGCGACTAAAGTTCGGTTTAAAACGAATCTCATAGTCATCATCAAAAAGTTGCGAAACAGAAAGAAGGTTAAAATGCAAGTTAGAAACTAGAGCAACATCGCGCAACACAAAGTGCTCATTAACCCGCACCGTTCCGCGAGACAACACCTTACCTTTACTATTGTCGCCGAAGGTTATGTACTCCTTTCCGGCGACCGGGCTAAGGCTGGAGAACCACTTGGCGTTTCCGGTCATGTGCCTCGAGCAACCAGAATCCACCAACCAAATGTCCTCCAACCGTCTCACCTACATCAATAAAAAGACATAGGGTGAGCATACGGTCCAACACTGGGGTTAGTGAAATAAGGAGAATACCAGTGTTGGGCCGGCTGCTCAAAAGAACGGTCAGTGTAAAAACTATTCCTAGCCTGTCTACGGGGGGTAGCGATCACCATGTACAGGAAAACGTGGTCCGCTGGGGAAGAAGCGCTCACCGCGGTACTCAAACTGCGGTGGAGGAAAGCGCTCAACTAAGCCTCCGCCACGGGGTCCATTACCTGCAAAAGCAGGACCCCGTCGGGCACGCTCTCTACGAGATCTACGCCTAGGAGCCTGGGGCTCAACTGCTCTAGCGTCTCTCCTCGGAGCTCTCTCCTGCCTAGGCCTAACAAACTGAGGTGCTGGACCTCTAGGCCTAGTCTCCCTCCTAGGGGCTCTCATCTCCTGCCTAGGCCGGGGACCTTGACGTCCGGGCCTAGCAGCTCTCCCCTGAGCCTTCGGCACATGTCCACCATGAGTTGGATGGTACATGTCCGGGTTCTCCATCTCCCGAGTACGGCGCGCCTCTCGCTTGCGCCGGAAACAGAACTCGATCAAGTGCCCATCCCTCCCACAGAAATCACACTGGTACCTCACCGCACGCAAAGGGGGTTGTTGGTGACCAGGGCTGTGGGTGTGGTTCGCTTTGCCCTTCTGAGGCAAACACTCCTCTCTAATGGGTGGCATAGCATCAAGCTTGTTCTTGAGGTGGTTTGGCTTGGGTGCCCAAATTTGGTTCTTGGGAGGAGCTTTCGGGGGTTCCTCAACCACACCATCTTTGGTGGTAGGCTTGGCAGGCTCTTTGGGTGGTAGTTTGGCAAGCTTGGGAGTGGTGGTGGAGTTAGGCTTCTCACATGGATTCAAACCACTCGACTCTCCAATCTTCCCAAAAGCAGAAAGATCAACACCCTGAGCAAAACCTACACCAGGAGCCCCAGCAGCTCGCTTGAATTGGGAGATCATCATCCCGAGCTGCGGCTCACTACAGGAGACCCATGACAAGATGGTCCGAAGGTATGTGTTTTCTTCCTCGGTTTGCATCTTGCCATGCTTCACATTGGCAATCTCCAGCTCCAAGCCCTCGCACAAAACGCACCTCGCCACTCCAGTGCTACCTGAGCTGGCCTCCTCAAGAGACATAATCTTGGCATTCTTCTCTGCCAACTCAGATTGCAAGACGGGACAGGTCTTGCATGCACCCAGCAAAGAGGGTCTGGCCCTCAGCTCATCCAGCTCTCCTACCAACGCAGCATACTTACCTCTCAAAGTGAGAAGGTCAGTCATGTGCGTGGTGCACGACTCGCACTCAACCTCCTCCGACACGACCACGGTGGACTTGGCAAACTCGAGCTCCCTCACCGTGTCCTCCCACTTCTGCCTAAACTCCTTGCGCTCTCTAGCGGCACGCCTAAGCAACTTGTCCTGACTAAGGAGCGCGGCAGTAAGCTTCTCAACTTCAGCAGAAAGCTCATCGTGAGTAAGGGATACCTGGGAGGTGTCGTCGTCATCGTCGTCGCGAGGGGAGTGCTCCAGCTTGCCATCGACCTCATCACCGAGCGCCATGGTGCAGAAGCCGTCGTCGTCGGCGAAGAAGCAGAGACCGTTCAGCTTGTCCTCGATCCTCTTCTTCTTCTCAGACTCGTCGTCGCTTGATGAAGCGGAGTCGTCATCCGAGCCGTCGACGTCACTGAGCGTGGCGAAGAACGCACGCTGCTCAGCCTAGGCCTTCTCCAAGTACTTCTTCTTGATGTACTCCTTGTCGAAGCCGCCCCTCCGCTTGTGCCTCGCGGGGACGTACTTCTCCTTGCGCTTGCCGGAGTCGTACTTGTGCCCATGATCGCCCTTCCCAGATGAATGCTTCTTCTTGGGACAGTTGGCGATGAAGTGGTCGGGGTCGCCGCACTCATAGCATCCTGAGCGTCCTCCACCGCGGCGACGGTTCATGCGGTTGTTGTGGAACCGCGTGAACCGGTTGGCGAGCATTGCCAACTCGTCATCCCCCAATGACTCAAGCTGGTCCTCTGTGACAGAAAAGAGTGAAGAAAGTGCAAAGCCAGCAGAGGGGTTAGAAGAGCCAGAAACCAAAGCCATAGTCGGGCCAGAAGGATTCGCATAAGAAGCCCTCGACATGGCGTCAATCTCACTGGACTTGAGCTTACTAAAGAGCTCGTCGCAGGTGAGGGTCTCATAGTTAGGCGATTCGATGATCGCCTGAACCTTGGAATCCCACACCGACCGATCAAGAGTGTGCAAGAGCTTCAAAGCACGCTCATGATCGTCAAAAGGCAACTGCTCCTTGTTAGCCCTCATCCTGTTGACAATCACCTGAAAGCGAGCGAATAAACTTTCTATGCTCTCGCCAGGCTGATGTCGAAAGTTCTCATACTCACGCTTGAACGACTCGTAGAGTCAGGTTTTGACTTGAGAGGTGCCCTCATGGAAACGCATGAGGGTGTCCCAGATCTCCCGAGCCGTAGCAAGGTGAGAAACACGATCAAACTCACCCATGCTCAAACAAGAAAAGAGAGCATTACGGGCTCGGCTATTGGCATCGTGCTCATCGATCTGTTGCTGAGAAACACGAGCAGCCAAGACCACGTAATCAGCAGAGTTGCAAATATCCCAAATAGAAGCACCCAAACTCTGCAGATAGGCCGACATGCGTATCTTCCAATACGCATAGTTTGTCCCATCAAAGAACGGCGGTTTGCCCACGCCGCGATCCATGTCGCCTTCTGTGGATCTGGAACCGGCTAAGGTGGAAGATCCTTAACCCGCTCCGATACCAATTGAAGGACCGAGAATGCAAAAGCAAGGCGACCAGAGGGGGGGTGAATGGGAGCCAATAAAATTTCTCACGAAACTTTGGCCAAGTGTCCCAAAATCAATCCCCAAGAGCTACTACCAAAAACGTGATGCCCACGACCCTTGGAAGAGGGTGGATGATCCCAGGGATCACAGCGAGGCACCACAAAAACTTCCTCACCCAAGTTCACGCAAGTCAACTAGTGACGGGATGGGTTTTGGGTGACCTCAACCTCCCCCGAGCAACGCGAGGGGGATTCAGGCTATTTTGTAAAGCGGGAAGCCCAAATTCTGTAGAGCACGAAGTTAGGAATCCAACGCCACAAACGAATCACGAATCGAAAGACGAACGAACAAACTGCGGACGAAAACGCGTCGAACTGGATCGACCGGACTCTGGCCAGCGTCCGGTCAGCAGGGACCGGACGCGTCCGGTCAACAAAAATCGGCTCTGGAACCTTACTGTTCGCGACCGGACTCACGAGTACGGAGCGTCCGGTCGAGAGCAGTGCGTCCGGTCAGAAATGAACAAGCACGATGAACAGTGAAAGCGATGCGTCCGGTCAAAACGTGAATGGAGCGTCCGGTCAAAGTGAAGAACACGGCTACGTGCTGTTCATCGACCGGACTCACGGACCGAGCGTCCGGTCACCCCGACTGAGCGTCCGGTCGACTCGCAGCAACCCCGTTCGTCCACCGATTTGCCTCTATCTCACCCAAAACAATTCCTCTAGGGATCAAACTTGGTGAGATGAGTCACAAGGAGTATAGTGAGCTATCTTTAAGAGATCATGGCTCGAACCTATCTCCAAAACGGTGAATCGAAGGATTTTGGGGAAGGAAGAAAACTTGACCCGAAACTAAAAATCGATCGATCTCCTAGACCGTGGGGTTTGAGGATGATTCCTTCGATGGAAAGAAGTGCCTCACGATCTAGAACAACTTGGTTCAAACGGATTTGCAAAAGATGAACCGAGCAAAGAGATCAAGCGACGGGAAAATCGTGGAGAAAAAGGATTCCGCGAAGAATACGAACACAACGGAAATCACAGCCACGAATTGCAAGCCGAAGCGCAAACACACGCTACGACAAGGAGGATACGGCCTCCTTTCCTCAAAATCAACAGAACACAGAGTTCAAGTCTCTCTGCGGATCTCAGCTACAGCAGGGGATGGGAGAGCAGGAAACCCTAAGTGCAGGAAGCAAATCAGATGGCCAAAACTGAAAATAACTGAGATGGGGAGGAGGGTGTCTCCCCTGGACTACTTATACTAACCTAGACTGAGCCTATTTCCTACTCTACCCCTCTCTAAACTAATTACAGAGCGAACCAGCTAAACCCTAAGGCTATTCTGGTCCAACCCGCGGTGGTAGGTAGATCCGACGGCCACGCCCGCTCGAACCGAAGCGTTGCCTCGACGCAACCTCTGGATCGCCGCCACGTGCCGCCCTCGCTCTGCACCCCCGGTTTTGTGGCCCAAACCGGGAAACCAGCCTTTTCCAGCAACCCCCGGTTTTGAGGCCCAAACCGGGAAACCAACCTCCAGCCTGAGTTTTGTGGCCCAAACTCAGAAACCCGCAGCGCCCGAGTTTTGAGGCCCAAACTCGGAAACCGGCCCATCGCCCGAGTTTTGTGGCCAAACTCGGAAACCGTCCGCGCCCAGGTTTTGTGGCTCAACCTGGAAACCGAGCACCCGAGTTTTGAGGCCCAAACTCGGAAACCGTCCACCCGGTGATTTTTCCCTGGCTCAACCACCAAACCGGAACTGTAGAGGGGATGCACCGCCCGTGCACCCCGTCCACCGACACGTGTCCCCAGGTCCTCGACCCGAGCAACACCGTGCCCCGCAAGTGTCCGCTCGTCGCTGTCCCAGGCTGCCAGCCACCACAGCTGATCCCCAGGCACTCCGGTCCCTCAGTCCAAGCCTCACGTCCGCCCTTCACTGCTCGATACATCGGCATGGCACGTCCGCCGCACGGCACGCCCATCCTTCATCGCACCCAGTCCGTCGGCACGGCACGTCTCAACTTGACCTTCACCTTGCCCTCGATCACTGTCTCCGTGCTCGACACCTGCACAACACAAGCCAAAGAACATGCGCATCAAACCCGTTGACAATCACTCATCACTCAGAGACTCGGCATACACCCATGTATCCGCAAGTCCCTTCCGTAGCAGCTCCACCAGCAGAAGATCCTTGGGCCGTCCCATCGTCTACATCAAATAAAGATATAAGACATGGACTTATAAAGCTTCAAAACAAATAGTCAGCCAAGTACTTGGGTTCCGTTACCAGGAGCACCCGAATTACAGTGTTTCTCAGCGAACACTTTTGATGAAAGAATTTTAGGGCAAGCACGGCGATTACCAGTGCGAGCCTTCTTCGGGACGCGTTGTTTGGCCTCATGAAGTGGATTCGGAGAGCGCTTCCGGCTACTCTCAGCACCGAGATATAGGATCATGACATCAGAGTTAGTTGATTCTGAGTCAAATCCATCTAGATCACCAAGAGAACTCGATTCTTTAGGAAGATCCTCAATGCGGATAGGACCTTCATGAACGATGCCTCCCCCCTCTTCACTTGTTGAGGGCAGCGGAGGGTAGTCATTGTTGTTCCATCCTTGATTCTATCACAACAAAAGGAAAGATATTAGCATTTAGTCGATAACATAAGCAGATACGACGGATGTTACGGTTTCTTACCTCCAGAGGTGGATTGATGGCGGAGAATGTGGTCATCATTGGTACGAGGTGTTCATGGCTCTTTAACAGCCGGTTCATCCTCTTCAAGATTTCTCCATTTGAAAGTTGTTTGGCAGAATGCCGACTCGGGTCCTTTACACCAAGGTACTCGAAGCCAAAATTGGCTCGTTGCTGCAGTGGATGAACTCGGCGCGCGATGAAATCTTGGACTACAGTGTACCCGGTCAGCCCGCCCAACTTCAATGTAGCAATCATATCAATCAAAGGTTGGATCACCTATATTTCTTCGGAAGAAATCTTCTCCTTCCAACGAAGGTTCTTTTGAGGTGGCCACCCGTCATGACGACGAAGCACTGGAGGTGGGTTGGCTACATAGAACCAGCCACTAGCCCACTCCCGGACTGACTCCGACAACTCTACAGATATATATTGACTAGCTACTTCTAATCTAAGTTGAATGCTAGCTCCGCTGACTACTTCTACTTTTGCATCACTCGGCTGGCACTTCACCCAAAAGAAAAAGCGGAAAAGGGCGAAGGAGGGACATATCCCTAGAAAAGCCTCGCAGAGGTGGGTGAAGATAGCAATATGAAAGACAATATTTGGAGTGATATGATTGAGGGTCAAACCATAGTAATGGAGTAATCCCCTCAGAAAGTCGGATGCAGGGAGACCTAACCTGTGTTCGACGAATGACTTAAACATCACAATCTCGGTCGTATCGGGGGCTGGAGCACGGTGATCAATGGGTACCTTCCACCCGTCCATCGGCTGAGGTCGGAGTAAACCCTGCTAGGCCAGATGAACCAACTCTATCTCCTTCATGTCAGGATTCTTCCAAGCAAGAACTTCGGCTGGAGGGCATGGGTGGCGTGGCTTTCCGCCGATGGTTTTTCTCTTCTTCTCTCCCTGGGATTGCTTCTTGGGACCCATAGTTACCACTAGGGTCTTTCTATGCATCCACTAAGCGATTGGCTATAAGCGGCACTAGTCGCACAAGACTAAAGGTGAGGATGCAGCTCTATGAGTGCGTGAAGAAATCATGAAGCAACGGTGACTTATTATAGATCTATCATGGGCAACCGTTTAGTCTCCTTAGACGGCGTTATAGAACCTTCAACAACCCTAACGGGTGCCAGCATGGTCTAAACGGCGCCAGAGAGAATAACGTGCAGTTTCGCAAACAAAGGTCATCATCTCTTTGCAAACAAGAATAGTACTCAGAATCAAAGACAAAGGACTCGGAAGACCTTTCAAGTACTCGAACTTTATCAAATATTACTCGGAATTACACAGAGGTACACAGTTACATCTTGAGACAAAGCAGATGCTTACAAATAGTTTAATTTCAAGCACAAGCTCAACCAGGATGTAAAACACTACTCTAGTGTAATCAAGGTACAAAGCCTTGATGCTCAGTACATCAAGACCTGGGTTCAGTGAGTCCAAGCAAGCAGGCACAGAACCTTGGGTAGATACTATATTTTCAGTGCATCCCAAGGTGGGTTTTGGGCTCTATCTAAGCACACAAGGAGCTTGATAGTCGGTCCAAATCCCGACGCCTTTTGACAACCTATGACCCTGAGGCTGTTAGCGATGCGGGAGTCACAAGAGTTCTTCTAGGCGCAACTCTGTATCCCTCTGCTCATGACCACTTGGAAACCACCCTGACGGATGATCCCTTCACAACTATTCTACTTAAGAAGGACTACAAGACCCAGAGACTCAGACATCTCTACTATGGCCATTATGAAGATCTAGGAGGTAAAGGAAGTCACGCACTACAAATGGTGTAGAAACTTTGCTTCCCAGGCAGGGTATTTATAGGCGACTACTATTGGTTTATAGACCGAGTCTACAAATACAATGGTGCAGCCTAATAAGTACAGTCACATGCAGACTGTTACCCATGTGACACCTGACATTGCTAAGGCTCATCTACTTCACGTGTCAACTAGAAAGCAGATAAAAGCGTTGCTGTTACGCAAAATGACAAAAACACATTAAAAGCGTACAAGTGGTACAGTCACTAGCCAATTATTGTTATCCTCTCTCAGTGATTTTTTACTCGGTGGGGGGTAAAAAGGGACGTTTGATGAAAACGTTACCCACCTGAAGCTGAAATATTATCACTTGGATAGGATTACTCTAATAGAGCAGTGCCATGTACTCATCTCTTGCTATCTTTAAGGATTATTCAGATGATATATTCAAGACCCTAAATACCGACTCCTTCAGGTACTCGGAATTCGGACTCGGGGGCTGCAGGGAAAATATCATCAAGGAAAAGTTGACTCAAACAAAGTTATCTGGAAAACATTTGAAGATCCTCAAAGTCATTGTTGCTAAAATAACAAGAGGCTCGGGGGCTATACCCTATGGGTGCACTTTTTCTAAAAAGTGCACACCATTGGAGTTTATTCCTTCCTATAAAGCACATCAAGATTTCTCAAGACATTACTCGGTTGATTTCTGAAAGAAATCAGAAGGTAACGTTTTAGAGAAACATTGAAGAGCTCGGGAGCTTGACGAACCAGAATGTCAGAGACATCATCAGTAGATGATTACTCGGACTAGTCCTGGAAGTCACGGGAGATCCGAAGATGTGATACAAAGTAGACATGGATTAGGACTCTCATTGTAACTTAGTCAGACTACTGAAGGAAGTCTTGTAAATAGAATAGGACTCCTCTGTTATAACCAACTAGGACTCGGTATGCGCCGTGTTCTACCAGGCTATATATAAGGAGAAGCAGGCGCATACCCCCACCATTGAATCTTGAATAATAACACAAGGCACACGCCGCCACTAGACGTAAGGTATTACGCTATCTAGCGGCCTAAACCAGTATAAATCACTGTCCCTGTGTTCTCGCCGAGCTCTACGAATGTCGATCCCCACTGAACAAATCGAATAGAGAAACACTGTGACGAGTTGCCGGTTAACAAACACCGACAACCATGTTAAATGTCTTATGCTCATGAGCTAGATTAAGCCACAACTTGACTTAGTATGATCCCCTTATGTAAATTTCATGGTAAAAGTTGTCTCTTTTCATTAAAACTTGCCCCATCTTTATGATAATTGTTGACAAAGGGGGAGAAATTGCAACAAAGATATGCAAAGGGGGAGATAACAAAGATAAAAGAGATATGCTAAGAAGTTTTCAAATGGAACCTAAGCATACAAATAGGGGGAGCGAGCTCATAAACATGCATGTTGCATTTGAAATGTGCATATTCATATGATTGTTTGCATTGCATAAGCTATTTTATTGATATCCATGCTTATGTGGTGAATGCTAGTGAAAGGACTTGTTTGATGAATTGATTCTCTAGCATGTATAGAATGGCAACTAGACATACCTATATTTCAAGTGGTTCAAGAATCTTATTATTATGATTGATCTCACGGGGTTCATGAGTTTTGTTGTATATCTAGTGACAAATGATGCTAAGGATGGTATAACATGTGCACTCCGATTGGTATCACGCTTCAAAGGTCCATTCTTATGCCTTAGCATCATCATTGGTAATATTGCTCACCCACATTTCATATCCATACATATGTGCCAAATTTTAGAACCAAACTCTATAGCACATATGTAGGGGGAGCTAATACTATCAATGTGATTACTTATTTTTTAAATCACATATCTTTGTATAGGTTGTCATCAATTACCAAAAAGGGGGAGATTGGAAGCCCTAGTTTGGTTTTGGCTAATTGATGAAACCTATTTGGTCTAATCCTATTGCTAAGCATGTGAGTAGCTTATAAGAAAGGATTAAGACCAAGCCAAGATGTGGAGCAAGCAAGGTGGCAACCATGGAGGATGGTGATGGACACAAGCACTCAAGAGATCAAGTGCTCTACCATTGGTGAAATGAAGAAGAGAAGAGATGGAGCAAAGAAGCCCGAAGGCAAAGGTATAACCTATAGGGCTCTTTGTTTTGGTGATCAAGATACTTAGTGAGTGTGATCATATTTAGGATACATGGCCGTACTATTAAGAGGAGATAATTCACGACTTATGCGGTGTTCAAGTGCCACTAGGAGTTCTCTAACATATTGATGGTTTAGACCTAGTGAGAGACTAACAAAACCCTTGGAAAATGCTTTGCAAAATGCTAACACACGTGCACAAGTGGTGAAACACTTTGGTGTTGGCGTATGGAAGCAAGGGTAGAAGTTAGAAAGCGAAAGGTGCTGAGTTAGAAGCATCAGACGCTGTAGGCGGCAGCATCCAATGATGGGCCAAGCGTCCGATGGCTAACCCTAGCTGTTGACAGAAATTGAAGGAGCATCGGACGTTCGCATCGGACGCTGAGGAAACACTGTTGCAGAGTCCGATGCAGGTGTCGTAGCGCCAGCTAGCTTTCCAGGGAGCATCGGACGCTGGCCTGCGTCCGATGCGGTTATACCTGACGCGTCCGATGTGTCCGGGAGCATTCTGGAACCTCTCTGGTGTGTCAACGGACGTTGGGATATAGCGTTCGATGCAAGGGTGCAGGCATGGCCGATGGGGCATCAATCTGAGCTGAAATGAGCAGTGGCATCGGCGCGTCCGATGCCTGACATCGGTGCGTCTGATGTCACTTTAATAGTGGCACGAAGGAATATGACCATTGGGATCGGGCGGCTCGAATTCATATCAGGGGGACACGTGGTGCTCATCGAAGCATCGGACACTGGGGTAGCGTCCGATGGCCCCGACACCGGTGCGTCCGATGGTCACTGTCACACCCTAAAATTTGCATTTCTAAAATTAGAGTTAAAATGATTTACTTATGAATTTCTATGCTCATAAAATATAGGGAAATAAAACTTTTCTCTAAACTAAAATTTATCCTAGGGTTTAGATATATGTTTGTGCATTCATGTTGGTGCATTTGAGTTCTTGTGTTGTATAGTTTTGGCTAAAAATTCAAATTGAGCTCAAAATGGTTTAGAAAGGATTTAAAATGTATTTTATAAAGAGGGTTTTGAAAATAAAGACATTTTTGTTTTTCAGATAGAAAGATTTGGAAAAGTTAAAGTTTCAAAACTTTATGGTTCTCTCAAAGATTCAAATCAAAATTCAAAAGGAATTCAATTTTGTTTTGGAAATGTTTTGAAAAGCCTTTTGGAAAATGAAACAAGAAAAGAAAAAGGCAAGATTCCTCTCTCCCCCTTTGGTTTTGGCCCAAGTGGCCCGGTCAGCCCGGCCTGCTCCTCCTCACCGCGGCCTTTTTGCCCTTCTTTCACTCCTCCCTCCATTCTGGCCTGCAGTGGCCCAGCAGGCGCCCTACTCCCTCCATTCTTCGGCCTGAGCGGCCTGCTCTCCCTTCCTTGGTTGCGGCCTAGCTCGGCTCTCCCCTCCCCACTCCTCATCCGGCACGCGCAAATGCCTGGCCCAGCTCTACCCGTGGTAGCGCTAGGCCCAAGTCGATGTCGTGGCCTAGCAAAGCCCAGGCGGGCACTCCATTCTCCCTCCCTGTCCGACTGACACCCCAGGTCCATCCGTTAGCCGCATCGTTGCCGCCAGCACCCCCGTCTTCTCTCGCTGACGCACTGGTCCCACCCGTCGGTGTCGTCCCCTACCTCATGACCGAGGCGGACTCTGCCTTCGAGCCCGACTCTACCTCCTCTAAGCCTCCTCCTTGCCTTCCTGCCCAAGCCAGCGCCCCTATAAAAGTTCGTGACCCGCCACCGCCTCTCCTCTTCCAGAAATCAAGCCGTCTAGTGCCTTGCTCTGCCCTAGCGCCTAGCCCCATGGTCTGCCATGATTCCGCCGCCATCTGCCTAGCGATTTGACGAATTCCGGCGCCCATAAGAGGTTCCTCGAGCTCCGTCTGGATCTCCCGAAGCCACCCAAACTCTTTTCCCTCTTTTTCCCCTTCGGTTTTGCCTAATCTATGCTCGCCATCGTATGCAGAGGAAGCACCGCCGCCTTGCCGACCTCCCCGCCGTCCAGGAACCCCGCTGGCCTCATCATTGCCCTAGGTGAGTCCTACATGAGCTTCTCGTTTGATTCCACCAAATACCGAGCTTTCTACCTCCCTGTAGCGCGAGAACCGGGAGCGCCTCTATCTCCGGCCATGGCGCCGCCGGGAACCGCCGCTGTCTCCTTCCCCTCCGGCCTGCAGCGCCGCCAGGCCACCCTGATCTAATCACGCCCATCCATCTCAGATCCAACGCTCCAGGTCTCACCATACCCCTTCGGCTGATAGTTTGCAAATAAGTCCCCAAAGTTTTCTATGCATCAACCCGCGCAACATCGTCCACTGTTCTTTGAGTCCGTAGAATCTTCCTTTAAAGCCCCTACGTTTTCTTCCAATTGAGGCGCAGTCCAGCCGAAATTCAGATTTGTTTTATTTATTTGAAATTGCAAAATCAAGTTTGAATCTATTACAGTTTTGCCACTATTTTCAAATGCTCATAACTTCTTTGTTTTAGCTCCGTTTTGAACCATTCAACTTGCGTTAGACTCGTTTCAAAAAGATCTTTCTAAACATATAACTTTCAATACTGTTTTTAATAATTAAAATTTGAGTTAGATCTAATCTAGTAATTAGTGTCTTTAATCTTGTTTAGATCATAGCTTTTCTGTTTCAACTCCGATTAGCGTGATCTTCACCTCTGTGTGATCGTAGTGGCACATAGATCTGTTTTCAAAACTTTTCATCTTGTTTTATTATGATTGATGTAATGTTGTAATAATTGGCTATGTTTGCTATTGCATGACTGCTATTGGATGCTTGTGTGGTGTTCTTTGATCGTATGTCCAGTTGGTGAGTTTTACGTTGGTGATCAAGAAGAAGGAGAAGTTTGTGATCTAGAGTTCAAGATCAAGAGTCAACCTTTGGAAGTCTACAAGTCAACAGAAGAAGGATCTTGAGTTTAAGGCAACTATAGCATGGGACCATACTTGTTACCTATTCACCATAATCACTTAATTCATATTGCATGTGTCTAATTTGATTGCCATTAAGGTTTACCTAGTTCTTGTTATCAATTGCCTTGTCACCTTTGGGATGTTTTGCATTTGGGTAGTATATTGCTAGTGCTCAACTTAAACCGACATGATCTAGTCACTATTGATGAATAATGAATGATGATTAATGACTTATGTTAATGATGATTAAAACTTGCCTATCTGTCAGCAAAAGCTGCGACATACAGTGCAACCATGAGGGTTATATGGCTCTGACCTTAGCTCAGCATGAGGACCTTTTCTAGCTCATTAATGGTTACTTGAAAGGGCGCATAAGGCGCTTGACGAGACGGGTATAGTGCGGCTTCTGTCCATGTGTGTATAGGTTGCGTGTTATTGTGCCACCTGGAAGGAGGCCTCTACATCCCCTTGCCTTAAGACCTAGCGGCCTAACATGGAAACCTCCTAAATCGACATGAGCATGGCGGCATGCAACCGCCTAAGGAGGGTGGGCCCGATAGTCCCCACCGGGGGTGCGCCCGCACCCTGGGCACTGCCTCTAGTTGGGCCTTGATGTCTGCCATGTGGGTTTCCAGCCCAGGTTTGGTCTTTAGGTGGGCTTCTCCCATATTTCTTGGTTTTACGTTTTGTCGGAAAGCGTATTCTTCTCACCTTTTCCCCTGTTTTCTTGTTTGATATCTGAAAAGTAATGATTCTCCAATACAAGTGGAAATAGGTCAAGGTGATAACATAGATATGCAAGTATGCCTTGTTTTGTCCTTAGTTGGCTTGTAAAAGTTGTCTGTAAGCACCGCCAACAAAACCCCCCACTACTACGTTTTCACCCTTTAGCAACGTCCAAAATATGTTGCAATATCCTTGTTTTCGGTGCAATAGCTGCAATTGCACCCACAAAATTTTGTAAACAGATGATGCATAAAGTCCCGTGGTATTAACCTTCAACCACGAATGCCTTTGTGTCATTGCACTAATTTTGGTATTGCAACACAGTGAGGCGTTAAAACAATCATGTAAGGGCACGCTTGAGTTGGTTGCAAAGTATCCTATTGCGACGAATGAGGTGATGTCAGAGGCTTCAATTGCATCCTACATAAATCGTTGCAATGTGTAAAATGAGGCGTTGCAAAAAATTGTATTGCAACACTCCAATTGTGGTGGCTATAGGGGAAGCACCTCTACTGCGACCAAATTGCTTTGGGTGTTATATGTGGTTCCCTCTTTTACCACGAAGTGGATTTCGGTGCAATATGTGGTGTCCTGTATTGCCACCAGGTTTGTTTGGGTGCTAGAGATGGATAACTCTATTGCCACCCACTAGGCGTTGGGTGTTATAGGTTGGTCATTCTTGAAGGACCGAGAAGCTAACCGAAAGCGACCAGAGGGGGGGGTGAATGGGAGCTTCAAAATTTCCTTTCGGAAACTAGATGCCACTGTCCCAAAATCGACCCCAAAAGCGAACCCTAGAGCTTGCTAATGTCCACGACCCTATATGTAGGGTGGATGCTTCCTAGAAGCACAGCGAGACACTAGACAACTCTAGAAAGCCAACGCAAAAGACGGAAATCAATTCCGACAACGAACGAGCGAACCGCGGATGAAGCCGTGCGAAACCAGTCACATCGGACGCTGGCCTGCGTCCGATGCCAGACCACCGGAAGCGTCCGATGCAGACTGGACGGTTCTGGAACCTTACTGTTCCACCATCGGACGCTGTGAACAGTAATCACCCAGCGTCCGATGCAAAGGCTCCGGCGCGTCCGATGGACAACGGACGCGTCCGATGCCTAGCGTCCGATGCAAACTAAAACGCCGAAAACGTGACACGCGTCACCGGAGCGTCCGATGCTAGGGACCCTAGCGTCCGATGCTCCCGTGATAGCGTCCGATGCTCCCGAAAACAGCGCAGTTCTTTGATGATTCAACCCGATCTCCTCTAAATCAAAAGCTCTAGGCCTCGGATTCGATCTGAGGGGTCACAAGGATGTTAGTGAGCTATCTCTAAGAGATCATGGCTCGAACCTAACTCCAAATCGGTGAATCAAGAAATTTCGGGGCATGGAGGCAAGAACGCAATCCAAAACGAAAATCGATTGATCTCCTAGACCGTGAGGTTAGAGTTTAATTCCTTCGGTGGAAAGGAGAGCCTCACGATCTAGAACAACTTGGTTCAAACGGTTTTGCAAAAGATGAACCGAGCAAAGAGATCAAGCGACGGGAAAATCGTGGAGAAAAAGGATTCCGCGAAGAACACAAAGAAAACGCGAATCATAGCCACGAACTCGAATTAAGGACGCAAATCAAGCCATCGATCTGTGCTCCAAGGTGAGGATACGGCCTCACTTCCTCAAATCAACAGTACACAGAGTGGAGTCTCTCTGCGGATCTCAACTAGCTAAAGCCAGGAGGTGGGAGAGTGGAAACCCTAGGAAATGAAAGCTCTAACTGCAATTGAGATAGGGAGGAGGGTGTCTCCCCTGGACTACTTATACTAACTTAGCCTAAGTCTATTTCCTACTCTACCCCTCACTACTGTATTTACAGAGCGGACCAGCCTAACCCTAAGGCTATTCTAGTCCACCCGCTGGTGGTAGGTAGATCCGACGGCCACGCCCGCACGGTCTTCCGCGTCGCCTCCACGCAACCTTCAGATCGCCGCACGTGCCGCCACCACTCTGCACCCCCGGTTTTGCGGCCCAAACCGGGAAACCAGCCTTTCCCATCAGCCCCCGGTTTTGAGGCCCAAACCGGGAAACCAGCCTCCAGCCCGAGTTTTGTGGCCCAAACTCGGAAACCCTCAGCGCCCGAGTTTTGAGGCCCAACTCGGAAACCGGCCCACGCCCAGGTTTTGAGGCTCAACCTGGAAACCGTCACGCCCAGGTTTTGTGGCTCAACCTGGAAACCCAGCACCCAGGTTTTGAGGCCCAAACCTGGAAACCGTCCACCGTTGGTTTTTCCCGGGCTCTACCAACAAACCGGCGTCGTAGAGGGGATGCACCGCCTGTGCACCCCTTCCACCGACATGATCGCACTTCTCCGCTTGTCGCTGTCGCAGGCTGCCAGCCACCACAGCTGATCCTCCGGCCTCCAGTCCATCAGTCCAAGTCCACGTCCGCCCTTCACCGTCCGATACATCGGCATGGCACGTCCGCCGCACGGCACGCCCATCCTTCATCGCGCCCGGTCCGTCGGCACGGCACGTCGCAACTTGACCTTCACCCGCCATTGATCACTGTCTCCGTGCTCGACACCTGCACAACACAAGCCAAAGAACATGCGCATCATCTCCGTTGACAATCACTCATCACACAGAGACTCGGCATACACCCATGTATCCGCAATCTCCCCCTTGATGAGTGCATTGTCAACTCCACAACAAATCATGAATAAGAAGAAGGAGGAAGGAAGGAGTGGGAAGAGAAAACCCAACCAAATGACCCAAAGCCTAACAAAAGCCAAAGAAGGTCAAGTGGATGAAGCAAAACTTGGTCCCCAAAGACATGGGCAACGGCTCGACGCAACCAAGCAAAGCAAAGCTAGCCCTCAAGAAGAAGTAGAACAGGCTCAACACCGCTAGCAGATACCAATTGAAGATCGGAGGACAACAGAAGCAAAATGCTAGTCCCTCAAGATAGAGGCACAGAGGCTCAACACAACTAGCAAGAAAATCACTCCGAACCAATTGGAATTCAACCCAAACCAAATGGGAATGCACACCAGACGATACCAATTGAACGCCAAATGAAAAAGCTTATGAAAGCTCATGAAAAGCTAGGAACGTTTGCTAGTCCCTCAAGACAGAGGCAACGGCTCAACACAACTAGCAAACTCCCCCTCGACAAATGCAAGCAACTAGGACAAAAGATTTTCAGGGCATATGATTTGCGTAAATTTCTCCCCCTAGTTGAAAATGCACTTATCAAGGCCAAAAGGTATCGGAGAAGCAACTCTCTTCACATAAACTCCCCCTGAACACAAGATCTCCTTCCACAATGCATATGAAGTCAAAATGCAAGTTAGGAGCTTCAAGTATATAGTCAAAAGAGGGCAAAGATGCTCTAATCAGTATAGCTCCAACATCTTAATTAAGCACTCAAATAGCGAAGGCTCAAACTGATCACTTATACGAAATATGAAGCATATGAGCATGTGAGCAGTTTTAAGCCAAAAGAATAGTCACCATCAAAATAGCACTAGACATGTATAGAAGGAATCCAAACAGGTGCTAAGCATATATACACGGTGAACTACCCCTAGCAAAGTTCAATCATCATGCATAGGAATGAAGCATATACTTGTGATTTCAAATTCATATCGGAGTTGCAGCGGTAAAGAGTTCACAAGTTCATTTTTAGCATGTGATTGCGAGAGGTTGAAAGCTTGTCATCGCCTAACTTTTCAACCGTGCGAAGCCTATGCCGAAGCAATCAGAAGCTTAACGCAACGGTTTCGGTCATACACTACATGGCTCAAGTTTAACTCAAAGTGCAATGAGAAACAGTCTCAATACCATGAGGTGTTGACAAGCAATCCCATCTCGATCTTTTCAATTCAACAATACTTGGTTCAGATTTTAAGCAAGTTATGAGCAACCAAGCAAGTGAATGACTCAGAACTAGAGACATAGCAACCTAGCATATATGAAAAGCAGGAATGGACTCAACACACCCTACACATGCTAGTTGCATATCTCAATGGTGAACATTTTCAGATTTATATACATTAGGCATAATTCACCATTCCAAAAAAAATAGCTCGCTCATAACATGCAACAGTGATCAGAAAGAGCATAAGCTACAAGCATCATCATAAGTATCGGAGCAATACTAACAAGAGCATAATTACATTCTAGTGAATATAGACATGAAGCTCAGAATGTAAATGCGTATGCCCGACACAAAACTGAAA
The DNA here is from genome assembly GCA_009763385.1 of Coix lacryma-jobi var. lacryma-jobi. NCBI lineage: Eukaryota > Viridiplantae > Streptophyta > Magnoliopsida > Poales > Poaceae > Coix > Coix lacryma-jobi. Next base: position 65,339,569 of record CM019828.1, read on the forward strand.
GAAAGAAGGTACCAAAAGGAAAGACTCAAGAAACTCAAAGAAAAGAGTCTCAAAATAAAGAGTCAGTCTGTACATCTCAAAATGCTTCCCCCATCTAAAAGGGGAAACACATACCAAGCTCACCCCTCAACCTATTAAAGGTTGATTCGTCTAAAGGCTTGGTGAAAATATCAGCCAATTGGTGATGAGTATCGACATGGCGAAGGTCGATATCACCCTTCTCCTGGTGGTCTCGCAAGAAATGAAAGCGCACATCAATGTGTTTGGTTTTCGAGTGGAGCACAGGGTTCTTAGCAACGCTAATGGCACTCGTGCTGTCACAAAGCAAAGGAACTCGAGTAAAGCTCAAACCAAAATCACGCAAAGTTGCCATCATCCAGAGTAACTGGGAACAGCAGCTAGCCGCAGCAACATATTCAGCCTCCGTGGTAGACTGAGCGACACTAGACTGCTTGCGAGAAGACCACGACACAAGAGAAGATCCAATAAACTGGCAAGTCCCTGAGGTGGACTTGCGCTCAATGCGACAACCAGCAAAATCGGCATCGGAATAACCGCAAAGCGAGAGAGTGGAGGAAGCAGAATACCAAATCCCGAACTCAGGCGTGAAACGAAGGTACCTGAATATGCGCTTCACCGCCTGACGGTGAGAAGTGCGTGGCGAAGCCTGAAAGCGCGCGCACAAGCACACAGCGAACTGAATGTCCGGCCGTGTCGCCGTCAGGTAGAGCAGCGATCCAATCATGCTGCGGTACTCCTTCTGGTCCACTGCTTCTCCATCCGTGTCAGCATCCAGGGCAGTCGTCGTCGACATGGGCGTCGGAAGAGGCTTGGCCTCACCCATGTCGAACCGCTTCAGCAAGTCCCTCGTGTACTTGCCCTGGTGCACAAACGTCCCCTCTCGGGATTGCTTAATTTGCAACCCGAGAAAGAAAGTCAGCTCGCCCATCATGCTCATCTCGAACTCCCTGCTCATAGTATCTGCAAACTTGGCAACCAAAGCGTGAGAAGAACCACCGAAAATGATATCATCCACGTAAATTTGGACCAAGAGAGTATCTTTGCCTTGCCGGAGGAGAAAGAGCGTCTTATCTACACATCCCATTTTAAAACCCTTAGCTAGCAAAAAGGTTTTCAATCTCTCATACCAGGCTCTAGGGGCTTGTTTCAAACCATACAAAGCTTTGTGGAGTTTAAAAACATGGTTTGGAAACTTGGGATTTTCAAAACCGGGGGGTTGCTGGACATAGACCTCCTCCTCAATGTAGCCGTTTAAGAAGGCACTCTTGACATCCATTTGAAAAAGTTTGAAACCCATGGATGCAGCATAAGCCAAGAGTATCCTAATAGCCTCCAAACGAGCTACAGGAGCAAAGGTCTCCTCATAATCTATCCCCTCCTTCTGACTATAACCCTTCGCTACAAGCCGGGCCTTGTTTCTCACAATGTGGCCCTCCTCTCCTTGCTTGTTTTTAAATACCCATTTTGTCCCAATAGGTTTACAGTCAGGAGGTGGTGGCACTAGAACCCAAACCCGATTTCGCTCAAAGTTCTCTAGCTCCTCATGCATGGCATTGACCCAATCCGGATCCGTCAATGCGTGTCCAACATCTCGGGGTTCAAAAGACGCAACAAAAGCAGAATGAGCAAAGTGCGAGATGTGCTGTGACCTGGAGCGAGTAACCCGCTCGTCGATGTCGCCGATCATCTGTTCAGGGGGGTGCTGGCGCTGGATGTGTCGTGGCGCCTCCCGGGAAGAAGTAACCTCCCCCTCAATAGTAGCTGGTTCCACCCCGGGTACAAAAGGTACCGCGCGAGGTGGATCCCACGGCCCCCAGGAAGAAGACGTCTCGGGGCACGGGTCGTCGTCGAAGCCGCTCCCGGCGGCGCGGCAGGCGGAGGGGGTGCTGGATCATCTATACCTTCAGCACCCTCTTCCTCGTCATCGAAAAGAGGCTCTCCAACCTCGTGATCACCTGCACGCTCAAAACGAGAAGAAGGAGAAACAAGAGTCTCGTCGAAGGTGACATCTGATGTCTCCATGACTCGGTTAGTGTCAAGGTTAAGTACACGATAAGCTCGAGTATGAGTGCCATAACCCAAAAACACACCGTCAGAAGAACGAGACTCAAACTTGTCTAGGTTGCCTTTTTTTAATATAAAACAGTGGCAACCAAAGACTCTAAAATAACTCACCTTGGGCTGGCGACCAAAACGCAACTCATAAGAGGTCTTCTTCAAAAACACTCTCAGAAAAATGCGATTCGAAATATAGCATGCAGTGTTCATAGCTTCGGCCCAATAGCGCCTAGGAGTCCCATGCTCATCAAGCATCGTCCTGGCCATCTCAACAAGGGTCCGATTCTTCCTCTCTACAACACCATTTTGGGGTGGTGTATAGGGAGAAGAAAACTGATGCTCCAAACCAAGGCGTTTACAAAACTTCTCAAAATCCGAATTTTTAAACTCGGAACCATTATCACTTCTAATCGCTCGCATCGAGTTCAAAGGGAACTCGTTCTGAAGACGCAAAATCAGATCGCGAGCGAAGGAGAATGTCTCGGACTTCTCAACTAAAAGAAGACCCACGAATACCTCGAAAAGTCGTCAACAATAACAAGCACATACCACTTCCCACCAACCGAGCTCACCCGAGCCGGACCAACAAGGTCCATATGCAAAAGCTCTCCGGGGTGCGAGGTCATAACCTTGGTCAAAGGATGGTGGGGAGCAGCAACCATCTTTCCATGCCGGCAAGCATGGCAAACTAGATCCTTCTCCAACGAAAGCTTGGGCAATCCTCGGATTAAGCCAAGTGAGCTAAGTCTTGCAAGCAAGTCAAAACTCAGGTGACCGAGCCTCCTATGCCACTTCCAAAGATCAGAAGAAGAAGGACTAGCCAAAAGACAGCGAGAAGATCCAAACGACTTTGAGAAATTCGCGCGAAAGACATTCCCAAAGGGTGAAATCAGACATACAAGATCACCCTGAGGATCTAAGATCCGGCTAAGGTTCGGTTTGAAACGAATCTCATAGCCTTCACGAAAAAGTTGCGAAACAGAAAGCAAGTTAAAATGCAGGTTAGAAACAAGAGCAACCTCGCGCAACACAAAGTGCTCATTAACCCGCACTGCACCAACGGACAATACCTTGCCCTTACCTTTGTCGCCGAAGGTTATGTACTCCTTTCCGGCGACCGGACTATGGCTGGAGAACCATTTGGCATTTCCGGTCATGTGCCTCGAGCAACCGGAATCCACAAGCCAAATGTCCTCCAACCGCTCCTCCTACATCAATAAAAAGACATAGGGTGAACATACGGTCCAACACTGGGGTTAGTAAGATAAGAAGGAAACCAGTGTTGGGCCTGCTGCTCAAAAGAACGGTCAGTGTAAAAACCATCCTGTCTAGGGGGATAGCGATCACCACGCACAGGAAAACGTGGTCCGCTTGGGAAGAAGCGCTCACCGCGAAACTCTACCTGCGGTGGGACAAAGCGCTCAACAAAGCCTCCGCCACGGGGTCCGTTACCTGCAAAAGCAGGACCCCGTCGGGCACGCTCTCTACGAGGTCTACGCCTAGGAGCCTGCTGCTCAACTCTAGCGTCTCTCCTCGGAGCTCTCTGCTGCCTAGGCCTAACAAACTGAGGTGCTCCACCTCTAGGCCTAGTCTCCCTCCTAGGGGCTCTCTCCTGCTGCCTAGGCTGGGTATGCTTCCCTCCAGACCTAGCAGCTCTCCCCTGAGGCTTCGGAGCATGTCCACCACGAGCTGGGTGAAACATGTCCGGGTTCTGCATCTCCCTAGCACGGCGCGCCTCTCTCCTGCGCCTAAAGCAGAACTCACTCAGGTGACCATCCCGCCCACAAAAGTCACACTGAAACCTCACCGCGCGCAAAGGGGGTTGTTGGTTTGCAGGGATGTGGGTATGGTTCACCTTGCCCTTGCCCTTCTGTGGCAACTCCTCTCGGATGGGTGGCATTGTGTCAAGCTTGTTCTTTAGGTGATTGGGCTTGGGTTGCCATTGTGGATTCTTGGGTGGAGCCTTGGGGGGTTCAACTACAACTCCATCCTTGGTGACAGGCTTGGCAGGCTCTTTGGGTGGAAGCTTGGTTAGTTTGGGAGTAGTGGTGGAGTTGGGCTTCTCACAGGGGTTCAGACCACTAGACTCTCCAATCTTACCAAAAACTGAAAGATCAACACTCTGGCCAAGACCTACACCAGGAGCCCCAGCAGCTCGCTTGAATTGGGAGATCATCATCCCGAGCTGAGGCTCACCACAAGACACCCATGACAAGACGGTCCGAAGGTATGTGTTTTCCTCCTCGGTACGCATCTTGTCATGCCTCACATTGGCCATCTCCTGCTCCAGGCCCTCACACAAAGCACACCTCTTGACACAAGTGCTATCCGAGCCGGCCTTCTCAAAAGACTCAAGCTTGGCATTCTTCTCTGCCAACTCGGATTGCAAGACAGGACAAGTCTTGCACGCACCCAACAGCTGCGGTCTAGCTCGGAGCTCATCCACCTCATCTACCAGCGCAGCATGCTTACTCCTCAGAGTGAGAAGATCCGTCATGTGCGCGGTTGCAACTCTCGCACTCCAACTCCTCCGACACAACCACGGTGGACCGAGCGAACTCAAGCTCCTTCACCGTGTCCTCCCACTTCTGCCTAAACTCCTTGCGCTCTCTAGCGGCACGCCTAAGCAACTTATCTTGGCTAAGGAGGGCAGCAGTCAACTTCTCAACCTCGGAGGAAAGCTCGTCGTAGGTGAGAGATACCTGGGAGGTGTCGTCGTCGTCGTCGTTCCGAGGTGTGTGCTCCAGCTCGCCACGGACCTCATCTCCGAGCGCCATGGTACACAGGCCTTCGTCGCCGGCGAAGAAGCACAAGCCGTTGAACGTGTCCTCCAGCTTCTTCTTCTCGGACTCGTCATCACTCGATCGAGCGGAGTCGTCATCCGAACCGTCGACGTCGCTGAGCGTGGCGAAGAACGCACGCTGCTCAGCCTGCTGCTTCTCCAAGTACTTCTTCTTGATGTACTCCTTGTCGAAGCCGCCCCGCTTCTTGTGCCTTGGGGGAACGTGCTTCTCCTTGTACTTGAAGTCGCGCCTGTGGCCGTGATCGCCCTTCCCAAGATGCTTGTTCTTCTTCTTGGGGCAGTCGGCGATGAAGTGGTCGGGGTCGCCGCACTCGTAGCATCCGGCGCGTCCTCCTCCACGACGGCGGTTCATGCGGTTATTGTGAAACCGCGAGAACCGGTTGGCCAGCAAAGCCAGCTCGTCGTCTCCCAACGTCTCCAGCTGGTCCTCTGTAACAGAAAAGAGACAGGAAAGAGCAAAGCCAGCTGAAGGGTTAGAGGAAGAGCCGGAAACCAAAGCCATGGACGGGCGAGAAGGATTTTCGAAAGAAGCCCTCGCCATAGTATCGATCTCACTGGACTTGAGCTTACTGAAGAGCTCGTCGCAGGTGAGGGTATCATAGTTAGGTGATTCGATGATCGCCTGAACCTTGGAATCCCACACCGAACGGTCAAGAGTGTGCAAAAGCTTCAAAGCACGCTCATGATCGTCAAAAGGCAACTGCTCTCTGTTAGCCCTCATCCTGTTGACTATCACCTGAAAGCGAGCGAATAAACTTTCTATGCTCTCGCCAGGTTGATGTCTAAAGTTCTCATACTCTCGCTTGAACGACTCGTAGAGTCGGGTTTTGACTTGAGAGGTGCCCTCATGGAAACGCATGAGAGTGTCCCAGATCTCCCGAGCCGTAGCGAGGTGAGAAACACGATCAAACTCACCCATGCTCAAACAAGAGAAAAGAGCATTACGGGCTCGGCTATTGGCATCGTGCTCATCGATTTGCTGTTGAGTCACACGAGCAGCCAAGACCACGTAATTAGGGGAGTTGCAAATATCCCAGATAGAAGCGCCCAGACTCTGCAGATAGGCCGACATACGTATCTTCCAATACGCATAGTTCGTCCCATCGAAAAACGGCGGTTTGCCCACGCCGCGATCCATGTCGCCTTCGGTGGATCTGGAACCGGCTAAGGTGGAAGATCCTTAACCCGCTCCGATACCAATTGAAGGACCGAGAAGCTAACCGAAAGCGACCAGAGGGGGGGGTGAATGGGAGCTTCAAAATTTCCTTTCGGAAACTAGATGCCACTGTCCCAAAATCGACCCCAAAAGCGAACCCTAGAGCTTGCTAATGTCCACGACCCTATATGTAGGGTGGATGCTTCCTAGAAGCACAGCGAGACACTAGACAACTCTAGAAAGCCAACGCAAAAGACGGAAATCAATTCCGACAACGAACGAGCGAACCGCGGATGAAGCCGTGCGAAACCAGTCACATCGGACGCTGGCCTGCGTCCGATGCCAGACCACCGGAAGCGTCCGATGCAGACTGGACGGTTCTGGAACCTTACTGTTCCACCATCGGACGCTGTGAACAGTAATCACCCAGCGTCCGATGCAAAGGCTCCGGCGCGTCCGATGGACAACGGACGCGTCCGATGCCTAGCGTCCGATGCAAACTAAAACGCCGAAAACGTGACACGCGTCACCGGAGCGTCCGATGCTAGGGACCCTAGCGTCCGATGCTCCCGTGATAGCGTCCGATGCTCCCGAAAACAGCGCAGTTCTTTGATGATTCAACCCGATCTCCTCTAAATCAAAAGCTCTAGGCCTCGGATTCGATCTGAGGGGTCACAAGGATGTTAGTGAGCTATCTCTAAGAGATCATGGCTCGAACCTAACTCCAAATCGGTGAATCAAGAAATTTCGGGGCATGGAGGCAAGAACGCAATCCAAAACGAAAATCGATTGATCTCCTAGACCGTGAGGTTAGAGTTTAATTCCTTCGGTGGAAAGGAGAGCCTCACGATCTAGAACAACTTGGTTCAAACGGTTTTGCAAAAGATGAACCGAGCAAAGAGATCAAGCGACGGGAAAATCGTGGAGAAAAAGGATTCCGCGAAGAACACAAAGAAAACGCGAATCATAGCCACGAACTCGAATTAAGGACGCAAATCAAGCCATCGATCTGTGCTCCAAGGTGAGGATACGGCCTCACTTCCTCAAATCAACAGTACACAGAGTGGAGTCTCTCTGCGGATCTCAACTAGCTAAAGCAGGAGGTGGGAGAGTGGAAACCCTAGGAAATGAAAGCTCTAACTGCAATTGAGATAGGGAGGAGGGTGTCTCCCCTGGACTACTTATACTAACTTAGCCTAAGTCTATTTCCTACTCTACCCCTCACTACTGTATTTACAGAGCGGACCAGCCTAACCCTAAGGCTATTCTAGTCCACCCGCTGGTGGTAGGTAGATCCGACGGCCACGCCCGCACGGTCTTCCGCGTCGCCTCCACGCAACCTTCAGATCGCCGCCACGTGCCGCCACCACTCTGCACCCCCGGTTTTGCGGCCCAAACCGGGAAACCAGCCTTTCCCATCAGCCCCCGGTTTTGAGGCCCAAACCGGGAAACCAGCCTCCAGCCCGAGTTTTGTGGCCCAAACTCGGAAACCCTCAGCGCCCGAGTTTTGAGGCCCAAACTCGGAAACCGGCCCACGCCCAGGTTTTGAGGCTCAACCTAGAAACCGTCACGCCCAGGTTTTGTGGCTCAACCTGGAAACCCAGCACCCAGGTTTTGAGGCCCAAACCTGGAAACCGTCCACCGTTGGTTTTTCCCGGGCTCTACCAACAAACCGGCGTCGTAGAGGGGATGCACCGCCTGTGCACCCCTTCCACCGACATGATCGCACTTCTCCGCTTGTCGCTGTCGCAGGCTGCCAGCCACCACAGCTGATCCTCCGGCCTCCAGTCCATCAGTCCAAGTCCACGTCCGCCCTTCACCGTCCGATACATCGGCATGGCACGTCCGCCGCACGGCACGCCCATCCTTCATCGCGCCCGGTCCGTCGGCACGGCACGTCGCAACTTGACCTTCACCCGCCATTGATCACTGTCTCCGTGCTCGACACCTGCACAACACAAGCCAAAGAACATGCGCATCATCTCCGTTGACAATCACTCATCACACAGAGACTCGGCATACACCCATGTATCCGCAATTCTATTTCAACCAAAATCGTTTGGAGGCTAGAGGTGGGACACTCTATTGCTATGTAGTTTGTTTGGTTGTTAAATGTGATCTCCTCTATTGCTTCGACAATGTTTTGGTAGGCAAAAGCTCATGTGATAGGTATAAAAATATAAAACAGTATAATACATGAATAATAATTATGCATTTAAATATCATCCATCACACACGATTGACAAGTACAAAAATTCCATGACACATAGCACTGAAATACTAAAAAAAATTGATACATTGTTTCCACGAAATCTAAAGGGTGACTTGATACGAAATAAATCATCCTAGGATAATTTGACACGAAATGAAGCACTTGATCAGCAATACTATCACTTGATCAGCAACCAATTAGACTTCAAGACGATCCCATCACTTGTTCGCTCCATTGAAATGTCTTACTTTTCTGGAAAGAACGAATGACATTTGTTTTTAGCATCAAGTAAACTAAAATTATCAAAAGGGGACAACAACAGCAAACACTAAACCAAAGTTTCATTGTTCATTATAAAAGAAATACATCAGGCTGCAGCTGTATCTGTATTTCTACTCGAGCTGATGTTGTTGTAATTTGAAATGCTGAGAGATGAATGCAGAACTACTACTATTGTCAACCTAGACGTGGTAACTAGAAGGAAAACTGAGTTCCACAAACAAACAGGTCGTTTAACGCTAGAGAAACACATGAACCGGACAAAGTAACACTACAATTGACTGGTTTCAGGAACACTAGAATGTCCAAAGGTCACCATTCACCTTATGATCCTTCATTGTTACAGTAAGAAAATATCTTAGAAGTGAACTACCAAAAGTTTCAGAAATGAACTACCTATATATCCATAATTGGTACTCCCTCCATTCCAAATTATAAGACGTTCCAAAAATCTTGGAGAGTCAAAGTTTTTCAACTTTGACCAAAATTATAGAGAAAAATATAAAGATTTATACCATCAAATATACATATTATGGAAATATAACTAATAGAGAATCGAATTGCACTTAGTTGATATCATAAATATTATTATCTTATTATATAAATTTGGTCAAAGTTGAAAAACTTTGACTCTCCAAGATTCTTGGAATGTCTTATAATTTGGGATGGAGGCAGTAATTGACTTTTATTCTTTCAGGAATACAATAAGCAAAAATTCTAGATGTGAGAGCTATACGACCTGTTCTTTACACTCAAATGTACATCACTATGACAACACAATTGAAAAAACAAATGGCAAGGCAAATATTTATATTACATTTTCTTTGGTCTAAAAGCGTATGAATATGTCCTGTTCTTTACACTCAAATATACATGTCCAAAAGCAAGGGAAACTTGAATATTTTAGTAGTAGAACCTAATCAACTACGGGTTTGACAAAATAAATAAGAAAAAATTGTAATATTCAATACATGATTGTGTAATTTTGTCACATAACTTCTCTATGAAGTAACTTATTAGTAAAAGGTCAGTTTATAACATCATAATTGACAGACCAAATAGCACTTGGAGACACAAGATTGACAGTCGATTAAAAATATCATCATAATTAACAGATAAAATGAATTGCAAGATTGAAAATACTATGGTAACCTATAGAAATCATGTGGTTTGCCTATACATATGCCTTGCAATAAAACTAGGACTTCAAATAATTTAACAGCTTGAATGAGAGGACATGGTCAGCAATAGAACACATGGGGAAAACAAAACAGATAAATGCATGGTTCATAAATTCAAATGACATTTAGTAGCACGGTTACATGTATAATTATAAGCACCAGTTTACCATTTAACTAAAGACATTAAAAAACCAAGAGATGCTTCAACACAGAAGTTAATCCAGGTTGCACAAAAATATTGAATTACAAGCATCTGTGATAGTGTCATTACTTGGTAATCCAGATTTTTTAACTGACAGATTTAGAAAGCTTTCACTGAAACCTGAAAAAACAAGACATTAGCATTGCCAAGATTGCAGTAATGGCCAACCACTCTACAAAGGTATATCAGCCAAATAGCTTCTGAAATCAACATTGTCTTTGAGGTTTCTTCTGTGCTTTCCAGTCGCTTGTACTATATGTTTATTTCTTGTCTTTGCAGATTTCTTTTTCACGGCTCTCTTTGCAGATATCTTTTTCATAGCTTGGGTTGTTTCAATTAGAATGAAGTCTTCTTCTTTGCAACCTTGTCTCAATGACCATTTCATTGCCTTCGCTGTCCGATCTGAATGCATCTCACCCGTTTGGCTCCCTCTCCTCGTGTCGATCAACGAACTGAAGACTACAGACTTAAAGTAATCAAATTCAGTTCACATACATGCAGTCAGTAAGCAGTTTTTTCACTTAATAAAAAGAACATTTGACGGTTCAATCAATTCTTCCATGCTTCCTTTCACAGAGAAAAAACTTTGGTTCTTTATGTACCTGTTTACATTTTGCAGTGATTTCCCCACTTAAATTCCTGAGTGCCTACCTACAGTAAGAAATAATTAAGCTCTAGGCAAGAACCAGGAAGAAAAAATCGAAATATAGTTAAGCACTGCTAGTAATATATGTACTATTTAATATTCTTGGGTTAGATGAAACATGGAGTACCATATAAATTCTAAATTGGCGTACGAAAGAAAATCAGAAAGGATGGGGCTTTCTTTAGTTTGCAATCTCGCTGACTGAGCAGCAACAAAAGGAGAGCTCCCATGTGCCATCTCCATGCACACATTTTGTGCGCTACTCCCTCCGTACTCGTAAAGGAAGTCGTTTTGGACAAGATTTGAGTCAAATATTGGGAATATAAATCATCAATAAATTTTTAGTTATTGAGTTTGAAAATATGACATTTATATGAATAGATTGGTCTTGAAAAATACTTTCATAAATGTATACATATGATGATAGATCCGATAGGATCTCTAACAGTGAACAGATTCAGGATTAACTTGAACAACATGTGAACGTAGACTTAAGATGCGTAACAGTAAAGGTAAAAGGCATTTAGAGTTAGAGTTTTGACCATCTCCGCCCTTGGAGCTGGATCCTGCGTCCGCCATAGGTCCCTCTGATACTTCTCCGGCTCGGGGTGAAGTGGAGGAAACCGGCGTGGGGAAGAGCTCGTCGCAGTAGATGAGTGGCGCAGCCGGGGTCGAGGCAGTGGCGGCGGAGAAGGACTTCCCGTCACTTGCTGCGAACCCTAGATCGGATTAGGGTGGGAATGTCGGTGGGGGGTCTGGCGGCTCGACGAACCTCGTGTTGAGTGCCCCGGCCCCCACCTCCCTTTTATATCCCACAGTGTGACAGGGGCCCTCCAACCAACCATTAATGGGTTGGGCTCCCCGATCAGGAGCGGATCAAGTTAGATACAGGCCGTTGGGCCCAGTAACTAGGGAGATCAATTCTAACATTCTCCCCCTTGATCTCCTAATAACTTATCTTACTCTGAACTTAAATACTCAACTTATTTGGCTCTATCCCATTATAGAGAAATGCGTCAAGCGCGTCTCGTCGTCACAACAAAGAGTCGTTGGACTGGACGGCTACAATACATGTCTCTAATTTGAAACAGAGTTCTAACTGGGCCCTAAGTGTTCAGGAATCATAGGCTTTCCCTTAACCCCATGCCGGCTACGTGTCTTCTAAACATGTTGGGTGGTAAGCCTTTTGTCAACGGATCCGCTAACATCTTATCTGTACTTATATGCTCAAGACTAATGACATGATCCTGAACTTTATCTTTCATAACATAGTACTTAATGTCAATGTGTTTGGCAACACCACTTGACATATTGTTGTGAGCATATTCAACTGCAGGATTATTATCGCAGTATAACTTAAGTGGTTTCTGAATGCTATCTACCACTGCTAATCCGGGTAAGAACTTCTTAAGCCAGTTCACCTGCCCCGAGGCCTCATAACATGCCACAAACTCCGCATACATTATGGATGATGTAACGAGAGTTTGTTTGGAGCTTTTCCACGATATAGCCCCATCTGCAAGGGTGAAAATATAACCCGAAGTGGATTTTCTTTCTCCCCCGCATAATCTGAATCTGAGAACCCTACTATCTCAAGGGAATCTGATCTCTTATAGGTTAGCATGAAGCCTTTTGTGCCCTGCAAATAACGCAATACTTTCTTTACTAATTTTCAGTGCTCTATGCCTGGATTTTTCTGATATCTGCCAAGTAACCCGGTAACGAAAGCTATGTCAGGGCGACTACAAATTTGAGCATATTGTAAACTTCTGACAGCGGATGCGTAAGGAACTGATCTCATTTGCTCGAGCTCTATCTGATTCTTGGGGCACTGATGTTCCCCATACTTATCGCCCTTGAGTATGGGTGCAGGTGACGGGCTGCACTTATGCATACTATATTTCTTAAGAATCTTATTTATGTATGCATTCTGAGACAAACCTAATACCCCTTTGCTTCTATCACAGTGAATCTCTATCCCCAGAACGAAACAGGCTTCACCGAGATCCTTCATATCAAAATGCGAGGAAAAGAACTTCTTTGTTTCCATTAGCAGACCGACATCATTGCTTGCCAGCAAAATATCGTCCACATATAGAACCAAGAAGATGAACATACTATTCTTAAACTTTGCGTACACACAGTTGTCCTCAACATTAGCTTTAAACCCAAAACGTCTTATGGTGTCATCAAACTTCAAGTACCACTGCCTCGAAGCTTGTTTTAACCCATAAATGGACTTTCTTAGGCGTCATCCCATTTTTTCTTTTCCTTCCACAACAAAACCTTTCGGTTGTGCCATGTAAACATCTTCTTCAAGATCCCCATTAAGGAATGTCGTCTTAACGTCCATTTGATGCAACTCTAAGTCATAATGTGCCACTAGCGCCATTATTATTCTAAAAGAATCCTTACATGAGACAGGAGAAAAAGTCTCATTGTAATCGATTCCTTCTCTTTGGGTAAACCCCTTTGCCACAAGTCGCGCCTTATATCTCTCAATATTCCCTTGGGAGTCATGTTTGGTTTTGTAGACCCACTTACAGCCTACTGTCTTGGCTCCCTTAGGAATCTCCACTAAATCCCAAATATTGTTGGAATCCATGGATTTTAGCTCATCTTTCATAGCTTCTAACCACTTATCTGAGTGCTCGCTTCTCAGGGCTTGTTCATATGTAGTGGGATCATCCTCCATATGAAACTCTTCGGCCTCATAGACTTCATAATCATCTGATATAGCTGATCTTCTAGCTCTATGTGACCTTCTAATGTTCTCATTATTTGGCGCCATTTGGGGCTGTTGTTGTTCTTCCTCATGCTCAACAGGGGTTTCTAATGGCTCCTGAAGGCCAGGTTCCTGATTCTCATTTTCTGTCAGCAAGGGAGGCTCAACAGCAGGGGCTGGCACTACAGTGTTGGACACCGTTGGCGCAGCAACAACAGGTAGCATGAAGAATGGTTCCTGAAACATCGGAGTAGGGGCGTGAACCCATTTTTCCTCTAAGTTAACTTCTTGAACCACCTTGCTCCCCCTGATCACATCATGTTCTAAGAACTCAGCATGTCTTGTTTCTAGAAACTTGGTATGCCTGTCAGGGCAATAAAAGCGGTAGCCTTTCGATCTGTCTGGGTAGCCAATGAATTGGCAACTAACAGTCTTAGGATCTAATTTTCCTAAATTTGGGTTAAAGACTTTAGCCTCAGCTGGACAGCCCCACACCCTTAAATGCTTAAGTGAGGGTACTCTGTCTATCCATAACTCATACAGTGTTTTAGGCACCGACTTACTGGGTACACGATTAAGGATATGAATGGCGGTTTTTAATGCCTCCATCCACAGACTTATCGGTAAGGTGGAGTAACTAACCATGCTTCTTACCATATCCATCAGGGTACGGTTTCTTCTTTCGGCCACTCCATTTTGCTGAGGCTCTCCTGGCATTGAATACTGAGCAATTATGCCATGCTCCTGAAGGAACTTTGCAAAAGGTCCTGGAACTTGACCATACGGGTTATGTCGCCCATAGTATTCTCCACCACGATCTGATCTTACTATCTTAATTTTCTTATTGTGTTGATTTTCTACTTCTGCCTTAAATATCTTAAACTTACCTAAAGCTTCTGATCTTTATTTAATCAGATAGATGTAGTCATAACATGAGTAGTCATCAGTGAATGTTATAAACGAGTCATAACCATCCACGCTCATGATGGGAAACGGTCCACATATGTCGGTGCGGATTATTTCTAAAGCCCCTGCACTTCGTTTGGAATTTTTCTTAATTTTCTTAACGTACTTACCTTTAATGCAATCAACACATTGATCTAATTCTGATAGTTCTAATGGCCAAAGAATTTCAGTCTTGACTAATCTATCAATTCTCCCCCTCGAAATGTGGCCTAATCTACAATGCCACAATTTCGAAGAGTCAACCTTAATGTTCTTACGCTTTCTACTTACATTCATAGACGAGGAAGCAGTCTTATTCTCAGAACTTATAACATTAACATTCTCAGAGATGGATAACAAATAAAGTTTGTCTTGTCGGAAGGCAAGACCAACACACTGATTATTAAATAGTATCTTACACTTGCCATCTCCAAAATGACAAGCCAATCCATCATCATCTAACTTAGACACACTTATTAAGTTTCGATGCAAAGAATGAACATAGAGTACATCATGAAGCCTAAGTACAAAACCATTTACTAATTCTAATGATACGTCTTCAATGGCTTGGATGTCGGCTTGTACTCCATTAGCCACCTTAATTGTTCTTTCTCCTCTTTGCAGGGTCGTCCTCGTAGTGAATCCCTGAAAAGAATTAGCAACATGAGTAGTTGCACCTGAATCAACCCACCAGGTGGATTTGTCATAACTTAGAAATAAGGATTCATCTACAAATGTAATAATATCCTCACCATTCTTACTCAGGAACTTCAGGAACCCAGGGCAATCTTTCATCCAATGCCCCCTTTCCTTGCAGTACATGCACTGATCTTTGTCTACAGGGATCTTCTGTCCCTTCTAGGACTGAGGCTGAGTTGGGAACTATGGCTGAGTTTGGAACTGAGGGTGAGATTGGAACTGAGGGGCCTTTCCCTTAGCATTAGCATTGGAGGATGAGCTGCCATCCCACTTCGGTTTCCCTTGTGGTTTAGCATTCTTATTGTAAAACTTTCTCTTATTATCTTTCACATAGAGAGCAGAGTCCCCATGTGAAGCCTTAATGCGCTCTTCCTCTTGCACACACACTAATGAGCTTGTCCATGTTCCAGTCATCAGGCAACATGTCGTAATTGACACAAAATGTGTCAAACTCACTTGGCAGAGAGGCAAATATCATGTGAATGACAAATGGATCAGGTAACTTAATTTTCATAGACTCAAGCTTAGCTGCTATGGTGCTCATTCTAAGTATGTGGTCTCTAACGCCACCACCATTGTATTTCTTATTGCATAGCTCTTTGATAAGAGCACTTGCCTGAGACTTAGTAGTTCCATGGAACTGATTCTAAACATGTTCTAAATACTCAGTGACGGTGGGTGTCTCAGAGATAGACCCTTTGATAGGCTCTGAAATCGTAGCCTTAGCTAAAGTGAGACATTTCTTATTGGAATTGTCCCATTGCTTCTTCTCTAAGTCATTAGACATTCTCTTATCAGCATGATCCCTTTTGCGTGTCGCAAAAGCGGCATCTGCCTCATTCTCCTCTCTCACCGGTTCCTCTGGAGCAACGGGACGCGGTGAAGAGAGAGCAAGGTCATTGTTCGTCATGACCAAGGCTAACTCAAGCTCCTCACGCCACTTCTTATAGTTGTTCCTGGTCAGAGGAGGAATCTGAGCGATCCAGTTGATCCCTGAAAACCATTGACAGAATAGTGAGATATTTTAACACAAATAATATCTTATCCATAAAATTGCATGTTTTAAAACAACGTTGGTCAGTATTAAAACATACAATTCCTTCTGTATTATTTATACATCACCGTTGGGCAGAAAATAAAAATAATGCATAAAGCTGATGAAACTAAAACATTTATAATATTGATATAATCAACGTTGGTCAGAATATAACAATATTACAAATTTTCTGAATATCTAAATTTAATCATTGTTCTAACAATTAAATTCTCCCGTTAGTTCGAATTTAATTAAAGAACAAAAAATAAACTTTGCAGCGGAAAACATGACTAAATAAACTTATACTAATTTTCTGATATTATCTGAAAATTTATTCCGTTGGTTCAAAATTTACAGACATATCAACTGAAAATTTGTCTGAAATTGAAAAAAAACACTTCTCAGTTCTAAAAAAAATGGGCAAAATGGCATGCGGCCTGCTCCGCCCGCGGCCTACTCCGCCCGCAGCCCCGCGCACCCCCGGTTGAGGCTGGCCGATCTGAGCCACTGATTCGGATCCGACGGTCAGGAGGAAAATTCAGAGTAATAAAAACCCCCAACTCCACCGGCGCCCTTAGAAAACCCTAACTGAGTTCATCCTCTCCCTCTCGCCTTCTCTACTCAGCGCAGAAAACAGGCGGCGCCACCGCAAACTCGACGACGGCGCAGGAGGGAAGCTGGTGCCGCCGCGGAGCCCCTCGCCGGTGCACGCGCTCCCCTTTGGGTTGAGCGCATTGCCGTCGAGTGGATTCGTTTCGGCACCCTTAGGACGAACCGGACGGCTTCATGTGCCGCTCGAGCAGCAGCGCCGTCGCTGGTGCCTCACGACGCCTCCGCGGGTGCGCACACATCTCAGGTAGGGAAAACTCTTTCTGATTCTTAGGGTTAGGGTTTGGGCGAAACCATTTATGTCCCGATCCAAAAACGGATGGGTTGGTTCTCTTCTTCTAATTTCTTAGTTGTGATTCTTTTCTCTGGCTCGGGATGATACTCAAGGTATGTCGCTCGGCGGCCAAAACAAAGACTTAGGGTTTCTGAGTTTTTTGATTTTCTGAGAATACCGATCTATTTTACTGATAGACTAAGTCCTTTGATACCATTGATAGATCCGATAGGATCTCTAACAGTGAACAGATTCGGGATTAACTTGAACAACATGTGAACATAGACTTAAGATGTGTAACAGTAAAGGTAAAAGGCATTTAGAGTTAGAGTTTCGACCATCTCCGCCCTTGGGGCTCGATCCTGCGTCCTCCATAGGTCCCTCTGATACTTCTCTGGCTCGGGGTGAAGTGGAGGAAGCCGGCGTGGGGAAGAGCTCATCGCAGTAGATGAGTGGCGCAGTCGGGGTCGAGGCAGTGGCGGCGGAGAAGGACTTCCTGTCACTTGCTGCGAACCCTAGATCGGATTTGGGTGGGAATGTCGGTGGGGGGTCTGGCGGCTCGACGAACCTCGTGTTGAGTGCCCCAGCCCCCACCTCCCTTTTATATCCCGCAGTGTGACAGGGGCCCTCCAACCATTAATGGGTTAGGCTCCCCGATCAGGAGCGGATCAAGTTAGATACAGGTCGTTGGACCCAGTAACTAGGGAGATCAATTCTAACATATGTCACTTTTCCATAAATATTTTTATAGAAATAAGGAGTCAAAGTTAAGCTTTGCAGACCGTGTCGCTGTCCTAAACGACTTCCTTTACGAGTATGAAGTAGTAGCTAAGGAATCATACTTGCCTCTCTTTAGCATGCATGTTAGCTAGAGTGGTCGATCGGCACAAACTAATGGGTCCAACCAAATTTAGCAGACTCCTACATTATAGTTTCTAAATTTTAATATGCTGGAATGATACTAGTTTGGCCAAAAGTAATTTGCATGGATCTGAATGAGTGAATGGTTGCCGGGTTCTGAATGGATGTTTTGTACTGTTGTGTGCCAAAAGTACGTACCACTTACCAGGTTAGATGAAGGCAGTGAGATATCCCATATGTTCACAAAGTAAAATATCCAACTTCACTACAGCTTTTCCAAACTACTACAAACATGTTATCTATGATGTCGTAGGGTGTTGTGATTATAAATGAGTGTGGCTAAGTTTACAGGTTTTAGCTTCAAACCAAGCAGACCCAAGTTCTGTCCAAATGAGCATGAAGTAATGAAAACTAAATCAAGAAATTCAGAGAACATAGGAAAAAGGACATCCTGCATGACCTAGATTAGTAACACACATTTATGTGAGAGCAAGAAACTGTGTGCTATGTGTGCTATCTCAGTAAGACAGTGAGACACATTCATAGGACACCAACTTCAGAAGACAAGTACTCCTAATATAGAACATGCCTTGTTAATGGGATAAAAAGCAGTCAGATGCATACCCAATGATAAGAACTAAACTGGAACACGAACTACATTAAATATTATCGATGCAATTTAAGATCAATCACTAAACTGGGACGCAAACTGAACAAATCACCAACGACGCCTCTGTAGTTTTGATCCACAAATAGATAAAAGTGTTAACTACTGACTATGGATGATGACTTATTATGATAATAAATTCTCATCGGGTGATATCCACCTAACTATAACCCCACAGAAAATTAGATTAAGCATCAATACAACAGGAATCAAAGTGTATTCTTCACCCATAACATAATGCACAAATTGACCAAAAATAAA
The DNA here is from genome assembly GCA_009763385.1 of Coix lacryma-jobi var. lacryma-jobi. Taxonomy (NCBI): domain Eukaryota; kingdom Viridiplantae; phylum Streptophyta; class Magnoliopsida; order Poales; family Poaceae; genus Coix; species Coix lacryma-jobi. The sequence continues at coordinate 65,358,204 of CM019828.1, forward strand.
TTACTATATGAACAATACCATTCAAAAGGAAACTGACAGAGGCACACACGCCTGCTGGCACTCAGGGAGGGGCCTCGCCTGCTGGGCAGCTGAACAATACCATTCATCATTGTGCCAGGCAGGACAGGATGGTCTCATCAGCTGCCTTTGCCAAGCGGGTGAGGGCCGATCTGAGAGAGGTGCGCCCGGGTTGTTGCCTTTAGGGCAGGACACACGCCAGTGTACCTGCCACCGCCGCCGCCACATGAGGAGGAGGAGGAGGAGGCTGAGAGGCGGGCGTCGTTTCCCCGTCCACATCGGAGGCGCTAGGCAGCGACATCATCGGGGTGCATGGGTCAGGGCGGGCACCGGGCGTCTCGCGAGCAGCTATTGAGGGCATGCTCCGAGCGTCGCTTAGGGTGGAGGGCGGACGTAGCCCCTGTTGGCGCGGAGGGAAGCGACCGAGCGGCGCCGCGCCGCTTAAATCGGATGGCGCTTTGAGCGGCGACATGGACGGCGACGTTCCGAGGGGCGGAGAGGGAGGAGACCGGGCGCCGCTTAGGGCAGCGGTTGGGCGGCGCGGAGGTCGACGTGGAGTGAGAGGGAGTCTGCAATGTGGGTCGAGGTCGCGGGCACGGCGGCGCTCCGAGCAGCGTAGAGGGAGGAGACCGGGCGTGGCTAGGGCCGATGTCTGGGCGGCGTGGAGAACGACGCGGAGTAAGGGGAGTTGCGAGGCGAGCGGCGCAGACGGACGATGGAGTCGGGTTGAGTCAATGTTGCGGGCCACACACGGGAAGTCGGGCACGCCGAAACCGAAGGGCACACCGAAAGTGCGTGGACGATTCCAGTTTCAACCTTTGAGGTGGTAATAGATAGATAGATGTTCCTCCTCCAGCTAGAACTTGTGTCATCTGACTTTCTACCTCCTGTCCAAGCATAAACAAGGCAGAGAAGATGTAGCTGTAGTCAGCAGATCCATGCACCCCTCCTCGGCGGGCAGATCCATGAGCCCCTCTTCGACACCAGATCCATGTAGTTGTGGAGAGCGGCGGCAGCGAGCGCTATCGTGCGCTATCCATGCTCAAAATGTGACAACTTCAAACCACTTTTTGAAACCCTAAATGGTTTCGGCTAGAAAAGTCATAAATACTAAATTTGTTAAGATCATCAAGATCTACAATTGATATACTGACCATTTTTGAATTTGGCAAAGTTTGCATGATTCAAATTTTGAATTTCAAAAATTGATAACTTTAAACCACTTTTTGAAACCCTAAATGGTTTTGGCTGGAAAAGTCATGAATACCAAAATTGTTAAGCTTATCAAGATCTACAATTGATATATTGGCCATTTTTGCATTTGGCAAAGTGTTAAGAAAGTTTAGTTCTAAGTTGACTAGTCTCTCATATTCATAATGTATATATGTCACATTTGTGAACAACATCATTATCACTTTGTCATATGAACAAATGACCAATATAAAAGTTATAGATCTTGATGAGTTGTTCAACTTTGGTATTCATCACTTTTTCAGATAAAATCATTTGGGGCACCAAAATCGTATTTGATGTTGTCTTTTTTTTTAAAAAAAATCAAATTTTGAATTGCTCAAACTTTTTCATATGTATATATTGACAAAACTAACACAATAAACTGACAGAGAATGATTTTAGAAAATATTAGAAAAAAATCATCAAATTTGGAGTTAGTATGAGGAAGAAAAACTAGTTACAAAATAGACCTACAGATTAAAAATGAAATCACACTATTCACTATGATCATGGAATGATCATCTAGAACAGTGTGATTTCTCTTTTTAATCTGTGCATAAACTTTGTAACTAGTTGTTCTCCCTCATACTAACTCCAAATGTGATGATTTTTTTCTATTTTTTTCTAAAATCATGCTTCAGCATTTAAGTTTGGTCAAACTTGGATGTGACAATGCTTTACACATTTTAAAGTTTAAAATTTGAAATTTGACAAGTTCAAACCAAATTTGAGACCCCAAATTATTTGAACTTAAAAAGTGATGAATACCAAAGTTGTTCAACTCATGAAGATCTATAACTTTGATGTTGGTTATTTCATGATATGATATAATTTTATTAGTTTAAGTTTTGAAATTTGAAAGTCTACAAATTTGAACTAAAATTGGGACTCCCAAATTATTTCAGCCAGAAAAGTGATGAATACCAAAGTTGTTTAACTCATCAATATCTACAACTTTTATTTTGGTCTTTTCTTCGTTTGAGGAGAACGATTGGACGGCAAGTCATATGAATTATTCGAAACTCTAATAAGAAGACAAAGTTCCCATCTTTAGACAAGTCCAAACTTGTGTTCTGATGGTTAGCCAAGTTAGTGCTCAACTCAAAAGTGCTGGTTCGATTCCTAGGCACTCTACATTTTTGCAACAAACGTCACTTTTATCACGAAAAAATCTGACAGGTGGGACCTCAACGGTGGAACTAGTATAACGATATTTTTAATTTTTTTAAAACTATGCATCCAGAATATAGAGTACAAAAGAAATCGAACGCTACCTATGTCAATTATAGAACCTTGTCTCAATTGGTTAGCTTATTCATTGTAATATTAGTAGGTCGTAGGTTCAAACCCTCTAACCAATATTTTATGAAGTTTTTTCTTTTAATCAATAGATTTTAAACTTTGGATGAATTATTTGTGGTCTAAATGGGATGAATTTTAAAATTATGTTTTAGACGTTGGTTTTTAAAAATACAAAAGAATCATTAAATTAAAATATAACTAAAATAAAATGATAGAACATTATTTTAGAAAAATTGTGGAAAAAGAATCATCATATTTGGAGCTAGTATGAGTGAGAAAGACTATTTATAAGTTTTAATCTAAGGTTAAAAAGAGAAATCGCACGTGAGATTTTTTCTTTTAATGAAGAAAATTTTGAGTTCAGGATGAATCTTTTGAGATCCAAATGGGATAATTTTTCCATTTTTTTTTCTAAAATCATGCTTTATCATATTTTGGTCATATTTTTATATGACTTTGTTTGAATAATTTTAAAATTTAAATTTGAAAGTATAATAACTTGGAACCTAATTATTTGATAAAAATAACTTTGAATGAAAAGGTCATAAACAACAAACTACGACTTCATTGCAATAGACGTGTTTCAGTTGCAACGACTACGGCCAGTATTACAACCACGCAAAAGTTGTGGCAATACGTACATGCTATTGCATCTCGCAGCAAGAAAGGATGCAATAGCCAACTAGCTATTGCCACAACGCACTAAGAAAGTTGCAACCTAAATCAACGGTTGCCATATTGCCCTTCATAAGCAACCAACGCTAGTATGGTTGCCATAGCGTCGTTCTATTGCAACACACGAATTGCTAATGCAACTCAAAATTGTTGTAGCACTACGGCGAACCAGTTGCAACACAAATACTAAAAATGGGTGCATTGGCGTCACCTTGTTGCAACCAAAACAAACAACATCGCAACACAATTAAAGTGTAGCAATATAGACACATATTACTACCAATTCAGTGTTTGGGTGTCATAGTACCCCCTATTGCATCCAAATGAGTGGTGTTGCCAAAGTGTTTCGTGGTTAAAGGGTGAAAACCACGTAGTGCCCCAAGCTTACCCCTGCTCGTCCCGAGCAAGTAGTACAACTGTAGGTTGTTGATCAGGAGTTGTTGCGATGCCGATTATCTTTCAAAGTTTGCTATTGTTAACACCAGATTTTCGCACTCACGAGGAAACGACAGATGGGCCAGCATGCGAGAGATGGTCGTATGATGCGTTCGGCAGATGACCAAGGTCGGTTAAATCTCGGAGTTTCGGCAAGTGCCTGTGCGGTCGGCTATCTTGCAAAGCGGTGATTCTATTCGGGAAGCAAATATGGCAAGTGGAGCCGACTTACATGAGAAGACATGTGGCGATGGAGGACGCCAAGAGGAAAATAGGAATAGGACTCGTATTTTCCAAGTTTTATTGTGTAAATCGTAATCTTCCAGGACTCGTATTTTGCCCAGAGTATAAATATAAACCCTCGGCCATTGTAAAACTGTTCACAACCATATCAATACAAACCGGCCCCGTCCCACCTTCGAGTCCTTAGTCGTGTCGTCGAGTTCTTCGAGAGGAATCATCGATCCGTCGACCTCCGTAAGTCCCGGCAACCTTGTTATCATGTCTAGTATCATGTAGTGGATTTAGATATGATGCAAGTAGTCTTGTTTGTTACCAAAGGTCGTGCGGTGGATCTTTGTTAATGATGAAGAAGTCTTTGCTTATGTTTTGCTTATGGGTAAATACCGTACGGCAGGCGTTTATTCATATGTTTAGCAAAAACGAGATAGTTATCGCCTCTATTAGATTTGGCAGATCTAATAGATTTATTAAGTTATCATGTGTTATATGTTTTAATTAATTCTGTAACACACTTTTTTGCCCAATCTAGATTGATCTTTGTTCGGCCTTGCTTTACAAATTTATTTATACTTTTCAATAATTGTGGTTCTTCATTGCACGATTATGATGGCCGAATTAATTTATAATCTAGATTGTTACATGTTGTGGGTTCATGCATGTCAATCATGTTTAGGCTTAGATAAAACTAGGTATCGTGCGGCAGATGCAGGTTTTAGATTGGTTTGATCATGTTTGTTTGTATGTTCCTTCCTCATGGATCCCAACTCGGCTAGCTTGCCGAGCTTGGTTGTATGTTAATTCATAATTTATCTTTATTCGTCCAAGCATGTCTTTTTCATGTATGTGCGTTCGGCAACCAACTGCTTATGTACGTTTATGTTCAGAGTTAGCCGAATGACCCTTAAACCTATTGACAGACAGCTTCTATAGCTGTGTGCCATTGTGATTGGCTTCAAGGCTGTAAATATAGAACTATCTGGTCTCACCCGATATGTTCCAGTTTTATTCTCACAGTTTTATCCCTTGTTGGTTTTCAGGTCAAACCGACTGGCACGTCTCCGGATTTCAAACCATCCGGGTACCCGATTGAAGCCATACTTTCCGGCTTGCTGTGTGTGAGGCGCGATGCACCACATTTTGCGCCAACATACTTTTTGGCACGTCCGGTGGGACCTTTCATTCCAAGATGCCTGAATTCGACAACACTCAAATCCTGGAAGTGACCATGGATGCGTTGCCGCCAGACTTGAAGGATCTAGTACAACAAGCATGCGATGAGTTTCAGCATAAATGCTTGATGTCCTTCTCTAAGAACAAGAGCAACAAGGTTTTCCAGAAGCAGTCGCTCCCAAGGACTCTCCTTCCTCATCAATCTGATAGCACTAATGAGGAAGATATTCGAAAAATGTCCGAACTTATGTACAAGGCTATATCGGAGGCCATGACCAATCATTAGCCAGCTTTCTTAAATACTTTTCGTGCAGTCATGGTTGGTATTTTCGGCCCGGCAATACATAAGCATTTTGAGGAAGCCGCTGATCCGATGCAGGGGCCACTGTTATTCCCCGTTTCCCAACATCAGAGGAAAACTGCTGAAGACGACGGAGTTGGTTCAAGCAAGGGTGGGATGGTCCTTCATCAGGCACAACAACCTCCGACAACTCAGGGCCAACTTGCATTCGGCACAACGGGAAATGTCCCACCATCTGCTTTCAGAGTATCTCCAGCAACAAATAGGTTGCAGAAGAACATGTATGGAGATGGGTATCAGGAGTTCGTGGATTACAGTGCGATTGATGCTTTACCGAATCCAGGCTTTAAAAATTCAGTAGGGGCATTTCTTGGGGGTCAAGCACAGGCAGCTCCAGATTCAAGTGTCGACCTCATCATGCATAGGATGACCGACATGATGCAAAATCAATTCAGCCTGAAGCCAAAGAATCAGTCTTACGCTTACAAGTCTCCTTACCCGGACTGGTACAAACGAGTGGCACTTCCTCCAAGGGTGAAACCTCCTACTGATCTTAATAAGTTCTCAGTACTGTTGAACACATCAGCCGTTACTTGATGCAACTCGGAGAAGCATCTGCAGATGAGGCTTGGAAAATTCGGTATTTCCCACTGTCATTAACGGGACCAGCTTTCTCATGGTTCACATCTCTGCCAGCAAACTCTATTAATACATGGGAAGTTCCACGCGTATTTCTTTACCGGTACCAATGAGAAGAAGTTGGTCGATCTCATTAGTCTGAGGATGAGAGCTAATGAGACTCCCCAAGAATATTTACGTAGATTCAGGGAGACTAAAAATCTCTGCTATTCCCTGAATTTACCAGATGATCAATTGCTAGGGATAGCTATAGCTGGTATGTTGCCGAATATCAAGGAAAAGCTGTTCAGCATGGAGTTTGATAATCTTGGGCAGTTATCACAATGATTGGCAATGATGAATAGTCAGGCTCAGGGGTTTAGGAGAAATAACCAATTCCAGAAAGGTGATGTGGCTAGCGGAATGTATCAGGCTGTCATAGAAGAGGCAACAGATTATGACGATGAAGATGAGGTAGCTGCAGCTGAGTTAGTCTAGGCAAAAGAGCCGACTCAAGTCAATCAACGATGGTTGAGGCAACAAAAAGGTACCTATGATTTTGATGTCTCCAAATCAGATAAGCTATTTGAATTGCTATTGAAGGAAGGACACATCAAGTTGCCGGAAGGCCATCCCATGTTGCACCCGGAAGGGGTTAAAGACAAGAGGTATTGTGGTTTCCATAATACCAAATCTCATTCAATAAATGATTGCCGAGTATTCAGAGTGCGGATCCAGAAGGCTATTCAGGAAGGGTATTTGAAATTCGACGGAAAAATGAAAATTGATGGTAGCCCTTTTGGACAGAACACCGTATCTTTCTCTGTTAACATGGTCAATGCAGATGACCCTAGGGGCAAAACCAAGATGAAGGTGTTAACTTCTGATAGAGCGAGAGAGACCGGTGCTGTTGACCCCAATCGACAAATCACAAATGAAGAATTTTGGCAACAAGTTCGTTTCCAGAATAGTCGAACTGAAAGGGGTGAGGCTGTTGGTAGTTCTTAGCTTCACTAAAGATAGAGCTAGGCAACTATCCCCGGTAATGGCCCAGAAATGCTTGTTGACACTAGCCAACGTTGTTACTAGGAGTAGACTATGGAGTCTATCCCCGGCAACGACGTTAGAAATGCTTGAAGCAAGACCGGTCACTATACCTAAAGGAGTGAAGCTAAAGCAGCTATCTACTAATGCCAAGCGGGGTTGTCAATCCCGACACTAGTAGGAGCTAGCTAGAGAGATTGCAATCTACCAAGAGGAGATTCTGCAAGCGCACAGAACTATCGTAGTAGCACTTCGCCTGGGAGTACCAGGTGTCAATTTATTTAATCCCAAGGGAAAGCTAGGGTGGTGTATGAGTTGAGTCAAGGAGGGGATGAGAGTCGAAGAAAAGAGAAGGGAAAAGGGGAGAAGAGAGGAGATGAAAGGCTAGAAAGAATATATGGGTGGATAGGTAAGGATGAAATGGATGGCTAAGGTAAGGTGGATGGATAGGTGGATAAAGTGATTAGGATAACTAACTAACTAATAACTATTCCTAGATAACTACAAAGCAAGATAACTACGAAGCAAGATAGTTACGAAGCAAGGCAGGCAAAAGTCAATAAAGCAACTAAGTTGAGTAAAGTTTTATTCCTATATTGTCAAGTATCGAGGAGTACTAGCCTTTACCACTTACTTAGGTTGAACGCTAGCACAACGAGCCTTACTATTAAACTGGGCCAACTACATGGTGGAATTCAAGGCACACAGGGCTGTCACCACCTGCTTGAAACCACAGCAATCCGGGGGTCCAGCCGTATCTGAAGGTAAGTCTATAACTAAACACCACGCTTAACTATATTCTAACTATCTCTATCCTAGCTTTGAATAGAGACACCCTTGCGGACGTCAGAGCAAACACTTGACTTAATAAGATAAACACTAAACTAACTAAGCAACCTATTGGCAAAGATCAAACACTAAGCTCACTAGAGATTAACTACTATGGCTAAGTGAATTGAACTGTAGGATAGCTAGGCACTCAAGCAATCAATCAAGTATACCACTCAATACTGATAAGTAGAATAAAGTATTACTTGAAATGATGAACTAGAATATAGTAAAGTGCTTGAGATACAAGAGCAAAACCTGAACTGGAGATGAAGGAAGACTCTTCCCAGCTCCAGGACCGATCACTCGCACGCCTCTACTCTTGAGCTAAGCCTTGAGCAGCGCTACCGCAAGGGCAAGGATGCCTTGCTCTACTAGCTACCTACTTGCCTAAGCTCTCTGAGCTCTCTCTTGCTTGCTTCTACTTGCTTTGCTTCTCTTGTGTGATGGTACTGGTACTTGGTACAAATGGAATGGTGTCACCAGGGCGGTATTTATAGTCTTGAGGAGTGAGGGGGGTACTTATAGGGGGCAGCCAACCGACCTAGGGTTAGGTCAGGTGGCGGGCGCCACCCCTACTGGCGACTGCCAGTCTCCTGGCCGCTGGATGCTTCGTTGTTGATCCTACGGCCTCCAGGTGGTTGTCCAAGGCGGTTTGGAGGTCGGTTGCATGTCCTAGCAACCACTATTCAGCCTTGATCCACGCCACTTGATCCTGAGCCGTCTGATGCCACTAACCTAGTGACCAAGGGCCAAGATTTGGCCTTGGGGAGGTCACACGGATCAGTGACATGGCAGGGAGTGGAACTTGGGCCAACCCAAGTGGCGGGCGCCACTTAGAGGTGGCGGGCGCCACCCCCCTTAGGCCCATTTGGGCCCTGCTGAGTGGGCTTTGCCTCTGGTGGGTCCATATGTCCAAATTTGGTTCAAATCCTGCATTCAAATAAAATTCTATGGACATGTGGAATTTGGTTAGTTTGAAACCTATTTGACTACATTTCATGCCTTTTTGGTGGACTTTAGGGTGAAATGTTGATGGTAAAATAGGTGTTTAAGGACCGTCAACAAGCTCCCCCAAGCTAACTTGTTGCTCGTCCTCGAGCAACAATGCGGTTTAAGCATTGAGCATGAAATGGATAGCAACTTAAGATGTCTGCAAGTGCATATTGTATTGTGAGAAATAACTTAGCATATATCATTAATCATAGCAATGTGGGGCTTATAGCTTTTCACTTCAAACATGCAAGGGTGAAATAAAGTAGTATATAGGAAACTTTTATCTCGGTTAGGTTTAACTAGGATTCTGTCTGGAGGTTTTTCAAAGTTTTCAAAAGATAACAACTTGCTTAAGTCCTTCAAGATTCACTCAATCACTCAATGGTGTTTAAATCCTCACTTAGGCCAAAATGTAGCCTCTCCTATTTCTAAAGAATGATATGTGGAGTTATAGGTAGGCTAAGAACCATGAGCAAATTGCCTGATGTTTATTGCTAAGCTAGACACTCAGATCATAAGGAGCAGCAAATCATAAAAATTGATCAAGATGTGCATATGTGGTTATGTGGAAGTGTATAGAGAGATATTTCATAATCCTTCCTAGTTAATTTCTGGGGTCTAGAGCTAAAGATAATTCTCTCTTTTTTTTGGATACATAGTGAGTAGACAAAAGATGTGTCCTCACATTTTCTTAGGACATAGTCCTCTTTTGAGCTACTTTGCTCAGTTTTTTTTTCACACGACATAGTCCTTTCTTGAGCTACTTTGCTCATTTTTCTCTCTTTTTTTTAGCTCTAGATTTCCCCAGATATCTATAGGAAAGGATTTTTGAAATGAGTAGGGAAAGGGAGAGAAATGCTTATTCCCAGTGTAGGAATAGCATAAGGCTAGCAATAGGATGTTTGGCAGGGTATTGCATATCTCCAGTGTAGAGAATAAGCAATTTATTTGGTGGTTGCAAACTTCCAAAGTGGAGAGTAGGCAATTTATGGTGGGTGTGTGTGAATCTTGATTCAAAAGATATGATAAGCTTCTCTACTAAGATCTATGAGGTCTAACAAAGATCAACACAAACAAAGCTATTTGTGGTTTTGACTAATGACTAACAAATATTTGGCTGGTGGTGGGATGGGATAAAATCTAGGAGGAACTCTTAGCAAGGTTTTCATAATTTTTAAAAGAAATCCTCCAGATTAGGTCCTAATTTCACCTTAGCAAGTTAAAGAATTACTCCATTTCTTACTAACTTTACTCACTAAGCATGATTTCAGTTAAAGCATGTGCAACCCACAAAAGCTACAACTTAGATAAGACCAGTTATTCAAACCATAACAATAGCATTTGCATGACATATTTCAAATCTTATTCAGGTTTCAACTTGTGTAAGCAGATTTTATCAATTTTATTCATAGAGTGGTTATTTAGGCAAGCATGTGACATTCAAAAGACATAGAATTTAAGAACTGAATGTAAAGTGTAGGCTTGAGACATACCTTATTGGAGCGGGAGTCTCCCCCAAGCTAGCTACTTGCTTGGTGAAGGGTCTTCTTCTTTCTCGGTCGGAGCTCTTGTTCTCATTTTATTAAAAGGGAAACTATCTAATGTTGTGAAAAGGGAAACTATCCTATTATGATATTTTATTATTCTAACTAAGTTAACATATACCTATGCATAAAACTAATGATAACTGATTTTTTTTAGTTTCATGCATGACATATGTTATTTATTCGAAAAAGGGAAAATTTAAGGGAAAAATTAAAAATAAAACCATACCTTAGGTCCATGGAATTTCATCCTTATCGGGTGGATCTTCTTCCTTGGGCACTTCTTCTCTTAGTACTCCATCTGGTTCTTCTTTTGGCACCTCTCCCTTGTTATGTGAATTACACAACTCAGGAAGAGGTGGTTCTTTCTTTCTGCTCCACCTTGTTCTTGGGCGCCTCTTCTTGGTACGAACGGGTTTTGCTTCCTGCATGTTAGCGGCATATGCGGGACCACAGGAGAAGGAGAATATTTCATTCATCCCTCCTAATGTCATTTGTATTTTACCACTTCCCACATATATGCAAGCATCAACTGTGTTCAAGAAGGGTCTACCTAAGATTAGAGGCACATCTTTCCTATTTCCCAAATCTAGTATTATGAAATCAGCAGGAACATAGGAACCTCTAATATGAACAGGTAAATTATTAACTATTCCTTCTACATAGCAAGTGGATTGATCAGCTAGCACAACATAGGCAGATGTGGATGACATGGGTGGAAAGAACGAGTTTTCATAGAAATCTTTAGATATAATGTTCACACTCGATCCTAAATCACACATGGAATTTTTAAAGACTTCACCAAAGATTGAGCATCTAATTATGGGACTACCAGGATCACCCTTTTTAACAGTCATGGTTTGATCTTCATAATAATTAAAATATTTTATTTCAACCATATTTGCAGTTTCCATGTCAGGTTTAGCAAGAACTTTGCCAGATTCAAAATATGGTATGATAGCAGCAAGTTGAGATAATTGGGTTTCTAACATCTTATTAAAGCTAAGTTGTTTTTTCAGAGCAGATGAGAAATCTTCCAATTTAGCATTTATATTCTCAAGGGCTTTATCATTCGACATTAATTTCTTATTCAAGAAATCAGTAGTTCTACCTTGTGAGTAAACTAAATTTTTCAAGAATGAGAGACTATCAGAATTATGAAAATTAGAGCGGGGGAATGAATTGTTACCTTGAGAGTTTGTAGGCTGATTCCATCCTTGATTCTGTTGACGGAAACCGTTACTGTTGTTGATGAAGTTCAAATCTTCATGTAGCTCAGGGCAGTGGCTCCCAGAATGTCCGGTTTCTCCACAGACTTCACAAGTCATGTAGGATTCCAGAGACTGGACACTCTCTTGTTGGTTCATCTTCCCACAGCTGTCCAGCTTCTTTGCCAGCAGGTCCATCTTGGCCACGATCATGTCGGCTTCCTTAAGGGAATGCATACCTCGCTTACGGGGCTGCAGTCTCTCGTCATTCCATCCTTAGTTTGACACCATCTTCTCTATGAGAGCCTTAGCATCTGCAACATTCAGAGAAAAGAATGCACCACCGGTGGCGGCATCCAAATGGCTTCTAGAGAGTAGGGTTAGGCCATGGTAGAAGTTCTGGATCAATAGCCAGTCCTCCATACCATGGTGCGGACAAGTAGCGACATACTCTTGCAACCTCTCCCAAGCCTCGGGAATAGATTCCTCGGCTTGTTGCGTAAAGCTGGAGATTTTGTTGCGAAGAGCATTCGTCTTACCCATCGGAAAGAATTTGGCGAGAAAAGCATTGGAACACTTGTCCCATGTGTCTACAACATTGCGATCAGTATAGAACCATTGCTTCACTTTTCCTAGCAAAGAGAAAGGAAAGAGACGAAGACGGATGGCTTCTTGGGTTATCCCCTTAATGGTGAAGGTGCCGCAAATCTCCAAAAATTGTTGGAGGTGAGCATTGGCATCCTCATGAGCCTTGCCACAGAACGGGCTACCTCGGACCATCGTGATCAGAGCCGGTTTCAACTCAAAATTGAGGTTAGCATCGATCACGTCTGGTCCTATCGCTACATTAGCGGTAGAAGGAGCAGAAAACTCACGAATGGTCTTGTTGGCCATCGTGAAGATAGAACGAGATAAGAAAGAAAGAAGTTGAAGAAGATGAAGGAAAAAGATAAGAAGAGTTAAGGAAAGAAAGAATGGGGTAAGATGGGATTCGCTAAGCAGGAGCTTAGGTGAAGATAAATTCAACATGGACTCAACCGATACACCGATTGCCTTCCCCGGCAACGGCGCCAGAAATGCTTGTTGGTAGTTCTTAGCTTCACTAAAGATAGTGCTAGGCAACTATCCCCGGTAATGGCCCAGGAATGCTTGTTGGCACTTGCTAACGTTGTTACTAGGAGTAGACTATGAAATCTATCCCTGGCAACGGCGTCAGAAATGCTTGAAGCAAGACCGGTCACTATACCGAAAGGAGTGGAGCTAAAGCAGCTATCTACTAATGCCAAGCGGGGTTGTCAATCCTGACACTAGTAGGAGCTAGCTAGAGAGAATGCAATCTACTAGGAGGAGATTCTGCAAGCGCACAGAACTATCGTAGTAGCACTTCGCCTGGGAGTACCAGGTGTCGATTTATTTGATCCCAAGGGAAGGCTAGGGTGGTGTATGAGTTGAGTCAAGGAGGGGATGAGAGTCGAAGAAAAGAGAAAAGGGAAAAGGGGAGAAGAGAGGAGATGAAAGGCTACAAAGAACATATGGGTGGATAGGTAAGGATGAAATGGATGGCTAAGGTAAGGTGGATGGATAGGTGGATAAAGTGATTAGGATAACTAAGGATAACTAACTAACTAATAACTATTCCTAGATAACTACAAAGCAAGATAACTACGAACGAAGATAATTACAAAGTAAGGCAGGCAAAAGTCAATAAAGCAACTAAGTTGAGTAAAGTTTTATTCCTATCTTGTCAAGTATCGAGGCGTACTAGCCTTTACCACTTACTTAAGTTGAACGCTAGCACAATGAGCCTTACTGTTAAACTGGGCCAACTACGTGGTGGAATTCAAGGCGCACAGGGCTGTCACCACCTGCTTGCTACCACAGCTATCCGGCGGTCCAGCGGTATCTGAAGGTAAGTCTATAACTAAGCACCACGCTTAACTATATTCTAACTATCTCTATCCTAGCTTTGAATAGAGACACCCTTGCGGATGTCAGAGCAAACACTTGACTTAATAAGATAAACACTAAACTAACTAAGCAACCTATTAGCAAAGATCAAACACTAAGCTCACTAGAGATTAACTACTATGGCTAAGTGAATTGAACTGTAGGATAGCTAGGCACTCAAGCAATCAATCAAGTATACCACTCAATACTGATAAGTAGAATAAAGTAATACTTGAAATGATGAACTAGAATATAGTAAAGTGCTTGAGATACAAGAGCAAAACCTGAACTGGAGATGAAGGAAGACTCTTCCCAGCTCCAGGACCGATCACTCGCACGCCTCTACTCTTGAGCTAAGCCTTGAGCAGCGCTACCGCGAGGGCAAGGATGCCTTGCTCTACTAGCTACCTACTTGCCTAAGCTCTCTGAGCTCTCTCTTGCTTGCTTCTACTTGCTTTGCTTCTCTTGTGTGATGGTACTGGTACTTGGTACAAATGGAATGGTGTCACCAAGGGGGTATTTATAGTCTTGAGGAGTGAGGGGGGTACTTATACGGGGAAGCCAACCGACCTAGGGTTAGGTCAGGTGGCGGGCGCCACCCCATACTGGCGGCCGCCAGTCTCCTGGCCGTTGGATGCTTCGTTGTTGATCCTACGGCCTCCAGGTGGTTGTCCAAGGCGGTTTGGAGGTCGGTTGCATGTCCTAGCAACCGCCATTCAGCCTTGATCCATGCCACTTCATCCTGAGCCGTCCGATGCCACTGACCTAGTGGCCAAGGGCCAGGATTTGGCCTTGGGGAGGTCACACGGATCGGTGACGTGGCAGGGAGTGGAACTTGGGCCAACCCAAGTGGCGGTCGCCACTTAGAGGTGGCGGGCACCACCTAGGGGTGGCGGGCGCCACCCCCCTTAGGCCCATTTGGGCCCTGCTGAGTGGGCTTGGCCTCTGGTGGGTCCATATGTCCAAATTTGGTTCAAATCCAGCATTCAAATAAAATTCTATGGACATGTGGAATTTGGTTAGTTTGAAACCTATTTGACTACATTTCATGCCTTTTTGGTGGACTTTAGGGTCATATGTTGATGGTAAAACAGGTGTTTAAGGATCATCAACAGATGCTTCCAGGCCCAGAGTCACGACACACATTTTATTGAACAAATGGCGTCGGGAGCAAGAACGGTACCAGAAGCAGAAATTTTATGAGGAACAGAAGTTCATAGAAAAGAAACGGAGGTACGAAGAGGAGATATACCGAGAAGAACGAGAATATATGAGAGAGCAAGAGCAGTCTCATTGGGAGTGCTCATTCTTCAAATATTGTTGGAATGAAGGCTTGAAGCTGCCTGTTAAGAACAATTGCCCTGAATGCAGTGATCCATATTCTGAATATAGGCAGTCTCGAGTCAACCGCCGTTCGGTCCATGAAAGGCTTGGGGTGCGAATCCCTGAGGACGATCGGCACTTAAAAATACACAATTCCGAGAATTGGCAAGGGAGAAGATTTGCCGATCAAAGTTGGGCTCACACTGAAGAAGAAGAATACCGTGAGTATGTTTGGCAGAAAGGACAGTGGTGTCCACCAGATTTGAGAAGGAGCCAGAAAAGAAGAGTGCAGCGTCTAAGGAACAGAGAATTGGCACAGGCAGGCGCTAAGACAAAACAAATTTAGCGTCCTAAGGAAAAGCCTGATGAAGATGATCGTTCTGTTGATGCGTGCATGACATTCTTTCTCCCATCAGAATTCATAGCTCTCGGAGATCAAGACGTCCAAGAGGAAGTGTATTCGGATTTTGACGAAGACGAATACCATGATCTGATGGCTCAGCTCGTTTTGGCTCAACGGGCAGTTTTTGATAGACCAGCTAAGCATTGACATTTGAAGCCACTTTATATGAGGGGGTATGTTAATGGCAAGCCATTAACCAAAATGTTTATTGATGGAGGAGCTGCCATAAATATCATACCATATACTACCTTCAGGAAACTTGGGATGGCAAGTGAGGATTTATTGAAGACTGACATGGTGTTGAGGGACTTTGTTGGCAATTCTTCTGATACTCGAGGAGCAGATCATGTTGAATTGATGATCGGGTCAAAAACTTTGATTACTACCTTCTTCGTCATCGATGGCAAGGGGGCATATAGTTTGCTTTTAGGAAGGGATTGGATACATGCAAACTGCTGTGTACCGTCAACTATGCATCAAATCCTCATCCAGTGGATTAGAGATGACCTCGAAATTGTCCATGCTGATGATTCAGTGAGTGTTGCTACTGCAGAACCTATCTACTGGGAATATGATTGTGTCGAGTGCTTCTCTGGAAGAGTTTGGGAAGTAGGTCCTGTGAATGTTTTTTACAAGGACCAACAGCCGATTCAAGCAATCGGCTCTCAGAGCAATTTTTGAATAATCCAATTGATGGTAACGGAGGAGAATTGGGATGAGGTTTCGTATCGGTTGATGAGTTAGAAGAGGTAAATATTGATAATGAAGCCGAAAACAAGACCGATATGTGTCAGTACAAATCTGGATCTAGAGTACAGGTTGAAATTGATAAACCTTCTGAAAGGATTTTACCTTTTCCTCCGTTACTGAAGCTCAAGGAAGATCAAAAAGTTCATATGGAGTGACGTACAACAGAAAGTTTTTGATGAAGTTAAAAAATATATGAAGGCGCCATCAGTGTTTTGTACCTCCACAGCTTGGTAAATCTTTCAAGTTGTACGTGACGGCCGATAGCCTAACGATAGGATCGACCTTTATACAATGTTTCAAGAGAAAAGACAGAGTAATAGCCGAAAGATGTTAGACCCAGAGACAAGGTATTCGGCTATGGGGAAATTTTGTTCATATGTGTATCACTCATGTACCGGGCTTCGGCACTACTTATTAAATGTCGAATGCATGATAGTTTTGAATTTGATGTGATGAGATAGTCGGTATATGAGCGGATTCAAGAATGTTTATATACAAAAATAGCCGATGTAAAGCATCGCCTATAGCAGAAAATGCTCCAAGAGTTTGGAATATAGCCGATATTGTTTATATCGCCTTTAGTGCAAAAATGTTCATAACCCTGGTGACCCTAGCATTTTTCAAGTTAGCAGGTTTATCGGGAGAAGAGAAAGGTGAAGCACAGTAAATAAGACGCCGAGTGACATGACATGTCAAGACGAGATCTAGTCGGCTAAGATGACGTCATACATTCGGGAAGTGTTTTTCTGAAGAAATGTCGCAATCAGGAAAACTCACTGAGATAATCGGGAAATGCAAATAGACATCATTCAGAGAAAAACAACTTTGTTTATTCATTTGCAGATCCGTCCTAGTACAAACTACTCCTGGAACAATCTATTCAGAACGGACTGCGGATTGGTGACTCCGGTGAGAGCAGCGGCGTGATCATCATAAACTTCAATACCTTCAATTTCATCTAGGCATCCGCCTGCGAAGCCGACTGGTAGAAAGGAGTAATCCTCGTTGGTCCAAGAGCTCATCGCCGCTAGATCAAGGGAGACGCCAAGGTGCACACCTTGGATGACGGCCTGATCTATGCGGCCATCCGTAGCGTCAAGGCGCGCCTCAGCTGAGTCCCCGTGGGCATTCATCTTGTCGGCAACTCTGTTCGCCGCCAACCTCAGATGGTCATTTTTTGCAGAAAGAGCTGGCAGGAAAAAAAGATGTGTCAGGCAAGCAATGCTCAATCAAAAGAAGGAAAATTGAGTAAGGATTTTGCAAACCTGTGATAGCGTTACAGAGCTGCTTCCGTTGGTCCTCCCATTCGGCTTCTTCGATGCTGTACTTCTTGGATACATCTTCGAATTCCTTCTGGGCCTTATCCCTCTCCTCGCGGTACCGGGGAGCATCCAGATAGGTATACCGAGGTAAGTCATCAGATTCATAGGAGTCTGCTGACCCAGGAAAAGGATTGGGAGAGGCCATTGGAGCTGCCATTTCTAGAAAAGGAATCCGGGTTTGGCTGGAGAAAGCCCTCACCCCGGAAGGAAAGTGAATACTAAATCAGGAATGGATGGACGAGAAAGCTACCGCAAGGGGGCAGAAGACCAATTTTTACCCATAACGCTGACGAGTCGGTGCTTGGCTTCCTTCCGCTTCATCTCTGGTAGGACGTTTGCTGTGGTCACCATTGCGTACCATTGATGAAAATACAGGCGAGGATTCTTTCTCTCTGGCTTGAGCTAAGAGCCGAGAAGTGGAGTTCAATTGAAAGTTGTGGGTGATGGCCTGCGTAGGGTCATATTTATGGAACCATGACTTGCACACTGGGAAGCCGAGCATTGTAGTAGGGTTTTCACAGTTTATGGGCCATTGTTGGGCTAGACCGGATTTTTGCTGGCTTGAGGAGATCGTGACTCCAGAATCGGGAAAGCGATGGATTCGGCTAAGGATTGTTACAGCATAAAGAGCTCAGTTTGGGTTGATTGTCTGGAAACTCATATTACCGATTGACACCGAAGACAGGAAGTTTGGCGAATGGTCTTCGAATTGGGAAGGATGATATTTTATTCCAGGCAATGATGTTTTAATGGAGAAGTCTTCAAAGAAGCTGAAAATAAAAAATCCCTTAAGAGGCGCTATCCTGACATCATCATGGATTGGAAAAGTCTGAAACATTAAATCTGAAAATAAGCCGATTATAGTAATCACCTACGGGACAGAGATGATTGGCATGATTGTCAGAGATAGCAGATGTGATATACATCGCCGTTGGAGCAAAATAAAAGTCAATGACTAATGCATAAAACAGAGCACGCATTGATCTCGAAGGATCAGTCACAGATTGATTTCAAGGGTCAAACAGAAAGACTTTTATTTACAAGAAGGGGGTACAAAATTACAGTGAAAAAATTAGTTCGTCCACTCCATCCTACTCCTAATCGGGAGATCATGGTCAAAGAATCAACCAAATCTGTTCCAGCTTCCTTCATATCATCTACAGAGTGCGCTACCCTATATTCCAACCCCCCGCTCATAGACGTCAAATCTACGATAATCGGCACCGGAGTGAATCCGTATAGCGTTGAAGGCGAGCGCTGCGCCGTATCCCATGCCGGCCCTGGAGATGTTAGGGAGGATTCGGTTGACCTCATTTACCCGATTCAAGGCCGTCGTACCTGCCACATTAGCCGTGATGGCAAGCTTGGCGATGACAGTTTCAAGAGCGTGAAGTTTTGCCTCCAAAGCTGAAAGGAAGAAGAGTGAGTAAAGGCAAGAGGGGGAAAACAAAGACGGAAGTGATGAAAATATTTACTGGTGGCCTGATTCCGAGCGACGTCACGCTCCTAGGAGACTCGGATGATCTCCTGGTCCTTCTCCTCCAGATCAAACTGAAGGTCTATGACCTGTTGAGATAAATTTCCGGGGAAATCTTCGTCAATCCTCCTGAACAAAAAGTAACGAGGTGAGAACAGCTGCTTCATTGTGAAATAAAATAGAAGAAAGCGACCTCTTCCTGGAAGTGCTGGAAACGCCGAGCTCAGAGCTATGTCTGCTCGCCACGGAAGACATCTTCTAAATTGGATTGGATTGGGTGATGATAGGAGAAAGAAGAGTTTTTCTTGGTTTTGAGACTGAAACAGGAGAGCTTGAGGGGGTAAGCCGAAACGAAGTGAAGAGTGACTTAAAAGGATCCCAAAGGGTGCATCGGGAGATGAATCAGCAGGTAAGGCAATTATGGTACGTGAAGGTGGATGCTTCCGGAGGTTCCACGTCAGTATACAGGAGAAAGGAATTTTGGAATAAATATTTGTCCCAAAATTAGGTGGCATGTGTTAACACCAGATTTTCGCACGCACGAGGAAACGATAGATGGGCCAGTATGCGAGAGATGGTCGTATGATGCATTCGGCAGATGACCAAGGTCGGTTAAATCTCGGAGTTTCAGCAAGTGCCTGTGCGGTCGGCTATCTTGCAAGGCGGTGATTCTATTCGGGAAGCAAATATGGCAAGTGGAGCCGACTTGCACGAGAATACATGTGGCGATGGAGGACGCCAAGAGGAAAATAGGAATAGGACTCGTATTTTCCAAGTTTTATTGTGTAAATTGTAATCTTCCAGGACTCATATTTCGCCCAGGGTATAAATATAAACCCTCGGCCATTGTAAAACTGTTCACAACCATATCAATACAAACCGGCCCCGTGCCACCTCCGAGTCCTTAGTCGTGTCGTCGAGTTCTTCGAGAGGAATCATCGATCCGTCGACCACCGTAAGTCCCGGCAACCTTGTTATCATGTCTAGTATCATGCGGTGGATTTAGATATGATGGATACACCAATTGCATTCCATACCAAATGATGGATACCAATTGAAACACATAAAAGAGCTATCCCAATTGAAGAAGAACATAAAAAAGAACTGAACTCCCCCTAGCTCAAAGCTCTCCCCAAAAATGCATGACTCTCCCCTTTGTGCCAACACATAAGCTCCCCCTTGCAAACAGCTTCTCCCCCTTGACAAAAGGGTACATGCTGAGGGGTTTTGACATTTTTCACAAAGTTGACACAAAATAAAAGACAAGTCACCAACCAAAAGCATATGGGGGCAATGAAAAGCATTGAAAGTGACCACAAAGAGTGTCGGAGCTGGGGGATATGTACACTAATAAGCTAAAAATGCATGATATGCACAATGCAACAGCTTCAAGTGTATAGCAATCAGAATGAAAAGATGCTTAAGAAGGGTGCTTCCCTGAAATTGTAGCAATCAATACAAATGCTAGCAAAGGCTCAAACTGATCAAATGAGTACGAAATATGAACAATTAAGCATATGAGAAGTTTTCAGCCATTTGAAAAGGCATCCACCACTAAAATAGCACTTAGCATGAATAGACAGGAAATCGAGCAAGTGCTAACTCAAGTATAAAAGGTGAACTACCCCTAGCAAAGTTCAATCATCATGCAATAGAGTGAAGCATAGACTTGTGTTATTATCAATATTTTATCGGAGATTGCAGCGGTATTAACACAAGTTCATTTTAAAGCATGTGATTGCGAGAGGTTAAAAGCATGGTCATTGCCTAACTTTTCAACCGAGCTAAGCCTATGCAAGAAAAGCAATCGGAAGCTTAAAGCGCCGGTTTCGGTCTTACACTACACAGCTCGAGTTTAACTCAAATGTGCAATGAGAAACAGTCTCGATACCGTGAGGTGCTGACACATGCAATCCCATCTCGATCTTTTCATTTCACTTAAACTTGGATCAAATTTTAAGCACAAGGTAAATATGAACAATCCAAGCAAGTGAATGACTCAGTGCAAGAGACATAGCAACCTAGCATACAAAAGATAGCACAAGTGATCTCAACACATCGTACCCATGCTAGTTGCCAATCTCAATGGTGAACAAATTAAGAGTTTCATAGTTGATTAGTCAAGTTCACCATTTGCAAAAATAGCTTAGCTCATAACATGTATCAAGTGATCAAAAAGAGCCTAAGCTACAAGCATCATCATGTATAAACAAGGCATACCAAAAAGAGCATAATCTCATTCTCATTGCTCTAAACATGAAGCTCTAAAATGCAAGATGTACATGATGAAATGCATGCAAAAGCTAGTCTATCAAAGACAAAGCAAAACTAGCCTAAAAAGGAAAACCCAAAACAAAAGGTATCGGAGAAGCCCAACTAAGATACAACAAGCAAAATGCTTCCCCAACTAAAAGGGAAACACGCACCAAAGACACAGATAAAAAGCCAAGAAATGCTCAAGCGACAGCCAGCAAAATCCACATCGAAAAGACCACACAACAGAAAGGGGTCGGAGAAAAAGAGTACCAGAAACCGAACTCAGAAGTGTGTCGGGGTACCACATGATACGCATGACCGCCTGCTGGTGTGATACTCGAGGGGACACCTGAATCTGCTGAAATCTTCGGGGCACCTGCCTCGCCGAAGTCGTCTCCCCCTCGCCTGATGCTGTCGCTCCCACAGGTGCAGCTAGTGCTCGCTGGAGAACTGCTCGAACGGAACCCCAAGTCATGGAAGAAGATGGATCGGGTCCATGAGCCGAAATGCTCTCTCTAGGCTCCTGTTCTCCTGCACACTCAAAAGTAGAAGAAACACAAGGCATTGTCTCGTCTAGTGTGACCTCAGGGTCTCCACACAGCGGTTAGTCACATAGTAAGCATAAGGTGAACTCTCAACAAAAAGAGGTCTACCTATGAATGATACCGCAAGAAGATCTGAATCCAAACTAGACAAAACTACCATGCAACAGGATAAAGCACTATATAGCAAAATGCAGCCTAAAGACATGATCAACCCAAACATAGCCTAAGCCTCAACACATGCTACAATGCAAGATAATGATAGCAATAGATCCAAAAGCATGTAACATGATAAAATTGTGGAAAGGCTAGTGCTCAAACTAAACATGTCAACAGGGTACATGTAGCTAACCAAAACTAGCACCTGACAAGTGACACCTAATGAACATCATACCACTACAAATAAAGCTCATGGAGAAATAAGGTAAAGCATGGCACAATGTTCATGAGGGTCACAAACTAGCATGAAAAGTGGAACAGGCACCAAAACTATACACAAAGCTAGCATGACATGATATACAAGATAGCACATGCTAGACTAAACAAAACATGACACAAAAGAAAAATGTACATGTAGGGACTATACAAGTGAGCACATGAAAAACCATCTCATACCACAAGATATAGATCATGGATATACAAGGTATGAGTGTATAAGAAAGCTCACCAAGCTATAAAAGCCTCTTTGGAGGCAAATCTAAGCGGGGTGTAGAGAACCATCGACTCTTGATCACATCTAAAAGATCAAGCTCCATCAGGCGCTTGTTCTCCACCCCGCGTCCTCTTATCTACACACAAGAGGACAAAGTAACCCGAGTCTTGGATCCCGAAGGGTTAGCAAGCATGTACTTGGGAATCCAGGACTTGGTCACAATTCTCAACTTATCATGTGGGTTAGCATGATGCAAGTGTTGGTTCAAATGCCATTGTGAAACACCCTTGGAAGCATTCCTCAAAAGGACAACTCGAGGAGAAGAACGAGTCGTACAACGGGAAAAGAGGCAAACATATTCCAAGGTTTTTGTAGAAGAACCAATAGAAGCATCATGAAAAAGCACGACGTGGACCAAGAGAGGAAGCACTAGAAGCATGTCCACGACCATGACCTATCCCACTAGAAAAGGAGTCATAAAACCCATCAACAAAGAGGGGCTTCTTACTAGGAGCACAAGCGTTCATGCCATGAGAAGGGCTATGAACCACCAAGTTCCTAGAAGAGCGAGCTTGGCGCAAGCGTTTGGCACGCCGATAGCAAAAGCTTTCTTGATGCCCATCTTTCTCACAAAAAGAGCAATGGTACAAAGGCCTACTGGAAGGCACACCATTCTCTGACAAGTGAGAAGTACCTTGGGACTTAGAACAAGAAGCATCAACAACCAACTTGGTGCCAATACTAGGAGCACACGTGCCATGGGAAAGGCTACGCGGCTTCCTAAAAGTCTTAGCTCGAATTCGTCGCTCGTGTTTGACACGGCGGAAACAAAAATCAAGTGAATGTCCATCCTTCTTGCAAAAGGTGCAATGGAAAACCGGATTGGGAGCACGAGTCCCAAAAATGTGAGAAGCACCTTTGTCAAGAGAAGTCCCTTGGACATCACTCAAAGAAACAACAAGGTTAGGAGTAGCTATGAAAGAGCTATCCGAAACCTTGACACTAGTGCTAACGCCAAAAGACTCACGCGCAACACAAGAACTCAACTCCGGTTGCAAAGATGCAGACTTAGAAAAATCAACATCGGAGTTGCAAGAAATGTGTGACTCAAAAGACTTAGCATAAAGACTCTTGCATCTTTTAGCCAAAACCTCATTTTCAAACATGAGGCGATCACAAGTACCACAAGGAGTGTTTTTCAAATTTTCCATCTCCTCCCTAATGCACTTGGCATATGTGGTACGCAAGAGTTCATTTTCTTTTTCAAGGTTGGCACTCATATCATTGTGCTCAACCAACTTGGCGCACATATCATCGCACAAAACCTTCAAAGCCAAAACTTCTTTTTCCAAATCAATGCATGATGTGCAAATAAAATTGGTGGAAGAAACATCACCATTCACATCAAGCAAAGAATCATGGTTAGCACAAGAAGTAAGGCAAGCATTCTTATTCAAAGAGCATGAGCTACAAGGTTTAGAATTTAATTCAGCAATTTTAGCCCTAGCATGCTCAAGCTCATCTACACATGTCCGGTGAGTCAGACTTAATTCTCTAAGTCTAGCAACAAAAGATTCACAGGAATCACATGGTGACAAAGCATTTGACTTAAGCAAGGCTAATTCAGTTTTAGCACAATCGAGGTCCTTGCGCAAGTCAATGCAAACTAAACATGGTTTGGAAGCATTGGATTTCAACAATTCAATCTCAGATTTTAAGCTAGCAAGAGAAAAGCCTAGCTCATCATTCTTCCTAACCATGTTACTACAAGAGGTGCAAGGCAAAGAGGCACTAGACTTCAACTTAGCAATGGAGCATTTTAATTTTTCTACCTTTCTACGCAAGGTATCACAAATGTCATCATCCCTAGAGCAAGCCTCATATAGGTTGTGCAAAGCCACAAGACCACAAGCAAGTGTACCTCTCTTGGCCTTGCCAAGTTGACGTAGGAGATCCTCCAGTGAAAGCTCGTCATGTCGTAGAAGGTTTAGCAGATCATTCACCTCGCGATCTCTCTCATCAACTGCACTCCTCCTTCTTCCCAAGATGTCGTCCTTGGAAACATTCAAACCAAAAGACAAAGACATACTTGAAGAAGCACCGTTAGTGTTAGCCAAACAAAAGCTCAACACCTCGACAAGCAAAGTCGGAAACAAAAACCGCTCTCAAAAGGTCGCCTTCGCGGATCCGGAACCGGTTAAGGTAGAGAGATCCTTAAGTGGCTCTGATACCAATTGAAGGACCGAAAATGCTAAAGCAAGGCGACCAGAGGGGGGGTGAATGGGAGCCTAAAATTTCTTCTCAGAAATTTCGGCCTCTGTCCCAACAAAATCAACCCCAAAAGCTTTGGACTCAAACGTGATGCCCATGACCCTCGGAAAGAGGGTGGATGATCCCTAGGATCACAGCGAGGCACCACACAAGAGAGCAAACCAAAACTCTCAAAACCCCGAGTCAAGTTCGTGCCTAAAAGACCACTCCCAAACGTAGATAGAGGGCTACGTCAGGATTCCTCCAAATACCGATGCTAACGCGTAGCAAAGATATGTAGAGAGGTTCCTAGGTGAACTCTAGGAGCAAACGATAAGTCCGGAAACAAAGCGGAAAAGCCGGGAGGGCCAACACACTAAAACTGCACAAACTGCAGACTCCCGGACAGTCCGCCGTCAGGCTCCCGGACTGTCCGGTGAAGGCCGGACTGTCCGCCACACGGGGGCCGGACTGTCCGCCGGCAAAAGGACTCAAAACGAATTGTTCTGCAACAGCCCTGGATGAGTCCCGGACAGTCTGCGGTTTGCACGCCGGACTGTCCGCGGTTCACGTGAACAGTGAACATAGAGCGTCCGATGCCTGCCCGTAGCAGCGTCCGATAAAGACCCCGGACTGTCCGCGGGTCCTGGCGGACTGTCCGCCGGCTACGAAGCAAAAACAGCAAAGGTGCTGCACAGACCCTGCGCGACTCGCGGACTGTCCGCGCCTGTCACTGGCGGACTGTCCGCCGGTCACCCGAGGGGAAAAGCGCCGAGGCAAACAGCCACTGCTCAGGCTGGAACCCCGATGCGTGGACTGTCTGCGGCCAATAGGGCGGACTGTTCGCGACCTCCTAGAAAGCCCAAAATCCCCACGGGACAAAACCAAAATCGATTGGATCTTCACCAAATCGAACGGAGCTGCAACCAAACTTCTCCCAAGTGTTCTTCTATGTGTTGGGAAGCTAATCCTAGGATATCATCGCTTCAATCCAACTAATCCATGAGAAATCCGAAGAACACTAGAAAAGGGAAGAACGAAAACGATATCGACTCGATCTACTTGTTCGTGAGGGTAGAGATGAATTCCTTCGGTGGAAATGTTCTCCTCACATCAAAGAACAAGTTGATTCAAACGGAATCGCAAAAGACGCAGCGTAGAGGGAGATCGGGAGAGGAGAAAATCGTGGAGAAAAGAAGAACGCGAAGAACAAATTCAAAACGCGAATTCAACCACAAAATTGATCCTTGGATTCAGAGGAATGGATGATTCATTAATCACTTGGTGTCGGGCTACAAGCCAATCCTAGCAACACAAAGCTTGGATGGCAAAAAGCTCAAGAACAAGAGCCAACTCTCCCTAACCCTAGCCTTCTCTCACAGGAACAAAATGAGAGAGACACCACCAAGAGTTCCCCAAGGATGCGGCTGCCCTAGCAGCCCCCCTCATATATATAGGCACACGTTCGAAGACCAAAACGCCCTTACATTAAGCACTCAACCCAAATACCCCCCAGGGGTAAAACTGTCCAGACTTGACAGTTTCCATCCGACGGCCACGCCCGCACATCTGGTAGCTTTGCCTCGACGCGACCTCACCCGATGCCGCCACGTGCCGTCACCGTCGACCACCGCGCCTTATCACCGATAGCTTCGCCGCAACGCAAGCCTCTCGGTGCCGCCACGCGTCGACCGTCCTTTTGGACCTTCCCCCGGTTTTGAGGCCCAAACCGGGAAACCTGCCAGCCCAGGTTTTGAGGCCCAAACCTGGAAACCGTCCATCCCGAGTTTTGAGGCCCAAACTCAGAAACCCGCGCTCCCAGGTTTTGAGGCCCAAACCTGGAAACCGTCCTAGCCGAGTTTTGATGCCCAAACTCGGAAACCGACCACCCTAGGTTTTGAGGCCCAAACCTGGAAACCATCGATGGTAGCTTTTTGAGGCTCAGCTACCGAACCCGCACCGTAGACGGAGTGTGGTTCTCACACCCCGACCACCGGCACCGATGCTGATGCATGTCCAGCCTCCACGCCGGGCACAACACCTTCGCCATCCTCCTTGACTCGGTCGACGGCACTTGCGCCGCACGCAAGCCCGTGTCTGACCTCCCGCCAAGTGTCACGATGCCACGTCTTACTCCCGACTCGCCCGATGCATCGCACATCCCCATGTTCTCTCGCTCGCCAATGCCACGTGCCAGCTACCACAGCTGGTCCTCTGGCCCTCTGGTCCGTCAGTCCAAGCCTCACGTCCGCCCTTCATCGCTCTGGGTACATCGGCATGGCACATCCGCCGCACGGCACGCCCATCCTTCAACGCTCCCGGTCCGTCGGCACGGCACGTCTCTACTTGACCTTCACCTCGCCATAGACCACTGTATCCGAGCTCCACACCTGCACATCAACATAGCCAAGAGACACATGTCGCACACGCACACCAACACGGTAAACACAACACAACTCAACGCCACCGGTTAGTCATAAACATTAAGCGCATAGCTAGATATAGACTCAACCGGGTAAAAGCCTCAAACCTTCCTCATCAAAGTCAATCATTCATCATATGTGTTCTCACAAGTAGTCTTGTTTATTTCCAAAGGTCGTGCGGCGGATCTTTGTTAATGATCAAGAAGGCTTTGCTTATGTTTTGCTTATGGGTAAATACCGTGCGGCAGGCATTTATTCATATGTTTAGCAAAAGCGAGATAGTTATCGGCTCTATTAGATTTGGCAGATCTAATAGATTCATTAAGTTATCATGTGTTATATGTTTTAATTAATTCTGTAACACACTTTTTTGCCCAATCTAGATTGATCTTTGTTCGGCCTTGCTTTACAAGTTTATTTATACTTTTCAATAATTGTGGTTCTTCATTGCACGATTATGATGGCCGAATTAATTTCTAATCTAGATTGTTACATGTTGTGGGTTCATGCATGTCAATCATGTTTAGGCTTAGATAAAACTAGGTATCATGCGGTAGATGCAGGTTTTAGATTGGTTTGATCATGTTTGTTTGTATGTTCCTTCCTCATGAATCCCAACTCGGCTAGCTTGCCGAGCTTAGTTGTACGTTAATTCATTATTTATCTTTATTCGTCCAAGCATGTCTTTTTTATGTATGTGCGTTCGGCAACCAACTGCTTATGTACGTTTATGTTCAGAGTTAGCCGAATGACCCTTAAACCTGTTGACAGACAACTTCTATAGCTGTGTGCCATTGTGCTTGGCTTCAAGGCCGTAAATATGGAACTGTCTGGTCTCACCCGACATGTTCCAGTTTTATTCTCACAGTTTTATCCCTTGTTGGTTTTCAGGTCAAACCGACTGACACGTCTTCGGATTTCAAACCATCTGGGTACCCGATTGAAGCCACGCTTTCCGGCTTGCTGTGTGTGAGGCGCGGTGCACCACATTTTGCGCCAACAGCTATGTTTATAAATTAGAATTCTTCCTTGATTTAAATAAATTGGCATGCTACCCATCCTGTTTACCTTGTTACCTGTGGGGCGTTGTAGCAATCTCCAAGTCTTTTGGTGGTTGCGAGACCGACTGATTCCATAGACCTGCTTGCCCTTCGTTCCTTGTTTTACTATCAATTCAGAGGTTTTTAAAATATTTTGCAAATAAAAAAGATAGTTCCTCAAATGATACACTCGATCGCTCATTTATTTATTTGGTCCTTACCAAAGGCTTCTTTTTGGAAGTTGCCTCACTTTTCCCTACCAATTATGAAGGCTTATGTGGAGTTTTAGGTAGAGGACAAAGTTGGGCATACTCGTATTACATATTTTTGCCATGTCAATGACCGAACCACATGGAGATTCAAGTCATAAACTTTGATCGAGATGTGCATGTGTGCGAAGAAAAAATATTTTTGTTTTTGAGCTCCTTGGTCAAATCTCTCTCTCTCTTTTTGATATTTTGACAGCACGGGCTATCTTTCTTTCTTCTCCTCTTTTTTTCTTTTTTTCAAATGGGTATTGAGTATACCTCTAATTCTACATCGGGCACTTGCCCATTTTTTCCAACATGCCTTTTGGCATGGATTATTTTAATTTTTTCAATAGCCTGTAACTCTTCTTTTTGGACTTTTTGTTAGAGAGAGAAGTGACATGTGGATGGAGCTTTTTATTTTGTGGATGGATGGATGGCATGTTGTGCGTAACTCTTGGTGTAAGAGTTAGCGATGTCCTGTGGAGTGTACGTGAATCTCAGATCATGGGTGTATGATAACAATCTTGACATAGGTCACAAACAATTTGACAAAACTCAATGTAATTACAAGCAGCATATGATTGGAAGGTTTTCAAAAAGAATGACTCATATGGCTTTGGTAGGATATATGATCATTGAGGAACTTAGAATTTTTACTATTTTGAAAATGAAAAACTCCGGATGTCAAGTATCACTTAGAACAAAGTTATTGCAAAGACTATTTCATCGAATCAAGTCAAGCAACAACTTAAGACAAGGATCATGCTTATGCTACCCACAAGTTTCAAGTTTCATGGGATGAACAGTTTTAGCCAATGAACTTAAATGTCGAGGAATTCAAAATTATAAATTAAGCAAGATTTTGAAACATGAAACAGAGGAACTATTCATCATTTCAACAAGGACTTAACATAAGCATGCTTGACATACAGATGTGAGTGGAATCATCAGTTTTTTATAGTACAAAATTGATGGTTCAAAATTAAATATGCAATGCAAAGTTTTTAGAAAGGGAAACATGCAATGCAGATACAAGATACAAGGTACCTGGGGGGCTCCTCCCTAGCTTGCAGCTACGGACCCCGGGGAAAGTACCCCAGCGACGCCCAATACGCCAGCTGCTGCTTGTTGACGCTCACTAAGTGTCATATTCTTAGCATCAACAATGTCATATAACGCAACACAAGGACCTAAAATCAACCTAAAACCTTTTATAAACTAACGATTTCCACTTGTCCTTGAGTTTTATTTGAATGTAGGAAATTGCAGGGTTTTTGAGCAAAATGACCAAGACGACCCACCAGGAGGCGAGCACACTCACCTGGGCTCACTTTGGGCCAAGGTGGGGTGGCGCCCGCCACCCATCACTGGCGGCCGCCAGGGGAGTGAGGCCCAAACTCCTCCCCTGCCACGTCACTGATCCAGGGGAGGCATGCCACACTCATTTGCAGCCATTGATCACTTAGGTCATTGCATCCAAGGGCCAAGAAGGGATGTCACATGGATCATGACCCAATTGCCCATGTGACGGTTATTTGGACATGCAACCGACTTTGGAACCGCCTCTCTGGAGCTCCTGGATGCCGTTGAAGCAAAGGCGGTGGATCCAACGGCCAGGGGGGTGGCGGCTGCCACCTTGGGCTGGCGCCCGCCACCACACTCACCCCCCTGACCTAACCCTAGATCCTTTATGCTATAAATAGGACCCCCTCGAGCTCATTTGTACTCAGACCTCACCTCATTAGTCCCACTCTCTTGTAAGCGAAGCTCTGGTGGAGTAACACTCTAGTTGAGAGACTTAGAGTGAGAGCAAGAGTGTAGAAGAGAAGAGCTGGAGTTGTAATAGAGGATCTTCCAAGTCTCTGGTATAATTCCAAGTCTTTCTTCATTTATCTTAGTGTTCTTCTACTTTCAGCATTTACTTTAAGTTCTTTACTTATTGTTCTTGTTGAGTGCTTTCGATCATAGATAACTTAGTATTTAGTTTGCATCTAGTTCGAGTTCTTCGCTGAGTAATCAGTGCTCTAGTTTTGGACGCAAGATTAGAGTAGTATATATTATTGTAAGCGCGGTGCTTAGACTAGTTATACCTTAGTTTGTGGCTAGCCCCCCGGATAGCTGTGGTAGCAAACAGGTGGTGACAGCCCTGGGAGCCTTGAATTCCACCACGTAGTTGGGTTAGTTATTAAATCATAAACCTCGTTGTGCACGTCTGAGGTAAATAGTCCAGAGGGTGTGTACGGTTCGAAGAACTAGATAAAACCTTTATTGCTAAGTTAGTTGTGATCGTAAGTGTGTAGGAAAACATTAATCTGTTCATCGGCCAGACCCCACCGATTTAGTTTAGTAGTAGTTAGTCTTTCTTTTCTTTTTAGTAGTAGTAGAAACCAACCCCCATTTATACTTTTTGATCAACCCTGCTAGAATCACTAGTTGTTCATAGTGGTCCTAGTGTTAGTTCTGCCATAGTAGCTTCCCTGTGGAAATAAATACGATACTCGATTACTCCCGGGTGAAGTGCTACAATTGACTTATTCTGTGCGCTTGCGTAAGTTACCAATAGTCATAAGAATAGTTAGTTATACTTCTTACATTAAGAAGTACCAACAAGCCTTTCTGGCGCCATTGCGGGAATAGATTCCATAGTCTACTCCTAGTAACGACGTTAGCGAGAGTCAACAAGCATTTCTGGTGCCATTGCCGGGGAAGCAATTGGCTAGAATTAATTATTTGTGATTTCTATTGAATTAACCCCCGTAGTTCTAGCGGGTATATATTGTTTGTTGTTTGTGATCGTTCAAGTAGTCATGGCCGGATTCAATCTTCCGAGCGACTATCAACAAGATCCTGAGGCCATTCTTAGGAGAGCAAGAGCTAATCTCACTCCTCCGAGGAAGAACCTGGAGTTTCGCGAGAGGAGTTCTTCAAGACAAGAATCCCAGTCAAAAGTGACTGACGAACCAAGCTGCTCCAACGATCAATCAACATCGACGTCGACCAAAACACTCCGTGAGTATTCCATGCCTACTCTTGCTCACATTCCAGTGTTACCTTCTACTAGTAATGTAGATTTTGAGCTTAAACCTCACTTAATACGTATGGCTCAAGCAATTGCATTTAATGGCAAACCTTCCGAGGATGCCAACGCTCACCTCCGGAATTTTCTGGAGATATGTAGTACAATTTCTGTGCAGGGAGTTTCGCAGGATGCCATCAGACTTCGTCTTTTTCCATTTTCATTAGTGGAAAAAGCGAAGCAGTGGTTCCTCTTCAACTCTGGCCACCTGCTGACATGGGTGAGATGCACGGATCAATTCCTCAACAAGTTCTGCCCGATAAGTCGGACTATTCTTTTCCGTAGCAAGATTTCCAACTTTGGACAGGGAGACTGTTATAGTGCGCAGCGGAATTCGGCCCAGCTCGCTATACCCATGAGCCGGTGCCCCTCGAGCCCAGGTCCACCGGAGCCCACAACATATAAGGCCTTGGGCCTAACTCAACCCAGAAGACTAGCCTGATAGGTGAGAACTGCCCCCGCCTTATATGTTGTGCCCCCCACCATCAATTACCGATGTGGGACTAAACCTAACAATCTCCCTCTGTCACACATCAGACCCAAACCCTTCACATCACACACCTCGTGCAATCTCCAGAAGAAGTTCTCCAGGTCCCGAGAGCTTAACGGACTCCCCCTTAACACGTGTGACCTCTGGCCCCGAGTCCAACGCCCATATCACACACCACATGTGACCTCCGAGACGTTAACGGACTCCCCCAGACCGTTGAGATTTTTTAAGGTTTTGCCTACCATGGGCTCCGATACCACTTGTTAGAGTGCGCAGCGGAATTTGGCCCAGCTCGCTATACCCACGAGCCGGTGCCCCTCGAGCCCAGGTCCACCGGAGCCCACAACATATAAGGCCTTGGGCCTAACTCAACCCAAAAGACTAGCCTGATAGGTGAGGACTGCCCCCGCCCTATATGTTGTGCTCCCCCACCATCTATTACCGATGTGGGACTAAACCTAACAATCTCTCCCATCACACATCGGACCCAACTCTTCACACCACACAACCCCATGTGATCTCCTGAAGACGTTTTTACGGACCCAACTCTTCACACCACACAACCCCGTGTGATCTCCTGAAGACGTTTTTACCAGGCCCCGAGTCCAATGCTCTATCACACACAACTCGTATGACCTCCGAGACGTTAATGGGCTCCCCCGTCACATGTGGACGTTTTTACCAGGCCCCGAGTCCAACGCTCTATCACACACAACCCGTATGACCTCCGAGACGTTAACGGGCTCCCCCCGTCACATGTGACCCCTGAGATTTTTTAGGTTTTACCTACCATGGGCTCCGATACCACTTGTTAGAGTGCGCAGCGGAATTCGGCCCAGCTCGCTATACCCACGAGCCGGTGCCCCTCGAGCCCAGGTCCACCGGAGCCCACAACATATAAGGCCTTGGGCCTAACTCAACCCAAAAGACTAGCCTGATAGGTGAGGACTGCCCCCGCCTTATATGTTGTGCCCCCCACCATCAATTACCGATGTGGGACTAAACCTAACAGAGACGAAGAAACAATCACTGAAGCTTGGGAGAGACTACAAGAGTATGTTGAAGACTGTCCCCACCATGGTATGCAAGACTGGTACTTGATCCAGAGCTTCTACCATGGACTCCAGCAAGAATCTCGACAACACATTGATGCTGCCACCGGAGGTGCATACCTCTTTCTCACTGTAGAGAAGGCAACCAAATTGATCGAGACAATGGTGGCAAATCAAGGATGGACAGAAAAACGTGCTAGAGGTATGTCTGAAATTAAGCAAGTTGATTCGGTCACCCTGCAAACTTTGGTAAAATTGCTAGGGCAAAGAATAAATGAGAAGAGAGATCGTGCTGCGAAGGAGTACTACGCCAAGCAAAGAGCCGCTTCGTCAAGTGAAGGCCAAGAAGAAATTAAGAAAGAGGATGCAAAATCCCTTCTTAATAATGGTGGCTACGGAGAACCTCCAATTCCAATGATCCAACAATGGAATAATAAAGGTATGCCACAAACCTCCATATTTAATTCTCCTATTGGAAAATTAGTTTCTAATCAAGGTAGAATTAATGATAGCATAAATAATAAATTAATTGAACATGATAAAATGTTAGAAGGAATTTATGCTAAACTGAAAGATTTTTCTGAAGCATTTAAGGAACAAATTAATTTTAATAAGAGATTAGAGCAAACAGTCGATAACATTAAATCTCAAATTAAATACTATGAGGAGGTAAAAGCTGTAACCATGAGAGGTGGTAAATCCACTCGTGATCCACCTCATCGTAATTTAGTTCCTAGTAGTAATTCTGCTGCAAAGAAAAATATTGTTAATGTTGAAAAAGACGAAGAAGAGAAGACGCGAGCTGAACCTTCATCCAAGGTACGAACTGCTCCTCATGAATTCTATGATACACATGTATTACCTTTTCCAGATCGTAACAGAAATCCGACGGAAGATGACCAATTCAAGAAATTCATCGAGGTAATTCAAAAATTATATATACATGTGCCATTTATTGACGCTATGCAGGTTCCAACTTATGCAAAATATTTGAGAGACATGCTCAATAAGAAGAAACCAATTCCAAGTAGGGATGTGGTTAAATTGACCGAAGATTGCAGTGCGGTCATTTTAAACCAACTCCCAGAAAAGAAGAAGGACCCAGGAAACCCAACGATCGCATGTTCAATTGGAGAGCAGCACTTCAAGCATGCACTCTGTGGCCTGGGAGCAAGCGTCAGCGTCATGCCCAAGGTAATATATGATAAATTAAATCATCATACCTTGTCCCCTACTTCTATGTGTCTACAGCTAGCCGATCAATCACTCTGATATCGCGTGGGAATAGCAGAGAATAGTCCAGTGAAAATCCGAAATCTCTTTGTTCCGGTGGATTTTGTGGTTCTGGATATTAATCCCGACCACCTGATGCCATTGATCTTGGGACGGCCATTTCTGAGCACTGCAAAAGCCACCATTGATGTAGGAGCTGGAGAAATTCAGCTCCACATCAGTGGAAAGGAGGAGAAATTCGAGTTCACACCGCGACCGAAAAATCACCCGTCATCAAGGTTCGTCGGTGCCGACACTCCACCACAACCACCGTGAAGGCGACACTAATCGGGAATCCAAAGCGGCTAACCAAGGTAAGTTAGGCTAAGGTAAGTCTTTATCCCCCATTTAAATTTTCGTTTTTACTTAAGCAAATTAATTTTCTGCAAAATAGATGCTTAGTAGGGAGATTAGGTGAAGCCTAGGGGGCTTAGGCCCTTTCCACCTAGCCAATCAACTAGACTATCATCCCTACCTCATAGACTCAAATGACACCAGGGGAGACCCATGCCTTTGCTCTTTTCAAAGCACTCATTCACTCCCATGTCTCCCCCTCTCTCTTCATCTTCACTCCATCTTTTGGACACTTCTCCACTCAAAAATTCTGGTGAGGAGTGATGAGGAGAGCATAAGGTGAAAGAAGGAATGGCTCTTAGTGGAAATTACACATAAAGGGGTGGCGCCCGCCACTTTTTCCTGGCGCCCGCCACCTTTATTTCCACATTTCGGTACAAAACTGCACCCGAGTAAGTTTCCCACCATCCTTGGTATAAAGTATGACCAGGATGAAGAAGTGGTCATTGAAATTTTCAGCCCACTTACTCCATTTAGGAGGTTACACTCTTTGCATTTTGCACCGACACTACCACTTTATTCCCCACTTGGAATTTCAGTCGACATTACGAGGGAAACCTCATGTGTCGGTTGCAGGCAGAAATGAGCAAGGTGGGGTGGCGCCCGCCACATATTGGTAGCGCCCGCCAGGTGGGAGGGGCTTTCAGCCTTCCCCCTTGCATCCACAGCCTATAAATACTACCCACACCCCATGCAAGTTCCTACACCTCACTCAAAACACAAAAACACCAGCCACCTTGAGCACTAGCAAGGAAGTCATGGGCCCTCTCAAGAACTTCTTCACCGGCAAGAAGAAGAAGAGTAAGGGTGAGGGAAGTTCGTCAAGGGCAAACACTCACATTTGCTTTGCTGGGAGTGATGAGGAGAGCGCCGGATGGGGTACTCCATCCACCAATGAAATGTCAGTGGATCGGGACTCTCCGCCCACACACCAGGCTGGACCGACCATCCGCGTCCTGTGAAGGACCGAGAAGCTACCCGAAAGCGACCAGAGGGGGGGGGTGAATGGGAGCTTCAAAATTTCCTTTCGGACACTAGATGCCACTGTCCCAAAATCAACCCCAAGAGCGAACCCTAGAGCTTGCTAATGTCCACGACCCTAGATGTAGGGTGGATGCCTCCTAGAAGCACAGCGGGACACTAGACAACCCTAGAAAGCCAACGCAAAAGACGGAACTCAAATCCGATCAAGGACGAACGAACCGCGAACGAAAACGCGCGAAACTGGATCGACCGGACTCTGGCCAGCGTCCGGTCAGCAGGGACCGGACGCGTCCGGTCGTCAGAAATCAGCTCTGGGAGCTCTCTGTTCGTGACCGGACTCACGAGTACGGAGCGTCCGGTCGTGTACAGTGCGTCCGGTCGAAACCGACAAAGCCAGAAACAGTGCAAGCGTAGCGTCCGGTCGAAATGCAAACAGAGCGTCCGGTCGAGAGCGTCCGGTCAGTACGCAGAAAAGCTTGGCGCCGTGCTCAACGACCGGACTCTGAAAGCGTGCGTCCGGTCAGACCGACAGAGCGTCCGGTCACCCCGCGACTGCACTGAAACTCCGGCGATTCAACCCGATCTCCTCCGAATCAAGTGCTCTAGGCTTGGGATTCGATCTGAGGAGTCACAAGGAGGTTAGTGAGCTATCTCTAAGAGATCATGGCTCGAACCTAACTCCAAATCGGTGAATCGAAGGAATTCGGGGGAAAGAAGAAAAAGAGACCCGAAACTAAAACTTGATCGATCTCCTAGACCGTGAGGTTTGAGATGATTTCTTTCGGTGGAAAGAAGTGCCTCACGATCTAGAGCAACTCAGTTCAAACGGAATCGTAAAAGATGAACCGAGCACAAAGATCAAGCGACGGGAAAACTCAAGGCACAAAGCAATCCGCGAAGAACATGATGAACATGAAATCAAAACGCGAATTGACACCAAGAGATGGGATCCAAGGTGAGGATACGGCCTCACTTCCTCGAATCAACAGTACACAGAGTGGAGTCTCTCTGCGGATCTCAACTAGCTAAAGCAGGGGTGTGGGAGAGTGGAAACCCTAGGAAATGAAAGCTCTAACTGAGATTGAGATAGGGAGGAGGGTGTCTCCCCTGGACTACTTATACTAACCTAGCCTAAGTCTATTTCCTACTCTACCCCTCTCTACTCTAATTACAGAGCGGACCAGCCTAACCCTAAGGCTATTCTAGTCCACCCGCTGGTGGTAGGTAGATCCGACGGCCACGCCCGCACGGTCTTCCGCGTCGCCTCCACGCAACCTTCAGATTGCCGCCACGTGCCGCCACCACTCTGCACCCCCGGTTTTGTGGCCCAAACCGGGAAACCAGCCTCCAGCCCGAGTTTTGTGGCCAAACTCGGAAACCGTCCGCGCCCGAGTTTTGAGGCCCAAACTCGGAAACCGGCCCACGCCCAGGTTTTGAGGCTCAACCTGGAAACCGTCACGCCCAGGTTTTGTGGCTCAACCTGGAAACCCAGCACCCAGGTTTTGAGGCCCAAACCTGGAAACCGTCCACCGTTGGTTTTTCCCGGGCTCTACCAACAAACCGGCGTCGTAGAGGGGATGCACCGCCTGTGCACCCCTTCCACCGACATGATCGCACTTCTCCGCTTGTCGCTGTCGCAGGCTGCCAGCCACCACAGCTGATCCTCCGGCCTCCAGTCCATCAGTCCAAGTCCACGTCCGCCCTTCACCGTCCGATACATCGGCATGGCACGTCCGCCGCACGGCACGCCCATCCTTCATCGCGCCCGGTCCGTCGGCACGGCACGTCGCAACTTGACCTTCACCCGCCATCGATCACTGTCTCCGAGCTCGACACCTGCACAACACAAGCCAAAGAACATGCGCATCATCTCCGTTGACAATCACTCATCACACAGAGACTCGGCATACACCCATGTATCCGCAATCTCCCCCTTGATGAGTGCATTGTCAACTCCACAACAAATCATGAATAAGAAGAAGGAGGTAGGAAGGAGTGGGAGGAGAAAACCCAACCAAATGACCCAAAAGCCTAACAAAAGCCAAAGAAGGTCAAGTGGATGAAGTGAAAAACTTGGTCCCCAAAGACATGGGCAACGGCTCGACGCAACCAAGCAAAGCAAAGCTAGCCCTCAAGAAGAGGTAGAACAGGCTCAACACCGCTAGCAGATACCAATTGAAGATCGGAGGACAACAGAAGCAAAATGCTAGTCCCTCAAGATAGAGGCACAGAGGCTCAACACAACTAGCAAGAAAATCACTCCGAACCAATTGGAAATCAACCCAAAACAAATGGGAAAGCACACCAGACGATACCAATTGAAAGCCAAATGAAAAAGCTTATGAAAGCTCATGAAAAGCTAGGAACGTTTGCTAGTCCCTCAAGACAGAGGCAACGGCTCAACACAACTAGCAAACTCCCCCTCGACAAATGCAAGCAACTAGGACAAAAGATTTTCAGGGCATATGATTTGCGTAAATTTCTCCCCCTAGTTGAAAATGCACTTATCAAGGCCAAAAGGTATCGGAGAAGCAACTCTCTTCACATAAACTCCCCCTGAACACAAGATCTCCGTCCACAATGCATATGGAGTCAAAATGCAAGTTAGGAGCTTCAAGTATATAGTCAAAAGAGTGCAAAGATGCTCTAATCAGTATAGCTCCAACATCTCAATTAAGCACTCAAATAGCAAAGGCTCAAACTGATCACTTATACGAAATATGAAGCATATGAGCATGTGAGCAGTTTTAAGCCAAAAAGATAGTCACCGTCAAAATAGCACTAGACATGTATAGAAGGAATCCAAACAAGTGCTAAGCATATATACAAGGTGAACTACCCCTAGCAAAGTTCAATCATCATGCATAGGAATGAAGCATATACTTGTGATTTCAAATTCATATCGGAGTTGCAGCGGTAAAAGAATTCACAAGTTCATTTTTGGCATGTGATTGCGAGAGGTTGAAAGCTTGTCATTGCCTAACTTTTCAACCGTGCGAAGCCTATGCCGAAGCAATCAGAAGCTTAAAGCAACGGTTTCGGTCATACACTACATGGCTCAAGTTTAACTCAAAGTGCAATGAGAAACAATCTCAATACCATGAGGTGTTGACAAGCAATCCCATCTCGATCTTTTCAATTCAACAATACTTGGTTCAGATTTTAAGCAAGTTATGAACAACCAAGCAAGTGAATGACTCAGAACTAGAGACATAGCAACCTGGCATATATGAAAAGCAGGAATGGACTCAACACACCCTACACATGCTAGTTGCATATCCCAATGGTGAACATTTTCAGATTTATGTACATTAGGCATAATTCACCATTCCAAAAAATAGCTCGCTCATAACATGTAACAGTGATCAGAAAGAGCATAAGCTACAAGCATCATCATAAGTATCGGAGCAATACTAACAAGAGCATAATTACATTCTAGTGAATATAGACATAAAGCTCAGAACGTAAATGCGTATGTCCGACACAAAACTGAAAGAAGGAAGATACCAATTGGAAAGACTCAAGAAACTCAAAAGAAAAGAGCCTCAAAATAAAAGAGTCAGTCTGTACATCTCAAAATGCTTCCCCCATCTAAAAGGGGAAACACACACCAAGCTCACCCCTCAACCTATTAAAGGTTGATTCGTCTAAAGGCTTGGTGAAAATATCAGCCAATTGGTGATGAGTGTCGACATGGCGAAGGTCGATATCACCCTTCTCCTGGTGGTCTCTCAAGAAATGAAAGCGCACATCAATGTGTTTGGTTTTCGAGTGAAGCACGGGGTTCTTAGCAACGCTAATGGCACTCGTGCTGTCACAAAGCAAAGGAACTCGAGTAAAGCTCAAACCAAAGTCACGCAAAGTGGCCATCATCCAGAGTAACTGGGAACAGCAGCTAGCCGCAGCAACATACTCAGCCTCCGTAGTAGACTGGGCGACACTAGACTGCTTGCGAGAAGACCACGACACAAGAGAAGACCCAATAAACTGGCAAGTCCCAGAAGTGGACTTGCGCTCAATGCGACAACCAGCAAAATCGGCATCGGAATAACCGCAAAGCGAGAGAGTGGAGGAAGCAGAATACCAAATCCCGAACTCAGGCGTGAAACGAAGGTACCTGAATATGCGCTTCACCGCCTGACGGTGAGAAGTGCGTGGCGAAGCCTGAAAGCGCGCGCACAAGCACACGGCGAACTGAATGTCCGGCCGTGTCGCCGTCAGGTAGAGCAGCGATCCAATCATGCTGCGGTACTCCTTCTGGTCTACTGCTTCTCCATCCGTGTCGGCATCCAGGGCAGTCGTCGTCGACATGGGCGTCGGAAGAGGCTTGGCCTCACCCATGTCAAACCGCTTCAGCAAGTCCCTCGTGTACTTGCCCTGGTGCACAAACGTCCCCTCTCGGGATTGCTTAATTTGCAACCCGAGAAAGAAAGTCAGCTCGCCCATCATGCTCATCTCGAACTCCCTGCTCATAGTATCTGCAAACTTGGCAACCAAAGCGTGAGAAGAACCACCGAAAATGATATCATCCACGTAAATTTGGACCAAGAGAGTATCTTTGCCTTGCTTGAGGAGAAAGAGCGTTTTATCAACACATCCCATTTTAAAACCCTTAGCTAGCAAAAAGGTTTTTAATCTCTCATACCAGGCTCTAGGGGCTTGTTTCAAACCATACAAAGCTTTGTGGAGTTTAAAAACATGGTTTGGAAACTTGGGATTTTCAAAACCGGGGGGTTGCTGGACATAGACTTCCTCCTCAATGTAGCCGTTTAAGAAGGCACTCTTGACATCCATTTGAAAAAGTTTGAAACCCATGGATGCAGCATAAGCCAAGAGTATCCTAATAGCCTCCAAACGAGCTACAGGAGCGAAGGTCTCCTCATAATCTATCCCCTCCTTCTGACTATAACCCTTCGCTACAAGCCGGGCCTTGTTTCTCACAATGTGGCCCTCCTCTCCTTGCTTGTTTTTAAAAACCCATTTTGTCCCAATAGGTTTACAGTCAGGAGGTGGTGGCACTAGAACCCAAACCCGATTTCGCTCAAAGTTCTCTAGCTCCTCATGCATGGCATTGACCCAGTCCGGATCCGTCAATGCGTGTCCAACATCTCGGGGTTCAAAAGACGCAACAAAAGCAGAATGAGCAAAGTGCGAGATGTGCTGTGACCTGGAGCGAGTAACTCGCTCGTCGATGTCGCCGATCATCTGTTCAGGGGGGTGCTGGCGCTGGATATGTCGTGGCGCCTCCCGGGAAGAAGTGACCTCCCCCTCAACAGCAGCTGGTTCCACCCCGGGTACAAAAGGTACCGCGCGAGGTGGAGAATCCCACGGCCCCCAGGAAGAAGAAGTGTCGGGGCCGTGAGTCGTCGTCGAGGCCGCCCTTTGCGGCACGGCAGGTGGAGGGGGTGCTGGATCATCTATACCTTCAGCACCCTCGTCCTCATCATCAAAAAGAGGCTCTCCAACCTCATGATCACCTGCACGCTCAAAACGAGAAGAGGGACAAACAAGAGTCTCGTCGAAGGTGACATCTGATGTCTCCATGACTCGGTTAGTGTCAAGGTTAAGTACACGATAGGCTCGAGTGTGAGTGCCATAACCCAAAAACACACCGTCAGAAGAACGAGACTCAAACTTGTCCAGGTTGCCTTTCTTCAATATAAAACAGTGGCAACCAAAGACTCTAAAATAACTCACCTTGGGCTGGCGACCAAAACGCAACTCATAAGAGGTCTTCTTCAAAAACGCTCTCAGAAAAATGCGATTCGAAATGTAGCATGCAGTGTTCATAGCTTCGGCCCAAAAGCGCCTAGGAGTCCTA
Source organism: Coix lacryma-jobi var. lacryma-jobi (assembly GCA_009763385.1). Lineage (NCBI taxonomy): Eukaryota > Viridiplantae > Streptophyta > Magnoliopsida > Poales > Poaceae > Coix > Coix lacryma-jobi. The sequence goes on from CM019828.1 coordinate 65,399,504, forward strand.
TGCTCATCAAGCATCGTCCTGGCCATCTCAACAAGGGTCCGATTCTTCCTCTCTACAACACCATTTTGGGGCGGTGTGTAGGGGGAAGAAAACTGATGCTCCAAACCAAGGCGGTTACAAAACACCTCAAAATCCGAATTCTTAAACTCGGAACCATTATCACTTCTAATCGCTCGCATCGAGTTCAAAGGGAACTCGTTCTGAAGACGCAAAATCAGATTGCGAGCGAAGGAGAAAGTCTCGGTCTTCTCAGCTAAAAAGAAGACCCACGAATATCTCGAAAAGTCGTCAACAACAACCAAAACATACCACTTGCCACCAACCGAGCTCACCCGAGCCGGACCAACAAGGTCCATGTGTAAAAGCTCTCCGGGGTGCGAGGTCATGACCTTAGTCACCGGATGGTGGGGAGCAGCAACCATCTTCCCATGTCTGCAAGAATGGCAAACTAGATCCTTCTCCATCGAAAGCTTGGGCAATCCTCGGATTAGGCCAAGTGAGCTAAGTCTTGCAAGCAAGTCGAAGCTTAAATGACCGAGCCTCCTATGCCACTTCCAAAGATCGGAGGAAGAAGGACTAGCCAAAAGACAGCGAGAAGAACCAAACGATTCCGAGAAATTCGCACAAAAGACTTTCCCAAAGGGCGAAATCAGACATACAAGATCGCCCTGAGGATCTAAGATGCGACTAAGGTTCGGTTTAAAACGAATCTCATAGTCATCATCAAAAAGTTGCGAAACAGAAAGAAGGTTAAAATGCAGGTTAGAAACAAGAGCAACATCGCGCAACACAAAGTGCTCATTAACCCGCACCGTCCCACGAGACAATACCTTACCTTTACTATTGTCGCCGAAGGTTATGTACTCCTTTCCGGCGACCGGGCTAAGGCTGGAGAACCACTTGGTGTTTCCGGTCATGTGCCTCGAACAACCGGAATCCACCAACCAAACGTCCTCCAACCGTCTTACCTACATCAATAGAAAGACATAGGGTGAGCATACGGTCCAACACTGGGGTTAGTGAAATAAGGGTAATACCAGTGTTGGGCCGGCTGCTCAAAAGAACGGTTAGCAGAAAAACCATTCCTAGCACGTCTACGAGGGAAGCGATCACCACGCTGAGGAAAACGTGGTCCGCTGGGGAAGAAGCGCTCACCGCGATACTTAAACTGCGGTGGGGGAAAGCGCTCAACTAAACCTCCGCCACGGGGTCCATTACCTGCAAAAGCAGGACCCCGTCGGGTACGCTCTCTACGAGGTTTACGCCTAGGAGCCTGGGGCTCAACTGCTCTAGCGTCTCTCCTCGGAGCTCTCTCCAGCCTAGGCCTGGTGAAGGACCTAGCAGATCTCCCCTGGGCCTTCGGTACATGTCCACCATGAGCTGGATGGTACATGTCCGGGTTCTCCATCTCCCGAGCCCTGCGCGCCTCTCTCTTGCGCCTAAAGCAGAACTCGCTCAAGTGACCATCTCTCCCACAAAAGTCACACTGAAACCTCACCGCGCGCAAAGGGGGTTGTTGGCTTGCAGGGATGTGGGTATGGTTCACCTTGCCCTTGCCCTTCTGTGGCAACTCCTCTCGGATGGGTGGCATTGTGTCAAGCTTGTTCTTTAGGTGATTGGGCTTGGGTTGCCATTGTGGATTCTTGGGTGGAGCCTTGGGAGGTTCAACTACAACTCCATCCTTGGTGACAGGCTTGGCAGGCTCTTTGAGTGGAAGCTTGGCAAGCTTGGGAGCAGTGGTAGAGTTGGGCTTCTCACAGGGGTTCAGACCACTAGACTCTCCAATCTTCCCAAAGGCTGAGAGATCAACACTCTGAGCAAAACCTACACCAGGGGCACCAACAGCTCGCTTGAATTGGGAGATCATCATCCCGAGCTGCGGCTCACTACTGGAGACCCATGACAAGATGGACCGAAGGTATGTGTTTTCTTCCTCGGTTTGCATCTTGCCATGCTTCACATTGGCAATCTCCATCTCCAGCCCCTCACACAAAGCACACCTCGAGACACAAGTGCTATCTGAGCTGGCCTTCTCCAAAGACTCAAGCTTGGCATTTTTCTCTGCCAACTCAGATTGCAAGACAGGACAAGTCTTGCATGCACCCAACAGCTGCGGCCTAGCACGGAGCTCATCCACCTCTCCAACCAACGCAGCATACTTACCTCTCAGAGTGAGAAGGTCAGTCATGTGCGCGGTGCACGACTCGCACTCCGTCTCCTCCGACACTACCACGGTGGACCGAGCGAACTCAAGCTCCTTCACCGTGTCCTCCCACTTCTGCCTAAACTCCTTGCGCTCTCTAGCGGCACGCCTAAGCAATTTATCTTGGCTAAGGAGGGCAGCAGTCAACTTCTCAACCTCGGAGGAAAGCTCGTCGTAGGTGAGAGATACCTGGGAGGTGTCGTCGTCGTCGTCGTTCCGAGGGGTACGCTCCGGCTCGCCGTCGACCTCATCTCCGAGCGCCATGGTGCAGAAGCCGTCGTCGTCGGCGAAGAAGCAGAGGCCGTTCAGCTTGTCCTCGATCCTCTTCTTCTTCTCGGACTCGTCATCGCTCGAGCTGGCGGAGTCGTCATCCGAGCCGTCGACGTCGCTGAGCGTGGCGAAGAACGCGCGCTGCTCAGCTTGCTGCTTCTCCAAGTACTTCTTCTTGATGTACTCTTTGTCGAAGCCGCCCCGTTTCTTGTGCCTTGGGGGAACGTGCTTCTCCTTGTACTTGGAGTCGCGCTTGCGCCCATGTTCGCCCTTGCCCAAGTGCTTGTTCTTCTTGGGGCAGTTGGCGATGAAGTGGTCGGGGTCGCCGCACTCGTAGCATCCCGTGCGTCCTCCTCCTCGACGGCGGTTCATGCGGTTGTTGTGGAACCGCGAGAACCGGTTGGCGAGCAAAGCCAACTCGTCATCTCCCAAAGACTCCAGCTGGTCCTCTGTCACAGAAAAGAGAGAAGAAAGCGCAAAACCAGCTGAGGGGTTAGAGGAAGAGCCGGAAACCAAAGCCATGGACGGGCGAGAAGGATTTTCAAAAGAAGCCCTCGCCATAGCATCAATCTCACTGGACTTGAGCTTACTGAAGAGCTCGTCGCAGGTGAGAGTCTCATAGTTCGGCGATTCGATGATTGCCTGAACCTTGGAGTCCCACACCGAACGGTCAAGAGTGTGCAAAAGCTTCAAAGCACGCTCATGATCGTCAAATGGCAACTGCTCTCTGTTAGCCCTCATCCTGTTGACAATCACCTGAAAGCGAGCGAATAAACTTTCTATGCTCTCGCCAGGTTGATGTCTAAAGTTCTCATACTCTCGCTTGAACGACTCGTAGAGTCGGGTTTTGACTTGAGAGGTGCCCTCATGAAAACGCATGAGAGTGTCCCAGATCTCCCGAGCCGTAGCGAGGTGAGAAACGCGATCAAACTCACCCATGCTCAAACAAGAGAAAAGAGCATTACGGGCTCGGCTATTGGCATCGTGCTCTTCGACCTGCTGTTGAGTCACACGAGCAGCCAAGACCACGTAATCAGGGGAGTTGCAAATATCCCAGATCGAAGCGCCCAAGCTCTGCAAATAGGCCGACATACGTATCTTCCAATACGCATAGTTCGTCCCATCGAAAAACGGCGGTTTGCCCACGCCGCGATCCATGTCGCCTTCGGTGGATCTGGAACCGGCTAAGGTGGAAGATCCTTAACCTGCTCCGATACCAATTGAAGGACCGAGAAGCTACCCGAAAGCGACCAGAGGGGGGGGGTGAATGGGAGCTTCAAAATTTCCTTTCGGACACTAGATGCCACTGTCCCAAAATCAACCCCAAGAGCGAACCCTAGAGCTTGCTAATGTCCACGACCCTAGATGTAGGGTGGATGCCTCCTAGAAGCACAGCGGGACACTAGACAACCCTAGAAAGCCAACGCAAAAGACGGAACTCAAATCCGATCAAGGACGAACGAACCGCGAACGAAAACGCGCGAAACTGGATCGACCGGACTCTGGCCAGCGTCCGGTCAGCAGGGACCGGACGCGTCCGGTCGTCAGAAATCAGCTCTGGGAGCTCTCTGTTCGTGACCGGACTCACGAGTACGGAGCGTCCGGTCGTGTACAGTGCGTCCGGTCGAAACCGACAAAGCCAGAAACAGTGCAAGCGTAGCGTCCGGTCGAAATGCAAACAGAGCGTCCGGTCGAGAGCGTCCGGTCAGTACGCAGAAAAGCTTGGCGCCGTGCTCAACGACCGGACTCTGAAAGCGTGCGTCCGGTCAGACCGACAGAGCGTCCGGTCACCCCGCGACTGCACTGAAACTCCGGCGATTCAACCCGATCTCCACCGAATCAAGTGCTCTAGGCTTGGGATTCGATCTGAGGAGTCACAAGGAGGTTAGTGAGCTATCTCTAAGAGATCATGGCTCGAACCTAACTCCAAATCGGTGAATCGAAGGAATTCGGGGGAAAGAAGAAAAAGAGACCCGAAACTAAAACTTGATCGATCTCCTAGACCGTGAGGTTTGAGATGATTTCTTTCGGTGGAAAGAAGTGCCTCACGATCTAGAGCAACTCAGTTCAAACGGAATCGTAAAAGATGAACCGAGCACAAAGATCAAGCGACGGGAAAACTCAAGGCACAAAGCAATCCGCGAAGAACATGATGAACATGAAATCAAAACGCGAATTGACACCAAGAGATGGGATCCAAGGTGAGGATACGGCCTCACTTCCTCGAATCAACAGTACACAGAGTGGAGTCTCTCTGCGGATCTCAACTAGCTAAAGCAGGGGTGTGGGAGAGTGGAAACCCTAGGAAATGAAAGCTCTAACTGAGATTGAGATAGGGAGGAGGGTGTCTCCCCTGGACTACTTATACTAACCTAGCCTAAGTCTATTTCCTACTCTACCCCTCTCTACTCTAATTACAGAGCGGACCAGCCTAACCCTAAGGCTATTCTAGTCCACCCGCTGGTGGTAGGTAGATCCGACGGCCACGCCCGCACGGTCTTCCGCGTCGCCTCCACGCAACCTTCAGATTGCCGCCACGTGCCGCCACCACTCTGCACCCCCGGTTTTGTGGCCCAAACCGGGAAACCAGCCTCCAGCCCGAGTTTTGTGGCCAAACTCGGAAACCGTCCGCGCCCGAGTTTTGAGGCCCAAACTCGGAAACCGGCCCACGCCCAGGTTTTGAGGCTCAACCTGGAAACCGTCACGCCCAGGTTTTGTGGCTCAACCTGGAAACCCAGCACCCAGGTTTTGAGGCCCAAACCTGGAAACCGTCCACCGTTGGTTTTTCCCGGGCTCTACCAACAAACCGGCGTCGTAGAGGGGATGCACCGCCTGTGCACCCCTTCCACCGACATGATCGCACTTCTCCGCTTGTCGCTGTCGCAGGCTGCCAGCCACCACAGCTGATCCTCCGGCCTCCAGTCCATCAGTCCAAGTCCACGTCCGCCCTTCACCGTCCGATACATCGGCATGGCACGTCCGCCGCACGGCACGCCCATCCTTCATCGCGCCCGGTCCGTCGGCACGGCACGTCGCAACTTGACCTTCACCCGCCATCGATCACTGTCTCCGAGCTCGACACCTGCACAACACAAGCCAAAGAACATGCGCATCATCTCCGTTGACAATCACTCATCACACAGAGACTCGGCATACACCCATGTATCCGCATCCTGAACTCCGTCAATGATATCATCTGGCAGAGTGATTGGGAACGGCAGGCCCGGAACATCCTCAGTGAGAGGGAGTTCGTTCACACCCGTCACATCAACGATGACTTGCTAAGTCACACTGGTATGGACAATGAGTTTCTCTATATTTTTCGAACCTTGGGGTGGGAAGATGCATGGAAGGTTAATGAGGAGGGAATCCTTCCCCTCACAATGGAATTTCTGGCCACAATGCAAATATCTGCTAATCACATAAAGTTTCAGCTTTTTAATGAAGAACATTCTTTAACGTGGAGGCAGTTCAGCAAGAATCTAAACTTTAATGATTCATGCTTGCTGAGCTTGGAATCTGCCTGTACGGGATTTAATAGAAATGAATTTTGGAAAAGTATTGCTGCGACCAGAGACCCAGGCTTGCCCCGTACAAGTAATATCCACAACCCCACGCTAAGGTTTTTCCACAAATATATTAGTATCACACTCTTTCCAAGACCTGACTTAAGACCAATTAAAAAGGCCGAAATGCTGCTGCTTTATGCTCTAGTAAACCACATAAAAGTATCACCCGCCAAGGCCATGACGGACTACTGGTCTAAATTTAATCAACGCACTGGAAATATTGCAATGACATCATGGATAACTAGACTGGCTTTTAACATGGGTCTGCTGAACACCGCTATATACTCCTACATTCCTAGTGACCGAGACCTTTTGACCATGGAGCACTTCTCGCAAGGGCACCTCTTGCGTGAGAACCAGGAGACCGATGAGATTCACATGATCTACCAAGATTATGTGAATAAAATCGCTCTCCCTGACTTGTCACTTTGGATGGTGAATGCACCAACGTTACTTTTGGCCCTGGAAACCGAGGCAGAACAAAACCGCAGGTTGGCTCGAGAGAACACCATGCAGGTTCCCAGGAGGAGGACGCGAGCGCAGACCCATGCAGCAGAAGAGGCCGCAAGAGCCGCAGCAGCGGCACAGGAGTTTGACCCTTTCCATGCAGGGCAGTATCAAGGAGCAGCACACTATGGTCATTTGACACCCCTTGGCTCGCACCAAGCAGGAGGGTCGAATTGGCAACAACCGCAACATCCGCGGTGGGAATACGGCCAGGAGGCGTCCTTTCACTCATCCTAGTTGGGGAGTTCATCCCATTCCTTGGGAGGATCCACCCGGTACACTGGCCGTGGTGATGAGTTCTTCCATAGTGGAATCTTGCAACAGGCCGCTCGCCATTCGTCCTTTCATCAGGATGAGTGGATGCGGATACATGGGTGTATGCCGAGTCTCTGAGTGATGAGTGATTGTGAACTGGGATAATGCGCATGTTATTTGGCTTGTGTTGTGCAGGTGTCGAGCACGGATACAGTGATCAAAGGCAAGGTGAAGGTCAAGTAGAGACGTGCCGTGCCGATGGACCGAGAGTGGCGAAGGGCGGACGTGAGGCTTGGACTGAGGGACCGGTGGCCCGAGGATCAGCTGTGGTGGCTGACAGCCTGGGACAGCGACGAGCGAAGACTTGTGGGACATGGTGTTGCTCGGGTCGAGGACCTGGGGACACGTGTCGGTGGACGGGGTGCACGGGCGGTGTATCCCCTCTACAGCTTCGGTTTGGTGGTAGAGCCAGGGAAAAACCATCGGGTGGACGGTTTCCAGGTTTGGGCCTCAAAACCTGGGTGCGAGCGGTTTCCGAGTTTGGCCACAAAACTCGGGCTGAGGATGGTTTCCAGGTTTGGGCCTCAAAACCTAGGTGCTACGGGTTTGCTGAGTTTGGGCCACAAAACTCAGGCTTGGTGGGCTGGTTTCCCTGTTTGGGCCTCAAAACCAGGGGTTGGCTGTGAAGGCTGTTTTCCCGGTTTGGGCCACAAAACCGGGGGTGCGACGTCCAGGAAAAGGACGCAGAGCGGTGGCGGCACGTGGCGGCAATCTGGAGGTTGCATCGAGGCAACGCTACGAGTTGTGCGGGCGTGGCCGTCGGATCCACCTACCACTGAGTTGGTCCAGAATAACCTTAGGGTTTAGCTGGTTCGCTCTGTAAGTAGTTAGGGGTAGAGTGGGAATTAGGAATAGTTAGAATTAGGATAAGTAGGGGGAGACACCCACCTCCCCATCCATCTCAGTCATTTGCTCTTTGCCTCTAGGGTTTCCTGCTCTCCCAATCCCCTGCTGTAGCTAGCTGAGATCCGCAGAGAACCATACCACTGTGTACTGAAGATTTTGAGGAAGTGAGGCCGTAACCTCACTGTTGTAGCATGTGGTAGCCACACGGTTGCAGATCGATGACTTGATTCACGTTTTGTTTGTGTTCTTTGCGTTCTTCGTTTCTCCGTGATTTTCCCATCACTCGATCTCCCTCTCTAGTGCGTCTTTGCGAAATCCGTTTGAATCAACTTGTTCGTATTTGAAAGGAGATCATTTCCACCGATGGAATTTGCCTAACTCCTTACGAACAAGTAGATCGGGTTGATTTCGTATTCGTGGCGCTTTTTCGTTCAATCCTCCTCCCCTTTTGATTTCCCGTTGTTTAAGTTGATTTGAGCGGATGATTTCTTGGGGATAGTCTCCAAACTACCTCGTGATCATATTCTCCAAGTTTGGGAACGTGGGATTTAGTTTTGATTCGGATTCGAGAGGATTGGTGAGAGGGGCGATCAAAATCGCCCTCTCTGTTCATCCGCGGACAGTCCGCTGTTGGACCCGCGGACAGTCCGGGGGTCGGGCTCCAGCCGAGTCCGTGGCTGCGCAGCTCGTACGGACGAGCTCTTTTTGAACCGCGGACAGTCCGCCGTTGGAACTCGCGGACAGTCCAGGAGTTGACCAGGGAACTTCAGCAGACTTGCGGTTTTGAGGTTTTTGCCGGCGGACAGTCCGGGCTTTCCTCGCGGAGAGTCCGCAGTACCTGCGGACAGTCCGGAACATGCAGTCCGGACAGTCCGGGACCCTGCTGAAGCTTCCGGTTTAGTGCGTTTGCTCTCCCGGCTATTCAACTTGGTTTCTGGACTTCTCGTTTGGCCTTGTAGTTGACCAAGGAACCTCTCTAGGTATCTTTACTACTTGTTAGCATCGGTATTTGGGGATTTCTCAACGTAGCCATCTATCTACGTTCGGGACTTGGTTTTTGGGTCGTATTTGAGCCAGAGCTTTCGGCGATTGGTTTGCTACTTCTTTGTGGTGCTCCGCTGTGATCCCAGGGATCATCCACCCTCTTCCAAGGGTCGTGAGCATCACGGTTTCGGTCGCAGTTTCTCGGGGTTGATTTTGGGACATTTGGCCAAAGTTTCGAGAGAAATTTTTGAGCTCCCATTCACCCCCCTCTGGTTGCCTTGCTAGTGCTTTCTCGGTCCTTCAATTGGTATCGGAGCAGGTTAAGGATCTTCCACCTTAGCCGGTTCCAGATCCACAGAAGGCGACATGGATCGCGGCGTGGGCAAACCGCCGTTCTTTGATGGGACGAACTATGCGTATTGGAAGATACGCATGTCGGCCTATCTTCAGAGCATGGGCTCTTCTGTTTGGGAGATTTGCAACAGGGACAATTACGTTGTCTTGGCTGCTCGTGTTACTCAGCTTCAGATGGATGAGCACGATGGCAATAGCCGAGCGCGTAACGCTCTTTTCTCCTGTTTGAGCATGTCTGAGTTTGACCGCGTTTCTCACCTCCCCACGGCTCATGAGATTTGGGCGACCCTCATGCGCTTCCATGAGGGAACCTCTCAAGTCAAATCTCATCTCTACGAGTCACACAAGCGGGAGTACGAGAACTTTCGACACATGCCTGGCGAGAGCATAGAGAGTTTATTCGCTCGCTTTCAGGTAATTGTCAACAGGATGAGGGCTAACAAGGAGCTGTTGCCTTTCGACGATCATGAGAGAGCTTTGAAGCTTCTGCATACTCTTGATCGGTCGGTGTGGGATTCCAAAGTTCAGGCGATCATCGAATCACCTAACTATGAGACCCTCACGTGCGACGAGCTCTTCAGTAAGCTCAAGTCCAGTGAGATTGATGCCATGGCGAGGGCTTCTTATGAAAATCCTTCTGGCCCGTCGATGGCTTTGGTTTCTGGCTCTTTTGCTAACCCTTCTGGAGGCTTTGCTCTTTCGTCTCTCTTTTCTGTCACAGAGGACCAGCTGGAGTCTTTGGGGGATGACGAGTTGGCAATGCTCGCCAACCGGTTCTCGCGGTTCCACAACAACCGCATGAACCGTCGCCGCGGAGGAGGACGCTCAGGATGCTTTGAGTGCGGCGACCCCAACCACTTCATCGCCAATTGCCTGAAGAAGAACAAGCAGACCTTCGGCAAGGCGGACCATGGGCACAAGTACGACTCCGGCAAGCGCAAGGAGAAGTACGTCCCCGCGAAGCACAAGCGGAAGGGCGGCTTCGACAAGGAGTACATCAAGACCAACTACTTGGAGAGGGCCCAGGCTGAGCAGTGCGCGTTCTTCGCCACGCTCAGCGACGTCGACGACTCGGATGACAACTCTGCTGCCTCCAGCGATGACGAGTCCGAGAAGAAGAAGAGGATTGAGGACAAGCTGAACGGCCTCTGCTTCTTCGCCGACGACGACGGCTTCTGCACCATGGCCCTCGATGGCGAGCTGGAGACTCCTCGGAACGACGACGATGACGACACCTCCTAGGTATCTCTGACCCACGATGAGCTTTCCGTTGAGGTCGAGAACCTTACTTCCGCCTTGCTTAGTCAAGATAAGTTGCTTAGGCGTGCTGCTAGAGAGCGCAAGGAGTTTAGGTAGAAGTGGGAGGACACGGTGAAGGAGCTTAAGTTTGCTAAGTCCAACATGGTCGTTTCTGAGAAGGTGGAGTGTGAGATGTGCACCACGCACATGACTGACCTTCTCACTTTGAGAGGTAAGTATGCTGCGTTGGTAGTAGAGGTGGATGAGCTGAAGGCTAGACCCTCGCTGTTGGGTGCGTGCAAGACTTGTCCTGTCTTGCAATCTGAGTTGGCAGAGAAGAATGCCAAGATTGTGTCTCTTGAAGAGGCCAACTCAGGTAGCACATGTGTGGCTAGGTGTGTTCTTTGTGAGGGTTTGGAGATGGAGATTGCGAACGTGAAGCATGACAAGATGCAAACCGAGGAAGAAAACACATACCTTCGGACCATCTTGTCATGGGTGTCTAGTGGTGAGCCGCAGCTCGGGATGATGATCTCCCAATTCAAGTGAGCTGCTGGAGGTCCTGGTGTAGGTTTTGCTCCGGGCATTGATGTTTCAGCTTTTGGGAAGATTGAAGAGTCGAGTGGTTTGAACCCGAGTGAGAAGCCCAACTCCACCACTACTCCCAAACTTACCAAGCTTCCACCCAAAGAGCCTCTCAAGCCTAACACCAAGGATGGGGTCTTTGTTGAGCCTCCAAGAGCTCCACCCAAGAACCAAGTGTGGCATCCCAAACCCAACCACCTGAAGAACAAGCTTGATACGATGCCACCTATCCAGGAGGAGTGTTTGCCACAGAAGGGCAAAGTGATCCAAACCCACAACCGTGTGTACCAACAACCCCCTTCGAGAGCGGTGAGGTACCATTGTGAGCATTGTGGGAGAGATGGACACTTGAGCGAGTTCTACTTTCGGCGCAAGAGAGAGGCGCGCCATGCTAGGGAGATGAACAACCCGGACATGTACCATCCTTTCCATGATGTACATGTGCCGAATGTTCAGAGGAGAGCTCCAAGGAGAGCTGCTAGGCCCAGAGGTCTAGAACCTCAAGTTCCTAGGCCTAGGCAGCAGAGGAGAGGACGTGCCCGGCGAGAGCCTGCAGCTGTGGGCTATGGACCCCGTGGCGGTGGCTTTGTAGTTGAGCGTTTTCCCCCACCGCGTTTTGAGTATCGCGGTGAGCGCTCCTTCCCGAGCGGACCACGTTTTCCTCAGCGTGGTGATCGCTCCTCTCGTAGACGTGCTAGGAATGGTTTTTCTGCTAACCATTCTTTTGAGCAGTCGGCCCAACACTGGTTTTCCCCTTACTTCACTAACCCCAGTGTTGGACCGTATGCTCACCCTATGTCTTTTTATTGATGTAGGTAAAACGATTGGAGAACGTTTGGTTGGTGGATTCCGGTTGCTTGAGGCACATGACCGGAAACGCCAAGTGGTTCTCCAGTCTTAGTCCAGTCGCCGGAAAGGAGTTTATCACCTTCGGCGATAATAGCAAAGGTAAAGTGTTGTCTCGTGGGTCGGTGCGAGTTAATGAGCACCTTGTGTTGCGCGATGTTGCTCTTGTTTCTAACTTGCATTTTAACCTTCTTTCTGTTTCGCAACTTTTTGATGATGACTATGAGATTTGTTTTAAACTGAATCTCAGTCGTATTTTGGATCCTTAGGGCAATCTTGTATGTTTGATTTCGCCCTTTGGAAAAGTCTTTCGTGCGAATTTCTCGGAGTCTTTTGGCACCTCTCGTTGTCTTGTGGCTGGACCTTCTTCCTCTGATCTTTGGAAGTGGCATAGGAGACTTGGACATTTGAGCTTCGACTTGCTTGCAAGACTTAGTTCACTTGGCCTAATCCGAGGATTGCCCAAGTTGTCCATGGAGAAGGATCTTGTTTGCCATTCTTGTAGACATGGGAAGATGGTTGCCGCTCCCCACCATCCAGTGACTCAGGTCATGACTAAGCACCCTGGAGAGCTTTTACATATGGACCTTGTTGGTCCGGCTCGGGTGAGCTCGGTTGGGGGGAAGTGGTATGTGCTTGTTGTTGTCGACGATTTTTCGAGATATTTGTGGGTCTTCTTTTTAGCTGAGAAGACCGAGACTTTCTCCTTCGCTCGCAATCTGATTTTGCGTCTTCAGAAGAGTTCCCTTTGAACTCGATGCGAGCTATTAGGAGTGATAATGGTTCCGAATTCAAGAATTCGGATTTTGAGAAGTTTTGTAACTCTTTGGGTTTCGAGCATCAGTTTTCTTCCCCCTACACACCGCCACAGAATGGTGTGAAGGACCGAGAAGCTACCCGAAAGCGACCAGAGGGGGGGTGAATGGGAGCTTCAAAAATTTCCTTTCGGAAACTAGATGCCACTGTCCCAAGATCAACCCCAAAATCGAAACCTAGAGCTTGCTAATGTCCACGACCCTAGATGTAGGGTGGATGCTTCCTAGAAGCACAGCGGGACACTAGACAACCCTAGAAAGCCAACCCAAAAGACGGAACTCAAATCCGATCAAGAACGAACGAACCGCGAACGAAGACGCGCGAAACTGCAGCGACCGGACTCTGGCCTGCGTCCGGTCAGCAGGGACCGGACGCGTCCGGTCGTCAGAAAACAGCTCTGGGAGCTCTCTGTTCGCGACCGGACGCACGGAGCTCAAGCGTCCGGTCGTTCACTGAGCGTCCGGTCAGATGAGACAATGACACGGGAACAGTGCAAGCGTAGCGTCCGGTCGAAATGCAAACAGAGCGTCCGGTCGAGAGCGTCCGGTCAGTACGCAGAAAAGCTTGGCGCCGTGCTCAACGACCGGACTCTGAAAGCGTGCGTCCGGTCAGCCCGACCGAGCGTCCGGTCACCCCGCGACTGCACTGAAACTCCGGCGATTCAACCCGATCTCCTCCGAATCAAGTGCTCTAGGCTTGGGATTCGATCTGAGGAGTCACAAGGAGGTTAGTGAGCTATCTCTAAGAGATCATGGCTCGAACCTAACTCCAAATCGGTGAATCGAAGGAATTCGGGGGAAAGAAGAAAAAGAGACCCGAAACTAAAACTTGATCGATCTCCTAGACCGTGAGGTTAGAGATGATTTCTTTCGGTGGAAAGAAGTGCCTCACGATCTAGAGCAACTCAGTTCAAACGGAATCGTGAAAGATGGACCGAGCACAAAGATCAAGCGACGGGAAAACTCAAGGCACAAAGCAATCCGCGAAGAACATGATGAACATGAAATCAAAACGCGAATTGACACCAAGAGATGGGATCCAAGGTGAGGATACGGCCTCACTTCCTCGAATCAACAGTACACAGAGTGGAGTCTCTCTGCGGATCTCAACTAGCTAAAGCAGGGGTGTGGGAGAGTGGAAACCCTAGGAAATGAAAGCTCTAACTGAGATTGAGATGGGGAGGAGGGTGTCTCCCCTAGACTACTTATACTAACCTAGCCTAAGTCTATTTCCTACTCTACCCCTCTCTACTCTAATTACAGAGCGGACCAGCCTAACCCTAAGGCTATTCTAGTCCACCCGCTGGTGGTAGGTAGATCCGACGGCCACGCCCGCACGGTCTTCCGCGTCGCCTCCACGCAACCTTTAGATCGCCGCCACGTGCCGCCACCACTCTGCACCCCCGGTTTTGCGGCCCAAACCGGGAAACCAGCCTTTTCCATCAGCCCCCGGTTTTGAGGCCCAAACCGGGAAACCAGCCTCCAGCCCGAGTTTTGTGGCCAAACTCGGAAACCGTCCGCGCCCGAGTTTTGAGGCCCAAACTCGGAAACCGGCCCACGCCCAGGTTTTGAGGCTCAACCTGGAAACCGTCGCGCCCAGGTTTTGTGGCTCAACCTGGAAACCCAGCACCCAGGTTTTGAGGCCCAAACCTGGAAACCGTCCACCGTTGGTTTTTCCCGGGCTCTACCAACAAACCGGCGTCGTAGAGGGGATGCACCGCCTGTGCACCCCTTCCACCGACATGATCGCACTTCTCCGCCTGTCGCTGTCGCAGGCTGCCAGCCACCACAGCTGATCCTCCGGCCTCCAGTCCATCAGTCCAAGTCCACGTCCGCCCTTCACCGTCCGATACATCGGCATGGCACGTCCGCCGCACGGCACGCCCATCCTTCATCGCGCCCGGTCCGTCGGCACGGCACGTCGCAACTTGACCTTCACCCGCCATCGATCACTGTCTCCGTGCTCGACACCTGCACAACACAAGCCAAAGAACATGCGCATCATCTCCATTGACAATCACTCATCACACAGAGACTCGGCATACACCCATGTATCCGCAATCTCCCCCTTGATGAGTGCATTGTCAACTCCACAACAAATCATGAATAAGAAGAAGGAGGTAGGAAGGAGTGGGAAGAGAAAACCCAACCAAATGACCCAGAAGCCTTAACAAAAGCCGAAGAAGGTCAAGTGGATGAAGCAAAAACTTGGTCCCCAAAGACATGGGCAACGGCTTGACGCAACCAAGCAAAGCAAAGCTAGCCCTCAAGAAGAGGTAGAACAGGCTCAACACCGCTAGCAGATAGCAATTGAAGATCGGAGGACAACAGAAGCAAAATGCTAGTCCCTCAAGATAGAGGCACAGAGGCTCAACACAACTAGCAAGAAAATCACTCCGAACCAATTGAAAATCAACCCAAACCAAATGGGAAAGCACACCAGACGATACCAATTGAAAGCCAAATGAAAAAGCTTATGAAAGCTCATGAGAAGCTAGGAACGTTTGCTAGTCCCTCAAGACAGAGGCAACGGCTCAACACAACTAGCAAACTCCCCCTCGACAAATGCAAGCAACTAGGACAAAAGATTTTCAGGGCATATGATTTGCGTAAATTTCTCCCCCTAGTTGAAAATGCACTTATCAAGGCCAAAAGGTATCGGAGAAGCAACTCTCTTCACATAAACTCCCCCTGAACACAAGATCTCCTTCCACAATGCATATGAAGTCAAAATGCAAGTTAGGAGCTTCAAGTATATAGTCAAAAGAGTGCAAAGATGCTCTAATCAGTATAGCTCCAACATCTCAATTAAGCACTCAAATAGCAAAGGCTCAAACTGATCACTTATACGAAATATGAAGCATATGAGCATGTGAGCAGTTTTAAGCCAAAAGGATAGTCACCATCAACATAGCACTAGACATGTATAGAAGGAATCCAAACAAGTGCTAAGCATATATACAAGGTGAACTACCCCTAGCAAAGTTCAATCATCATGCATAGGAATGAAGCATATACTTGTGATTTCAAATTCATATCGGAGTTGCAGCGGTAAAAGAATTCACAAGTTCATTTTTAGCATGTGATTGCGAGAGGTTGAAAGCTTGTCATCGCCTAACTTTTCAACCGTGCGAAGCCTATGCCGAAGCAATCAGAAGCTTAAAGCAACGGTTTCGGTCATACACTACATGGCTCAAGTTTAACTCAAAGTGCAATGAGAAACAGTCTCAATACCATGAGGTGTTGACAAGCAATCCCATCTCGATCTTTTCAATTCAACAATACTTGGTTCAGATTTTAAGCAAGTTATGAACAACCAAGCAAGTGAATGACTCAGAACTAGAGACATAGCAACCTAGCATATATGAAAAGCAGGAATGGACTCAACACACCCTACACATGCTAGTTGCATATCTCAATGGTGAACATTTTCAGATTTATATACATTAGGCATAATTCACCATTCCAAAAATAGCTCGCTCATAACATGTAACAGTGATCAGAAAGAGCATAAGCTACAAGCATCATCATAAGTATCGGAGCAATACTAACAAGAGCATAATTACATTCTAGTGAATATAGACATGAAGCTCAGAACTGTAAATGCGTATGTCCGACACAAAACTGAAGGAAGAAGATACCAAATGGAAAGACTCAAGAAACTCAAAAGAAAAGAGCCTCAAAATAAAAGAGTCAGTCTGTACATCTCAAAATGCTTCCCCCATCTAAAAGGGGAAACACACACCAAGCTCACCCCTCAACCTATTAAAGGTTGATTCGTCTAAAGGCTTGGTGAAAATATCAGCCAATTGGTGATGAGTATCGACATGGCGAAGGTCGATATCACCCTTCTCCTGGTGGTCTCGCAAGAAATGAAAGCGCACATCAATGTGTTTGGTTTTCGAGTGAAGCACAGGGTTCTTAGCAACGCTAATGGCACTCGTGCTGTCACAAAGCAAAGGAACTCGAGTAAAGCTCAAACCAAAATCACGCAAAGTGGCCATCATCCAGAGTAACTGGGAACAGCAGCTAGCCGCAGCAACATATTCAGCCTCCGTGGTAGACTGAGCGACACTAGACTGCTTGCGAGAAGACCACGACACAAGAGAAGATCCAATAAACTGGCAAGTCCCTGAAGTAGACTTGCGCTCAATGCGACAACCAGCAAAATCAGCATCAGAAAAGCCACAAAGCGAGAGGGTGGAAGAAGCAGAATACCAAATCCCGAGCTCAGGCGTGAAACGAAGGTACCTGAGGATGCGCTTCACCGCCTGACGGTGAGAAGTGCGTGGCGAAGCCTGAAAGCGCGCGCACAAGCACACGGCGAACTGAATGTCCGGCCGTGTCGCCGTCAGGTAGAGCAGCGATCCAATCATGCTGCGGTACTCCTTCTGGTCCACTGCTTCTCCATCCGTGTCAGCATCCAGGGCAGTCGTCGTCGACATGGGCGTTGGAAGAGGCTTGGCCTCACCCATGTCGAACCGCTTCAGCAAGTCCCTTGTGTACTTGCCCTGGTGCACAAACGTCCCCTCTCGGGATTGCTTAATTTGCAACCCGAGAAAGAAAGTCAGCTCGCCCATCATGCTCATCTCGAACTCCCTGCTCATAGTATCTGCAAACTTGGCAACCAAAGCGTGAGAAGAACCACCGAAAATGATATCATCCACGTAAATTTGGATCAAGAGAGTATCTTTGCCTTGCTTGAGGAGAAAGAGCGTTTTATCTACACATCCCATTTTAAAACCCTTAGCTAGCAAAAAGGTTTTTAATCTCTCATACCAGGCTCTAGGGGCTTGTTTCAAACCATACAAAGCTTTGTGGAGTTTAAAGACATGGTTTGGAAACTTGGGATTTTCAAAACCGGGGGGTTGCTGGACATAGACCTCCTCCTCAATATAGCCGTTTAAGAAGGCACTCTTGACATCCATTTGAAAAAGTTTGAAACCCATGGATGCAGCATAAGCCAAGAGTATCCTAATAGCCTCCAAACGAGCTACAGGAGCGAAGGTCTCCTCATAATCTATCCCTTCCTTCTGACTATAACCCTTCGCTACAAGCCGGGCCTTGTTTCTCACAATGTGGCCCTCCTCTCCTTGCTTGTTTTTAAATACCCATTTTGTCCCAATAGGTTTACAGTCAGGAGGTGGTGGCACTAGAACCCAAACCCGATTTCGCTCAAAGTTCTCTAGCTCCTCATGCATGGCATTGACCCAATCCGGATCCGTCAATGCGTGTCCAACATCTCGGGGCTCAAAAGACGCAACAAAAGCAGAATGAGCAAAGTGCGAGATGTGCTGTGACCTGGAGCGAGTAACTCGCTCGTCGATGTCTCCGATCATCTGTTCAGGGGGGTGCTGGCGCTGGATGTGTCGTGGCGCCTCCCGGGAAGAAGTAACCTCCCCCTCAACAGTAGCTGGTTCCACCCCGGGTACAAAAGGTACCGCGCGAGGTGGATCCCACGGCCCCCAGGAAGAAGACGTCTCGGGGCCACGGGTCGTCGTCGAAGCCGCTCCCGGCGGCGCGGCAGGCGGAGGGGGTGCTGGATCATCTATACCTTCAGCACCCTCTTCCTCGTCATCGAAAAGAGGCTCTCCAACCTCGTGATCACCTGCACGCTCAAAACGAGAAGAAGGAGAAACAAGAGTCTCGTCGAAGGTGACATCTGATGTCTCCATGACTCGGTTAGTGTCAAGGTTAAGTACACGATAAGCTCGAGTGTGAGTGCCATAACCCAAAAACACACCGTCAGAAGAACGAGACTCAAACTTGTCTAGGTTGCCCTTTTTCAATATAAAACAGTGGCAACCAAAGACTCTAAAATAACTCACCTTGGGCTGGCGACCAAAACGCAACTCATAAGAGGTCTTCTTCAAAAACACTCTCAGAAAAATGCGATTCGAAATATAGCATGCAGTGTTCATAGCTTCGGCCCAATAGCGCCTAGGAGTCCTATGCTCATCAAGCATCGTCCTGGCCATCTCAACAAGGGTCCGATTCTTCCTCTCTACAACACCATTTTGGGGTGGTGTATAGGGAGAAGAAAACTGATGCTCCAAACCAAGGCATTTACAAAACTTCTCAAAATCCGAATTTTTAAACTCGGAACCATTATCACTTCTAATCGCTCGCATCGAGTTCAAAGGGAACTCGTTCTGAAGACGCAAAATCAGATCGCGAGCGAAGGAGAATGTCTCGGACTTCTCAACTAAAAAGAAGACCCACGAATACCTCGAAAAGTCGTCAACAATAACAAGCACATACCACTTCCCACCAACCGAGCTCACCCGAGCCGGACCAACAAGGTCCATATGCAAAAGCTCTCCGGGGTGCGAGGTCATAACCTTGGTCAAAGGATGGTGGGGAGCAGCAACCATCTTTCCATGCCGGCAAGCATGGCAAACTAGATCCTTCTCCAACGAAAGCTTGGGCAATCCTCGGATTAAGCCAAGTGAGCTAAGTCTTGTAAGCAAGTCAAAACTCAGGTGACCGAGCCTCCTATGCCACTTCCAAAGATCAGAAGAAGAAGGACTAGCCAAAAGACAGCGAGAAGATCCAAACGACTTTGAGAAATTCGCGCGAAAGACATTCCCAAAGGGTGAAATCAGACATACAAGATCACCCTGAGGATCTAAGATCCGGCTAAGGTTCGGTTTGAAACGAATCTCATAGCCTTCACGAAAAAGTTGCGAAACAGAAAGCAAGTTAAAATGCAGGTTAGAAACAAGAGCAACCTCGCGCAACACAAAGTGCTCATTAACCCGCACTGCACCAACGGACAATACCTTGCCCTTACCTTTGTCGCCGAAGGTTATGTACTCCTTTCCGGCGACCGGACTATGGCTGGAGAACCATTTGGCATTTCCGGTCATGTGCCTCGAGCAACCGGAATCCACAAGCCAAATGTCCTCCAACCGCTCCTCCTACATCAATAAAAAGACATAGGGTGAACATACGGTCCAACACTGGGGTTAGTAAGATAAGAAGGAAACCAGTGTTGGGCCGGCTGCTCAAAAGAACGGTCAGTGTAAAAACCATCCTGTCTAGGGGGATAGCGATCACCACGCACAGGAAAACGTGGTCCGCTGGGGAAGAAGCGCTCACCGCGAAACTCTACCTGCGGTGGGACAAAGCGCTCAACAAAGCCTCCGCCACGGGGTCCGTTACCTGCAAAAGCAGGACCCCGTCGGGCACGCTCTCTACGAGGTCTACGCCTAGGAGCCTGCTGCTCAACTCTAGCGTCTCTCCTCGGAGCTCTCTCCTGCCTAGGCCTCACAAACTGAGGTGCTCTACCTCTAGGCCTAGTCTCCCTCCTAGGGGCTCTCTCCTGCTGCCTAGGCTGGGTATGCTTCCCTCCAGACCTAGCAGCTCTCCCCTGAGGCTTCGGAGCATGTCCACCACGAGCTGGGTGAAACATGTCCGGGTTCTGCATCTCCCTAGCTCGGCGCGCCTCTCTCCTGCGCCTAAAGCAGAACTCACTCAGGTGACCATCCCGCCCACAAAAGTCACACTGAAACCTCACCGCGCGCAAAGGGGGTTGTTGGTTTGCAGGGATGTGGGTATGGTTCACCTTGCCCTTGCCCTTCTGTGGCAACTCCTCTCGGATGGGTGGCATTGTGTCAAGCTTGTTCTTTAGGTGATTGGGCTTGGGTTGCCATTGTGGATTCTTGGGTGGAGCCTTGGGGGATTCAACTATAACTCCATCCTTGGTGACAGGCTTGGCAGACTCTTTGGGTGGAAGCTTGGTTAGTTTGGGAGTAGTGGTGGAGTTGGGCTTCTCACAGGGGTTCAGACCACTAGACTCTCCAATCTTACCAAAAGCTGAAAGATCAACACTCTGGCCAAGACCTACACCAGGAGCCCCAGCAGCTCGCTTGAATTGGGAGATCATCATCCCGAGCTGAGGCTCACCACAAGACACCCATGACAAGACGGTCCGAAGGTATGTGTTTTCCTCCTCGGTACGCACCTTGTCATGCCTCACATTGGCCATCTCCTGCTCCAGGCCCTCACACAAAGCACATCTCTTGACACAAGTGCTATCCGAGCCGGCCTTCTCAAAAGACTCAAGCTTGGCATTCTTCTCTGCCAACTCGGATTGCAAGACAGGACAAGTCTTGCACGCACCCAACAGCTGCGGTCTAGCTCGGAGCTCATCCACCTCATCTACCAGCGCAGCATACTTACTCCTCAGAGTGAGAAGATCCGTCATGTGCGCGGCGCAATTCTCGCACTCCAACTCCTCCGACACAACCACGGTGGACCGAGCGAACTCAAGCTCCTTCACCGTGTCCTCCCACTTCTGCCTAAACTCCTTGCGCTCTCTAGCGGCACGCCTAAGCAACTTGTCTTGACTAAGGAGGGCAGCAGTCAACTTCTCAACCTCGGAGGAAAGCTCGTCGTAGGTGAGAGATACCTGGGAGGTGTCGTCGTCGTCGTCGTTCCGAGGGGTACGCTCCGGCTCGCCGTCGACCTCATCTCCGAGCGCCATGGTACACAGGCCTTCGTCGCCGGCGAAGAAGCACAAGCCGTTGAACGTGTCCTCCAGCTTCTTCTTCTCGGACTCGTCATCACTCGATCGAGCGGAGTCGTCATCCGAGCCGTCGACGTCGCTGAGCGTGGCGAAGAACGCTCGCTGCTCAGCCTGCTGCTTCTCCAAGTACTTCTTCTTGATGTACTCTTTGTTGAAGCCGCCCCGCTTCTTGTGCCTTGGGGGAACTTGCTTCTCCTTGTACTTGGAGTCGCGCCTGTGGCCGTGATCACCCTTCCCAAGATGCTTGTTCTTCTTCTTGGGGCAGTCGGCGATGAAGTGGTCGGGGTCGCCGCACTCGTAGCATCCGGTGCGTCCTCCTCCGCGACGACGGTTCATGCGGTTGTTGTGGAACCGCGAGAACCGGTTGGCAAGCAAAGCCAACTCGTCGTCTCCCAAAGACTCCAGCTGGTCCTCTGTCACAGAGAAGAGAGAAGAAAGCGCAAAGCCAGCTGAGGGGTTAGGGGAAGAGCCGGAAACCAAAGCCATGGACGGGCGAGAAGGATTTTCAAAAGAAGCCCTCGCCATAGCATCAATCTCACTGGACTTGAGCTTACTGAAGAGCTCGTCGCAGGTGAGGGTCTCATAGTTCGGCGATTCGATGATTGCCTGAACCTTGGAGTCCCACACCGAACGGTCAAGAGTGTGCAAAAGCTTCAAAGCACGCTCATGATCGTCAAATGGCAACTGCTCTCTGTTAGCCCTCATCCTGTTGACAATCACCTGAAAGCGAGCGAATAAACTTTCTATGCTCTCGCCAGGCTGATGTCGAAAGTTCTCATACTCTCTCTTGAACGACTCGTAGAGTCGGGTTTTGACTTGAGAGGTGCCCTCATGAAAGCGCATGAGGGTGTCCCAGATCTCCCGAGCCGTAGAGAGGTGAGAAACGCGATCAAACTCACCCATGCTCAAACAAAGAAAAGAGCATTACGGGCTCGGCTATTGGCATCGTGCTCATCGACCTGCTGTTGAGTCACACGAGCAGCCAAGACCACGTAATCAGGGGAGTTGCAAATATCCCAGATCGAAGCGCCCAAGCTCTGCAAATAGGCCGACATACGTATCTTCCAATACGCATAGTTCGTCCCATCGAAAAACGGCGGTTTGCCCACGCCGCGATCCATGTCGCCTTCGGTGGATCTGGAACCGGCTAAGGTGGAAGATCCTTAACCCGCTCCGATACCAATTGAAGGACCGAGAAGCTACCCGAAAGCGACCAGAGGGGGGTGAATGGGAGCTTCAAAAATTTCCTTTCGGAAACTAGATGCCACTGTCCCAAGATCACCCCAAAAGCGAAACCTAGAGCTTGCTAATGTCCACGACCCTAGATGTAGGGTGGATGCTTCCTAGAAGCACAGCGGGACACTAGACAACCCTAGAAAGCCAACCCAAAAGACGGAACTCAAATCCGATCAAGAACGAACGAACCGCGAACGAAGACGCGCGAAACTGCAGCGACCGGACTCTGGCCTGCGTCCGGTCAGCAGGGACCGGACGCGTCCGGTCGTCAGAAAACAGCTCTGGGAGCTCTCTGTTCGCGACCGGACGCACACGAGCTCAAGCGTCCGGCGTTCACTGAGCGTCCGGTCAGATGAGACATGACACGGAACAGTGCAAGCGTAGCGTCCGGTCGAAATGCAAACAGAGCGTCCGGTCGAGAGCGTCCGGTCAGTACGCAGAAAAGCTTGGCGCCGTGCTCAACGACCGGACTCTGAAAGCGTGCGTCCGGTCAGCCCGACGAGCGTCCGTCACCCCGCCCCGACTGCACTGAAACTCCGGCGATTCAACCCGATCTCCTCCGAATCAAGTGCTCTAGGCTTGGGATTCGATCTGAGGAGTCACAAGGAGGTTAGTGAGCTATCTCTAAGAGATCATGGCTCGAACCTAACTCCAAATCGGTGAATCGAAGGAATTCGGGGGAAAGAAGAAAAAGAGACCCGAAACTAAAACTTGATCGATCTCCTAGACCGTGAGGTTAGAGATGATTTCTTTCGGTGGAAAGAAGTGCCTCACGATCTAGAGCAACTCAGTTCAAACGGAATCGTGAAAGATGGACCGAGCACAAAGATCAAGCGACGGGAAAACTCAAGGCACAAAGCAATCCGCGAAGAACATGATGAACATGAAATCAAACGCGAATTGACACCAAGAGATGGGATCCAAGGTGAGGATACGGCCTCACTTCCTCGAATCAACAGTACACAGAGTGGAGTCTCTCTGCGGATCTCAACTAGCTAAGCAGGGGTGTGGGAGAGTGGAAACCCTAGGAAATGAAAGCTCTAACTGAGATTGAGATGGGGAGGAGGGTGTCTCCCCTAGACTACTTATACTAACTAGCCTAAGTCTATTTCCTACTCTACCCCTCTCTACTCTAATTTACAGAGCGGACCAGCCTAACCCTAAGGCTATTCTAGTCCACCCGCTGGTGGTAGGTAGATCCGACGGCCACGCCCGCACGGTCTTCCGCGTCGCCTCCACGCAACCTTTAGATCGCCGCCACGTGCCGCCACCACTCTGCACCCCCGTTTTGCGGCCCAAACCGGGAAACCAGCCTTTTCCATCAGCCCCCGGTTTTGAGGCCCAAACCGGGAAACCAGCCTCCAGCCCGAGTTTTGTGGCCAAACTCGGAAACCGTCCGCGCCCGAGTTTTGAGGCCCAAACTCGGAAACCGGCCCACGCCCAGGTTTTGAGGCTCAACCTGGAACCGTCGCGCCCAGGTTTTGTGGCTCAACCTGGAAACCCAGCACCCAGGTTTTGAGGCCCAAACCTGGAAACCGTCCACCGTTGGTTTTTCCCGGGCTCTACCAACAAAACCGGCGTCGTAGAGGGGATGCACCGCCTGTGCACCCCTTCCACCGACATGATCGCACTTCTCCGCCTGTCGCTGTCGCAGGCTGCCAGCCACACACAGCTGATCCTCCGGCCTCCAGTCCATCAGTCCAAGTCCACGTCCGCCCTTCACCGTCCGATACATCGGCATGGCACGTCCGCCGCACGGCACGCCCATCCTTCATCGCGCCCGGTCCGTCGGCACGGCACGTCGCAACTTGACCTTCACCCGCCATCGATCACTGTCTCCGTGCTCGACACCTGCACAACACAAGCCAAAGAACATGCGCATCATCTCCATTGACAATCACTCATCACACAGAGACTCGGCATACACCCATGTATCCGCATGGTGTTGTGGAGAGGAAGAATCGGACCCTTGTGGAGATGGCCAGGACGATGCTCGATGAGCATAGGACTCCTAGGCGGTATTGGGCCGAAGCTATGAACACTGCATGCTATATTTCCAATCGCATTTTTCTGAGAGCTTTCTTGAAAATGACTTCTTATGAGTTGCGTTTTGGTAGACAACCCAAGGTGAGTTATTTTAGATTTTTTGGTTGCCATTGTTTTTATACTAAAAGGGCAACTTGGACAAGTTTGAGTCTCATTCTTCTGAGTGTGTGTTTTTTTGGGTTATGGCACTCATACTCGTGCTTATCGTGTACTTACCTTGACACTAACTGAGTCATGGAGACATCAGATGTCACCTTCTATGAGACCATGGTTTGCCGTCTTCTCGTTTTGAGCGTGCAGGTGATCACGAGGTTGTGAGCCTCTTTTTGATGACGAGGACGAGGGTGCTGAAGGTATGGATGATCCAGCACCCCTCCACCTGCTTTGCCTCAAGGAGCGGCTTCTACGACGACTCACGGCCCGCGACACGTCTTTTCCTCCTGGGGGCCGTGGATCCGCCACCTCGGCGGTACCTTTGTACCCGAGAGGCACCAGCTGCTGTTGAGTGGAGGCCACTTCGGCAAGGGAGGCGCCACGACACATTCAGCGCCAGCACCCGCCTTAGTAGATGATCGCAGCACATCGACGAACGCGTCACCCGGTCAATGCAAATCTCTCACTTTGCTCATTCTATATTTGTTGCTGATTTTGAACCCCGGGATGTTGGACACGCTTTGACGGATCCGACTGGGTCAATGCCATGCATGGGGAGCTTGAGAACTTTGAGAAAAATCGGGTTTGGGTTCTAGTGTCTCCACCTTCTGAGTGTCACCCAATTGGGACAAATGGGTTTTCAAAAACAAACAGGGAGAAGATGGTCATGTTGTGAAAACAAGGCCAGACTCGTAGCCTAGGGATATTGTCAGAAGGAGGGTAGACTATGAGGAGACTTTTGCTCCTGTAGCTCGTTTGGAGGCGATTAGGATACTCTTGGCTTTTGCTGCATCCAAAGGTTTCAAACTTTTTCAAATGGATGTCAAGAGTGCCTTCTTAAACGGCTACATAGAAGAGGAGGTGTATGTTAGACAACCCCCGGTTTTGAAAATCCCAAGTTTCCAAACCATGTTTTTAAACTCCACAAAAGCTTTATATGGTTTGAAACAAGCCTCTAGAGCCTGTTATGATAGGTTAAAAACCTTTTTGCTTGCTAAGGGTTTTAAATGGGATGTGTGGATAAAACGCTCTTTCTCCTCAAGCAAGGCAAAGACACTCTCTTGGTCCAGATTTACGTGGATGATATCATTTTCGGTGGTTCTTCTCACGCTTTGGTTGCCAAGTTTGCAGATACTATGAGCAGGGATTTGAGATGAGCATGATGGGTGAGTTGACGTTTTTCCTCGGGTTGCAAATCAAGCAATCCCGAGAAGGGACGTTCGTGCACCAGGCAAGTATACTAAGGACTTGCTGAAGAGGTTCGATATGGGTGAGGCAAGCCTCTTCCAACACCCATGTCGACCACGACGGCCCTGATGCGCACAAGGATGGAGAAGCTGTGGACCAGAAGGAGTACCGAAGCATGATCGGGTCGCTGCTCTACCTGACGGCGACACGCCCGGACATCCAGTTCGCGGTGTGTCTGTGTGCGCGCTTTCAGGCGTCGCCGCGCACTTCTCACCGTCAGGCGGTCAAGCGCATTTTCAGGTACCTTCGTTTCACACCTGAGTTCGGGATTTGGTATTCAGCTTCCTCCACCCTCTCCCTTTGCGGTTATTCCGATGCCGATTTTGCTGGTTGTCGCATTGAGCGCAAGTCCACTTCTGGGACCTGCCAGTTTATTGGTTCTTCTCTTGTATCGTGGTCTTCTCGCAAGCAGTCTAGTGTCGCCCAGTCTACCATAGAGGCTGAGTATGTTGCTGCAGCTAGCTGCTGTTCCCAGTTGCTTTGGATGATGGCCACTTTGCGTGATTTTGGTCAGAGCTTTTCTCGTGTTCCTTTGCTTTGTGACAGCACGAGTGCTATTAGCGTTGCTAAGAACCCCGTGCTTCACTCCAAGACCAAACACATTGATGTGCGCTTTCATTTTTTGCGAGACCACCAGGAGAAGGGTGATATCGATCTTCGCCATGTCGATACTCATCATCAACTGGCTGATATTTTCACCAAGCTTTTGGACGAATCAACCTTTAATCGTTGGGGGTGAGCTTGGTGTGTGTTTCCCCTTTTAGATGGGGGAAACATTTGGATTTGTAAACTGACTTTTATTTTTGTTCTTATTTTCTTCAATTGGTATCTTTTCGAGTTTTCTTCTTGCATCTTCTTACATACGCTTTTACATTCTGAGCTTCATGGATATAATCATTAGAATGTAATTATGCTCTGTGTAGTATATGCTCCGATGCTTTATGTTGATACATGTAGCTTATGCTCCTTCTGATCACTGATACATGCTATGAGCTGAGCTATTTTGGAATGGTGAACTTGTTAATGAACTTAAAATCTGAAAATGTTCACCATCGAGATGTGCAACTAGCCAGTGTAGAATATGTTGAAATCGCACACTCGTGCTTTTCATATATGCTAGGTTGCTATGTCTCTAGTTCTGAGTCTATCACTTCCTTGTGTGTTCATATCTATCTTTAATTTGAACCAAGTTAAGTGAATCAGAAAGATCGAGATGGGATTGCTTGTCAACACATCACAGTTTCGAGACTGTTTCTCATTGTGTCGGTGGTACCAAAAAGGGTACCCCCAATCAACGCAAACACCCGAACGCTCTATCTCCGTCTCGCCCGAGCCCTCCCACCCAGGCCTCGGGCGAACGCTCTATCTCCGTCTCGCCGAGCCCTCCCAGCCAGGCCTCGGGCGAACGCTCTATCTCGTCTCGCCCGAGCCCTCCCAGCCAGGCCTCGGGCGAACGCTCTATCTCCGTCTCGCCCGAGCCCCCTCCCAGCCAGGCCTCGGGCAAACGCTCTATCTCCGTCTCGCCCGAGCCCTCCCAGCCAGGCCTCAGGCGAACGCTCTTTCTCCGTCTCGCCCGAGCCCTCCCAGCCAGGCCTCGGGCGAGCACGATCGCTCTCCGTCTCGCCCGAGCCCTCCAGGCCTCGGCGAGCGCGCCCCTACACCTCGAGCCTTAAACGCACGGACCTCGAGCTGTACAGACAGCCGTACCAGCCCATACCACGCATTTAATGCCTTCACCTACTCCGGTCATGTCCACTAGTGCACAGCATGTACCACAGTAACTCGGTGTAAGGTCAAATCTCGTTTTCACCCACAAGCATGGGCAAAAGGGCACCAGTACAGCACTGTTCGGCCAAGCCATGCACTGTAACCCCTCGAGGCCGGCTACGCGCCCTCGAGCCCTGCACTGTAACACCTCGAGGCCGGCTCCGCGCCCCTCGAGCCCCCGTGGCCCACCTCGAGGCCGGCTCCGCGCCCTTCGAGCCCTAACTACTTTCATGCTATTGGAGGACAGGTTCCCCAAGACCCGGAGGGACCCCGCCGCGTCCTGTACATTCCGAGATGGGTGCTGTACGGCTCCCCCCTTGCCGCGCCACCCACGTCCACGCCCGGGATGGAGGCCACTCTTCAAGGACGCCTCAACAGCAACGCCCACGTCGGCTACAATGTCTTCGACAAGACAGGATTCCTACCCTGCTTCGTATTGGGCACCCGTACGCCCCGACACTTGTAAAACCCCTGTGTACCCTGGCCTCCCCCTTGCCCTATAAAAGGCGACGCCAGGGCCCTCATTCGCATGTGGACAAACACGTTAGAGCGCCTTACAACCCCATACACTTATCCGGACCCCGGTCCCACGCTCACCAAGCTTGTATTCTCCCGTACAAGCACTTAGGTGCAAGTAAACAAGAACATCCCCCCCGCTGGACGTAGGGCCTTCTTTGCCCGAACCAGGATAAATCCTTGTGTCCTCTTGCATCACCATCCAGGAAGAGAAGCACGCGATCATATCACTTGTTGGTGTGATACCCCCGGGTACGAAACACCGACACATTGCACTTTGAGTTAAACTTGAGCTGTGTAGTGTATGACCGAAACTGTTGCTTTAAGCTTCTGATTGCTTCTGCATAGCTTCGCACAGTTGCAAAGTTAGGCAAGACAAGCTTTCAACCTCTTGCACTCACATGCTGAAATTTAAACTTGTGTAATTTAACCACTGCAAACTCCGATTAAAATTTGAAATCACAAGTATTTCCTTCAATTGGTATCAACATGATGGTTGAACTTTGCTAGGGGTAGTTCACCATGTATACATGTTTAGCACTTGTTTGACTTCCTGTCTATACTTGTCTAGTGCTATTTTGATGGTGAATACCTTTTGGTTTAAAACTGCTCACTTTGCTCATATGTTCCTATTTCATATTTGGTGATCAGTTTGAGCCTTTGCTAGCTTATATGCTTTCCAGTGAGTCATCGGAGCTATACTATTTAGAGCATCTTTGCATTCTCTTGACTATATTCCTGAAGCTGCTAACTTGCATTTTGACACATATGCATTCTGAAAGGAGGAGAACTTCTCTAGTTGGCACTTTTGATGGTGCGATTTCTGAGAGGGAGAAAATTGCTTTCGGTTCCTCTTACTTGATGGTGCATTTTCAACTAAGGGGGAGAATTTGGACAAATCATGCCTCCCATGTTGGAGAAGAATCCGTTGTGTGCACCATGCAAGGAGGAGCTTGCTTTGCTTCTTGTTTGCCATAAGGCTTTGGTATCGAGCTTTCTTGCTAGTTGTGTTGAGCCTCTGTGCCTCTATCTTGAGGGACTAGCATTTTGCTTCGATTTTTCAACTTGGTGTTTGCTAGCGGTGTTGAGCCTGTTCTACCTCTTCTTGAGGGCTAGCTTTGTTATGCTTGGTTGCGTCGAGCCGTTGCCCATGTCTTTGGAAACCAAGTTGTTTCGCTTCTTCCACTTGACCTTCTTTGGCTTTGCTATGCTTTTGGGTCATTTGGTCGAGTTTTACTCCTCTCCCTTCTTCCTTCCTTCTTTCTATTATGATTTGTGTTGGTAGTTGACAATGCACTCATCAAGGGGGAGATTGCGGATACATGGGTGTATGCCGAGTCTCTGAGTGATGAGTGATTGTGAACTGGGATAATGCGCATGTTCTTTGGCTTGTGTTGTGCAGGTGTCGAGCACGGATACAGTGATCAAAGGCAAGGTGAAGGTCAAGTAGAGACGTGCTGTGCCGATGGACCGAGAGTGGCGAAGGGCGGACGTGAGGCTTGGACTGAGGGACTGGTGGCCCGAGGATCAGCTGTGGTGGCTGACAGCCTGGGACAGCGACGAGCGAAGACTTGCGGGACATGGTGTTGCTCGGGTCAAGGACCTGGGGACACGTGTCGGTGGACGGGGTGCACGGGCGGTGTATCCCCTCTACAGCTTCGGTTTGGTGGTAGAGCCAGGGAAAACCCATCGGGTGGATGGTTTCCAGGTTTGGACCTCAAAACCTGGGCGTGGACGGTTTTCGAGTTTGGCCACAAAACTCGGGCTGAGGACAGTTTCCAGGTTTGGGCCTCAAAACCTGGGTGCTGCGGGTTTGCTGAGTTTGGGCCACAAAACTCAGGCTTGGTGGGCTGGTTTCCCGGTTTGGGCCTCAAAACCGGGGGTTGGCTGTGAAGGCTGGTTTCCCAGTTTGGGCCACAAAACCGGGGGTGCGACGTCCAGGAAAAGGATGCGGAGCAGTGGCGGCACGTGGCGGCAATCGGGAGGTTGCGTCGAGGCAACGCTACGAGTTGTGCGGGCGTGGCCGTCGGATCCACCTACCACCGAGTTGGTCCAGAATAACCTTAGGGTTTAGCTGGTTCGCTCTGTAAGTAGTTAGGGGTAGAGTCGGAATTAGGAATAGTTAGAATTAGGATAAGTTGGGGGAGACACCCACCTCCCCATCCATCTCAGTCATTTGCTCTTTGCCTCTAGGGTTTCCTGCTCTCCCAATCCCCTGCTGTAGCTAGCTGAGATCCGCAAAGAACCATACCTCTGTGTACTGAAGATTTTGAGGAAGTGAGGTCGTAACCTCATTGTTGTAGCGTGTGGTAGCCACACGGTTGCAGATCGATGACTTGATTCGCGTTTTGTTCGTGTTCTTCGCGTTCTTCGTTTCTCCGCGATTTTCCCGTCACTCGATCTCCCTCTTTAGTGCGTCTTTGCAAAATCCGTTTGAATCAACTTGTTCGTATTTGAAAGGAGATCATTTCCACCGAAGGAATTTACCTAACTCCTTACGAACAAGTAGATCGGGTTGATTTCATTTTCGTGGCGCTTTTTCGTTCAATCCTCCTCCCCTTTTGATTTCCCGTTGTTTAAGTTGATTTGAGCGGATGATTTCTTGGGGATAGTCTCCAAACTACCTCGTGATCATCTTCTCCAAGTTTGGGAACGTGGGATTGAGTTTTGATTCGGATTTGAGAGGATTGGTGAGAGGAGCGATCAAAATCGCCCTCTCTATTCATCCGCGGATAGTCCGCCGTTGGACCCGCGGACAGTCCGGGGGTCGGGCTCCAGCCGAGTCCGTGGCTACGCAGCTCGTACGGACGAGTTCTTTTTGAACCATGGACAGTCCGCCGTTGGAACTCACGGACAGTCCGGGAGTTGACGAGGGAACTTCAGCAGACTTGCGGTTTTGAGGTTTTTGCCGGCGGACAGTCCGGGCTTTCCTCGCGGACAGTCCGCAGTACCCGCGGACAGTCCGGAACCTGCAGTCTAGACAGTCCGGGACCCTGCTGAAGCTTCCAGTTTAGTGCGTTTGCTCTCCCGGCTTTTCAACTTGGTTTCCGGACTTCTCGTTTGGCCTTGTAGTTGACCATGGAACCTCTCTAGGTATCTTTGCTACTTGTTAGCATCGGTATTTGGGGATTTCTCGACGTAGCCATCTATCTACGTTCGGGACTTGGTTTTTGGGTCGTATTTGAGCCAGAGCTTTCGGCGATTGGTTTGCTACTTCTCTGTGGTGCTCCGCTGTGATCCTAGGGATCATCCACCCTCTTCCAAGGGTCCTGAACATCACGGTTTCGGCCGCAGTTTCTCGGGGTTGATTTTGGGACATTTGGCCAAAGTTTCGAGAGAAATTTTTGAGCTCCCATTCACCCCCCCCCTCTGGTCGCCTTGCTAGTGCTTTCTCGGTCCTTCAGTGGATGCGCGATATGGGATATCTTCAGCACCAAATGAATGGACTCACCATGGATACTGCCAAAATCCGTCAGGACTCGAACGACTTGAACCAAAATTTCCAGGAATTCCGCCAGGAAACTGGTGGAGAACTGGGTAATATTTCTTCTCTCCTGCAGCAGAACCAGCAGAACTGGGACAACATGTACTGTCGTCAGGGATGGATGTAACCCAACCACGCCAAAAGCCAGCTTGGGGGAGGACCCCCGTCAAAAAGGTAAGTATCACTACCGTCTTTATTTTTGTCAATTTTTTTTTATTTCAGTAATTTAAATTTGAGTTTTATCTTAGTTAATTTGCAGTTAAAAAAATAATAATAAAAAAATAAATAGCAATAAATAAAACGCTCTCATCATAAGTCTTTTTAATGAATGAAAAATAATGTATGCCATGCATTAGAGTTATCATGGGAGAACGTATGCTAGAACTAAACTTGAGACATGAGCATTAGACTAAGTAAAGGGGAAGTAAGTTTCTACTTTGACTTTAGCAAGTCAAGTTTGTGGAGTAGTTATTTTGAAAAAGTTAAAAACTTGCTCTATGTACTTCTGTGGCAAAGAAAGTCCTACCAAAGCCAAATAAATTTTACTCTTAGAGTAGGAGCTTCCACTTGCTGCATGTTAGTGTTGAGCTAGTTAGACTTTTGTTGATAGTCATGGTAGAGAAACTTGTCATATTTTTAGACCAAGGAATTCACTTGCACCCACCTATATAGTGCTATTCTTACACTGAGAATACGCACACAATATGCCTTTATTTCCATTCATTGTTAGGAATACTTCATGGCAAAATATCATGCTCCATAATGAAATCTCTGGGACATGGCTATAGTAGTTAAAAAAAGAGAAAAAAAAGAGAGCAAGTGCTCTAGAAAGAAAAGAATATTCAAAAGAGCAAGTGCTCTAGAATGAAAATTCAAAAGAGCAAGTGCTCTAGAAAGAAGAGAATATCCAAAAGAGCAAATGCTCTCATTCATAGCCATGATCCCACAAATGAGATAGAAAGGAGAAGTGCCATGAAAGTATTAGCCACAATAAATACCACACACTTGCACATTTCTGGTCTGAACCTATGACTTGTTGCTCCTTTGCTCCATTTGTCTAACTTAGCAAAATTATGCTAGCATTGCATGCTCATTTTATCCTACCCATTAAACCCCACAAAAAGTCTTAGTGAGAGGATAATTCTTCCATTTCCACATACAAATATGAGTGATTGAGTGAGCCACAGAAGTTGCTAAGCATGCTTTCTTTTGAACAAAACTTGCAAAAACTCCACATATCTTGATTAGCAAAATAGGCAAGGGAAAGACAAACCTTCTTTCTTGCTGGTCTTTTGTTCTAATCTTGAGTGCAGGGAAGGCTACCAATTCCATGGTGATGAAAATAATATGGGCATACACAACAAAAACATAGAGTTTCCAAGATTATTAAAGTCCATGCTTGCTCGAGGACGAGCAAGAGGTAAGCTTGGGGGAGCTTGTTGACGCTCACTAAGTGCCATATTCTTAGCATCAACAAGGTCATATAATGCAACACAAGGACCTAAAATCAACCAAAAACCTTTTATAAACTAACGATTTCCACTTGTCCTTGAGTTTTATTTGAATGTAGGAAATTGCAGGGTTTTTGAGCAAAATGACCAAGAGGACCCACCAGGAGGCGAGCACACTCACCTGGGCTCACTTTGGGCCAAGGTGGGGTGGCGCCCGCCACCCATCACTGGTGGCCGCCAGGGGAGTGAGGCCCAAACTCCTCCCCTGCCACGTCACTGATCCAGGGGAGGCATGCCACACTCATTTGCAGCCATTGATCACTTAGGTCATTGCATCCAAGGGCCAAGAAGGGATGTCACATGGATCATGACCCAATTGACCATGTGACGGTTATTTGGACATGCAACCGACTTTGGAACCACCTCTCTGGAGCTCCTGGATGCCGTTGAAGCAAAGGCGGTGGATCCAACGGCCAGGAGGGTGGCGGCCGCCACCTAGGGCTGGCGCCCGCCACCACACTCACCCCCTGACCTAACCCTAGGTCCTTTAGGCTATAAATAGGACCGCCACACTCATTTGTACTCAGACCTCACCTCATTAGTCCCACTCTCTTGTAAGCGAAGCTCTGGTGGAGTAACACTCTAGTTGAGAGACTTAGAGTGAGAGCGAGAGTGTAGAAGAGAAGAGCTGGAGTTGTAATAGAGGATCTTCCAAGTCTCTGGTATAATTCCAAGTTGTTGGGGGAAGGGACCCTCGGCAGTGGCGCCTTGCTGGCTGGCTCGGATGGCAACCTTCGCACGACCTGGGCGCCCTCACAAACTTTCTTCTCTTCGTCAGATTGGACCCTTCGGATCGGTTTCCTAACCTTCGGGTACAAACCCGACCCTCGGAGTTCATTGTGTTTCTTTTAGGTAAAGGCGCGCTGGGGACACAGGAAGTGACCCTCGCACGTTCCGAGGCTCCTTCGCTAAAGACTTCAAGCTCGGCGAATGGCTAGCGAATGCTGACCTCGCGGCCAGCAGAGTCGCGAGGGTCTGACCTTCACCTTTCCACGAAGGTGGGCTGAACAAGATGGCGGCGGGCAGGAGGAAGGCAAACTAGGGTTTCCACTCCACATGTGTTTGTACGGTTATACCCTTTAACTGTACGGTGTCGGGGAATCTTTCCTGTACCATTTTGTAATTTGGCCGGTGTCCCTTGGTATTCCCTATAAATACCAAGGGATGAACAGTGTAAAGGCAGGATTTTTTGGAATCAGTAAAATTTCCCAACCAACTTGTTTTTTGCTCCTTCGCATTCCTATTACGTTCGTTTGACAGTTGTCCACCCTCGCACTGAACCCTTGCCTTGCAGCCGAGGTTGGGCAGGAGTGCTACCAACAGTTTGGCGCCGGCCGTGGGGAGCGGAGTTCGTAATGGCAGGAAATAGAAGAGCATCCTCAACCAAAGACAACCGCACAACCAGAGAGGCCGCGGTGACGGTCCAACCTGTAGAGGAAAATGTGGAACCTTCGGAAGAAGAAATCACCCTAGGGACAGAGGTCCCGGGGCCTCACACTCGGCCAGTATCACAGGCGCACCCACACACCTCCGGAGGGGGTGGAAGAGGAGATGAAGAGGAGTTGGGTCTCGAGGCCTTGGACAGGCTCCAAGCTGAGTTGCAGGAGAAGAAAAGGCGCCTAGACCAGCTTGAAAGGCACAACCGGCTGCGCGCTATTAGGAAAAAGGTGGATGAAGCAAGGGAACTGCTTCGCCGAATGGAAGAGTCCCTCGCGGCAGCTAAAGCCGAAGCCCAGGGTTGGATTGATAGAGAAATGCTGCCCCGTCAAGAGGGGAATGACGAGTTGGGTGCCCGTCAACCTCCACCACCCCCACCACCACCAAATTTTTGCCAACTCTACCCAGAAGAGCGAGAACCAAACCTTCGCATTTAGCGAAGGGCCCAACAACACCAGATGCCCTATGACCCAAGATCACCACTCTCCCAAATACTGCAAACCCAACCCTGGCCACCATGCTACAATCCACAAAATCTGCCCCGTTATGACGGACTCTCTGACCCTCGCCAATTCATAATGAGCTATGAAGCGGCAGTCGCCGCAGCAGGAGGAGATGAATCAACAATGGCGAAGTCTTTTGTAATCATCCTTCGTGACATTGCGCAGACTTGGTACAACAACCTTCGCCCCAGAATAGTGGATTCCTGGGCCAACCTCAGAGACAGACTCTGCACAAACTTCAAGGGCATCACAGCAGCCCCATCAAACCCCATCGAGTTGTTCAACTGCAAACAAGAAGAGCGCGAACCGCTGCAAGACTACTGGCGAAGGTTCATCCAGATTAGAGTAAGAACTCCGGGGATATCCGATGAGGCCGTGATCCTCGCTGCAGTCAGCGGCCTGCGTCCAGGCCCATGTTCCTCAAAGTTTGCCAGGAAACCAGCAAACACAATCGAAGAGCTTCATGATACAATGGAAAGATACTGTAGAGCGGACATGGACATCCGGGCAAAGTCCGATGCTCGAAGGTCGCAGCAGAAACCACAGCTGAGGCACCAAGCGAGAGAGAACAACCCTCGCCAAGATCAAAGCAACATTGGAGCGATCAACAAGGCAAATCCACTCGAAGACCAGAGAAGGGGCACTCAGCCTTCGGGCAACCAAAACCTACATGGATTTCCACCCCCGCTTGACCAAAGAAACCAACAGAGGGACCCGGCCAAAATGTACTGTCATTTTTGTGGCCAAGGAAAGGGGCACACAACAAAGCAATGTGAGTGCTTCGCCAAAGGAAAAGAGTACCAGGAATCCAAAAGAACCTCATCAACAGAAAACAGAACCATCAATCATACCAGAAAGCCAAACTTCAACCCAACCCACCCTCCTTACCAGTACACACCCATAAACTACGGCTTACCTTCGCACCAACCATTCTACGCTCAACACCCACACTACAACCAAGCCTCTTATCAGCCAACCGCCATCCCACAACGCCAAAACACACCATATACCGTCACATTCCCAACAACCCCTCTAACCCAAACCCAAACCAACCAACAAGCAAACAATACTCTACCACCACCACCACCAATACTAGCATTGCCAGCACCCCAACCTGTAAAATCCGAAGCCCAGAGCCAGACAACCACCAACAACCCAACATCAACCTTCGGTGTGATTCTAGCAATCACTGGAGGCTCAAATGAAGATCACGGCAACAAGAGGCAAAGGAAAGAACACGCCAGAAGAGTACACCATGTAGCCATCGAAGGGCCGCACAAGTTTGGTCGATGGTCTCACATCCCAATAACCTTCGATTCTAGTGACATGCGGTTAAGGGATTACCCTCACACTGATGCAATGGTAATCGAGACTAATCTAGCAGGGCGGACAGTCACCAAAATTCTCGTTGATACAGGAAGCTCCGCAGACATCCTGTTCGCCACAACCTTCGACAGTATGAAACTTGACCGAAACCATTTGCAACCAGCCAACAACCCGTTATACGGTTTTGGTGGTCAACAAGTAAGAGCTGTCGGAAAAATATCTCTGCCCGTGACCTTCGGAGACCACGTGAACTGTAGAACCGAACACATAACCTTCGACATGGTTGACATGTTCTATCCTTACAATGCAATATTCGGTCGAGGCGTCACCAATGCATTCAATGCTGTAATCCACCCTGCATACCTCTGCATGAAGCTTCCTGCTCCGAAGGGGGTCGTTGCAGTATACGGAGATCAAAACATTGCAAGAGCAGCTGAAGGAACAGTAGCACCGGGGCAACGCAATGTCCACAATTTGTCAAAGCCTCGAGCCACAAACCTTAGTGTTGGCACCAAAAGTGACGCACTGTACCAATCACACAGCAAGCCGGAGAAGCTGGCTTCAAATGTGGCCCGGGTGCTCAGAAGTCCGGTGCGTGCCAGTCAGTTTGCCCTGCAACTAACAAGGGAGATAAACTGTTAAATACAAAGCTGGAACGTGCCGGGTATGACCAGACAGTTCCAAGATGTACGGCCCTGAAGCCACTTACGACGACATATAGCTATGAAAGCTATCTGCCAACAGGTTTAAAAGATTATTCGGCAATATGAACAAAGTTACGTGAATAACAGGTTGCCGAACACGTTTGCATGAGAATCGTACTCGCATGACGTATTAAATATAAGTTAAAACTTAACCAATCTCGATTGTACAACCGAGTTGGGATCCATGGAGATTGAACATACAAGCTAAGCATGACTAAACTAATCTAAAGCCTGCGCCTGCCGCACGACACCTAGCCTTGTCATAGATCAAACACACTTAACATGCATGAACCCTCACCACGTGGCAATCCAGATACGATCCGATCGGCTATTATGAACAATAGATCTACTGCATAACAGACCTTTCAATAATAAACGTGAGAGAACAAAGCAGATCTATAAAAGATAAAGCCGAACCGAACGGTATCTAGATTGGGCAAAAGTGTTATGATGAAATAAACATAACAAAACATATAACACAAGGTAACTTAATGAATCTACCAGACTGCCACGTCTAATAGAGCCGATAACTATCTTTATTTGTGTCTCAATCCGCCGCACGATACAAGACATAAACAAAGACTTCCCGTCATTAGCTTAAATCCGCCGCACGATACTAAGCTTAACGTACGAGACTACTTGCACCATATCTAAATCCGCCGCACGATACTAGACATGCTAACAAGGTTGCCGGAACTTACGGAGGTCGACGGATCGATGGCCCCTCTCGAAGAACACGACGACACGACTTGGACTCGAAGACGGCACGGGGCCGGGTTGGTTGTATTGATTGTGAACGTCTTTACAATAGTCTCAGGGTTTATATTTATACCCTGGTGTCCTACGAGTCCTAGGAGGACACGATTACAGGAAACTTCTCTAAAATACGATGCCTTTTATTCTAAGCCTCCCTAATAATTGGCACGTGCTAACAATGACAAGATCTTCTGTTGCCGAATCTTCTGATATGCCGTATTTGTCGCAAACCGACTTAACCCGAGGTAGCCGATCGCAGCGCCATATTGCCGAACCCGCTCGCCATTGACTAGTCGCCTTTACAGTCTTGCCGAATGCATCGAGTTAGCCGATCGCGTTCGCTGTCCGCCGAATCCTTCAAGCGGCGGCGTTCGCCGAATCTTCATAGTGCTGGACCACTTGTCATAGTGCGAAAATTCTGTGTTAACACATGCCCCCTCAATTTTTGAACAAAGGCATTTGTTCTGAAATTGACCACAAGTCCTCTTTCCTCTAGGTTTCCGCGTTCTAGCACTGCAGCCGCCATCCGAGAATCCCAAAATTTTTGCACAGTCGACCTTTACCTCAAGCTTCTGATGGCGACTCAAGACAAGATTCCAGAGGTAAACTTCACTTACTTATCAATTTCCCCTCAGCCTTGTTTAGCTCATCTAGAATCTGCAGCTTGTCTTGATGATTTCTTCAGTTCAGTGAAGAGAGCGATCAAAAACATATCATCCAAAACTGCCCTGCAGCATAGTAGGTCTTCCAAGAAATAGGAAGTAAAGAACCTGCATTCTGACATCCAGATTGCAAAAACTTCCCTGGAAACCTTGGAGTCCGAACTGAAAGTAATGGAGGAAAAGAAAAGCAAGCTGGAAGCTCAGTTAGCCGATCTTAACACTAAAATCCAATCTCACAAAGCTCGCATGGTTGATCTGCCGAGGAACATAAGGACAGCTTCACTGAAGGTAACTTCAATCCTCAAAGAAGATCAGCAAATCAAGATCAGACTCTCCAAGATCCAAAACTCCGCAGATGAAGATCAACAGGTGTTAGATGCCGTTAGCCGAATTAGAGCAGAAGCCATAAAGTCGATCAACCAGCTTTTGAACGAGTGAATTGATAATTTCCGTAACAGATCGAGCATAGCATGTTTTGTCCATTCTCCTATTTTATGCTTGTTGAGTGTTTGATTTATCTAGCCGATTGCACAGCACCGCGTGCACTTGGCCCTGTATTTCTGCGTTTTCTGCGCTAGAGGCGACACATGCCGTGCCGGCTGTTTTTTGTTCTAAGGACGATAGAACCTATCGACCATTTTTTGTGCTAAGGGCGATACAACCTTGTATCGGCCGTCGGTGCCCGCTAGTCCTTGATTCCGTTATGCACCGACCTCCACGCTAGGATGAAATCTCTTTAGATAGCATCCATTAATTGCCCTAGTAAACTCTTCTCCTTGGAGGGTTTTCAGAATGTACGCATTACCCGGAGCACGTCTCAGAATTCGAAAAGGCCCTTCCCAGTTAGGGGACCATTTGCCGAATACCTTGTCTTTGGTACCGATTGGCAAGATAATTTTCCAAACCAAGTCTCCTTCTTCGAATCCTTTTTCTCTCACTTTCAAGTTATAGTACTTGGCAACGCGTATCTTGTTCCTTTCAATATTTTCCAAGGCTTTGAGACGAATCAAATGCAAATCCTCTAGCTCATCCATCATCAAATCCTTATAATTCTCCTTAGCCAGATCGTTCTGCAATGTAACTCGTCTTGACCTCGACTGCAACTCCCATGGTAGAACTGCGTGATGCCCATAGACCAACTCGTAAGGTGACGTCTGAGTTGACCCATGACAAGCCATTCGGTAAGCCCACAAAGCTTCGTTGAGCACCAAGTGCCACCTTTTGGGTTTCTCTTTGATCTTCTTTTGAATGATCTTAATCATGATTTTGTTAGAAGCCTCTGCCTGTCCATTGGCCTGTGCATAATAAGGGGAAGAATTATAGAGTTTAATCCCCATCTCTTCGGCAAAGTCACAAAACTCCGAAGAAGTGAACTGAGTTCCCTGATCGGTAGTGATGGACTGAGGGATGCCGAATCGGTAAATGATGTGCTCCCTGATGAAGGACACCATGTTCTCTGATGTCACCTTCTTCAATGGGATGGCTTCAACCCACTTAGTGAAATAGTCCGTGGCCAACAGGACAAACTTATGTCCTTTGCTAGATGGAGGGTGAATTTGGCCGATCAAATCAATGCCCCATCCTCTGAAAGGCCAAGGCTTAATGATTGGATTCATGGCCGATGCTGGAGCCCTTTGCACATTGCCGAACCGCTGGCAATCCCGACAACCTCTGTAGTACTCAAAGCAATCTTCGAGCATAGTCGGCCAAAAATATCCAGTCCTCCTGATTAACCATCTCATACGGTGAGCCGACTGGTGTGCACCACATACGCCTTCGTGCACCTCATACATCAGTTTCCTAGCCCCGTCTTGGTTCAGGCATTTAAGCAAAACCCCATCTATGGATTTGTAGTACAATTGATTGTCCAAGAGCGTGAACTTAAGAGCCTTGTACCTGAGTTTTCGGGAGACTTTCCTGGATGGGTCCCTGAGGTAATCGGCAATGTTGTCTCTCCAGTCTTCAACTGCCTGATTATCACTTGGGACTGCTTGATCACCTTCTGGGGTTGTTTGCTCTCCCTCAAGTGCAAAAATGTTTTGATTCTCCCTATACCCGGATGCTGCCTGAGCCAACTGGTTTGCTTCTTCGTTTTGCCCCCTAGGAATATGTTGCAAGGTTGCCGATCGAAACTGTCTGTGGAGCTCTTGGCAACCTTCGAGATATTCCTACAGCGTGTCGTTCTTGCACTCGTACTTGCCGGTCAATTGCTTGATCACTAACTCCGAGTCACCGAAGATCTCCACGGCGTCTGCCTTAATGTCCACAAGCAACCGCAGCCCTCGGAGCAGTGCTTCGTACTCTGCTTGATTATTAGTCACCGGGTACTCGATCGGTATAGAGTACTTGAAGGGTGCCCCCTTGGGAGAAATCAACACGATCCCGACTCCACCACCTTTGCTGCACGAGGATCCATCAAAAAACAATGCCCAAGGGATAATGGTTACCATGTTAGCATTAGGATCACGGTGGTGAGTGACAAAATCAGCCATAATCTGGCCTTTAACAGCCTTTGCCGATTCAAAACGCAAGTCAAATTCAGAAAGGGCCAAAACCCATTTGCCGATCCTTCCACTTAAAATCGGCATTGATAACATATGCTTGATTACATCAAACTCTGATACTACCACGCATTCGGCATTCAGTAGATAGTGCCGAAACTTGGTACAGGAATAGAAAACGCACAAGCACAACTTTTCCGTAGCCGAATACCTTGTTTCGGGGTCCAGTAGCTTTCGGCTAAGATAGGCTACGACTCTCTCTTTTCCTTCGAATTCTTGCATGAGGGCCGACCCTATCGTTAGGTTGTCGGCCGCCACGTACAACTTGAAAGGCTTGTCGAGTTGTGGAGGAACCAACACTGGTGGCGCCTTCATGTATTCTTTGATTTCATTGAAAGCCTTCTGTTGCACGTCACCCCACACGAACTCCTGATCTTTCTTGAGCTTCAACAGTGGAGAGAATGGTAACACGCGCTCGGACAAGTTGGATATGAACCTCCTGACAAAGTTGATCTTGCCGAGCAGTGATTGCAGCTCCTTGAGATTGGTCGGCGGCACTACCTTATCAATTGCTTCCATGCTCTTTTTGCCAACCTCGATACCTCTTTTGTGGACTAAGAATCCCAGAAACTCACCGGCCGACACCCCAAATGCACACTTGGTTGGATTCATCTTCAAACCATGTTTCCTCGTGCACTCCAGGGTCTTCCTTAAATCGGCTAAGTGTCTTTCTTTGCTTCTCGACTTGACTACCACGTCATCAATGTATATCTCTACCACTCTGCCGATCAACTCATGAAATATGTAATTCATGGCCCGCTGGTAAGTAGCACCAGGATTTTTCAAACCAAAAGTCATGACAACCCATTCAAACAACCCTAAATGGCCAGGGCACCTGAAGGTGGTCTTTGCCACGTCCTCCGCGGCCATGAAGATCTGGTTGTATCCCGCATTGCCGTCCATAAAGCTTATAATTTCAAAACTGGCCGAAGCGTCTATTAGCAAATCGGCCACTGGCATCGGATAACCGTCCATAGGAGTGGCTTTGTTGAGGTTCCGGAAGTCGATGCAGACTCTCATCTTCCCGTTCTTCTTGTACACCGGGACAATATTGGAGATCCATTCCGCATATCGACACGGCCGAATGAATTTAGCTTCTAGTAATCTTTCCACTTCCTTTTTCACGTCGGCCAATACCTCCTCCTTGTAGATCCTGCGCGGAGGTTGTTTGTATGGGCGGTATCCAGGTTTGATCGACAGTTTATGCTCAACAATGGACCGATCTAATCCGGGCATCTCTGTGTAGTCCCACGCAAAACAGTCTTTGAACTCCTTTAAAAGATTTACTAGTAGCAATCTGAAATCAGGGTCTAAATTAGAACTTATGAACATCGGCCTTTTTTTACTTGTGTCGCCAACATCCACTTCTTCCAGTTGGTCGGCCGATGCGAAGCCACGTCCCAGTTTGCCCTCACTGCTGTCAGTTGGGTTGTCCATCTAAAAGAAGCTTTGAGAGCCGACTGCTTGGATCGGCTGTTGATCCCTGCCGTAGACGTTGACAGGACCTTCTCCCCACACACGATCGGAGAAGCAATCTACTCCGTCAAATTCCCAGTAATTAGGCTCAATGGTAGCAACACTCACCGAGTCATCAGCTTGGACAATCTCGATGTCATCTCCAACCCACTGAATGAGTATTTGGTGCATGGTCGAAGGTATGCAGCAGTTGGCATGGATCCAATCCCTGCCCAAAAGCAGGCTGTATGCCCCCTTGCCGTCAATGACAAAGAAGGTCGTGATGAGCGTCTTGGATCCTATCATCAGTTCCACGTGCACGGCACCCCGAGTGTTAGAGGGATTACCGGCGAAGCCCCGGAGTACCATATCCGTTTTGAGCAGGTCTTCATCGTTCATGCCCAGCTTTCTGAAGGTGGCGTAAGGCATGATGTTAATCGCTGCACCGCCATCGACAAACATCTTGGTTAGCGGCTTTCCGTTGACGTACCCCTTGACATATAACGGCTTCAAATGCCGATGCTTGGCTGGCTTGTCAAATGCTGCCTTCTGAGACAACACGAGCTGTGCCGCGAGCTCGTTGTGCTCAGCCT
Organism: Coix lacryma-jobi var. lacryma-jobi; assembly: GCA_009763385.1. Classification (NCBI taxonomy): domain Eukaryota; kingdom Viridiplantae; phylum Streptophyta; class Magnoliopsida; order Poales; family Poaceae; genus Coix; species Coix lacryma-jobi. The sequence continues at coordinate 65,442,525 of CM019828.1, forward strand.
CATCGGAGTCCGAACGCGCTTCGTCCTGTGCCCCCTGGCCGGCAGGAGCCATGAACTCCAGGGGAAGGAAGAAAGTCATGGCCACGTCAGCGCCCTCGTCGGCGTCATCTGGTTTTTCCTTCGGGCGCCACTCTTGCTTCTTCCCATTGGCAGCTGCTTCTTCCAACTCCCTATTCCGGAGGCGTTGCACTCTCCTTTTCTGGCTTTTTCTGAGCCCTGGTGGGCACCACTGCCCCTTTTGCCACCTATATGGGCGGGGCTGTACCTCCTTGCTGTCGTCCTGGTGATGCACCCACTCCTGGTCGGCATATCTTTTGGCTTGCCGACCCGGGCTTCTCATTTTTAGGCGCTGATCGTCCATTGGGATGCGTGCTCCCAACCTTTCATGGATGGGACGGCGGTTGACCCGATCCTGCCTATACCCCTTGTACTGATCGCTGCATTCGGGGCAGTTGTTGACGGCGGGCAGTTTCAAGCCTTCGTTCCAGCAGTGGCGGAAGAACGGGCAGCCCCAGTGAGCTTGCTCCCGCTCTTGGCGGCGTTCTTGCTCCCAGCGATGGGCCTGTTCTCTGTGGTAAGCCCTCTCCTCCAGACGATACCGGTGCTCTCCCGTGCGACCGTCCTCACGCTGGTATTCCCCCGTGAGTTCCCGCTCTTCGCGCTGGAAACGCCTCTGCTCTTTCTCATTTTGCCGGCGCCACTTGTTAAGGAGATCTCTGTGGGTAGGCCTGCGCCTGGGAGACGACTCTCCGTGCTCGTATCGGCTATTCGCGGCTTGGGCGTGCTGTCGGAGCTCATCGCCAGTGATTTGCCGATCGGGATCCACTGCGCCAGACTCGCGCGCCTTGGTGGAGGTGAGGACTTTGACCTTGCCCTTGCCTCTGGGATCCTCCGGGGCTACCATGTTCACTGAGACGAACACGGAGTTCTGGGCGAAGGGGTTGGCATCGATCTTCATCTTGCCATTGAACTTGATGTGCCCATCCTGGATGGCCTTCTGGATCCTTGTCCTGAACACACGGCAATCATTAATAGAATGAGTGTTAGTGTTATGAAAGCCGTAGTATTTCTTGGCTTTAACCCCTCCAGGACGCAGCATCGGGTGATCCGGGGGTAGCCTGACTCTTCCTTCGGCGACCAGAAACTCGAAGAGTTTGTCGGCCTTGGTGACGTCGAAGTCGTATGCCCCTTTCTGCTGGCGCAGCCATTGCCTGTTGGCCTGGGTCGGCTCTTTGTCCCAGTTGAGCTCTGCAGCGGCCACCTCATCTTCAGCATCGGTATAGTCATCGGCCTCGTCCAGGAAAGCTTGATACATCTGGGCCGCAACATTGTCCCTCTGGAAGCGCCCTTCCCTCCGGAAGCCTTGCGCTTGGATAGTCATTTCATTCAGCCGGCGAGAGAGATGACCCAGGTCCTCGAACTCCTGGCCGAAGAGCTTGTCTCTGATGCTTGGGAGCATGCCCGCCACGGCCAATGGTGGAAGCTGGTCGTCCGGCAGGTACATGCCGAAGCACTGCCTTTTGACTTCCCTAAACCTGCGTAGGTAGTCCTGCGGTGTCTCATTCGGCCTCTGGCGCACATACATGATGTCCACCAGCTTCTTCTCCTTGGTGCCCGTGTAGAAGTGCGTATGGATCTTCTGTTCCAAGTCTGCCCAAGAGAGAATAGAGCCCGGTGGCAGAGACGTGAACCAAGCGAACGCCGGCCCAGTGAGCGATGACGGGAAGTACCGAACCCTGAAGGCATCCTCGGTATTGGCCTCTCCAAGCTGGAGCAGATAGCGACTGATGTGCTCCACCGTGCTAGTGTCGTCTAAGCTGGAGAACTTGGACAGGTCTGTCGGCACTTTGACTCCGGGAGGTAGAGCCACATGGTGGAACCATTCGGGGAACGGAGATCTGTAAGCATAAGTGCCCTTAGGTTTCAGGCTGAAAGTGCGCTGCATCATATCTGCCATCCTCTCTAGCATGACATCGACATTAGAGTCGGCGGTCTTCTCGGCCGTCGGCTTCCCGTATCCTGGATGTGGGGCACCCTCTATGTTGTGAGGCTCAAGCATCTCATGGTACCCGTTTCCGAAGTAGTCCTTTATGAGCCTATAGGTTTGCGGGGAGATCTTGCGTGTTGACTCTGGCGGCTGACCCTTAGCGCCGAACGTGAGCTGACCCATGGTCGGCAACTGGCCTTCTGGCGTGTGCTTCTCTTGAATGGTCATTCCGCTCGATTGAGCCTTAGGCGGGGTCTCCTCACCAGCAGTTCCTGCCCCCTTGAGGTGATTCGGCAGATTGAAAAGATGTGGTCCTGCTATAGGGCCAAACTCGGCCTCCATAAGTTCATCGGCCTTGGGGCCGAATTGGGCGATCATGATGGTGCGGAAAGTGTTGAGAAACGCCCCATGCATGCGACCGATGGCACCAGAGACAGTTTCGTTGATTATGTGAGACATTTTCAACACTGCCTCCGCCTCCCCGGGATCATTCGGGTTGAGCTGGACGGGTTTCGGCAGATCGTGCAGACGGCGAACCTTTCCGCTCTTGTTCTTGGAAAAGGCTTCTAGGCACTTGGCCTGGAATTCGGCACAAGCATCCTCCACCTGCTCTCTGTACTCGTCAGGTAGTTCGGTGAGCTGCACCTGCACGAGCCCCGCCTTGTTGCTGGCCTCGGCTTCAGTGACTTCGACCATCGCTGCAGGAAAAAAGGGTCCCACCAGGCGTGCCAAAAAGTGTGTTGGCACCAAAAGTGACGCACTGTACCAATCACACAGCAAGCCGGAGAAGCTGGCTTCAAATGTGGCCCGGGTGCTCAGAAGTCCGGTGCGTGCCAGTCAGTTTGCCCTGCAACTAACAAGGGAGATAAACTGTTAAATACAAAGCTGGAACGTGCCGGGTATGACCAGACAGTTCCAAGATGTACGGCCCTGAAGCCACTTACGACGACATATAGCTATGAAAGCTATCTGCCAACAGGTTTAAAAGATTATTCGGCAATATGAACAAAGTTACGTGAATAACAGGTTGCCGAACACGTTTGCATGAGAATCGTACTCGCATGACGTATTAAATATAAGTTAAAACTTAACCAATCTCGATTGTACAACCGAGTTGGGATCCATGGAGATTGAACATACAAGCTAAGCATGACTAAGCTAATCTAAAGCCTGCGCCTGCCGCACGACACCTAGCCTTGTCATAGATCAAACACACTTAACATGCATGAACCCTCACCACGTGGCAATCCAGATACGATCCGATCGGCTATTATGAACAATAGATCTACTGCATAACAGACCTTTCAATAATAAACGTGAGAGAACAAAGCAGATCTATAAAAGATAAAGCCGAACCGAACGGTATCTAGATTGGGCAAAAGTGTTATGATGAAATAAACATAACAAAACATATAACACAAGGTAACTTAATGAATCTACCAGACTGCCACGTCTAATAGAGCCGATAACTATCTTTATTTGTGTCTCAATCCGCCGCACGATACAAGACATAAACAAAGACTTCCCGTCATTAGCTTAAATCCGCCGCACGATACTAAGCTTAACGTACGAGACTACTTGCACCATATCTAAATCCGCCGCACGATACTAGACATGATAACAAGGTTGCCGGAACTTACGGAGGTCGACGGATCGATGGCCCCTCTCGAAGAACACGACGACACGACTTGGACTCGAAGACGGCACGGGGCCGGGTTGGTTGTATTGATTGTGAACGTCTTTACAATAGTCTCAGGGTTTATATTTATACCCTGGTGTCCGACGAGTCCTAGGAGGACACGATTACAGGAAACTTATCTAAAATACGATGCCTTTTGTTCTAAGCCTCCCTAATTATCGGCACGTGCTAACAATGACAAGATCTTCTGTTGCCGAATCTTCTGATATGCCGTATTTGTCGCAAACCGACTTAACCCGAGGTAGCCGACCGCAGCGCCATATTGCCGAACCCGCTCGCCATTGACTAGTCGCCTTTACAGTCTTGCCGAATGCATCGAGTTAGCCGACCGCGTTCGCTGTCCGCCGAATCCTTCAAGCGGCGGCGTTCGCCGAATCTTCATAGTGCTGGTCCACTTGTCATGCGACGAAGGTGAAGTATGCATCGACAGAGTAAAAGCATCACCTAAAGAAGAGACTAAACAAGTCCAACTCTTTGAGAGCAACACTGAAAGAAAAGTGTTTATCTCAGCCAACCTAGACCCCCAATCAGAAAACGACCTCGTCTTTTCCTCAAGGAAAACTCCGACACCTTCTCCTGGTCCGCAGAGGACCTAAAAGGGGTAAACAGAACTTTGATAGAGCACAGCCTAAACATCAAACCAGGCTATCGCCCAGTTAAGCAAAAGCTTCGCAAAATGTCAAAAGAAAGGAAAGATGCAGCGAAGGCAGAGGTAAAAAGACTTTTGGATGCAGGCGTCATCCGCCCGGTCAAATATCCAACATGGCTCTCAAACATGGTCCTAGTTCAGAAGAAGAACAAGAAATGGAGAATGTGTAGATTTCACATGCCTGAACAAAGCCTGTCCGAAGGATGATTTTCCCCTGTCTAACATAAGCACCCTGGTCGACATAGCAGCTGGTTGCCAAATGCTTTCTCTCCTCGACTGTTTCTCAGGGTACCACCAGATCTGGATGAATTAAGAAGACGAGGAAAAAACAAGCTTCATTACACCTTCGGGCACCTTTTGCTTTCGAAGAATGACAGAAGTCCTCAGAAACGCAGGATCAACCTTCGCTCGCATGACATCTGAAGTCTTCAAAGATGAACACGCCATCTCTGCCTACGTCGCTGATTTGATTGTACAAAGCGAGCTAAAAGAAAATCACATATAAGACTTGGCAAGAGTGTTCAACAACCTTCGGTCCGCCGAACTTAAATTAAACCCCAAAAAATGTGTTTTCGGGGTAGGCGAAGGAAAACTACTAAGCTGCATCGTCTCAGCAAGGGGAATTGAAGCCAACCCCGAAAAAATTGATGTCATCATCAATATGGAACCACCAACAACCAAAAAAGTAGCTTAGCGTTTGACAGGCCGCTTAGCAGCACTCAGCAGGTTGATCTCTAGGTCCGCTGAGTGAGGTTTACGTTTCTTTGAAACATTGAGAAGCACAGCACCATTCAATTGGGGACCTCGGCAGCAGAAAGCTTTCGAGGATTTGAAAAAGTATCTCACCAACTTGACTATCTTGACCAACCCAAGCAAAGGGGACCTACTACTACTGTATGTCGCAGCCTCGCCTCACGCAGCAAGCGCAGTCCTAATCAAAGAGTTACACAAGAACAACAGAACCAGGCAAGCCCCAATCTACTATGTATCAGAAACACTCGAGGGTCCCAAACGAAATTACTCCGAGCTCGAGAAGATAGCATACGCCGTGGTCATGGCGTCAAGAAAGCTAAAACATTATTTCCAGTCTCACGAGATCCATGTACCTTCGGCATACCCACTCGACAACATTTTCAAAAACAATGAGGCAGTCGGCAGAATAGCAAAGTGGGCAGTTGAACTCAACAGCTACACCATAACCTTCGTGGGTAGAACAACGATCAAATCACAAGCACTAGTAGATTTCATAGCTGAATGGACCCCAGACCTTCGCAGTAATGGAGCCCAATCAGAGCCGTTTTGGACAGTGTATGTCGATGGAGTCTGGGGAGCTGCCGGAGCAGGAGCCTCGACTATCCTAGTTTCGCCATCTGGGTCGAAGCTAAGATACGCAAAAAGACTCGATTTCAAGTGCACAAACAACTCCGCAGAGTACGAAGCTATGATTCTAGCGCTCTGTAGGCTCTGATCCTTATCAGTCCGAAGGGCGGTCATCAACACAGACTCCCAAGTTATCGCGGGACACATTGAGAAAAATTACAAAGCAAAAGACCCAGAGCTCCAAAAATACTTCCAGTATGTTCGAAGGTTAGAATCTTTCTTCCACGGCATAACAGTGAAAGCAATACCAAGGTCAGACAACAACGAGGCAGACAGCCTAGCTAAAGCAGCAGCACAACAGCTACAACTGCCGCCATACGTGTTTCACGAGGTAGTAACTCAATCAGCATTCGAAACCTCCGAAAAGAATGCCAAGTTGATCAATGCAATCTAGAACGAAGACTGGAGAGCACCCATCATGGCCTACATCAATGGGCTGTATGAACTCGAGACCAAAGAGGAAGAAAATAGACTAAAACAAAGAGTTCGAGGGTACAAAATTGTGGACAACATTCTGTTCAAAGCTTCGGTAACCTCGCCATGGCTCAAATGCATGTCACAGATTGAAGGAAATGACATTCTTAAGCTTATACATGAAGGTATTTGTGGTTCACACAGCGGCCCGAGGGCGTTAGTTGGCAAAGCATTCCGACAAGGTTTCTACTGGCCAATAGCATTAAGAGATGCAGAAAGCATCGTCAAACGTGGCGAGGGTTGCCAACTAACGACAAAAACACAAAATGCCCCAGGGGCTCCAACAACTCTGATTTGCCCAACATGGCCTTTGCAAAGATGGGCAATGGATCTCGTTGGTCCACTACCAACAGCACCAGGAAACCTTCGCTACGCAGTGGTAGCTGCATAGTACTTCACAAAGTTGATTGAAACTAGACCGCTGGCTTCCATCACCTCCCTAGCCGTGAAAAAGTTTTTCTGGCAGCAATTAGTTTGTCGGTTTGGGGTACCCAAATACCTAACTATCGACAATGGCACTCAGTTTGACAGCGAGATCTTCAAAGAATTCTGCTCACAAATTGGAACAATTTTGTGCTTTGCCTCAGTCCGCCACCCTCAATCCAATGGCTTAGTTGAAAGAGCCAATGCTACAATTTTCCAAGCCATATCCAAAGAATTGCAAGGCAGGCCCAAGGGAAAGTGGGCAGAAGAACTAACCTCGGTCGCCTGGTCCCATAACACCTCGGAATGCAGAGCCACAAAATTCACACCTTTCAGGCTCCTGTTTGGGGAAGAAGCTGTGTTACCAGAAGAGTTGAAGCATGGATCACTCAGAACAACCCTTGAAACAGATGAACAAAACCAACTGCTTGACAAAGACTTACTCGAAGAAACAAGATGCAACGCAGTGCACAACCTTCGCAAGTATCAGGAAGAAACAAAAAAAATGGAGAGACAAAAAGGTGAAAATCAAAGAACTAAAGAAGGGTGACCTCGTTCTCATTCGGAAGCAAAACGCCAACTTGGCGGGAAAGTTCCAGCCAAAGTGGACGGGTCCTTACCTAATAGTAGAAAGCCATCGTCCCGGCTCTTTTCACCTCTCTGACAGCGAGGGAAACATCCTGCCTCACACCTGGAATGTTGACGACCTTCGCAAATACTATCCATAGCGGAGCCTTAGTGAGCCCTCGCAATGTGTAATTTGTTTTTTCACTTATGCCTTTTTCCAATTCCATGCATGTAACAAAAATAGAGGAGCTGCACTCTTTTTCCTTACGAAGGGGCGTAAGGTTTTTTAACGAGGCAGTATCTAAATCCTTAATACAGGAAAGAACCCCCGAAAAAAGAAAAATTCCAAATTGTTACTTTGGTTAACAAACATCGAAAAAAGCAGATTTTCTTCAAAAGCACTATAATCGATGATAACCCTCACAGATTGCTTCAAAAAACAAATTTTTTCAAAGCAAACTTCACCTCCATCTAAGACAAGGGGAGGCGCTGTAACACTCTGGTGTTAAGCAGACTAAAACCTGACATGTCATCATATGCACTGGCATTTCATTTGAGTTGATAACCTAATTATGCATTCACTAAAAACAAGTTTTATGCTTTTTGCTTGTGCTTAGTGGATAAGGAGTGTTTAAGTTTGCAACCCTAAGTTTATGTTTTTATGTGGTGATTAATGCTTTTATGCTATATTAGGGTATTATGGTAATTTCTAATATAGTAATGGAATCCAGACCAAATCTTGGTATTGTGTCTCAAAGGTGTATTTGGAACATGTTTCAAGTCACCATTGAGGTATAATTCAAATTTTTGTTGGAATTCATTTAAGTAATGTTATTAATCTAAAAACCCTATTTTATCCCTTTTCTTACCAATAAAAATCTATAAACAATTTGAATATGCTTCAAAAAGCAAAGTTGCTCCATTTTTTATAAGGATCAACTTTGATGTATAAAGTTTTTCAAGTTCTTATTCGAAATCAAAAGTAATTGTGAAAATACCCTTTTGCCCTTTTTGTCCCCTTTTGATTTTCAAACCCTAATTCAAAATCTAAGCATATTTAGTATATGTTGCAAAAATAAAAGATGTTCAGTATTGAATTCTGAGCATTTGATATTTTAACATATTTTCAACTTATATTCAAAAATCCAAAGTAATTTCAATTTTTCAGTAAGGGTATTAAGGAGAAGGGGGGATAAGTTTCTTTCCCTGTTCATGGCGGTGGACAACCGACGTTTGATCGCTGCTGCTCGCGCGTAGGGCGTCGACTTCTCTCGAATGCGCGCGCAACTGAGTCCGTGGCGAAGTCAAGCAGCTGCTGGCGCTCTCCCTCGCGTCGTGGTGCCACCTCCTGCGCTCGCCGTCGCCGTTTTGCCACCTAGGGCACCGACGGACTCCATTCAATCTCAATCCCAAATTCACCGTCTCTGCTCATCCTCATCCAAGATTGCCCGCGGTTATAACCTCCCTACCTCCTTGCGCATCTCCAGAGCCCATCCCTTCGACCTCTACTGCCTCAGAGAGCTCGAGCTCGCCGTTTTTCTTCCCACCGGGCAAAATCGCCGCCGAACTCGACATCACCGTGGTCAGCCCAACCGGGCACTCCTCTACCCTCCCTGTCTCCTGTTTCCGTTTCACCTTGACTCCAGAGAGCTCATCGGCTCGGTGGTTTTTCTTTTTGTGCTCAGGTCTCGCCGGAACATCGCTTCCCTCGCCGGAGTTCGCCGCCGCGAGTCACTACTCCGTGGACCTTGCCTTCCCGTTCCTCCTCTGCTCGAACCAACTACACAGGCAGTAGCAGGGTAAGCTACTGGAGCTTCCTAGCCCCTCCGTTCTTCTGTTGCTAGCCTAGGTTCGCTGGAACAGCTCCGCCGTGGTTCGGTCCGCCGCCGTGCGTGGCCAGACCTCTCTGGAGTGGTAGCGTTTGGGGTTAGGGGCTCTATCGGCCGCGGGTGACTCACTGGTGTTGGCGCTCGCGTCCGTTAGGTCTCTACTGGCCGGAGTTGACCGGCGTAAGGCTCGTCGGCGCTCGGTGCGCCGCCGTCCGTTCTGGCCAGGGTCGAGGACCTCGCTGTTGTAAAGACGAGAAAGTGCGGGGTGCTGGTTGCAAAGCCCGTGACTCATGTGAATAGCGCTATGGACTGCGGGTTAGTTTCGTTTAAGCCGAACGGCTTTTCTGCAAAAGCACCAGGCGCGCGGGCGGGAGCCAGGCCGGGCCGGCTTTCGCGTGCGCTGGGCCGCCTGGACTGGGCCGAAAGCCCAGATTGGGCTAGTTTGGGGTTTTTCTTTTTCTAGTTTTCTGCACAGTAGCTAGTTTTGTTATTTTTGCTATAATTTTTCTATAGCTCTGTTAATTATGAAATTTGACATGTAAGATGATAGCATGTCTGTGCTAATATAAAAATTATAAAACTTTTGTTTTGAGTAATTTTACTATAACAATTAAATCTGCACTTTAATTAATAAATGCAACTTTGATGAATTATGTGATTTTCTGTGTTTCTCCAAAAATCATGAAATTTGACATGTGAGTTTATGCCATTGATATCTACCTTCAGGATTAATTTTAGCTCTGTTTGAATAAGTATGATTTATTTATAAATAAAGGCTATTTTAAATGACTTATAAAATCAATAGAAATAGTGATTACTTTAGGTTTGTGTGAATTTTTGGATTTGTTTGACAATCAGGGAAACATTAGCATGATTTGCTGCCTGGTTATGGTTTCCTTTATGCTAATGACCTTTTGTTGCTAGATAGTTACCTAATCTTGCTTAATAGAGATAATAAAATTTGCTCAGTAATAATATATAGTTTAATAGCTAATTTGGTTTTGTTGATTTGCAACTTTACCGTGATGAAAGATTGTACGAATAAATGTTTACAGTTTAAGAAAATTTCCATCTTTACCATGATCATGTCATAAGCATCTCATTGATCATGCATATGCACTTTTACGTGTAGATCTCGTTTCGGAAGGACCTGATCCTCAGTGGGTTTCTCCTGAGTGTGTGGATCCTTCTGCTTTTTCAGAATCTCCGGACTTCGCTGATCACCAAGGCAAGCCCCGGACATTAAACCCTATCCTTGTATTTTTATAAAGTTATTTATATCACTTGAGTTAATATGATGCATTAAGTGAATAGGAGTTGAGTGAATCCTAGTTGATGCATTACCAACCTTGATGATTCTAATACTTAACCTTGATACCGCTTTATAAAAATACTTAGTATGCTTAGCCATGCTTAATTACTTCATTATAGTAGGTGTTTTTAAAAATGGTTGCTATGTTATGAAAATCATGAATCTTGAGATAACATGATAACGATAGTAACTTACATCAAGAATGGAGTCTTGTTGTAAGGTTACTCAACATAGGACCTTATCGTTGTTGGCCTGCTGTGCTTGAGACCTTTGAGTACAGCCCACATGCGGTGGTAAGCCTCGTCTATAGCTATTCCGATACTTGAGAACGGATAACCGCGTACTGGGAGTGGAGAGATGGCGGGAGTAGCGTGTACCCTCGGGGCTATGAGATAGTCGGGTTCGAGGTGTACTGTACTCTCGGGTGACGCTGGACCCGTTCTTGTATGGGAGGATCTATAGATAGGGTTGACATATGCAAGATTAAGTTCTACATATGTCGTGTGGTACTGAATCCCCAGCTGGGTTTGAACGATTCGAATCGCCGTGTTTCCTCGGATATGGAGCCTCAATCCACTGACCCGCACCGTAGTAATGAATGGATCTTTATGAAATGAGGATTAAAGATATGGTATGCTTATGAAGGTTTGAGAATCCTTGGATAGTTATGGAAGTTAATCTTGGGTTAAAATTTGAAAATAGGTTTTACTATTAGTAAGCTTTTATGCAAAAGAAATGTTTTGATCTTGCTAAAGCCTTACCTTGAATCCCTATAGCCTTCATACCTAAGTTTTCTCCTCATTTCTAGACGGTTAAGTCTTGTTGTGTACTTTTGTACTCAAGGTTTGTTAACCTTTGTTGCAGGTGAGTTCATTGATCATCCTTTTGGTGGTCAATGTTTCTTCACTCTTGTGGAGGAGAGTGATGATGATATTGATGCTTGACCTTGGGCAAGTAACAAAAGTTGTGTGGATTATGTAATATAAAGTTCCAACCCTTTATGTATCAAATACTTATGGTTTGTAAATTTTTAAATCTAAGTTTCGATCTATGTTATATAACCTTTCCGCTTTTACTCTGGTTTATCTTATCTATAAAACTGTTGTAATACTGTGATGCTTGACAAGGGTATTCCTAAGAAGAATGTAACGTGGATGATTCGGGTTTCCCGAGGACACCCGACAGATCTCTTGAGTTATTTGGAACTCGTGCACGTCAATCAGAAGTCTTTCGGACAATGATGGGTGCATGTGGGCCACTTAATTCAGGAGGTTCTGCCACAGGCGCGAAGTATAAAAAGTCGAGCACTCTCGCAAAGCACGCCAGGGGCTCGGAAAGCAAACTTCACCTCCACCTAAGACAAGGGGAGGCGCGAAGTACAAAAATTCGAGCACCCTCGCAAAACACGCCAGGGGCTCACAAAAGCAAACTTCACCTCCACCTAAAACAAGGGGAGGCACGAAGTACAAAAAGTCGAGCACCCTCCCAAAGCACGCCAGGGGCTCGCAAAGCAAACTTCACCTCCACCTAAGACAAGGGGAAGCGTGAAGTACAAAAAGTCGAGCACCCTCGCAAAGCACGCCAGGGGCTCGCAAAACAAACTTCACCTCCACCTAAGACAAGGGGAGGTGCGAAGTACAAAAAGTCGAGCACCCTCCCAAACACGCCAGGGGCTCGCAAAGCAAACTTCACCTCCACCTAAGACAAGGGGAGGCGCGAATCCCAAAAAAGTCGAACACACAAGACAAACTATACCTCAACCTTTCACTACGAAAAGCGATCCTCGCTAAAAAGGAAAGGGGGCGTTGCTGTTTTTCCTAAAAACATCTCTCCAACGAAAAGCGAGCCTCGCTAAAAAGAAAAGGGGGCGTCGTTGTTTTTCTTAAAGCATCTCTTCAACGAAAAGCGAGCATCGCTAAAAAGAAAAAGGGGCGTCGCTGTTTTTTCTTAAAACATCTCTCCAACGAAAAGCGAGCCTCGCTAAAAAGGAAAGGGGGTGTCGCTGTTTTTCCTAAAAACATCTCTTTAATGAAAAGCGAGCCTCGCTAAAAAAGAAAAGGGGGCGTCGCTGTTTTTCTTAAAACATCTCTTTAACGAAAAGCGAGCCTCGCTAAAAAGGAAAGGGGGCGTCGCTGTTTTTCCTAAAAACATCTCTCCAACGAAAAACGAGCCTCGCTAAAAAAGAAAAGGGGGCATCGCTGTTTTTCTTAAAACATCTCTTTAATGAAAAACGAGACTCGCTAAAAAGAAAAGGGGCGTCGTTGTTTTTCTTAAAACATCTCTTCAACGAAAAGCGAGCCTCGCTAAAAAGAAAAAGGGGCGTCGCTGTTTTTCTTAAAACATCTCTTCAACGAAAACCGAACCTCGCAAAACAGGAAAGGGGACGTCGCCTTTTTACTGAACATCATACAAAAATTACAAAAGTGAATCATATTTACACAAAACAAAACATACAATTTTCCTGTTCATATACAAAACAACTTCACAACGTCACACAATCAATAAAGGTTACAAAATTACAACGAACCATCACCTCCCTCAATTAACATCAAATCATTAAAACCCTCGCCATCCTCCTCAAACCCTGTTTCCGCCAAAACTATGGGTCCCCACAAGAAAGGAGCTACAGGAACAATCGGCAGCTCCCCGGGCAAAACCCTCGCCCTATACATATATCTACGATCAACTTCACTAACTTCCGAAGGTTCTTCCTTCGGAACCACAAGTGATCCATCTAAACCCAGATCTAGTTTGCTTCGCCCAAACAAGTAATCCAGAGCTATATTCTCATCGATATCATCATCAATAACAGCTTGCGAGGACGAAGAAGAACCAAACAAAAAACAAGTGGCCTGTCGGTGAGTATAATCTGCCTCGCGCCAAAAACGACTCGATCTGCTGTTCTTCAAATCGTACCTTCGTACCTTCGACCACCAAAAGCGTTGAAAAGACAGCGAAGGGTGTTTAAACCTAGCCCGAGCCCACGATTCACCAGTTATAAAAGTATCTTGATAATTTAGCGTCAGTGGCATCACATCAAATACTTATAGCACGATTCCATCAGGAACCTGCATTTCCACAGAATTAAAAAGCATCTCAGTGTCATCAAGTCATTCCAACTACCACACATAATACAAAACAACCCTCTCGTCCGAGCAATCCTAAGTTTTCACACCTGCCCGGTTTCCCCCTGCTCATCCGCCCCAGCTTTGCCAGTCGCAGCCTCTAAACCTTCGCCAGTGGCAGCATCCAAGCCCTCAGCAGGTGCCTCCTCCGTCGCCGCCTCTTCAACATTAGCTTCTCTAGTGATCGGAGCGTCCTCAGCCAAGTGCTCAACCTCGACGGGTGGAACCCCAGCAGAATCGGGCGCAGGAGCAGCTTCGGAACCACCGGCAGCATCGTTAGTCGCGGGAGGCGAAGGCATCGCTTCCTTCCAAGCCTGCAAGGAATAATAAGGGCGAACCCTCAAAAATTAATAATAACTCCCACATTATTGAAACAAACCCAAAACCAAATTCTCTCCAATACCACAAACCTGACGAGTAGCCTCGGCAGCTTCTTCGAAAGCAAGACCACCACCAGCAATCCAGAACTTGCGAAGCAATCGCATCGCACAGTTCCGAACCTCAGGGTCATCAATCTTCATCTGGCGCACTTCGTCAACTGTCGGGAAGTTATGGTTGGGCTTTCTGATCTTGCGAAGGTGCTCGCAATCTGCTTGATGAAGTGTACTGGCCATCGCCAATGCTCCGGCATACCCACCAAAGTCGGCCGCGTTTCCAACCAACGAGCTAAACACATCAAGCTCATTACACAACCAACCTTCGAAGGCCTCCCCATTGGTAGCAGGCAGGGGTTCACCGGTAGAACCTCCGGCTTCGGTCAAGCAGGCATCAAGCTTGCTCTTAATTTTCCCCATACTCCTCTGCCAAGCCTCCGACTGCGAAGCTACCTCTGATGACAGCTCACTTATGCGAGTGTTCGCTGTTAACAAATCCTTGTCTTTCTTACGGCAAGCCGCCAAAAGTTCTGCGTTACTATTTGCAGCCTCCTGTGCCTCCTCTCGAGACTTTCTAGCCTTTTCCAAGGCAGTCTTAAGCTCAATTTCCTTATTCTCCAAACTTTGGCAAAGGTCCTTATTATCTTTTTCAACTTCAATCAACCGATCATTCAAACGGTGAAGATTATAACTCGCCCTCCGGCGCGCCGAACGGTTAAGGAGCATCAACTCAGCCACTTTGACATCGATGTCATCGTGAAGGTTGTCCAAGGGCTCGTTGGCCAGTCGAAGCTCCGCTTCCGGCAGACAAATACGGTTGAACACCCGACCAAGAAAACGTGTTTCCTCCGGAGCACATTGTAAATGACACTCTCGAAGGTCCGGACTCGTAAAAAGCTCCGTCGCCGGATCGGAGACTCCAATCTTCTTGGTGAAATAAGGAAGGCTTGATCGGCTAGCCTCGCCATACGACCTCTTCCCAGGGGTCCGTTCAGGTTCAAGATCACCAGAAAACTTGAAACCATTGACCCATATGTGCGAGCCAGCATACTCGGGAAATGACCCTCGTGGAGGACTCTCTGGCTCGAAGTCCCGAATGATATCATCGATACTTCGAGCAGCCGCAGCACCAGCACTGAGAACATATATGATGAATGATTGACTTTGATGAGGAAGGTTTGAGGCTTTACCCAGTTTAGTCCATATCTCGCTATGTGCTTAATGTTTATGACTAACCGATGGCGTTGAGTTGTGGTGTTTATGTGTTGGTGTGCGTGTGCGACATGTGTCTCTTGGCTGTGTTGATGTGCAGGTGTAGAGCTCCGATACAGTGGTCAATGGCGAGGTGAAGGTCAAGTAGAGACGTGTCGTGCCGACAGACCGGGAGTGGTGAAGGATGGGCGTGCCGTGCGGCAGACGTGCCATGCCGATGTACCCAGAGCGGTGAAGGGCGGACGTGAGGCTTGGACTGACGGACCAGAGGGCCAGAGGACCAGCTGTGGTAGCTGGCACGTGGCATCGGCGAGCGAGAGCACATGGGGATGTGTGATGCATCGGCCGAGTCGGGAGGAAGACGATGGCGTCGTGGCACTTGGTGGGAGGTCGGACACGGGCTTGCGTGCGGCGCAAGTGCCGTCGGCCGAGTCAAGAAGGAAGGTGAAGGCGTTGTGCCCGGCGTGGAGGCTGGACATGCATCGGCATCGGTGCCGGTGGTCGGGGTGTGCGAACCACATCCCGTCTACGGTGCGGGTTCGGTAGCTGAGCCTCAAAAAGCTACCATCGACGGTTTCCAGGTTTGGACCTCAAAACCTGGGTGGCCGGTTTTCGAGTTTGGGCCTCAAAACTCGGGATGGACGGTTTCCAGGTTTGGGCCTCAAAACCTGGGCTCACGGGTTTCTGAGTTTGGGCCTCAAAACTCGGGTGGACGGTTTCCAGGTTTGGGCCTCAAAACCTGGGCTGGCAGGTTTCCCGGTTTGGGCCTCAAAACCGGGGGAAGGTCCAAAAGGACGGTCGACGCGTGGCGGCGTGGAGAGGCTGGCGCGGCGGCGAAGCTATCCACGAGAAGGCGCAGTGGTCGACGGTGGCGGCACGTGGTAGCATCCTGGAGCTTGCATCGAGGCGAAGCGAAGGATGAGAAGGCGCGTGGCCGTCGAATGAAAACTGTCAAGTCTGGACGGTTTTACCCCTAGGGGGTATTTGGGTTGAGTGCTTCATGTGAAGGTGTTTTGGTCTTCGGACGTGCGCCTATATATATGAAGGGGGCTGGTTAGGGCAGCCCATCCTTGGAGGTGTCACTCTCATTTTGTTTAGGTGAGAGGAGGCTAGGGTGAGAGGAGAGACCGGCTCTTGTTCTTGAGCTTTTCGCCATCCGTGTTTTTGTATTGCGAGGAGTGGCTTGTAACCCGACACCGAGTGATAATACAAATCATCATCTTCCCAAATCCAAGGATCAAATTCGTCCTCCTCTTGTTGGCTGCGATTTTGGATCGAATTCGCGTTTTTGTTCTTCACATTTTGGTTTTTCCCCTCCCGGAGATTTGTCTCGTTCTCCCTCTCCGAGCGATGATTTGCGATTCCGTTTGAATCAATTTGTTCTATGTCGTGAGCTCCTTGTTTCCACCCAAGGATTTCCTCTCTAACCTCACGAGCACATAGATCGGGTCGAAATCGCGTTTGTTCTTCGTTCTTTCCCCTTTTCTAGTGTTCTTCCGATTTCTCATGGATTAGTTGGTTTGGAGCGATGATATCCTCGGATTAGCTTTCCAATACATAGAAGAACACTTGGGAGAAGTTTGGTTGCAGCCCCGTTCGATTTGGTGAAGATCCAATCGATTTTGGTTTTGTCCAGAGCTGTTTTGGGGCTTTCTGGACAGTGGCGGACTGTCCGGGACTTATCCACGGACTGTCCGGGGGTCGGGGCTGTTCACGGGCAGTGAGGTCGCTGTTTTCATTTTTAAACGGCGGACTGTCCGGGACTCATTCCCGGACTGTCCGGGGTTCAATAGCGGACAGTCCGCAGTTCACTAGCGAACAGTCCGCGACTGCACAGTTTTGCTGATTTTGTCCGTATCTTTTGCGTACGAGCTCTGATTTGTCATCCGTTTGTTGCGTTGGTTTCGTAACTTCTTAAGGATTATTCCAAAGTACTTTTGCCACCATTGGTCAAAGTATGTTTGGTCAGACACTTCCTTCTTTTCCATAGGAGTTAAGTGTTCCGCTTTCGGAGTTTCGTTGGTTGTAGCGGCCGTATCTTTTGCGTTCGAGCTCCAATTTGAGATCCGTCTGTTGTTTTAGTTTCCTAACTTCACAAGGATCTTTCCAAGAAGCTTTTGCCACTAGTTGGCCTAAGTAGTTTTGGTCAAACACTTTCCTCTTCTCCATAGGAGTGGGGTGTTCCGTTATCGGAGGTTCGATTGTTCTAGGAGCTTGCTTGTGCAGTTTTTCCCCGTTGCTTTGGCGCTTCATTTTGGGGGTTCTTCGGTAGTTCCACTGTACCTCTAGGACATCTCCTAGGGTATCCACCTATTCATAGGTCGTGAACTCACCGGTTGTTTGAGTCTTTGCTTTTGGGGTGATTTTCTGGGACAAGGGCCATCATTTCTCGAGAAGAAATTTGAGGCTCCCATTCACCCCCCCTCTGGTCGCCAATTCGGTCCTTCAATTGGTATCGGAGCCAGTTAAGGATCTCTCTACCTTAACCGGTTCCGGATCCGCGAAGGCGACCTTTGAGAGCGATTTTGCTTCTGACCTTGTTTGTCGAGGTGTTGAGCTTTTGTTTGGCTAACACTAACCGTGCTTTTAGAAATGACACCAGCTTCTTCTTCTTGCGTGTCTTTGTCCACAGTTTTGTTTGATGGACATGCAATTGATAAGGTGGAATGTGAGGTGGATGATTTGTTGGACTTCCTCACGGATGATGAGCACTCAAACGAGGATATTATACGCGAACTTGGCAAGGCCAAGAAAGGTACACTTGTCGCTAGCCTTGGGATTTTGTCCCAACGTTTTAATATTTGTGATGAGTATAATGATAGACTTGATGAACACTGTGATACCTTGTGTAATAAAATTGAGAAGTTGAATTGCTCCATCACTAGGCTAAAATGTGGCCTTTTTCATTGGAAGTCTAGTGCATCTTTACCTTGCACCTCTTGTAGTGACATGGTTAGGAAGAATGATGAGCTATGCTTTTCTCTTGCTAGCTTAAAATTTGAAAATGACATGTTGACATCCAATGCTTCCAAACCATGTCTAGTTTGCATTGACTTGGGTAAGGACCTTGATTGTGCTAAAACTGAATTAGCCTTGCTTAAGTCAAATGCTTTGTTACCATGTGTTTCTTGTGAGTCTTTGTATGCTGAAATTAAAGAATTAAAATTGACTCACACCACATGTGTAGATGAACTTGAGCATGCTAGGGCTGAAATTATTGAAATAAATTCTAGGCCTTGTAGTTCATGCTCTTTGAATAAGAATGCTTGCCTTACTTCTTGTGCTATTCATGATTCTTTGCTTGATGTGAA
Source organism: Coix lacryma-jobi var. lacryma-jobi (assembly GCA_009763385.1). Lineage (NCBI taxonomy): Eukaryota > Viridiplantae > Streptophyta > Magnoliopsida > Poales > Poaceae > Coix > Coix lacryma-jobi. The sequence goes on from CM019828.1 coordinate 65,460,867, forward strand.
TGGTGATGTTTCTTCCACCGATTTCATTTGCACATCATGCATTGATTTAGAAAAAGAAGTTTTGGCTTTGAAGGTTTTGCGCGATGATATGAGCGCTAAGTTGGATGAGCAAAATGATATGAGTGCCAACCTTGAGAAGGAGATTGAGCTCTTGCGTACCACATATGCCGAATGCATTGAAAAGGAGATGGAGAACTTGAGAAACACTCCTTGTGGTACTTGTGACCGCCTCATGTTTGAAAATGAGGTTTTGGCCAAAAGATACAAGAGCCTTTGTGCTAAGACGTTTGAGTCACGCATTTCTTCCAACTCCGATGTTGATGTTTCCATGTCTGCATCTTTGCAACCGAAGTTGAGTTCTTGTGTTGCGCGTGAGTCTTTTGACGTTAACACTAGTGTCAAGGTTTCGGATAGCTCTTTCATAGCTACTCCTAACCTTGTTATTTCTTCGAGTGATGTCCAAGGGACTTCTCTTGACAAGGGTGCTTCTCATATTTTTGGGACTCGTGCTTCTCATATTTTTGGGTCTCGTGCTTCTCATATTTTTGGGACTCGTGCTCCCAATCCGGTTTTCCATTGCACCTTTTGCAAGAAGGATGGACACTCATTCGATTTTTGTTTCTGCCGTGTCAAACACGAGCGTCAAATTCGAGCTAAGGCTTTTAGGAAGCCGCATTGCCTTTCCCATGACACGTGTGCTCCTAGTGTTGGCACCAAGTTGGTAGTTGATGCTTCTTGTTCTAAGGCCCAAGGGACTTCTCACTTGTCGGAGAACGGTGTGCCTTCCGAAAGGCCTTTGTACCATTGCTCTTTTTGTGAGAAAGATGGGCATCAAGAAAGCTTTTGCTATCGGCATGCCAAACGCTTGCGCCAAGCTCGTTCTTCTAGGAAGATGGTGGTTCATAGCCCTTCCCATGGCATGAACGCTTGTGCTCCTAGTAAGAAGCCCATTTTTGCTGATGGGTTTTATGACTCCTTCTCTAGTGGGTTAGGTCATGATCGTGGACATGCTATAAGGAAAATAGACCTCGGACCATTTAACTTTGGATTTTGGTGTTTGATGAACAACATAACCAAATTGGACTAATGCGTTTGCAAGTGTTTGTTTTGTAGTCCAATAGGGTGCAAGTGTGACTTGGACAAAGGCTAAGTGGCGATCCGATGATCAACACCTCAAGCAAGACATTTGAAGCTCAATAGAAGACTCTCAAGATCAAGCAAAGTCCAAGGCACAAGAACGGAAACAAGACGGCGCAAGAAACCGCGAAGAAACGAAGAAGGAGTGACCGGACGCTGCTTCGCAGTGACCGGACGCTGGCCTGGATGCGTCCGGTCAGTTCACCCAGCCAACAGCGCCACGTCAAAAGCGACCGGACGCTACGCCAGTTGGACCGGATGCGACGATGCGACTGTTCATCAGCGTGGCAGCGTGACCGGACGCTACGACGTCGACCGGACGCTGGAGCTCAGCAGAGTCCGATCGAACACAGAGAGGTTCCAGAGGCACAAAATTGTGACCGGACGGGTCCGGTCGTCTGCGACCGGACTCATGCTAGAGTCCGATCGGTGCCTATGCAGGCAGGCAACTAGCCGTTGGAGGGACCGGACGCGTCCGGTCAGGACGTGGAGTGCGTCCGGTCGATGGCAGAAAAGCCCATCCCTTTGCCCAACGGCTCTATTTGGTTGGGGCTCTATAAATACCCCCATGGCCGGCCAAAATAATGTGGTTGGAGCTCAAGGAAGTATACCAACTGTATAGACACATATTTAGTTGCTCTAGCCACCAAAGTGCTCAAGTGATATACTAGGTGATTAGTGTATGTGCTTTGCGAAGTGCTTAAGCTAGTTAGACCACCGCTTTGCGCTTGCTCTAGGTGTTAGGCCTAGTGTTTAGTGAGGTTGAAAACCTCTTATCTACCGGTGCTTGCGCGCACCGTTGTTGTACATTGGCGGGGCTTGTAGTCTTGCGAGATCACACCAACCGCGTTTGTGGTGTGGCCGCCTCCGTGTACCGAAGGGAACAAGGCCCGCGACGCTTCGGCCGAAAACTTGATAGTGAAGACGGCAGAGAGCATCCGGGAGAGGCTTTGCCACGAGTGGCTTAACCAGAGACCCACTTGCGCGTGGGGAAGACCGGAGCTATCCACGGAGTTACCCGACCGGGAGCTTGGCCCTTGCAAGGGATTCCTTGCGAGGGGCTCCAACGAGGACTAGGGGGAAGCTTGCGCGCTTCTCGATACCTCGGTAAAAATACCGGAGTCATCGACGGGAGTTTGCATCTCTATCACACTCTTTAAGCTTCCCCATTTACATTTGCTACCTTGTTCATGTGCTTTATCTTAGGTAGCATAACTCCTTTTGCGGTAGAGATAGCAAACACACCTAGCAAAACCTTGGTTGCACATTAGAAAGTTTACTTTCTTTCATAGGTTTTGTTTAGGTGGAAATTAGAGGCCATAGTTTATAGTAGAAGTTTTAAGTTGCCTAATTCACCCCCCCCCCCCCTCTTAGGCATCACGGTCCTTTCAATTGGTATCAGAGCCGGTTGGCTCTCTTGTGGACTCTTGGCTTAATCGCCTTCGAGCCGACGCCCCTAAGAGAGGTTGGGATGGATACCTCTAGGCCTCCACACTTTGACGGCACTAACTTTCCCTACTATAGTGCTAGAATGGCTTGCTTTTTAGAAGCCGTTGATCTAGGTGTTTGGAGAGTCAGCCGCGATGGGATGAAAACCATTAAGAATCCTGAGAAGCCTACCGCGGGAGATGAAAAAGAAATTCATCTTAATGCTAGAGCTAAAAATTGCTTGTTTGAGTCTATTAGCATGGATGTCTTTAACCAAGTTTTTACTTTGCAAACATCTCATGAAATTTGGTTAAAGCTACATGAGCTCCATGATGGTACAAGTAATGTACGTGAGCAAAAACATCACCTGACAAAAACAAGTTATGATTCCTTTAAAATGAATGATAATGAGCTTGTTCGTGATATGTATTCTCGTTTGAATCTAATTATCAATGAGCTCCATTCTATAGGAATTACAAAGCTAGGTGATGCGGATATTGTGAGGAAGATCATCTCCGTTCTTCCAAACAACAAATATGCAACCATCATCACCATCCTCCACAACATGGAGGACTTGAGCACCATGACCCCGGCCATTGTCATTGGCAAATTGGTCACATTTGAGAAGTCACACAAGATGGGTCAAGAAGAAGACACTTCATCAAGCAAAGACATTGCTCTCTCATGTGAGCACAAAAAGATGAAGGGCAAAAAGCAAGTTGAGACAAGCTCAAGCTTCTCAAGTGAAGAAGAGGATGATGAAGATGAAGAATCAAGTGATGATGATCAAGCCTCCACCTCATCCGACTCCTCCTTAGATGAAGAAGAAACAATCAAGCTCATGAAAGGAGTGAAGAGGATGATCCATAAGCTCAATGTAAAGGGTGTGCCCATCACCATAGAAGATTGCCTCTTCACCAATCAAAGAAGAGAGCAAAGAAAAAAGGGTTGCTATAGATGTGGCAAGAAAAGGCACTTTGTGGAAGATTGTCCAAAACAAAAGCCCACACCCAATGACAAGAAAAAGAAGGGATGCAAGGCCAAAGCTCTCACCATCATCAAGACATGGGATGATTCATCAAGTGATGATGAAGCCCGTCACAAGAGACATGGCCGCAAGCACTCATCATCAAGCTCCTCACGTATGTGCCTTATGGCACGAGGTAACACAAGCCCTATCTCTAGTGATAGTGATAGAGATAGTGATAGTGATGATGAGCTACCTTCTTACAATCAATTTGTGCAAGATAATCTTAAATATGCTAAAGCTTGTACTAGCCAACAAAAGAAGATTAATATCTTAAAAGAAAAATTAGATAGTTCTCAACAAGCCTACAATGCTATGCTAGATCAATATGAAACTTTTTCAAACTTAAATGTTGAGCTATCTAATAAATTTGAGAAACTTGAGGCTAGTATAAGCACATATGATAGCACAAGTAATGATGAGCAACTTGCTAAGAAAAATGAAAAATTAAAAGCAAAGTTAGCTAGCACACAAGATGCTTACAAAAGTTTGCTTGCCAAAATGGAAATTATGTGCAAACATTGTGATGAGCTAACTAATAAAGTTGCTAATCTTGAAACCATCGGAGCAAACCCCACCAAGGCACCTAAAATTGAAAAATCAATCTTTAATATGCCTAAAAAGGATGCCTCTACTTCTTGCATTGATTTACTTGATTTAGACTCACCCATGTGCAAACAAGCTTGTGTTGAGAATATGATTGTAGAAACATGCACACAAGAGGTTGCAATGGAAAACGAGCAACTAAGGCAAGAAGTGGCTCGCCTCACCAAGGACTTGACTCATGCAAAAGGCAAAGCGAAGCAAACCCGAACTCATCAAGATAACACCAACAAGGGAGTGAAGAAGCTTGATGAGGAGCAAACCGTGGTTAGTTACCTTTGCCACAAGGAAGGCCACAAGTCCTATGAGTGTAAGGTGAAGCATGGGGGAGAAAAGAAGAAAGAGAAAAACAAAAAGAAAACAAGCAAGCTCTCCAACACCTACACCAACAAGGTGAACAAGAAGACCACCACACCCTATCTCTTGAAGAAAAAGAAGAATGACAAGGTGGTGGCCATCAAAGTGAACAAGCAAGCCAACAATGGTGTCAAATGCATTTGGGTGCCTAAGGACATTATCTCAACCATGAAGAGCACCAAAAAGGTTTGGGTCCCGAAAGGGAAGTGAGTAGCCAAGTTGGCAACGGGGAATTTGGAGACTTGGCAAAGTTTTGGGTGCATATCATGGGGTGCATCACATTGGATCATGTCATTGCCAAGTATGTTAGTAGGTACTATGGACCCAAGTTCCCCCACCCATGTTAGGTAACTAGATTTAAATTCTTGCAATTACTTTCATTTGATATAATGTCTTGCAATTTCATTTAACATCTAGTTCCCTTCTTTGCCTATGCTTGCATTAGTATGTTCATATTCTTTGTCATGCAAATTAGGCTTATCATATGGTAGTGTTGCTCGGTATCACTCTTATTCTTAGAGCAATTCTACATGGTTTTAATTGGTTAGAAGCACGACACATAGCTTCTTTTACTTTGCATTTATCTTATATGTGCCAAAGTCCAAATTATAGATAAACTACCCCGATTACCATCTTCAATTGATGTCACATCTCTTGTAATATCAATATGGAAAATGGTAGTTTGACCTTACAAGTCAATGTGCATGTCTCCCACAAGTATTCCAACTTGTATGCACACCTTTTGGGGGAGTTTACTCTACAATTTGGAGACTTTGAGACTAACACTACTTTCAAGTCTATCATATGTGTAGTAGTCTCATTGCAAGGAAAATGGAGTTCCCAGAGACAAGCATCAATATGTGATGAGAATTCATTTGGTATCTACATATGGTATTCCTAACCGATAACCTTATGTTGATTTCAATTTGATATTCTTATATGCTTTCTCCATGCATTATATAGATTAAACTCCTTTGTGCTTTAATTTGTCGGTTATGCATATACTTTTGCCTTATATCATATGTATGCATATACTTAGGGGGAGTTTTAGCTTATATAATGTTTCCTCTCTAGAGCTTGAATGTCTTCCTTTTCGGTGTTTGATTCCAAAGGGGGAGAATGTGTAGGGACCAAAATCAAGCCCAAACTAAAACAAACAAAATAACCAAAATCAAATTTTCAAAAATTCTATGGTTATTTTCATGGGAATGGTTCAAAAAGGGAGGAAGTGATTTATGGAGTTAGGGGGAGTCTTAATCCATAAAGTCATAAAGAGGAACTCTATGGCAAGGGCAAGATATGCTAGAAGAAATGTATTTCAATTTGGTATCTTTTAAACATCATATGATCTTGCCTTTGCATTGCATCCTAGCAAGTAGATTGCATTTTAAACATTGTATCTCCTATTTGCTTGTTTTGGTCGTGTTGCCATCAATCACCAAAAAGGGGGAGATTATAAGGAAAATGGACCTCGGACCATTTAACTTCGGATTTTGGTGTTTGATGAACAACATAACCAAATTGGACTAATGCGTTTGCAAGTGTTTGTTTTGTAGTCCAATAGGGTGCAAGTGTGACTTGGACAAAGGCTAAGTGGTGATCCGATGATCAACACCTCAAGCAAGACATTTGAAGCTCAATAGAAGACTCTCAAGATCAAGCAAAGTCCAAGGCACAAGAACGGAACCAAGACGGCGCAAGAAACCGCGAAGAAACGAAGAAGAAGGAGTGACCGGACGCTGCTTCGCAGTGACCGGACCCTGGCCTGGATGCGTCCGGTCAGTTCACCCAGCCAACAGCGCCACGTCAAAAGCGACCGGACGCTACGCCAGTTGGACCGGACGCGACGATGCGACTGTTCATCAGCGTGGCAGCGTGACCGGACGCTACGACGTCGACCGGACGCTGGAGCTCAGCAGAGTCCGATCGAACACAGAGAGGTTCCAGAGCCACAAAATTGTGACCGGACACGTCCGGTCGTCTGCGACCGGACTCATGCCAGAGTCCGATCAGTGCCTGTGCAGGCTGGCAACTAGCCATTGGAGGGACCAGACGCGTCCGGTCAGGACGTGGAGTGCGTCCGGTCGATGGCAGAAAAGCCCATCCCTTTGCCCAACGGCTCTATTTGGTTGGGGCTCTATAAATACCCCCATGGCCGGCCAAAACAATATGGTTGGAGCTCAAGGAAGTATACCAAGTGTATAGACACATATTTAGTTGCTCTAGCCACCAAAGTGCTCAAGTGATATACTAGGTGATTAGTGTATGTGCTTTGCGAAGTGCTTAAGCTAGTTAGACCACCGCTTTGCGCTTGCTCTAGGTGTTAGGCCTGGTGTTTAGTGAGGTTGAAAACCTCTTATCTACCGGTGCTTGCGCGCACCGTTGTTGTACATCGGCGGGGCTTGTAGTCTTGCGAGATCACATCAACCGCGTTTGTGGTGTGGCCGCCTCCGTGTACCGAAGGGAACAAGGCCCGCGGCGCTTCGGCCGAAAACTTGATAGTGAAGACGGCGGAGAGCATCCGAGAGAGGCTTTGCCACGAGTGGCTTAACCGGAGACCCACTTGCGCGTGGGGAAGACCGGAGCTATCCACGGAGTTACCCGACCGGGAGCTTGGCCCTTGCGAGGGGCTCCAACGAGGACTTGGGGGAAGCTTGCGCGCTTCTCGATACCTCGGTAAAAATACCGGAGTCATCGACGGGAGTTTGCATCTCTATCACACTCTTTAAGCTTCCGCATTTACATTTGCTACCTTGTTCATGTGCTTTATCTTAGGTAGCATAACTCCTTTTGCGGTAGAGATAGCAAACACACCTAGCAAAACCTTAGTTGCACATTAGAAAGTTTACTTTCTTTCATAGGTTTTGTTTAGGTGGAAATTAGAGGCCATAGTTTAGAGTAGAAGTTTTAAGTTGCCTAATTCACCCCCCCCCCTCTTAAGCGTCACGGTCCTTTCACATGCCTCTAGTGCTTCTTCTCTTGGTCCACGTCATGCTTCTCATGATGCTTCTATTGGTTCTTCTACAAAAACCTTGGAAGATGTTTGCCTCTTTTCCCGTGGTACGACTCGTTCTTCTCCTCGAGTTGTCCTTTTGAGAAATGCTTCCAAGGGTGTTTCACAATTGCATTTGAACCAACATTTGCATCATGCTAACCCACAAGATAAGTTGAGTTTTGTGACCAAGTCTTGGGTTCCCAAGTATATGCTTGCTAACCCTTCGGGATCCAAGACTCGGGATACTTTGTCCTCTTGTGTGTAGATATGAGGACGCGGGGTGGAGAACATGCGCCTGATGGAGCTTGATCTTTTAGATGTGATCAAGAGTTGATGGTTCTCTACACCCCGCTTAGAATTGCCTCCAAAGAGGCTTTTGCAGTTTGGTGAGCTTTCTTATACACTCATACCTTGTACTTCCATGATTTATGTCTTGTGGTATGAGATGGATCATCATGTGCTCACTTGTATAGTTGTTGCATGTACATTTTCTTTTGTATCATGTTTTGCTTTAGTCTAGCATGTGCTATCTTGTATATCATTCATGCTAGTCTTGTGTACAGTTTTGGTGGCTATTCCACTTTTCATGCTAGTCTGTGATCCTCATGAACATTATGCCATGCTTTACCATTCTTCTCCATGAACTTTACTTGTAGAGGTATGATGTTCATAAGATATCACTTTTCAGGTGCTAGTTTTGGTTAGCTACATGTATCCTGTTGATATGATTAGGTTGAGCACTAGCCTTTCCACAATTTAATAATGTTACATGCTTTTGGATCTATTGCTATTATTATTTTGCATTGTAGCATGTGTTGAGGTTTAGGCTGTGTTTGGGTTGATCATGTCTTTAGGCTGCATTTTGCTACAGTGCTTTATCCTGTTGCATGGTAGTCTTGACTAGTTTGAGTTCAGTTCTCCTTGCGGTATCATTCATAGGTAGGCCTCTTTTGTTGAGTGTTCACCTTATGCTTATTATGTGACTAACCACTTTGTGGAGACCTTGAGGTCACACTGGACGACACAATGCCTTGTGTTTTTCTTCTGCCTTTGAGTGTGCAGGAGAACAGGAGCCTGGAGAGAGCATTTCGGCTCACGGACCCGATCCCACTTTTTCCATGACTTGGGGTTCCATTCGAGCAGCTCTCCAGCGAGCACTAGCAGCACCTGTGCGTGCGACAGCATCAGTCGAGGGGGAGACGACTTCGGTGAGGCAGGTGCCCCGGAGTTCAGCAGTTTCAGGCGTCCCCTCGGGTATCACACCAGCAGGAGGTCATGCACTTCAGGTGGTACGTCCGACACACTTCTGAGTTCGGGTTTTGGTACTCTTCTTCTTCGACCTCTTTCTGTTGTGTGGTCTTTTCGATGTGGATTTTGCTGACTGTTTTGCTTGAGCATTTCTTGGCTCTTCGCTTGTGAGTGTGGTGTGTGTTTCCCTTTTTGTTTGGGAAGCATTTTGCTTGTTGTATCTTAGTTGGACTTCTCCGATACCCTTTTGTTTTAGGTCTTTCTTCTTAGGCTAGTTTTGCTTTGTCTTTGATAGACTAGCTTTTGCATGCATTTCATCATGTATTTTAGTGCATCTTAGAGCTTCATGTTTAGAGCAACGAGAATGAGACTATGCTCTTTTTGGTATGCCCTGCATATTCATGATGATGCTTGTAGCTTAGGCTCTTTTTGATCACTTGATACATGTTATGAGCTAAGCTATTTTTGGCAAATGGTGAACATGACTAATCAACTATGAAACCTTTAATTTGTTCACCATTGAGATTGGCAACTAGCATGGGTAGGATGTGTTGAGATCACTTGTGCTATCTTTTGTATGCTAGGTTGCTATGTCTCTTGCACTGAGTCATTCACTTGCTTGGATTGTTCATAGTTAGCTTGAGCGTAAAATTTGATCCAAGTATTAGTGAATTGAAAAGATCGAGATGGGATTGCATGTGTCAGCACCTCACGGTATCGAGACTGTTTCTCATTGCACATTTGAGTTAAACTTGAGCCGTGTAGTGTAAGACCGAAACCGGTGCTTTAAGCTTCTGATTGCTTTTCTTGCATAGGCTTAGCCTGGTTGAAAAGTTAGGCAATGACCATGCTTTCAACCTCTCGCAATCACATGCTTTTAATTTGAACTTGTGTTAATACCGCTGCAAATTCCGATAAAATTTGACAATGACACAAGTCTATGCTTCATTCTATTGCATGATGATTGAACTTTGCTAGGGGTAGTTCACCTTTTATACTTGAGTTAGCACTTGTTTGATTTCCTGTCTATTCATGTGAAGTGTTATTTTAGTGGTGGACTCCTTTTCAAATGGCTTAAAACTGCTCATATGCTTAATTGTTCATATTTCGTATTCATTTGATCAGTTTGAGCCTTTGCTAGCATTTGTATTGATTGTTACACTTTCAGGGCAGCACCCTTTTGAGCATCTTTTCATTCTGATTGCTATACACTTGAAGCTGTTGCATTGTACATTTCATGCATTTTCAGCTTAGTATACATACCCCCAGCTCCGATACACTTTGTGGTCACTTTCAATGCTTTTCATTGCCTCCATATGCTTTTGGTTGATGACTTGTCTTTTATTTTGTGTCAACTTTGTGAAAAATGTCAAAACCCCTCAGCATGTTCCCTTTTGTCAAGGGGGAGAAGCTGTTTGCAAGGGGGAGTTTTAGTGTTGGCACAAAGGGGAGAGTCATGCATTTTGGGGAGAGCTTTGAGCAAGGGGGAGTTTAGCTCTTTTATGTTCTTCTTCACTCGGTATAGCTCTTTTATGTGATTCATTTGGTATCCATCTTTTGGTATAGAATATAATTGGTGTCATGAGCTTTGTTGCATAGCTTTTGTATATAGGCTTGCTTTCAGGGGGAGTCACTTTTGTCTTGCTGCTTCTCCGCGTGCTCCGAGTGTTTGTGCTCCATTTAGTGTTGAGCTTCTCTGGTGGTTTTTCTCAGTCGGTATCGAGCCTGCTAGTCGTGTTGAGCCGTTTTAGCCTCTCTCTTAAGGGACTAGCAGTTTTTGCTTGGTATTTTCGATTTGTATGGAGCCTTCAGCTAGTTGTGTCGAGCCACTTTTGCCTCTATCTTGAGGAACTAGCTGTCTTCACCAATTTTTGGCTGTTTGTGATTGATATCGAGTCTGCTAGTTGTGTTGAGCCTCTGTGCCTCTATCTTGAGGGACTAGCAGTTTTTGCATTCTAATGCATTGTTTCAGCCTCAATTGGTATCGAGCCTTGAGCTAGTTGTGTTGAGCCATTTTCTGCCTTTTCTTGAGGGCTAGCTCATTTTTGACTTGGTTGCGTCGAGCCGTTGCCCATGTCTTTGGGAACCAAGTTTTTTGCTCTGTGTGATCGAGTTTTGCTCTTTGATGAGTTATTGCTCCGATCCTTTGCTTGGTTGCGTTGAGCCGTTGCCCATGTCTTTAGGGACCAAGTTATGTTCATTTCAAATTGCCCCCTCTTTAGCATTTCTTTGGCTTTTGGGCATTTGAATGGATAATCTTCTCATGACAAGTGACTTTGTTCTTTGCCCTTCTATGGCTTTTGATCACTTGAATGAGATTTTTGGTTTTGGTATCTCAAACCATCTCTTGTGCCTAGTTTTTGTCAATTCAATCATCAAGGGGGAGAAAGTGAAAGAGAAAGAGAAAAAGGGGGAGAAATTTCGACCCAAGTGAACCCAAGTGGATAAGTACCTTGATTCTTTTGTGATGATTGTTTGACAATTTATTTGAGATTGGTTTTCGAGTACCTTTTGGGATTTCATGAAACTCTTGTTTCTCTTGACTCTTCGGTTGTGTGGAGGCTTTGCCCGCTTTTCCCGGTTCTTTCGGGACCGAGAGCTTCTATTTGGAGTCTTCATGATCCTTCCTCATGTCAAGTGGCCTTGTGTTTGCTTTTACTTGGTTTTTGGGCACTTGGATCTCGCTATGTGCTTAATGTTTATGACTAACCGGTGGCGTTGAGTTGTGGTGTTTATGTGTTGGTGTACGTGTGCGACATGTGTCTCTTGGTTGTGTTGATGTGCAGGTGTAGAGCTCCGATACAGTGGTCAATGGCGAGGTGAAGGTCAAGTAGAGACGTGTCGTGCTGACGGACCGGGAGCGGTGAAGGATGGGCGTGTCGTGCGGCGGACGTGCCATGCCGATGTACCTAGAGCGGTGAAGGGCGGACGTGCGGCTTGGACTGACGGACCAGAGGGCCAGAGGACCAGCTGTGGTAGCTGGCACGTGGCATCGGCGAGCGAGAGCACATGGGGATGTGCGATGCATCGGCCGAGTTGGGAGGAAGACGATGTAACATCCCGGCCTAAGGCTTAATAGGAATAATAGGATACTCATACCAACAAGTTGCAACTTCTTTTTCGGAAGCCCGTCTCCAAAGAACTCTAAAGTTAAGTGTGCTTGGCTTGGAGCGATGGGTGACCGACCGGGAAGTCTTTCCCAGGTACGCATGAGTGAGGACAAAGTGCGCAGAAAAGACTGGTGTTGGTCTGTGGGGATAGTCTAGGTCCTATGAAAGCTGCCTGATGTAAGCGGGCCCGGCCTCGAGGAGGCGGGACGTTACAGACGATGGCGTCGTGGCACTTGGCAGGAGGTCGGACACGAGCTTGCGTGCGGCGCAAGTGCCGTCGGCCGAGTCAAGAAGGAAGGCGAAGGCGTCGTGCCCGGCGTGGAGGCTGGACATGCATCGGCATCGGTGCCGATGGTCGGGGTGTGCGAATCACATCCCGTCTACGGTGCGGGTTCGATAGCTGAGCCTCAAAAAGCTACCATCGACGGTTTCCAGGTTTGGACCTCAAAACCTGGGTGGCCGGTTTCCGAGTTTGGGCCTCAAAACTCGGGATGGACGGTTTCCAGGTTTGGGCCTCAAAACCTGGGCTCGCGGGTTTCCGAGTTTGGGCCTCAAAACTCGGGTGGACGGTTTCCAGGTTTGGGCCTCAAAACCTGGGCTGGCAGGTTTCCCGATTTGGGCCTCAAAACCGGGGGAAGGTCCAAAAGGACGGTTGACGCGTGGCGGCGTGGAGAGGCTGTCGCGGCAGCGAAGCTATCCACGAGAAGGCGCAGTGGTCGACGGTGGCGGCACGTGGCAGCATCCTGGAGCTTGCGTCGAGGCGAAGCGAAGGATGAGAAGGCCCGTGGCCGTCGGATGAAAACTGTCAAGTCTGGACGGTTTTACCCCTAGGGGGTATTTGGGTTGAGTGCTTCATGTGAGGGTGTTTTGGTCTTCGGACGTGCGCCTATATATATGAAGGGGGCTGGTTAGGGCAGCCCATCCTTGGAGGTGTCACTCTCATTTTGTTTAGGTGAGAGGAGGCTAGGGTGAGAGGAGAGACCGGCTCTTGTTCTTGAGCTTTTCGCCATCCGTGTTTTGTATTCCGAGGAGTGGCTTGTAACCCAACACCGAGTGATAATACAAATCATCATCTTCCCAAATCCAAGGATTAAATTCGTCCTCCTCTTGTTGGCTGCGATTTTGGATCGAATTCGCGTTTTTGTTCTTCGCGTTTCGGTTTTTCCCCTCCCGAAGATTTGTCTCGTTCTCCCTATCCGAGCGACGATTTGCGATTCCATTTGAATCAATTTGTTCTATGTCGTGAGCTCCTTCTTTCCACTGAAAGGATTTCCTCTCTAACCTCACGAGCACATAGATCGGGTTGAAATCGCGTTCGTTCTTTGTTCCTTCCCCTTTTCTAGTGTTCTTCCGATTTCTCATGGATTAGTTGGTTTGGAGCAATGATATCCTAGGATTAGCTTCCCCACACGTAGAAGAACACTTGGGAGAAGTTTGGTTGCAGCCCCGTTCGATTTGGTGAAGATCCAATCGATTTTGGTTTTGTCCCGAGCTGTTTTTGGGCTTTCTGGACAGTGGCGGACTGTCCGGGACTTATCCCCGGACTGTACGGGGGTCGGGGCTGTTCACGGGCAGCGAGATCGCTGTTTTCATTTTTGAACGGCGGGCTGTCCGGGACTCATTCCCGGACTGTCCGGGGTTCAATAGCGGACTGTCCGGGGTTCACTAGCGGACAGTCTGCGACTGCACAGTTTTGCTGATTTCGTCCGTATCATTTGCATACGAGCTCCGATTTATGATCCGTTTGTTGCGTTGGTTTCCTAACTTCTTAAGGATCATTCAATGTACTTTTGCCACCATTGGTCAAAGTATTTTTGGTCGGACACTTCCTTCTTCTCCATAGGTGTTAAGTGTTCCACTTTCGGAGTTTCGTTGGTTGTAGCGGCCGTATCTTTTGCGTTCGAGCTCCGATTTGAGATCCGTCTGTTGTGTTAGTTTCCTAACTTCATAAGGATCTTTCCAAGGTGCTTTTGCCACAAGTTGGCCTAAGTAGTTTTGGTCAAACACTTTCCTCTTCTCCATAGGAGTGGGGTGTTCCGTTATCGGAGGTTCGATTGTTCTAGGAGCTTGCTTGTGCATTTTTTCCCCGTTGCTTTGGCGCTTCGTTTTGGGGGTTCTTCGGTAGTTCCGCTATACCTCTAGGACAACTCCTAGGGTATCCACCTATTCATAGGTCATGAACTCACCAGTTGTTTGAGTCTTCGCTTTTGGGGTGATTTTCTGGGACAAGGGCCATCATTTCTCGAGAAGAAATTTGAGGCTCCCATTCACCCCCCTCTGGTCGCCAATTCGGTCCTTCAAGCACTAGACGAGGCAATCCCTTTCCCACGATCATCTTCGATAGACACATCATCATCAGAGTCATCTTCGCCACTTGAGGTGCCGCTAACCTCGTTGGATGAGTCATCTTCAGTGTCCGCCTCTTTTTCAACAACTTTCTCCTCTTCCTTCTCGACATCATCGGAGACGTATTCATTGTCTGAAACTTGGATCCGGGCGCCAATCCCCCCGACTTGGGGCACCCGCCCTCCAACCTTCGCAAGGCCTCGGCCAGTCCCTAACGAAACGACGGTCGAAGAGGACGAAGTACCGGTAACGCCCGAAACATCAGCGACTTTTGTCGCAAGAGTTTTCCTTCGGCCACCGGCGCCACCGCGGCCTCGACCACGACCCCTTTTCGGCCGTGAAACAATCTCTTTCTCCTCCATAGCAGCACGCTTCCTTTTCTTTGGCACATCCTTGCTCGAAGGAGCAGGCCAGTCAGCATACTGGATCCCAAGAATGTCGAACAGCCTGTTGACTCGACCTCCGCTACCCATCGAACTGTGGATAGCCTTAACCTCCAATCTGGACAACTTCCCAACAAGTTCCTCCGCCCTCTGCTGAACATGCTTGTAGATGACTTCGATTCCATCCTCGCGCCTCGGAAACTTCGTGAGAACTTTTTCCCAAACCTTGTTCAAATCAACCTTTGGCTTCTTCAAACCCTTACCCTCGTACTTGGGGTCATCCTCGACTGCAAACCATACCTGCCTCCGGTTGAGGGGCCAAACCTTGGCACAGCAGTACTCCTCGACTAAATCTCGAGCACACTAAGAGCGTGCCACCACCCTCAGATGGTCAACAGCAGCGTGCGCCTCAACGCTCATCTTAGCTTCGGCGCTTACATCACCGAGCAGCGGGAGCTCACCACAGAGCTCGGCGTTGCCACTAAGCTTGTAGTAGAACCAGAACTCTTGCCATCCACTGGTCCACTTATTTTTCTGGGCCTGCACCGGCAACTCTGATCCGGCGCGATGGCAGAAGGTGTACACCGCAAATTGTCCGAGGCTGGTGTTACTTTCGCCATCAACAATCTTCCGAGGCTGCATATGCACACGATTAGTGCGAATAAAACCCTCGACATGAGGGACAATGCCCTGGGAGCGGCATGCCCAGACATACACCAACATCTTCGTAAAGCACGAAGGTGTCAGCTGATGGAACCTCAGGTTAAACCTCTGTAAAACTGAGGTCACAAAAGAAGCAGCAGGGAAGCGCAGACCAGCAACAAAGAACTCTTCAAACACAACAACCTCATCAGCGTCCGGCTTCGGAATAGTCTCTCCAGCACTAGTCCTCGCCATTCCATCTTCGATCCAACCCCGCTTCACATAAGCTGCCAACTCCGAACTGCAGACTCGGCTAAGACCAAACTCAAAAGTAACCCCCTCATCCGTAGCGGAGGGGGAAGCGACACGAGCGGTTTGCTTGAACCTAGCCATCTCTCAAAACTAAAACCCTCACGGAACACAGTAAGCAAAACCTTCGCAACTAGATGAAAACAAACTTCGCAAAAAGATTTGCGCAGCAGCAGGATGGCTAGACCAAAGGAGGGCACGACTTCAAACCCCCCACCAACCCCATCTATTTATAGGCTGGAAGACGAGACACCCAGCCCGACAAAACCGACACGACAACCGAAGTCCACGACACTAAAAACGAAATGGACCTCAACAGTGCAAAAAAGAATAAAACAGCCCGGCCCAAAGCAGCCACGGGCGTCGCTGCCAAGGGTCCCGTTACATTTCCCATCAAAGACCGCTGCTTGGGCCAAAACACTGTTCTTTAGATCCAAGGCAATGAGGGATTACTGTTGGGGGAAGGGACCCTCGGCAGTGGCGCCTTGCGGGCTGGCTCGGATGGCAACCTTCGCACGACCCGAGCGCCCTCACAAACATTCTTCTCTTCATCAGATTGGACCCTTCGGATCGGTTTCCTAACCTTCGGGTACAAACCCGACCCTCAGAGTTCATTGTGTTTCTTGCAGGTAAAGGCGCGCTGGGGACACAGGAAGTGACCCTCGCACGTTCCGAGGCTCCTTCGCTAAAGACTTCAAGCTCGGCAAATGGCTAGCGAATGCTGACCTCGCGGCCAGCAGAGTCGCGAGGGTCTGACCTTCACCTTTCCATGAAGGTGGGCTGAACAAGATGGCGGCGGACAGGAGGAAGGCAAACTAGGGTTTCCACTCCGCACGTGTTTGTACGGTTATACCCTTTCCCTGTACGGTGCCGGGGAATCTTTCTTGTACCCTTTTGTAATTTGGCCGGTGTCCCTTGGTATTCCCTATAAATACCATGGGATGAACAGTGTAAAGGCAGGATTTTTTGGAATCAGTAAAATTTCCCAACCAACTTGTTTTCTGCTCCTTCGCATTCCTCTTACGTTCGTTCGACAGTTGTCCACCCTCGCACCGAACCCCTGCCTTGCAGCGGAGATTGGGCAGGAGTGCTACCAACACAAGTTTTTCTTCATTTATCTTACGAACTGTTTGGTTGGCTCAAATGTAACGAAAACGTAAATGAAACTAGTTCATTTCCATTCCCGCCGGTAACACATACAACTATAAAATCATTTCCATTTGCGATACAGAAGTGGAGCCAAACAGCTCGTTAGTGTTCTTCTACTTTCAGCATTTACTTTAAGTTCTTTACTTATTGTTCTTGTTGAGTGCTTTCGATCATAGATAACTTAGTATTTAGTTTGCATCTAGTTCGGGTTCTTCGTTGAGTAATCAGTGCTCTAGTTTTGGACGTAAGATTAGAGTAGTATATATTAGTGTAAGCGCGGTGCTTAGACTAGTTATACCTTAGTTTGTGGCTAGCCCCGCGGATAGATGTGGTAGCAAACAGGTGGTGACAGCTCTGGGAGCCTTGAATTCCACCACGTAGTTGGGTTAGTTCTTAAATCATAAACCTCGTTGTGCACGTCTGAGGTAAATAGTCCAGAGGGTGTGTACGGTTCGAAGAACTAGATAAAACCTTTATTGCTAAGTTAGTTGTGATCATAAGTGTGTAGGAAAACATTAATCTGTTCATCGTCCAGACCCCGCCGATTTAGTTTAGTAGTAGTTAGTCTTTCTTTTCTTTTTAGTAGTAGTAGAAACCAACCCCCATTTATACATTTCGATCAACCCTGCTAGAATCACTAGTTGTTCATAGCGGTCCAAGTGTTAGTTCTGCCATAGTAGCTTCCCTGTGGAAATAAATACGATACTCGGTTACTCCTGGGTGAAGTGCTACAATTGACTTATTCTGTGCGCTTGCGGAAGTTACGAATAGTCATAAGAATAGTTAGTTATACTTCTTATATTAAGATGTACCAACAAGCCTTTCTGGCGCCGTTGCCGGGAATAGATTCCCTAGTCTACTCCTAGTAACGACGTTAGCGAGAGTCAACACTGCTCTTGCTGCTGTCGGAGCAGTGCATGAACTTGGCGCATTTCTTCAAGTGATTCCTTCTGTCTAGCGTCGAACTGGTCCTGTCTGGCATCCCATCGTTGGTTCCACTGGGCTTGTTCATTCAGGGAACCCTGAATGTTGTCGGTGCGGATTTCCAGTCCCTCAATCCTCGTGTTCAGGCCTACCAAAGTGATGGATTGCCTTGGCGGGACTGGAGGAGGTAGCCCCTCGGAATCTAATGACTCGGCCCATGTGCCTTGGGCCCAAGCTGCATGGCTTCCATCAGGCCACTCCGTACCAGCTGTAGATTGCCGGGGTAGGTCGTCCCAGCTAGGCTGGTATCCGGGTGCAAACCCAGGTACCTGCCTGGTATGATACCATCCCTGCATGGTTGGATGTGGAGTAGGTGCTGAGGGTGTGCTTCCTGCTTGGTTTTGCTTCTAGTTGCCCTTCGAGATGAAGT
Organism: Coix lacryma-jobi var. lacryma-jobi; assembly: GCA_009763385.1. Classification (NCBI taxonomy): domain Eukaryota; kingdom Viridiplantae; phylum Streptophyta; class Magnoliopsida; order Poales; family Poaceae; genus Coix; species Coix lacryma-jobi. The sequence continues at coordinate 65,478,955 of CM019828.1, forward strand.
GCTTTTTCGGGCTTCCTCTTGTGAAACCAGAGGAAGGGAAAATTCCCGACATTTATATAGAGCGAGTTCCGGGTTAGGTAACGGATACTCGTTAATCAATCCAGGGAAGAAGTAAACGATCGTTTCATCTTCTTTCACTTTTAGGTTATGCCCTTGTATCAGGTATGCTTCATTGATGATGGTGCAGGGGATGGGGATGTACGAAACATTGTGTCCGTCCAACACACCAACAGCCTCAGCAATATGGGTTACAAGAGATGTGCATGATATAGAAGTGGAAACCCAAAACATCTCTAGCATGTGTACAAATATTTCACGAGCAGGGACAACTTTAATTTTGTGGACAATCGCAAAAATTAATCTTAATTCATCATTTCTAACAAAGCGAATGTCCTGGCTAGGAAATAAAGTCATAGATATCCAACGATGTATAAGCCTTAAAGTGGGATGATGAATTTGCATATTACGAGGCTGGAATTTGCTAATTGGAGTTTTGTAAGGTACCCAAAAAAATATTTATTTTTTTTATTTTTTCGACATATATATGTATGCAAACTCAGAATAGATTTGTAAAAGGATAACTACCATTTTTCCTCTAGCAGAGGACGTACCTTTTATAGCCTGGTATGTAGGGCTCTTCTGTGGCAATGCCTTGATGTTCCATCTGGTCCAGGAGAATTGTCGGAAGTGATGGATCATGTTACCTTTGGTTTGCACACCAGTGTTGGTGTGTTTCTTTGTGGCATTGCTTTTCTTTGCCCAGCTCCAGCTGTCTTGTTCATGGGACTTTTGCTCTCTTTGTATATGACATTTTGAATCATAGAGCATTGCTCTTCCTGGGCCTGTAGTTGAACTTTTCTTCATTGTCGTTGATGTTGAGCAAGATTTCTCCTGCTCCCACATCAATTTGTGCTCCTGCTGTACTCAGGAAGGGGCGCCCCAGGATGAGAGGTGATTCTTTGGTTGCCTCCATATCCAGTACCACGAAGTCGACGAGCACAAAGTAGCCTCGTATCTTTATTGGTATGTCTTCTGCAATCCCGGTTGGTCGTCTGATGGTTGAATCAGCCAGCTGGAGTTCCATTGGCGTTGGAGCGAGGTGAGTGAAGTTCAGTCTGTCGAATACCTCTTTTGGCATGACACTGACACTTGCTTCGACATCACACAAGGCGTGATCAAATCTTTGTGCCCCGATTATGCCTGTGATCGTGGGACAGCCTGGGTCTTTCTTCTTTTCTGGCATATGATTGAGTATAGCTGCGCTGCATTCTTCTGTCAGCTTGACCACCTCCGTGCTTGGCGTGGGCTTTTTATTGTTGATGATGTCTTTGATATATGTCACACCCCAATTTAAGGAACAAAATTGGAGCACAATATATATATGTCAGGATTAATTTTCATACATATATCGACATCATAGTAAATATCAAAAGAATGCTTTATTAATAATATCAAACATTATTACAAAAATGACCCTCGGGTCCAAAAGAAAAGTACAAACTCTTAGTCTAACTCTAATGTAGACTCGCGGAAACTGGACGCCATCTCCACAGGAAGGTCGACCGGGGGCTGTGCCATCCTAGTACAGGTCGTCGAGGTCAAATCCACCATCTTCTGGGTACAAATTGTCAGGGTTGTATCTGCCGTCTTCTGGGTACTCCTGCTCCGCGTCGTAGACTCCAACGTCTAGGTGGGGTAGCAGGGGGTTCAAAGAGGAAGGGTGAGTACATCTAAATGTACTCCGCAAGTGTAGGAAATATATGCTTATGAGGCAAATAACAAAGGTATTCTGACTTTGTTTGACTCAAGCACCTAAAGTGACACATCCTATTAATCCTATGCACCTATTTACTAGGTTATATCCATAGTCTCCGGAGAAAAGTAACCACACTTAAAGTCGCACCAAGCAAACCACACTCGGAGTCACACCGAGCAACCAACACATGGAGTCCACCAAGCAACCACACTTGGAGTCACACCAAGCAACCACACCTAAAGTCAATCAGGCAAACCACACCTGAAGTCCATCAGGCCACCCACAAGGCCGACTCTAAGAGTCCCCTTATGTGTATTAGTTCCATATGTCACGATATAGAAAGCTACCTTCCGTAATAACACCAGGTCTCGATCTGCGCCCAAGCCTGGGAGTCACTCCCGTACCAAGTAGTAACCCGCGTAGAGGAAGCCTCTGTACCCATGTCACATGGGACTAATGACCACATAAGGCTTCCCTAACGAACCAGACCCAACCCACCAACTAATCTGAAGAAGTCCAAACCGCTCGTGACCGTGAGCACGGCTGATATATCAGTTTTACACTCTGCAGAGGTTTCATATCGTTACCCATAAGTCATGCGTTTCCCGTCACGCTAAACACTGCCAAGGTGCCTAGCGGGGTCGCACTACAAGGCCTTTACAAAGCCCCTCAAAACCTGTATTACACGTACTCTAAGGTTTCATCCCGTACATAACTCAACGACCCCAGGGAACCCCTCTTGAGCCACTTAAACAAACCCAGTGTTACTTGGAGGAAACTAATTAATCAGCCATGTCCAGCCCATCTAGACCTCATGGTTGTGCTGTGTAACCGGGTTACATGCTTCGAGAACCGGGTCCTTGTTGGGTATTTTAAATGCACACAGAAAAATCCGCAAGCGCATGGATACCGATGTAGCTTTCACCCGAGAGTATTCCAGGGTATCGATTTCCACGGGGAACATGAAGTGTACTAGATGAATTAAGAACGTCCAAGAAAAGAATGGTAATATGGATAGAGAGAGATTTTAGGGTTTTCTAACCGGGTCTATTTAATCAAAGGCTTACTATACTCTACTTACTTCGGAGCAGCAGGTCCTTTCCAACTCTTGAGAAAGACTGGGAAGATGGTAGTTGGGGGGAAGGCTGCCGAAAGGTCTACGAGAACACCAACCCTAACGTGGTGGATTACAACGACCTGATAGAGCTGTCACCTCTGGGGCGACCACAACTATCTAGAGGATTGGGCACAAACTCAGGTAAACCCTAGTCTAGACACCGTGTCTACACTAACGCTTACTACTCTAATTACTGCAGATAACTAGAGCACTCAATACGAGCAGAGATCCAGTAAATAAAATAAAGCAAGAACTGAAATTAAATATAATACTTAGAAATAGTAAATGAAGAACCTGGAGATTACTTGAAGATGAACCAGCTGCTGCACCAATACAATGTCGAGGAAGATCCGACAGATCCGGCTCCTCCTCAGCTCTCTCCTTCTACTCTCTCTAATCCAATCTCTAATTACAACTAGATGAACTAGACAACTAGAACAAGAACTAGAACTAGAAGAACTAGACTAGAACTAGATGAACTAGAGGAGATTCATCTAGAGGGACCTCTACTTCTACTTGATACCCTAGTTTCTGATGTGGAGACAAATAATGAAGATGGAGATGGCTTCTGGGGGTTCTGGGTCTAGTTTTATAGCCCGTAGCGTGGAACATGAGCCCTTGGATCAAACCGACTTCAGGGACGGTGGAGATGCATCCTAGGATGCGGTGGAAGAAGGTTCCGAAAGGCGGAGGCAAAACGGCCTCCGTGGCTGACCGGTCGGTCGGTGGGCCCCACCGGTCGGTCTGGCCCAGTGGGCCCCCGTGGCGGGCCGCCTCGTGGTGTCTTCTAGATCCTTCTTTTGCAAGTTTCGTTGCGAAATTAATATCATTTCATCCGGGACTCCGAATATAGCAAATGGTATGTCCGTTTCGATCGTCTTGACGAGCTCTTCGCAATGGTGTGCTCCAATTCATCACTTGAGATACTTTTATATGATAAAAACATGGATGTCCTACAAAACAAGTGAGAGCACCAAAACTCGTGGAACTTGTTAGTTTCAAACCCTACAACTATGCTTTGTGATTCATTTAGTGCCATTTCATGCAATAGTTGATGGGTAATTTTGAGCATTAGTGAGCATCAACAAGTTCCCCCAAGCTTAACCTTTGCTAGTCCCGAGCAAAGCCAATCTCAACAATGGATCAGGAGTTGCTGCAATATCTTCACTTCCAACAAGTACACATGTATTCAAATAAAAGTTCTCATAAAGATATCATATTATTTATCACGGGGCTTAGTACTTTACCTTGAATCTTGAGTAATTGAAAGATAGAACGATCAAATCAAGCACTATGTCTCTAGTTCTTTCACATCACCTTTATCCTAGAGTTTTATGAATTTTCATAAAAGATTAAAAACATATGTTGCCAAATTAAACAATGGATCCAAAGAGAAAGTCAACCACACCATTGAATCGAGAAGTGCATGTGTATGAAAAATGGAGTCGGATGCTCTTTTGAATATATATCACTCTCTTCTGTCTATCAGAGACACATGGCTATCAGGCTAATTCTACTGGCGGGCACATGCCCATCTTTTTTTTATGATATTCATTTTTTTTTCTTTTTTTCGAGGTTCCAGACACTTGTCCGTTTTTATTTCCTCAGGATCTTTATTTTTGAGGTTTCGGACACTTGTCCCTTTTTATTTCCTCGGATTTTTTTCTCTCCTTTTTTTCTTTTTTTCAATAGCCACATGCTTCCAACAAACTTCTGAGAGGATAGCAATAGATAATCATGAGCATTTATGCAGAGGATGGATGAAAAGTGTAAGTGATCTCAATTTAATAGTATGATAACTTCTGACAGGGTCAAAAGAGCTTAATTTAACTCAATGCAATTATTTGTCATATTAATATTGGAAACTCTCCAGAACTCTAGTGTTGTTTAGAACAAGATAGTAGTAGCTCAGATCATCATATGTCATATCTGTCAACTACCTAGACTCTAGATCAAGCATTTGATACCCATGCATTTTATTTTATTTTTAAGCATCATTATTAATTAGGAGAACTCATGCTTTGAAGGTTAGGTACTTGAAAGAAATTAAATAGAGCAACTATTCATCATTTCCATGTAATAGATTAGAGAGAGATCTTCTTTTATTATCAACTTCTTAAAACAAACTAGACACACTATTTTATTTATTTAATCTAACATACTTTAATTTACTATTTAAAAAATACTAAGATAGAAATAAAGACATACCTGATTCGCGAAGATAATGGGGGTGCTCCCCCAAGCTAATCCCTTCGATCGCATCGAGCCTTCATGTGCCCGAATATTTTTGTTCTTTTTCTTTTTAAGGGTGAGCCTTCATGTGCTCATATATTTTTTATTTTATTTTTATTTATATATAGAAAGAAAACTTAAGAGGATAAGGATACTTACCTGAATACACGGAGGTGCTTTCCCCCAAGCTAAATGTTATCATAGTCGTTCAATCTTGCCATGTAGCGGATTGGCGGTGGAAATGTGTTTCCACTGTCGGAGCTTTGATTGATGTTGATGGTTGTGGAAACAATGCTCGAACAGTGGATAGAACATCCACTTGCTCGTCAGCTTTTCTTGGTCTTTTAATCATGTGAAACTCAAATAGACAACAAGACTTGTCGAACAGATTAAGCGTTAGTAGTTGGCCACTTAGGCCTTAGTTGTCCAGAGTTTCAGTAAGAACTCTTTCTCAATATTTTTGTATTTTCATTTTTATGATGCAATGATAGTCTAACAAAATGAATGCATTTTTATTTTTATGCCACCATGGTGAATATCCCTACGGGTTTTTACACACCATAGAATTATTCACATGAGGCTTTTAAGTTTTATGATGCAGTGTAATATTTTTATTTTCTCTTTTTTTATGCAATGATAATGCAGAAAAGTAAATATGCTATGGAGAAATGATTATGCAAATGATAGAAAGTAAACATGCAAAAAGAGAAATTAATGCAGAAAAGATAAATATGGATAACTACCGATTTTACCTTTCGGCGAGGGTTCAATGTTTTAAGTCCTCTGAACAGGACTTCTCACCATGTTCATTCCTGAGGTGCATCATTTGATCTCGATAGGTAGACCTTGATAACTACACCTCTTGATATGGTGTCACTCATGTTCTTCATTCGCCCAACAATTTGAAGTGAAGCATTAGTTGTGAAAGCTGGCAGCATCTTGATTAGTGCACATCTTCTTGTAGATCTAGGACCTTCACTCTGTAGAATTTGGGAGTTGACAAACTCCTCCATGTTTTGCTCAAGAGTGTGTCCTGCTCATAAAGACAAGGTAGAGACCAAGTGCATGGGCTCTGTTGGTGGAAAAACACCAACAGAACTAAAAGTTTTGTTCATTCCTCTCTAACCTTAGGCACATCGAGCAAGATAAACTTGTTGTTTATGTATTCTATTCAGTCTTAACATGAGTGATAGGATCAAAAGATGAGCATGAAAGTAGCATCTTAAAATATTTAACAGATCAGATTACTTAACCCAAGGAAGGATAATCTATGCATAATGTGTCGATATTTTCATGATTATGATATATCATCTTCCAAAGGTTAGATGCATAACATTTTAGCTCATTGGTTAAGATAGTGAGATTGAAGAGAGTAAAGCTAGGAACAAAGAGTAAAGAACTGAACATGTTGAGTTGATTAGGTTGGATCAAATGAGGTGCAATTGAAACATGTTTGGTTCTTATTTATGCACATACCAGAATTAAGGAGAAGCTTTTAAAGTGATGTCACATACCTTGAGATGTTACCTTTATCATTGAAGAGTGATGTGTCGAACCACCTTGTGGAAGCTTCTCTTGTCTGGCTGTTTGTTCTTCATGAATAGCTTGTCTTCTCTTGCTTATCTCATACTGAGCCAGCTGAGTCTTGTCCACAATAGATCCAGAAGATGGAGACTTTGTCAACTATTTTGTTGATTTCTAGGCTCCGGTACTATCTCTCCATCTTCTATTTCTTGTGGTGCAGTGGCTTCGTCCTTTATAATGTAACCCTCAATTCCTGGCAGTTGGTTCTTCTTTTATCAGTTGAGTCAACGTCTTCTCTTGGTTTTCTTCGGCTGCTCATAAGTGGTGTAGTTGTTAAAGAAGCAGCGACCCTTTTTATCAAAGATCCAAAAGTGGACATCTCTATGTCCGACATAGATGACACATTGGTGGTGTTCAAGAATGATCTTCCAAGAATGAGTGTTGGATCATATTCTTCTCCTTGATTGGGATAGCGTCCAGTGGCTTGTACTGATCAAAGTGTTGAAGCTGGATTTCTCCATCCTCCCCTTTAAGCAGATCTAGACAACGGAATTGTGTCTCCCCAAGCTGGCTTGTGAGGTAGGTGGTTGCTCAAATCTCTTCAACAACATGTTCATGTGTTGAATTTGTAGACCTTGGTGTTGTTGAAGTCGTTCCACCTCATCCTCCAAACTAGCTCTTGTGTTGCATTAATTGGAAGATAGGCTAGTTCTCACTGCTTGTGTTTGTACGGTTTGATCTGAGGGTTCAGAGATGAGAGCCAACACGATGGTCTCTATCTTCAAGTGGCCGAGCTCAGACTTGTTCACCTATTTCCATGGAGTGAGTGCTTTGATTGTAGGTATTTGTTTTGTGGCACTCATCTTCTCTCTTGTTCTATGGATCTCATTTCTCCATGATCAGTGAGTTGTGTCTCCCTTGCGCAAGTTGTTGAAGTTCATGTGTCTCTTCATCTCCAGTGTGAGTTCATCTCAGGACTTTCCGAAATTGATATTGAAAGTTTTCCTGTAGGGGTGAGTCCAACAGAATATCCAACATCCACTATAGCATACTATCGGCTCAAAAACCAACCTAGACACCACGTCTAATTTGATTTAGGAAGGTATTTCAATCTAAGCACCATGCTTAAATTAAAAGGCCTTTGAAAGCAAGAACACCACTCCTAAACTAGGCACCATGCTTCATTTAAGAGATGTATGAAAGTACTTCAAACCTAAACATATACTATAGCAAATGAGGGTAACATTAAAGCATTAAAGAGATTTACTCAAATGATGATGAGAGAGCATGATTAGTGTATAGCACATGAGCATGTCTTAAAGGTAGGGACAACTAACATAGCAACATGGTAAGAGATGTTCTTACAAAGTGTATCCCCAAGCTTAGATTTTGCAAAAATCAAGATTGGATGACTGTAATTCAATGTTGCATGATGATTGGATGGACATACCTTGTGTTTGTTGTTCCTTCAAACATTTTCACTGCAGACCTGCAAAGGTTAGTGACAAGAATACCCAAAGGAATATTTTAACAATTATATCCCTATGCTCACTACACAAGGGCAGTGTAGCAGGAAGGTGAACACTGATCTGAAAAGCGCTTGTTTTAGGACACTGAGCTTGTCTTTGGGAAACCTTCAAGATATGATTTGGTGAAGTGGTTTCCCCTCCAACACCAACTTAAGAGCACAACAAGATCTACAAAATTTGTGATGAACATACGCATCTACAACCACCCTTTTGAAGTTTTTGTAAACAAAAAGTGTGAGGGGGTTGAAAATCTCGAGTGTGGCAAGGTTAGACACACCAATTGAATCAGGAGATGTTTCATATGAGCATGGATTTAAAGAGGTGTTTATGAAGTAGCTTCCATGCTCTTTGATATCATCTTCCTCGATTTCAGAGAAGAACACCAAAGGATAGGGTTCATCATTTTCTAAAGTGTGGGTGTGTTTTCTCTATGGGAGGTTCTGTGACAACCAAATTATTAGAAGGATTTGAAGGAATTTCAAATTTGGTTGTGTGTTCCTCCTCGTGTTGGTCGGGGTTGGGCTCGACTTCTTCTGGAAATTCGTTAAAAGGGCAAGTGTAAGGAGTGTTTTCAAGGATTCTCTCAAAAGTGTCTCTCCCTTCACTAAAAAGTTTATGTGAGAATGATCCTCCAGAAGCTAAATCAAGATGTAGAGAAGTTTCCTTGTTAAGACCACGATAGAAGTGAAAGTGTAGGACATGGTCTGGCAAGGAAAGGTTTGGGCCAGAATTGGTAAGGCATTTGAACCTAGCCCAAGCTGCTCCTAGTGTCTCCTTCTCTTTTTGTTTGAATGTAAGAACTTCAATTCTAAGATCAGTGATTCAAAAAAGAGGGAAGAAAGCAAGACAAAAGTTGTCCTGATGTTCATCCCAATTTCCATTTATGCCTCTTACGGAATGATCATACCACTTTCTCGCTCTTCCCAAAAGGGAGAATGGGAATAGTTTCCATTTAATGGTCTCTTGTGTCATGCCAGCAATAGTCTGACAAGAACACAACTGCTCAAATTCCCTAAGGTGAGTATATGGATCTTCGTATTCTGACATAGAGAAGGATTTCTCTCGAACCATGGCTATAAGAGCAGGGCGAAGCTCATAGCCATCTGTATGAATGGGGTGTGATGATGGTGGAAACTCCAACAAGTCACCCTTTGGAGCAAAGAATTTAAAGATTGGAGTGGAATTCATGTGGTGATGGGGTGGTAAAAGAAAAAGGTGGTAAAAAGGGAAAGGTTGTAAAAAGAAAAGAAATGCGGACAAACTTTGCTCTATTCTAGAACAGCTACCGTTCCCCGGCAACGGCGCCAGAAAGCTTGTGGGGTATTTTAAACACACACAGAGAAATCTGCAAGCGCATGGATACCAATGTAGCTTTCACCCTAGAGTATTCCAGGGTACCGATTTCCACAGGGAACATGAAGTGTACTAGAAAAATTAAGAACGTCCAAGAAAACAATGGTAATGTGGATAGAGAGAGATTTTAGGGTTTTCTAAGCGGGTCTATTTAATCAAAGGCTTACTATAGTCTACTTACTTCGGAGCAGCAGGTCCTTTCCAACTCTCGAGAAATACTGGGAAGATGGTAGTTGGGGGAAGGCTACCGATAGCTCTACGAGAACACCAACCCTAACGTGGTGGATTACAAAGACCTGACAAAGCTATCACCTCTAGGGCTACCACAACTATCCAGAGGATTGGGCGCAAACTCAGGTAAACCCTAGTCTAGACACCGTGTCTACACTAACGCTTACTACTCTAATTACTGCAGATAACTAGAGCACTCAATACGAGCGGAGATCCAATAAATAAAATAAAGCAAGAACTGAAATTAAATATAATACTTAGAAATAGTAGATGAAGAACCTGGAGATTACTTGAAGACGAACCAGATGCTGCACCAATACAATGTCGAGGAAGATCCGACAGATCCGGCTCCTCCTCAGCTCTCTCCTTCTCCTCTCTCTAATCCAATCTCTAATTACAACTAGATGCACTAGACAACTAGAACAAGAACTAGAACTAGAAGAACTAGAACTAGAACTAGATGAACTAGAAGAGATTCATCTAGAGGGACCTCTACTTCTACTTGAAACCCTAGTTTCTGATGTGGAGATGAATAATGAAGATGGAGATGGCTTCTGGGGGGTCTGGGTCTGGTTTTATAGCCCGGAGCGTGGAACGTGAGCCCTTGGATCAAACTGACTTCAGGGACGGTGGAGATGCATCCTAGAAGGCGGTGGAAGAAGGTTCCAGAAGGCAGAGGCAAAATAGCCTCCGTGGACGACCGGTCGGTCGGTGGGCCCCACCGATCGGTCTGGCCCAGTGGGCACCAGTGGCGGGCCGCCTCGTGGTGTCTTCTGGTGTCTTCTAGATCCTTCTTTTGCAGGTTTCGTTGCGAAATTAATATGTTTTCATCCGGGACTCCGAATATAGCAAATGGTATGTCCGTTTCGATCATCTCGACGAGCTCTTCGCAATGATGTGCTCCAATTCATCACTTGAGACACTTTTATATGATAAAAACATGGATGTCCTACAAAACAAGTGAGAGCACCAAAACTCGTGGAACTTGTTAGTTTCAAACCCTACAACTATGCTTTGTGATTCATTTAGTGTCATTTCATGCAATAGTTGATGGGTAATTATGAGCATTAGTGAGCGTCAACAGTCCTAGGGATCCAGGCTGGATAAATCTAGCACAAGCCTAGAACCAAAAACCAAGTCTAGCTACCGAGTCCCACGACACAAAACCACAAATACGGTTCATCCTACCGGATTTACCTACTCACCATACTACTCACTTCCAGTCCATGTTCCATAGATCATTAATCAAGATTATTATTATTTAAATCTCATCCCATCCATGACTGTAGGGCTAAGCAAAGACACCTACCCGAACATCCCAAACCAGGCAACAAGGATAATATAGCAAAATCTAGTAAACCATAACATGAGATTCAATTTAATGACAAGCATGCATCTACTGGATCTACTCTACTCGAATACTGTTTACACCAGATTTTGGACCAAAAAGATTATTATTTTGTGAGCACAAACAACTGATTTATTGATGAAAGAATCAGCTAGAAAAATAAAAGGGGATGTCTAGGCCCGGACACGAACAAGACCCATGAAGACCAGACGTGACGAGTTTCAAGGACATGTTGGGTTCAGCCTAAGAGTTTGAGTCCCGGTCGTCTTTTGTTTTGTAACCTAGTTGTCTTAGAACAGGAGTCAACCGGGTTATATATAGCTAGAAACCTGATTTTTTGTGAGAATCATCCAATCAATCAACATATCGGCCACCGGCCAAAACCCTAGGAGTAGGAGTAACGTAGATCTCGGCGAGACCTTCAATCAGGCAGGGCAGCATCAGCTTCGACCGACCTCCGGTTTGCTTGTAAGTTTCACCAATGGTTCGTGTCATTATCCAATGAGGTTGTATTTGGTATCGACCAAACTCTTGTTAAGCTATGACATGGCTAGTTATCGGTCTATGTTCGTCTTTTGTAAGATTGTCTTGACTCTGATCAATCTCTTACTTTAGTTGATCTTGACTAGTTATAGGCTCTATTGGTTTGGCAAGCTAATAGATTCATTAAGTTATTGATGTTATTTTATGTTTTAATTTATTTCTTTATGTTTTAAACAACATCTTGCCCAATCAAGATTGACAAAGTGTATTAAGCTTAAAAGACGCTTAGTTTCGGCTATTCTGAGGTTTTTCATGCTCACAACAGAGAAAATAGCCAATTCAAGCTTCTCATCAACTATTTTGTCAATCTTGATTGTTACATGTGTGTTCGAGATATCTGATAAAACTACGATTTTGATTTAAGAACAAGTAGATTTTGATCTTGCATATCTGATTATAGCTGTATTTCCGAACCCCACTGACATATATGGTAGATTAGATTTGCTTGATCTTAAGTCGAATCATGGTTCTAACGGATAGATCTTGTTCGTGCCTCATGGACCCTGTATCGGCTAAAATAGCTGATCCAGTCATGCTTTCTTCATAATGTGTGCTCTTAAGCTGCTTGGAATCAATGTATCTGCTTGTTGCACTAGACGTGATCTAGTTTGATCATTATCATGGCTGCATGGAGACACCCCAATGTTGATGTTTAAACTATTTTATCGATCTATTTGTTATTATGGCAGCATCGAAATACCCCACTGTTAACAGATAGAATTGCCTGTATAATTAGTCGATACGTTGTTTTCACGCTGTTTGGACATAAACATAGATCTTTATTCTGCTAATATGTCTAAGCTCATTGGCTGTTTGTCTATTCCAAATGCTTTTTTACATATATCATAGTTGTTTTGCTTTATATCTTTTTTAATGCCTTCATGCAATCTCTTGGGAGTTGACTTGGTAGTCAATATCCTAATAACAAGTGGCTATATCAGAGCCGTATAATTTGGAACTGTCTGGCACCAAACCGGCAGGTTCCACAATTTGATAACTTTTTCTTCTCCTTGTCAATTACAGGTCAAATTGACTGGCACGCCCAAAGTCGATCTCACTGAGATTCGGCACCGTCACCCGTTGAAGGTTCAGGAGGTCAAGATCTTGCTCTGTACGCCCTCTGAGGACCGTGCGCTCGAGTGTGTTGGCCTGACCGACCGAATTTTTGTGTCAACACATTCTTTTGGCATGCCCGGTGGGACACAATCGTCTGATCATGACAATCAATAACGAAGATGTGTTGAACGTGACAATGGACGCACTTCCAGATGAGCTTCGACGCCTGATAGAAGAAACTGTTGAACAATATCGTTACATGTGTCTGTTGAGCTTCAGTAAAAGTAGGGATAAGAAGATTATCCAAAAGTCTCATCTACCATGGGTGGTTCTAGATGGCCATGTTGATCCAATGGTTCAGGTCCAACACAATGCCATGCAACAAGTGATCAGCAAAGCAATGTCTGCCACTCTGATGAATCACAATGAAGTGTTCCTCAACAGTCTCACAAATGCCATTAAAGAAGCCTTCAACTTAGGCGATGATAGAAGAGGTCCAACATATACCATCAAGAATAATCAAGGAGCTGGAACTTCTGGTGGAACATAGATCAATGGGCCTAATGGCAATGGAAACCAAATGGTTGTCAGCCCTGGGGGCGTGACACCGTAGCCAATGCAACAGCCGAATATGAGTAATAACATATACTCATCGGCTACAAAAATAGCTCCCCATGCAAGGCGCATTACTAGAGATTTCAATGCACCACCATATCAAGGGAATGTGACACCGGGTGATATTCCTCCTGGATATCATTATGTTTCAGATTTTTATACCTTGGATGCTCAGGAGAACCCGGGATATCATGGCAATGCCTTCGGGGGGCAGAACATCGGCTATCAAGGGCCTGTAAATCAAATTGATCAGCTAATGAGTCGGGTCACTGACTTGGTTCAAAAGCAATTTGGCTTAACGCCAAAATCTATGATGACTGGTTACAAGAAACCATATCCGGAGTGGTTTGATCAGGTGGTTCTTCCTCCAAGATATAGGATCCCTGATTTTACCAAATTCACAGGAACCGGCTCAGTGACGACCATGGAACATATTACTCAGTTTTTAGTCCTGCTCGGGGAAGTTGGTGATGAATCAGCACTTAAAGTCAGATTATTTCCTTTATCCCTGTCTGGTTCAGCTTTCTCATGGTTTTCATCTCTGCCACCCAATTCCATTCAAAGCTGGGAGGATTTGGGAGACAAGTTCCATAAATACTTTGACTCTGGGGTATTGGAAAATGGCCTTGTAGACTTAGTCGATACGAGGCAAGGAAATATTGAATCTGGATGCCAGTATCTTCAGAGATTCAGAGAGGTTAAAAATCAGTGCTATACCTTATCATTGTCGGATTCAGAAATTGTCAGCATTGCAATTCGGGGGCGGATACCTGCCATCTGAGAAAAAATCGGCTTTGGTTGTAACAATATAGCCGATTTAGCTAAGAAGGTGGCAAATATTGATGCTCAGAATCGGTATAATCAAGTTTTCAAGCCCAAGAAAGCCTATAATGCGGAGAGTCATTTCTTCTTACAAGAGGAAGACAATAACTCAAGTGATGAAAGTGAAGATGAAGTGGCTGCTGTGGACTGGGCTTGGAAGAACAACGAGTACATGCCCTGGGCAAAAACTAAGAGTACTGAGAAAGATGTAAAATATAGCTTTGACATTACTAAAGCCGACAAGATATTTGACTACTTGCTAGAGAAGGGTCAAATCAAGTTAACTGGGAATCATAATATCCCATCAGCTGAAGAGCTCAAAAATAAAAGGTACTGCAAATTTCATAACTCTGGTACTCATACTACTAACGATTGCCGAGTTTTCAGAGATATGATCTAGAGGGCAAGTGTCAAATGAAGGATTGGCCTAGAAAAGGCCAAAGGTATGAGCATCAATGGCCATCCTTTTCCACAGAACATGGTGGCTCTTGCACCTCGGAGTGAGATCAAAGTGTTATCTTCTGACAAAGCCAAGGCAGCTGGGACGGTTGATCCAAAGAAATAGATAACAGCCAGGGAGTATCAAGAAATGAAAGGAAAGAAGAATACCGATTAGCATGATCAACTTGAAACTTCAAAGGCTGGTGAAGCAAGAAGACGTCCGACTGTCAGGATCTTATTGAACAAATGGCAACGCCAGAGAGAGAGAAGCCAAATGCAAAGAGAAAGAGATGAGCAAGAGTATCAAGAGTGGCTTGAAGAGGAAGAGTATAAAAGGTCTCGTGAAGAAGAAAGGCGTGTCATGGATGAAGAAAAGAATCACTGGGACTGCCCTTTCTTCAGACATTGTTGGAATGAAGGACTGAAGCTCCCCACTCTTCGTAATTTCCCGGAATGCAGTAATCAGTATTGGGAGTATATGCAGTCGAGAGACAACCGCCGATCTGTACATGAAAGGTTAAGATTTGAAAAGACAGATCAGCGCATAAAAAATCAAAATGTTCATAATCGGCTTGGAGAAAGATTAACCGATCATGATCATCCTTAGCAAGAGGGACAATGGTGTCCTGGTGGCTTGACCAAAAGCTAGAAGCGACAGGTTCAAAGATTAAGGAATGATGAGATCCAGAAGAAGAAACCCAAAGTCTGGCAAATAAAACAAGTAGCCGATAAGGATGAGTCATCGGCTAAAATCGCTGCTCTATTCATGCTACCTGCTGAGTTTAGATCCTCTGATCATGAAGAAGAATCTGATGATGAAGAAGCAATTGCTCAGTGGATCTATCAAGCAGAAGAGGCCACATTTCAACAACCCGAGAGACATTCCCATCTGAAAGCTTTGTATTTGAAAGGGTTTGTTGATGGAAGGCCTCTGAACAGGATGTTAGTTGATGGAGCGGAAGCTGTTAATTTGATGTCATATGCCACTTTTAGAAAGCTTGACAAGACTACGGAAGACTTGACTCAGACCGATATGAGGTTGACCGACTTTGCTGGCAACGTATCGGCTACTAAAGGTGCTGTGTGTTTTGAGTTAACGATTGGCAGTAAGAATATGCCGACTAATTTCTTTGTGGTTGAAGCAAAAGGATCCTACAGTGTGCTTCTTGGAAGGGATTGGATCCACGCCAATTGTTGTGTTCCATCTACCATACATCGGAATGTAATTCAGTGGATCGGCGGCACTGTGGAAGTGGTACCAGCCGATTCAACTGTTAGTGTTGCTTATTCAGAACCTAATGTTGGAAATTTTGATAGCATGGAGTGCTTTTCTGGGAAGACTCTCGAATAAGGCTTTCTCAAAATGACTGATGATAGTCAACAACCGATCCAAGCAGTCGGCTTCAAAAAATATACTTAATGGATTGTACGATCAATGAAGATAAGAGTAAGATGGGAAAGGGTTTCACATCGGCTGATGAACTGGAAGCAGTTGATATTGGAAACGGTGATAAGCCAATGTTGACATATATCAGTGCCAAGTTGGATCCCATGTGTAGACAAGAACTTATTACATTGTTAAAAGAGTATAAGGAATGCTTTGCTTGGGATTATTTCGAAATGTCTGGTCTTGATCGATCGTTGGTTGAGCATCGACTACCTATCAAACATGGGGGTCGGCCTGTAAAACAAGCTCCGAGGAGGATTAGAGAGGAAGTTGTCGCTGATGTAAAAACGGAAATTACTCAGCTTTATGAGGCTAACTTCATTCGGCAATGTAGATATGCTGAATGGATATCTATTGTAGTCCCTGTATATAAGAAAAATGGAAAAATGAGAGTTTGCATTGATTTCAGGGATTTGAATAAAGCTACCCCAATGGATGGCTATCCAATGCCAGTGGCAGATATGTTGGTCGACGCAGCTGCAGGACATAAGTTAATCAGTTTTAGGATGACAATGCTGGTTATAACCAAATTTTTATGGTAGAGGAAGATATACATAAAACTGCATTCAGATGTCCGGGTGCTATAGGCTTATATGAATGGGTGGTCATGACTTCTGGGCTTAAGAATGTCGGTGCAACTTATCAGAGGGGTATGAATTATATTTTTCACGAGTTGATCGGCAGGATCGTAGAGATTAACATTGATGATGTAGTTGTAAAGTCTAGGGATTATCAAAGGCATCTTAAGCATCTTAGAGATACTCTTGAGTGCGCAAGGAAGCATGGGTTAAGAATGAATCCCCACAAGTGTGGATTTGGGGTATCGGCTGGGCAGTTTTTGGGGTTTATGGTACATCAAAAAGGGATTGAAGTTGGTCAAAAGAGTTATGATGCAATTGACAAGGCAGTACCACCAACCACAAAGACTCAACTGCAATCTTTGATCGGTAAAATCAATTTCATCAGGAGGTTTGTTTCGAATCTGTCAGCCAAAATTTTCCCATTCTCAGTTTGTTGAAATTAAAAGATGACCAGGAATTTAAATGGGGAGATGAACAACAGAAGGCATTTGATGAAATCAAAGATTATATAAAATCTCCACCAGTTTTGATTCCTCCTCCAAAGAACAAGCCTTTTAAGTTGTATGTATCGGCTGACGATCATACAATTGGGTCGGCCTTAATGCAAGAATTCGAAGGAAAGGAAAGAGTGGTGTTCTATCTCAGTAGAAGGTTACTTGATCCGAAAACAAGATATTCTCCTGTTGAAAAGTTATGCTTATGTTTGTACTTCTCGTGCACCAAGCTTCGACATTACCTATTATCTTCTGAATGCACGGTAGTGTCAAAATTTGACATAATTAAACATATGTTATCCATGCCTATTCTAAATGGGAGGATTGGCAAATGGATTCTTGCATTGTCAGAATTTGACTTGAAGTATGAATCAGCTAAAGCGATTAAAGGTTAGGTAATAGCTGATTTTGTTACTCATCATCATGAACAAGAGATTAAGACTTTAGATTTTACCCCATGGGCTTTGTTCTTTGATGGTTCCAATTGCAAGCAAGGTGGGGTCATTGGTATTGTTCTTGTTTCTCCTCAGGGAGGGAATTTTGAATTTGCCTTTTCAATAGATCCAACCTCTACTAACAATCAAGCTGAGTATGAAGCACTTCTCAAGGGACTGCATCTTTTATGTGAGGTAAGGGCCGAGACTGTTGAGATTTTTGGAGATTCTCAATTAGTGATTAATCAATTGCTCGGCCTATATTAGTGCAAAGATGACATTTTAAGGGAGCATTATGAAAAGTGTCTTGAGTTACTTGATTCTTTCTCTTCTGTTGTCATAAAGCATATTCCTAGATGTCAGAATCAAGAAGCTAATCGGTTAGCTCAAAGTGCTTCTGGGTATCGGTAAATCGTTGAAATATTAGCCGATGAAATTGCTGATATTGATGATTGGAGAATTGAGATTATTGAATACATAAAAGACCCATCACGACAAGTATCCAGAAAATTGAGATATAAGGCTACGAAGTTTGTCCTTCTTGATGATCAACTTTATCATAAAATAGTTGATGGCAAACTTCTTAAATGTGTCAATCAAGAAGAGGCCAAAGTTCTAATGGGGGAAATCCACGAAGGGGTTTGTGGTGCACATCAGTCTGCTCATAAAATGAAGTGGATGATCAGAAGTGCAGGATATTTTTGGCCAACCATTTTAGAAGATTGTTTTAAATACTACAATGGATGTCAAGAATGCCAAAGATTCAGTAATGTTCAGAAGTCTCCGACATCAGCTATGAATCCAATCACAAAGCCATGGCCATTTAGAGGATGGGGAATAGATCTGATTGGCCAAATATTTCCGGCATCTAGCAAAGGGCACAAGTTTGTGTTGGTAGCAACTGACTATTTTACTAAATGGGTTGAAGCTGTTCCTTTGAAGGAGGCTTCATCGGCTACCGTAATTGAGTTCATCAAGGAGCATATCATCTACCGATTCTGTGTTCCTCAAACCATTACCACAGATCATGGAAAGATGTTTACATCAAAAGAGTTTGGGGATTTTGCTGCTAGCACAGGTTTCAAGTTGATTAACTCATCTCCGTATTATGCTCAAGCTAATGGGAAGGCTAAAGCTTCCAACCAGATTTTGATCAAAATCATTAAGAAAAAGGTTAAGAAGCATCCAAAAAAGTGGCATTCAATACTTAGTGAAACCTTGTGGTCATATAGAATGGCGTGTCATGGTGCAACTAAGTGTTCACCATATGAGTTGGTCTACGGTCACGAGGCTGTATTGCCTTGGGAAATCAATATAGGATCCAGAAGAGTATCACAGCAGAATAATTTGAAGGCCGATGAATATAAGCATCTCATGATGGACAACCTTGATGATTTAAATTTTCATCGGCTGAAGGCTCTGGAAAACATTAGAGCTCAGAAGTTGAGAATGGCTAAGTATTATGATCAAAAGGTCAGGGAGAAAAAGTTTAATGAAGGGGATTTGGTTTGGAAAGCCATTTTACCTATTGGAATTAAGGATAGCAAATACGGTAAGTGGTCACCAAATTAGGAAGGACCCTATCGGATTACCAGATGTGCTCCTGGCAATGCTTATTTCTATGAGACTCTAGAGGGTATCGAATACTTCAGAGCAATTAATGGGAAATATTTTATGAAATATTACCCTAGTATCTGGGTGGATCTATTATAATTAATCAATCTGGTCGGTGACCGATATGTATGTATCATTGTTGGTATCCAATCGATAGATGATACTAATGTGTCGCCTTCAGAATAAAAATAACTGATATGTGTTGTATCATGTTTGACGATGCAATGAATAGCCGATGCAAGCGAGGCATCGTCTTCAGCCCAAAAATATAAATTCAAGAATTTTTGGAGTTAAGAAACCTCGATGGACCTTCTCGCAGGGAGATTATAAAGGATGCAAAAATTTCATTATATTCATAAGAGGGTTTCTTATACAAGAGCTTGATCCTGATGAACTACTCGAAAACTTTATCTACTATAATTACAGAGGGGGTGGACTCTGCTATTTCCCCGGCTGCACCATCAACACCATCGAAGTACACTTCCATGGTGTGGCTTATTTCCAGAGTAACTTCAAGGTTACCCAAGTCTTAGCCAGTGTAGGCTTGGGCAGCCCCGAGAGCCATGGCGGCGCCATGACGGATGCCATGGAGGGCGACCTCATGTACCCTTGCGGGGATGTTGGTCACCCTCTCTGCGACGCTATCACCGGCGGCGTTCACAGAGTCGGCTGCCTCGTTCCCCGCCTCCTGAAGGACCTCCAGGTGCACGGTCAAGTCTGCGGAGTAAACGAAACATGTCGAGATTGAACAAAGGAGATTCAATTAAATGAAAAATTCTTCGGAGGAAGAAAGAGAAATACCGGCGACGCGTGCATCGGACTTGGCGCATTGTTGAACCGCCTGGGAAGCCCTCGCTTCTGCCTCCTCCAGCGCCTTTTGGAGTTGAGCGATGTGATCTTCGAGGAGGCAGTTCCTGATGGTAGCCTTCGAGTGAAAATTCAGCATTTCCGTCATCTGACGGTAATGACAAGCGGTCATCGACTCGGAGCTACTAGAGGAGGGGTTTTCAGAAATCGACTCCATTCCAGGAGGAGGCGCCAGAGCAGCCGTGGCATTGGATGGACCTTCGTCAATCCTGGATGAAAATAGTAAAAGGAATCAAGTCAAACTCTGAGAAAAACGATGATGAAAATCGGAATCGATTAGCATGGAGGGAAAACATGCCTAATGAGGCGCTGAGGGCGATGGCGAGAGTTCCCTTCCTCCTCTGCAGGGCGCTTGCCGCAGTTGTTATCAGCCATCAGAGGAGAAAGAGGGTTTTTTGATGGAAGGCAAAAGCAAGCAGAGGATGCGTTCTGAGTATGACGGAAGATGGGGACGAAGGAGAGATTTATATTAGAAGATTGAGTCTCTGACACGGAAAGGATGTCGTTTCATACGGTGTGTACAGAGTACTCGAGTGGGATGTTAAATTATAACACAGTTTTCAAGAGGAGAGCAAGCGTCTCACATTGATCGTCAAGATATTGTTCGAGCTGTTTGAGATGCCGAAAGGAAAGAAAGAACATGACTCAAAATTTTTGAATAAAATAAATTTCACTCCAAAATTCGGGAGCATGTGTTTACACCTGATTTTGGACCAAAAAGATTATTATTTTTTGAGCACAAACAGCTGATTTATTGATGAAAGAATCGGCTAGAAAAATAAAAGGGGATGTTTGGGCCCGGACACGACCAAGACCCATGAAGACCAGACGTGATGAGTTTCGAGGACATGTTGGATTCAGCGGAAGAGTTTGAGTCCGGGTCGTCTTTTGTTTTGTAACCTAGTCGTGTTAGGACAGGAGTCAACCGGGTTATATATAGCTAGAAACCTGATTTTTTGTGAGAATCATCCAATAAATCAACATACCGGCCACCGGCCAAAACCCTAGGAGTAGGAGTAACGTAGATCTCGGCGAGACCTTCAATCAGGCAGGGCTCCATCGGCTTTGACCGACCTCCGGTTTGGTTGTAAGTTTTACCAATGGTTCGTGTCATTGTACAATGAGGCTGTATTTGGCATCGACCAAACTCTTGTTAGCTATGACATGGCTAGTTAACGGTCTAAGTTCGTCTTTTGTAAGACTATCTTGACTCTGATCAATCTCTTACTTTAGTCGATCTTGACTAGTTATCGGCTCTATTGGTTTGGCAAGCTAATAGATTCATTAAGTTATCGATGGTGTTTTATGTTTTAATTTATTTCTTTATGTTTTAAACAACATCTTGCCCAATCAAGATTGACAAAGTGTATTAAGCTTAAAAGATGCTTAGTTTCGGCTATTCTGAGGTTTTTCATGCTCACAATAGCGAAAATAGCCAATTCAAGCTTCTCATCGACTATTTTGTCAATCTTGATTGTTACATGTTGTGCGTTCGAGATATCCGATAAAACTACGATTTTGATTTAAGAACAAGTAGATTTTGATCTTGCATATCTAATTATGGCTGTATTTTTGAACCCCACTGACATATATGGTAGATTAGATTTGCTTGATCTTAAGTTGAATCATGGTTCTAACAGATAGATCTTGTTCGTGCCTCATGGACCCTGTATCGGCTAAAATAGCCAATCCAGTCATGCTTTCTTGATAATGTGTGCTTTTAAGCTGCATGGAATCAATGTATCCGCTTGTTGCACTAGACGTGATCTAGTTTGATCATTATCATGGCTGCATGGAGACACCCCACTGTTGATGTCTAAACTATTTTATCGATCTATTTGTTATTATGGCTGCATGGAAACACCCCACTGCTAATAGATAGAATTGCCTGTAGAATTAGTCGATACGTTGTTTTCACGCTGTTTGGACGTACACATAGATCTTTATTCTGCTAATATGTCTGAGCTCATCGGCTGTTTGTTTGTTCCGAATGCTTCTTTACATATATCATAGCCGTTTTTCTTTATATCTTTTTCAATGCCTTCATGCATTCTCTTGGCAGTTGACTTAGTAGTCAATATCCTAATAACAAGTGCCTATATCAGAGCTGTACAATTTGGAACTGTCTGGCACCAAACCGGCAGGTTCCACAATTTGACAAATTTTTCTTCTCCTTGTCAATTACAGGTCAAATTGACTGGCACGCCCAAAGTCGATCTCACCGAGATTCGGCACCGTCACCCATTGAAGGTTCAGGAGGTCAGGGCCTTGCTTTGTACGCCCTCTGAGGACCGTGCGCTCGAGTGTGTTGGTGTGACCGACCGAATTTTTGTGTCAACAAATACCAAAAGAAAAATAAATACAGGTTGCAAGATGTTCAAGAACACTTGCCTTCGGGCTGGCTCGGATCAACGAAGGCACGGACTGGATCCTGGGGTTCCGCGTAGCTCGCACTCGCTGGATCAACCATCAAACATGGCCCAAACATAGCATATAAGAAATAGTACATCATACAGTAATAAAATGGAATATAAACTGTTCTAAAGCGTAGAGCTCGACGAGACGAATCTAACATGACTTGAATGAGTCAAATCGGAGTTAAAATGAACAAGTTATGAGCTTTTGAAGTTGGATGACAATTCTGTAAATAATTTGAACTCATTTTCGTATTTTAAATAAATAAATCAGAAAAGATAAAGGCAGAAGGACCGGGCCTCATTTAGGTGAAAACAGAGGGGCTAGGACGCATGTTTCGGCAAACTCAAAGAAGAGTGTATGAGGATTGCGGGTTGGTTTCCACGAAAGTGGGGGGGCTCTTTTGAAAAAAATGGCCAAAGCCCGTCGGCGCTGGCGCTTGGCAGCTGAGCTAGCGCCACGTGCCTATGTCGTATTGGTGCGGTGTACCGCGCTGGCGCATGGACCGCTGACGTGGCGATCTGAGTCTAGTCCACAGCGCCGGTGGACGCGGTTCATACCCCTTCGGGGTCGTTCTAATCTGGACCGTAGACTTCTGGATCTGACGATGAGGGAAAGAAGGGGTCAGTGACGACGACCGGCTGTGCCACCGCGCGGTGGTGTCGGTCTGCTGCCACGGCGCCTTGGGAGGGAGGTGGTTGGAGCGGCCCGGGACGACGTTGCGGTGCCGGGAACGGAAAGGTGAAGGCATAGGGGAGATAGAGAGGCTCACTGTGGCTCGCCGGTGGTGTCATCGATGCCGCCGGGGCTCGGAGGCACTGGCAGATGGGGAGTGGGGGCAGTGGCACCATGGGAGGCTTGCCGAGCTCGCTCGGGGCAGTGCGGGGGTGCACAAGGAGACAAGGCAAGGGAACCGGTGAACAGTGCACGGCCCAATGACCTCAAGGGAACTCTCAATGACGACGGTGTGATTGGGGTGGTGCCGGGGCCGAGCAGTGCGCGGTGGCCGCATCGAACATGGCGAAAACTCGCCGGCGTGATCATAGAGTTCATCTACAGGCCACGGCAGAACATCTAGAGGCACCAAAGGAAGAGGAGGGGAAAGGGGAAACTCACTGCGAGTTCAACCGAGACGTTTGCGCCGTCGATCAAAGCATGGTGGCGCCGGACGACCGAAAGACGTAGACGGTGGTGCTCGGACGTGGACTGCTCGGTTGCGGGTAACTCGGCTCGTTCGGTTGTGCAGGGTTCTCATCGATGATGGCAGCTCTGCTAGGGTGAAGCGACGGTGGTGTCGATGTTTGGCAGAGACAATGAACGCGGCGCCAGAGAGTGGAGCAGCACAGGGAGGATGAGGAGCGCTGGCGGCGAATGGGTGGAGGATAAGGGAGCCGGGGCTGTGGGTATTAGTGGCACCATGCGGTGTGGATGGGCGCGGGCGCAAAGATGGTAGCTACTTGTAGGCAGAGGGAGAATAGAGAGGAGGGTGGCGGCTGGATCATTCGGGGCGGATCGAAGCAACGCGAAGGGCAGAGGGAGGAGTTGGGGAAGGAGATGACACGCGGGACCCTGGTGTCGACGAGAGAGGGGAGGGAGAGGGCGCAGTCGGCCTGCGTGAGGGGACTGGGCTGAGGTCGCGGGTTGGGCCGGGGCGTGGGGGCGCGTGGTGGGCGAGGGGGGGAAGGCGGGCCAGCTGCGCTAGGCCAGTCGAGCGGGAGCAGGAAGAGAAAGTGAGGGAGAGAGAGGCCGGCAGGAGGGGAAATGGGCGTTGGGCCAGCTCGTGGCCCATGCAGAAGACGAGAGGGAAAGAGGGAGAGGACAGGCGGGCCGGACAGGAGTGGAGTAGGCCAGCGTGGGGAAAAGCTAGGCCGGGAGAGGGGGTCGGCCTGGTGGAGAGAAGAGAAAAGGGAGGGGAGAGGACCCAGTTGCCTATTTTGTTTTCCTTTTTTTTCTTTTCTAAACTCTTTTGCAAATTTATTTTCAAATCCAAACTTTGAAACCAGTTTGTGAACTTTTTAAAATATTTTCCCTAGGTTTTTCAAATAAAACTTGAGTTTGATTTTATAAAATTTTCATAAATCTTTTATTTATTTTGTAAATAGAATAAAAGCGATTCGCCCTATACAAGTTTTAATAAATTCTTTTTCACCCAATAAAATTATGCAACGGCATGGATGCGACAAACATCAGTTAGAATTTTCCTCCATCTATGATTTTGGCCATTTCCTGATTAAATTCTAATTTATTTTATTTATTTAAAAATCAAGGTGTTACATAATACTTTGCGTAGGAGGGTACGTGTAGTACCTCTATCAGGGGTACGCTGATGTGGACCTTCTCAATCATCTCTATGAACCGGGCGAACTACTCATCTGGAGTCCTCTTCTTGTTTCTCGTGGGGAAAGGTAGGTATGTAGTGTCCGTATATTCTTGAGGTCCTAGTGAGCTTTCTTCTTGTGGTGGTTCTGATGAAGGAGTTGAGGGTGATGGCTCTTCTGCTTGATGATCTTTGGGTCTGCTAGCTTTCTCATTAGGATGTGGCGGGTCACAAGTGGATTTTCCTCCTCTCATGGTCACAGCTTGTACCTTCTCTAACGAATCTTCCTGTGGTAAGGCTGCGGCTATCTGAGCTAGTTGAGTTTCGATCATCTTGTTGAAGCTTAGTTGGTTTTTCACTGTCGAGGCCAGGCCCACAATCTTGGAGTTCATCCCTTCAAGGGCCTTGTCGTTATGGGAAGCTTCTTGGAGATGCTCTCGTTGATCTTTACTTGCCCCAACACAAGGTCCTTGAAGGTAGGTGCGTTGGAGTTGTAGCCTTGGTTACCTTCCTGATATGGAGGCTGATGCTGATTGTTCCATGAGTTTCCGCCCTGCGGGCGAACCCCGTTGTTGATGTACGCAACATCTTCGCGGGCCTCGGGGGTAATCATTCCCTGAGTGCCCGGTTTCTCCACACACTTCGCATGTCATGTGCGCATCCATGGCTTGGACGGTACTTCTTTCTTCTCTGGTTGTTGACTTCTCGTCCAGCCGTTTGAGTAGAAGATCTAATTTTGCGGCAAGCATATCCGCCTCCTTTATGGTATGCATGCCTTTTTGTGATTTAGCTTGGGGTCTTCCACCCCCCCAAGCTTGGTTCACGAGCACCTTGTCAATCAGGGCCTTTGCCCCATTGACAGTCAGGGACATGAATGCCCCTCCAGCTACAGCGTCCAGGTGCCCCCTTGACATGGGCGTGAGCCCCTCATAGAAGGTTTGGAGCACCAGCCATTCTTCCATCCCGTGATGGGGACATGTTGTAATGTATTCTTGCAGCCGTTCCCATGCCTCAGGCATGGACTCTATTGAGTTCTGCTGGAAGCTGGTGATTCGTCCCCTCAGGGCAGTTGTTTTGCCCAAGATGAAGAACTTTGCAAGTAACACCGCCGAACATTTGTCCCAAGTGGCGACATCTGTCGGGTTCTTGTAGAACCACTGCTTCGCCTTCCCCATGAGGGAGAAGGGAAACAGTCGGAGCCTGATGACATCAGGAGTGATGTCCTTGATGACGATGGTGTCACAGAGCTCCAGGAAGTTCTGAAGATGACCGTTCGCGTCCTCGCTTGGCAAACCACAGAACAGGTTTGCCTGCACCATGGTGATGTGAAGGACCGAGAGTGCTACCAAAAAGCGACCATAGGGGGGGTGAATGGGAGGTTCAAAATTTCTTGTCAGAAACTTTTAGCCACTATCCCGAGAATTACCCCAAGAGCAAACCTAGAGCTTGCGAGTGTCCACGACCCTAGATGTAGGGTGGATGCTTCCAATAAGCACAGCGAGACACTACACAACTCTAGAAACCCAATGCAAAAGCTGGAAATAAAAAACGAGAACGGACAAACGAACCGCGGACGAAACAGCGCTGAGATACACTAACCGGACTCACTGGAGCGTCCGGTCGGTCAAACTCAGATTTCGGACCTTACTGTGTTGGACCGGACTCAGTGTCACTATGCGTCTGGTCACAACTCTAGCATCCGATCGACTCAAGCCAAAGACGATGAACAGTGCAAGGGGCGCGTCCGGTCAGTTGGACAGAGAGAGTCTGATCGATGTTTGCGCTGAGAACACGCGTGGCATTCAACGATCGGACTTACCAGCTGTTGGTAGTTCTTAACTTCACTAAAGATAGAGCTAGGCAACTATCCCCGGTAACGGCCCAGAAATGCTTGTTGACACTTGCTAACGTCCTTACTAGGAGTAGACTATGGAATCTATCCCTGGCAATGGCGCCAAAAATGCTTGTAGCAAGTCCAGTCACTATACCTAAAGGAGTGAAGCTAAAGCAGCTATCTACTAATGTCAAATGGGGTTGTCAATCCCGACACTAGTAGGAGCTAGCTAGAGAGATTGCAATCTACCTAGAGGAGATTCTGCAAGCGCACAGAACTATCGTAGTAGCACTTCGCCTGGGAGTACCAGGTGTCGATTTATTTGATCCCAAGGGAAGGCTAGGGTGGTGTATGAGTCGAGTCAAGGAGGGGATGAGAGTCGAAGAATAAGAAAAGGGAAAGAGGAGAAAAGAGGAGATGAAAGGGATGAAAGGCTAGAAAGAATTTATGAGTGGATAGGTAAGGATGAAATGAATGGTTAAGGTAAGGTGGATAG
Source organism: Coix lacryma-jobi var. lacryma-jobi (assembly GCA_009763385.1). Taxonomy (NCBI): domain Eukaryota; kingdom Viridiplantae; phylum Streptophyta; class Magnoliopsida; order Poales; family Poaceae; genus Coix; species Coix lacryma-jobi. Next base: position 65,506,021 of record CM019828.1, read on the forward strand.
CCAGGTAGATAGGGGGAATAAGATAACTAAGGATAACTAATATAACTAACTAATAATTAATAACTACTCCTAGATAACTATGAAGCAAGATAGGCAAATGCCAAATAAGCAACCAAGTTAAGTATAGTTTTATTCCTATCTTGTCAAGTACCAAGGCGTACTAGCCTTTACCACTGACTTAGGTTGAACGCTAGCACACGAGCCTTACTGTTAAACTAGACCAACTATGTGGTGGAATTCAAGGCGCACAGGGCTGTCACCACCTGCTTGCTACCATAGCTATCCGGGGGTCTAGCCGTATCTGAAGGTAAGTCTATAACTAAGCACGACGCCTAATTATATTCTAACTATCTCTATCCTGGCCTAGAATAGAGACACCCTTGCGGATGTCAGAGCAAATACTTGACTTAATAAGATAAACACTAAACTAACTAAGCAACCTATTGGCAAAGATCAAACACTAAGCACACTAGAGATTAACTACTATGGCTAAGTGAATTGAAATGTAGGATAGCTAGGTACTCAAGCAATCAATCAAATATACTACTCAATACTGGCAAGTAGAATAAAGTAATACTTGAAATGATGAACTAGAATATGAAGGACCGAGAGTGCTACCAGAAAGCGACCAAAGGGGGGGGTGAATGGGAGCTACAAATTTTCCTTTCGGAAAATTGTCGCCACTGTCCCAAGAATCAACCCCAAAGGCAAAACCCTAGAGCTTGCAAGTGTCCACGACCCTAGATGTAGGGTGGATGCTTCTAAGAAGCATAGTGGGACACAATACAAACCTAGAAACCAAACGCAAAAGACGAAAACCAAATCCGACAACGAACGGACAAGCCACGGACGAAACAGCGCAAAGTGCACTTGACCGGACTCTGGCCAGCATCCGGTCAATGAGCACCGGACGCGTTCGGTCTTGAAAAATTGGTTCTGGACCCTTACTGTTTTTGACCGGACTCACGGAGTCTGAGCGTCCGGTCACAAGTGCCAAATCCAATGAACAGTAACGCGCAATCGTCCGGTCACTTGGTGAACCTAGCGTCCGGTCAAGTCACAAAACAAACACAGCGAAAGTGTTTATCGACCGGACTCACTGACAGCGTCTAGTCGTTGAACAGACAGCGTCCGGTCACCCCGATTTCGTGCTCTTCGTCCACCGATTTGACTTTATCTCACCCAAAACTAATCCTCTAGGGATCAAACTTGGTGTGAGGAATCATAAGGAGGATAGTGAGCTATATCTAAGAGATCATGGCTCGAACCTATCTCCAAATCGATGAATCGAAGAAATTCGGGGGAAGGGAGAAAAACTTGACCCGAAACAAAAATCGACCGATCTACTAGCTCGTGAGGTTAGAGGATAATTCCTTCAGTGGAAAGAAGTGCCTCACAATCTAGAACCTCTTGGTTCACACGGATTTGCAAAAGATGCACCAAGTAAAGAGATCGATCATCGGGAAAAACATGGAGAAAAGCAATCCACGAAGAACAAGAACAAAACACGAATCACAATCACGAATTTGCAACCGTGTGGCTACCACATGCTACAATAGTGAGATTACGGTCTCACTTCCTCAACATCTCATGGACACAGAGGTATGGTTCTCTTCTCTATGGAACTCAGTTTGCTATAGCAGGGGAGAGGGAGAGCAGGAAAACCTAGGAGGCAAAATAGCAAATGATTGAGATAGATGGGGAGGTGGGTGTCTCCTCCTACTTATCCTAATTCTAACTATTCCTAATTCCCACTCTACCCCTAACTAATTACAGAGCGATCCAGCTAAACCCTAGGGTTATTCGGGACCAACCCGTGGTAGGTGGTGAACCGACGGCCACGCCCGCACAACTGGTAGTGTTGCCTCGACGCAACCTCACCGATTGCCGCCACGTGCCGCCACTGCTCTGCTTGTCCTTTCCCGGACGTCGCACCCCCGGTTTTGTGGCCCAAACCGGGAAACCAGCCTTCACAGCCAACCCCCGGTTTTGAGTCCCAAACCGGGAAACCAGCTGACCAATTGTAACACCCCTGATGTTAAGCAACCCTAAATGCATAACTTGACATCTCATAAGCATAGCATCATCATCTCATGTTGCATTCTTTTTGTAAAGTGTCATTTCATGTGTTGGCTTGTAATGTTATGCTTGGTGTGCTGCTTGTTTGACCTGCTTTTGGAGTGTGTGAGTCTCCTAAGTAGTTGAACCTTGTTGAGGAGTCAAAATGAAGCTAGGGTTGTGTTGGTCATTTTGGCTAACCAAGTCACTAACCCTAGATGCCTTAATAGAGCCCTATGAGTCCTTTTGTTTGACTAACTAAGACCTCCTTGATAGAAGCCTTGTATGGCTCTGGGCCCTTAACCAAAAGTGTGTAGAATTTAGAGTAGAACAAAAGTTGTTTTAGGACCAACTCATGAAAATGAGTTTAACAAGGTGTTTTAGGATCCACAAGGCAGAAATGGGGGATATTAGACTTAGAAAATTTCCTAAGTCCTTAACTGGCGAAACAGTTTCGCTGAGTGATCTTTGGAGCTTTTCTGAGAGCAATCTAGGCCGAACCAGAGCTTGATCTTGTAACCAAAGTTGTAGTCGGCATGTAGCTCTACTCAATGGAAAAAGTGGTTTAGCGTTTCATCGAGTGAATTTGGAGATAATCGCGTCCAAAATCTGGCTGTCAGTCGGCCATCAGCGCCTGAACCCGGCGATTCAGTTTGAATCGGCCGTGGTCATGGCCGACCGCGCCAGAACTTGGTCGCCGCGTGGCGCCCGACGCCCGGCCGCGCCAGCGTTCGCGTGCGGCGTGGCGAGCTCAAGTCGCCAGCTCGCCCCCGCACTGACCTAGAGCCATCCACTTCCCTCCGTTCTGTCTCTCTCGCTCTCGCCGGCGCTCGGGCGGAAAAAGGGGGGAAAAGCAAGCGCCGCCGCCGTTCACCGCCGTCCGGCCGCCTCGCCGCAAGCCCAACCACCCACAAAGCTTCGCCGTGAGCCCCGCACCTCTGCTACCCATAGCGCCCTGTAGGAAACCCTAGGCAAGCCCCGGGATGAGCCGCCGCCATGGCCGCCATGACCGCCGAGCTCGGTTCGCCATGGCCGGCCTCCTTCCCGTGGTTTCGTGTCACCCTAGCTCACGTTCGAGGGTCAGTGAGGTTCGTGAGGTGAGGTGTGAAGAGGTAGAAGGTGACGGTTTGGCCGGTTAGGGTTTGGTGACCGCGGTACGCCGTGTCCGCCATGGCCGGCGAGCTCAGTCCGCCGTGGCCAACCCCCTTTCCGTTCCTGTCCGTTTGTCCTAGCTAGCGTTCGTGAGTCGCCTTGCACCGTAGAAGACGTTGGTGGTGTTGGTTGAGCCGATTAGGGTTTCGTAGTGACGGTACGCCGCTGTCCGCCACTCACCATGGTCGCCGGAGTCGGCATGGCCATGGTCGCGGATGCTCGGAGTGAGAACCCTGGCTCCTGAGCCTCGGGATAGGGTTGTGAAGGTCGCCGGAGTAGGAATCGGGAGTTAGTTTAGCTCAGGATGGCCGGAGCCGGTCGGCGTAGCGTGGCCGCGTCACCGTGTCCGCCATGGTCGACGGCGAGCTCGATCCGAGCATACGCTAGGCCTGTGTGTGGTATCGCCGGGTGCGGAAGAAGGAGAGGAGTAGATTGGTGAGGTCCGTTTCGCCGGGGAGGTCGCCGCCGGCGAGCTCCGCCGCGGTCAACCCCTCCCCTGTTTCGGAGAGGATGACCGGTGGGGTCGGTTTGAGCCGGGGTCCCACTAGTCAGTGGCTCGGGTCCCGGCTGTCAGTGTCTTGGGTGCAATAGTTTGTGTACGTGTAGCAGTTTTGGGTGAAGAGTTTTTCAGGTTTTGTTTTAATAGTTTTCAGAAATGCTTATGTGGCTTGTTTAATTCATATCTTGACTTCTGTAAATGCTAAAAAGGTGAAATAAGTTTGTTAAGTTTGTTGTGATGAGTTCTACGCATGAAAAATATAATATGTCCAGTTTGTGATAAATTTATGTGTAGTTATATTTAATTCATGCTTAGGCTGAAATCTTGTTAAATGTGATTGCTCAGAAAAATGTGATTCTTGTTTGTTAGGTTTGTATTGATGAATAGTTTCTGGGAAAAATATAATATGATGTTGTTCTGTGGAATATTTTGGCAGTAGCAATTAAAGTGATGAAATGATGTTTTCTTGTTTAATTTGTAGTAATTAAATATGAGGAATATGAACCTGAGAATTTTTATACACTGCTCTGGTGCTAAGAAGTTTAGCAGAAAAATGGCGCGCGACGGCCGGCTGGGCAGCATCCGCGCGCGGCGTGGCGAGCACAAAGGACGCTTGCACGCGCTCGCGTAGACCAGAGTCGCTCCTCCGCTTTGCCTGCCTCCTCTTGCTCTCGCCGTCCCCCAAGCGGAAAAGAGGGGGGAAATAGAGTGCCACCGCCGTTCACCGCCATCCGGCCGCCTCGCCGCAAGCCCAACCACCCACAAAGCTTCGTCGTGAGCCCCCGCACCTCTTGCTACCCTTAGCGCCCCGTAGGAAACCCTAGGCAAGCCCCAGGATGAGCCGCCGCCATCGCCGCCATGACCGCCGAGCTCGGTTCGCCATGGCCGGCCTCCTTCCCGTGGTTTCGTGTCGCCCTAGCTCACGTTCGAGGGTCAGTGAAGTTCGTGGAAGAGGTAGAAGGTGACGGTTTGGTCGGTTAGGGTTTAGTGACCGCGGTACGCCGCATCCGCCGTGTCCGCCATGGCCGGCGAGCTCGGTCCGCCGTGGCCGACCCCCTTTCCGTGCCCGTCCGTTTGCCCTAGCTAGCGTTCGCGAGTCGCCTTGAACCGTAGAAGACGTTGGTGATGTTGGTTGAGCTGATTAGGGTTTCGTAGTGACGGTACGCCGCTGTCCGCCGCTCGCCATGGTCGCCAGAGTCGGCATGGCCATGGTCGCGGATGCTCGGAGTGAGAACCCTGGTTCCTGAGCCTCGGGATAGGGTTGTGAAGGTCGCCGGAGTAGGAATCGGGAGTTAGTTTAGCTCGGGATGGCCGGAGCCTTTCGGCGTAGCGTGGCCGAACCGCCGTGTCCGCCATGGTCGACGGCGAGCTCGATCCGAGCATGCACTAGGCTTGTGTGTGGTATCGCCGGGTGCGGAAGAAGAAGGAGAGAGAGTAGAGTGGCGAGGTCCGTTTCGCCGGGGAGGTCGCCGCCGGCGAGCTTCGCCGCGGTCAACCCTTCCCCTGCTTCTGTGTGGCTGGCAGGTGGGGTCGGTTTCACCCGGGCTCCGCAAGTCAGTGGCTCGGGTCCCGGCTGTCAGTGTCTTGGGTGCAATAGTTTGTGTTCGTGTAGCAGTTTTGGGTGAAGATTTTTTCAGGTTTTGTTTTAATAGTTTTCAGAAATGCTTATGTGGCTTGCTTAATTCATATCTTGAGTTCTGTAAATGCTAAAAAGGTGAAATAAGTTTTGTTAAGTTTGTTGTGATGAGTTCTATGCATGAAAAATATAATATGTCCAGTTTGTGATAAATTTATGTGTAGTTATATTTAATTCATGTTTAGTCTGAAATCTTGTTAAGTGCTTAGTAATCTGTGTATTGCTCAGAAAAATGTGATTCTTGTTTTGTTAGGTTTGTATTGATGAATAGTTTCTGGGAAAATGTAATATGATGTTGTTCTGTGGAATATTTTGGCAGTAGCAATTAAAGTGATGAAATGCTGTTTTCTTGTTTAATTTGTAGTAATTAAAAATATGAGGAATATGAACCTGAGAATTTTTATACACTGCTCTTGTGCTAAGAAGTTCAGTAGAAAAATGGGAAATCCGCTGTTTGACACTTTTTGTTAGGGTGTGTAGTTCAAAGCACCTTTTCATGGTAGAATTTGTCTTTTTCATAGAGGATGAAGTTTAAATCCAAATGGGTTGAGATTTGGACAGAAGACTAGATTATGTGTTGTTAACTTCCAGTAATTTCTGTAGATTTTTCTGATGCTGTCTAGGATGGGTTGCTGTTATAGGCTGATTAAATGGATTTATTTCAGCAAGTAATTAAAGGAGAATGAATTAATTAAGTAAAGTGCTTGCTGTGGTAATTGTAAATCCTAACCAACTAATTAGGTAGGTTAATTGTTTGGTTGGATGTTAAGGTCTTTTGTAATCCCTAGTTTAATGTTGACTACCTTGTTGAAGAAAATAAAGTAGATGACATGTGCTTATCTCCTGAGTTATCTTGGTCCATGTTGCATCCCAATGCATCCCATGTGCATTTAATTTACTTATACGTGTTATGCATCATACAGGGTCGGTAGTGGAAGTCCAGAACCCGCCACCGAAGGAACCATGTCCGGAGGAGACCCAGGACGAAAGGACCGAAGGAGACGTCGAGGACCTGCCTGAGTGCCGCGACCATCGACCCTCCGACTTTGAACGAGGCAAGCCCCGGAGCATCCCACTCCTACGGTTTGTAAATGCAATTACAAAATTAACCTGATATATTTGTTGCATTAGGTTATAGGAGTTGAGTGAAACCGTTGCTGCATTAATTACTTATCCTTGTCCACCAGCAATTATTATCTTGATATCCCTGCTAGGTCTAGGCTCGATTATATGCTTAGCCCTGCTTAGACCGGTAACAGTCGGGTGATTTTCTGTCTCCCGCATATAGGTGGATACTGATCATGACTAGCCTCGTGCTATCGTGGAGATAACTATGTGATAATTAAACTGAGACCGGGCAGGATGTAGGAGCAGCAGGACATGGGTTCTGTGTGCTAGTAGTCTCCCGTCTGTGTCGATTAGGACCCGACGAAGGCACACCTCAGTCATTTTGAACGCTTCAATCACTTAACGGAGTAGGTCAGAGTACCTCCCGTGAAGCCGAGTAAGGACATTCGAGCCGGTGATGGAGATGTTGACGCCTAACACCCAGGGCCTCAGCTGTACCGTGGGCAACTATTCTGATCAACCTGGCATGGTCCAAGGGCAGGCAGGGCCTAATCGACCTGGCATGACCGTGGGCAGCTATAGATTGAGCGACCTGGCACTGAGATAACCCCCGGTGTAGAAGGGCCCATGACCGTCCCGCGCGTTGTGTTCTCGAATCTCCTGAAGTGGCCGCCGACGGCTGCCTGGCAAGGTGTGATCGGGCGAGTGTGCGACATCTTTGTCCCCAGCTGGGTAGGAATTGATTATAATCGCCATCGCTCCTGGATCACAGTAACTTGACTGGGCATGTGTTACCGTAGTAACTTATGGAACTTAAGATGGTTTATATGTTAAATCTGAAAGGCTATTGATGAAATAGTCACTCTTGCTTGAATAAGTAGTCAAGTGCTTGCTCTAGATCAGAGCAAATCTAGTTAATCAGGTTTGATTATATAAAATTGACTGCTAATACTCTAATGATGATTATTTAATAATGAAAATGCTTTTATGCAAAAGGTAAGTATGGCCAACCCCAGATACAGCATTGCATACTCCTTGGTGTCGTTATTTCTGGTTTATGACGGGTAAGTCTAGCTGAGTACCTTCTCGTACTCAGGGTTCTATTCCCTTGTTGTTGCAGATGGGCAATGCTTTTCTTCGGCTATTGCGACAAACTGTCTTACCCCGTCGAGGGGATGACTAGACCATGGGCATGGGTCACCTCTTATTCTCTCCTGATGCTTTTGTGGACCTGATCAGGGCAATGGCACCGTATTGGAACTGATAACTTATGTTCAAAACTATGTTGCTTCCGCTTTTGAAATTCGAACTATGGTTGTAATAACTGTTTAACTCCGATGTTTTGAACTATTTGTGAACTGAATGTACCTCGTGGACATGTACGCAAATCTATTATAATCTTGGCTATGTTTGAATGATTGAAATCCTTCGAGATTTCCGGACTACCGGGTTTGTACGAGCTTAAGTACCTGTAATCTCTGTGAAAGCGGGGATTCGGTGCTTAATCTGGTATAAATTGGTCGGTTCTATCACATCTTCTGGCATCGGAGCAGGTTTACGTTACTGTTCATGAGTATATTTGAAAAATCGTATTTTCGAATCAAAATTTTATTTGCCTAAAAACTATAACTATAATAGGGTTTGAAAATCTTATTGATAAGGATTAAGGTGTGCCAATGATCAAGTCCTTATGCCCAATAGGTTTTTTAGGTGGCTATTTAAGTACTAACTTGGGGGGTTGTGCATCATATTTTAAATTCTGTGTTTCTGTCGTCCATACGCAAGGGTGAAATTGTATGGTGCTATTCTTCGGAATAGTAATGTATGGATCAATTGCCTCTACGCCAAGGTAATAATTGATTGTGAGAGCATGATTGGACAACCGCCAATCTAGAGAAGTGCTTGAATGGTCCCAGCATGTATTGTTGTTACACACAAGTATATGTGAAGGTATTTAATTGTGGGAGTAATATTATTCGGATGGGTGCATATACTGCTTAGTGTATACTGGGTGTGCACCTAAGTTAGTATTAGATTTAATTTCAGCAATGCATGATATTCATACTGTGGGGCAGGGCTGAACTGTATTTTTTCTGCAGGTACACTAACTTGTGAACGTATAGTACATTTAGTTAACGCTATGAGTGAACGTGTATGCCACCGTCTAGCCGTTAGATTGTTAGACAGTGAGGACGTATTTTTCCCACATGCATCATGATCATATAACCTTGCATTAATCTTACTTACTTCCTTCTTATTTCTCCGCCCCGTTTTCCTAATAAAAGTTTGTTTTCTCCAACTAATGAAAATATGTGTGGATAAACTTCTTACAGATGCCCGTACCAAGCGCACAGCTCGTAAGTCAACCGGAGGCAAGAGGCCTAATTACATGTTGGGACCATGGACCAACAAGATCGAGACTTCTTAGATGATTCGGCATGCCTACCATCCTTTGGAGGGTATTGCACCTAGTGGGGTACCAGGAGGGCCAGGAGCCACAGTACGACTGGCATCGCGTGCAGATGTCGGAGGATCGCCATATGTACACGGTGGAGGTCGATGTGCCTAGCCGGGAGGATCAGGACCACGTCTGGTGCCGCCGGGTGTTCGCGTTGTAGGGGAGGACCCCATGGGATGGAGCCAACAGAGTTGCTTACACCATTCTTTGAGATATTATGGAGGACCATCCGGAGGTGGTTGCCCAGGCTACAGCCAGCATCTTCCCGACAGCAGATCCTTATCGGTCAGTGTGGCATCAGCCAGGAGCCGCAGTTCTTGAGGCCAGTTCGCTTGAGAGGGAGCATTGTGCAGGACCAGCCAGGAGTGCTACGGTTGCACTCATGGCTACTTATGGATGCCTATCGCGTAGCTATGATCACCTGGACCATAGTCTTAGTGAGGAGATGGCTGCACAGCATCGCAGGCAGGAGGAGCATGCTACAGAGATAGACCTCCTCACCACACAGCTAGCTCACATGACCGTGGAGAGGGACCAGGCACTTCAGAGAGAGCAGGAGACCGCTCACCACTCAGTGGTTCAGCAGGAGTCTGCTACCTTCTTAGCCTTGATCATGAGGGAGACCGAGGAGTCTCTTCGAGGTGTTGTCTTGAGGGCATGCGCGCTTCAGAGGAGAACAGCTGTTGAGGTTGCGAGTGGGAGACCTAGAGCTGCAACTTCACCACCTCCGGACTACAATGACCGTCTGCACGAGGAGATCCACCCAGGAGAATGAGAGGAATCCTATCTTTCCACAGAGAACCCGGATCCGAGTAGTTCTTCTAGTGGTTCTTCAGATGTGTCTAGTGAGGATGGCGACAATGGTGACATCGCTAGAGAGTAGTCTAAATCGTATGTTAGAGCCTAGTGATCTTTTTGTGTATGTTGAAGCCCGATCTTTGCTTTTGTTATGGCTGGATGTAAGCATGAGTAGTGAACTCTTAGTGTACTGGTGTGAGACCTTGGAAGTCCCATATGTATGGGCAAACTATGGATGTTTATTGTTGGCTTTTGCATGTTATGTATTAAGCGATCTTATTATGTGATGCTGCGATGTGGATTGAAATTTATTATGCCGCTGTGATTGTTTGGCGAATTCGTTTTCCGAATAAGTTCAGTTGGCATGATCTATTGTTCTCTACAACAATTGCAACTCCACCTAATGATCACTTGCTATGAATACATGCAGATGACGACAACCCGTAGTGGAGCTGGCGGTAGTGGTGGAAATGAGGACCCTAGGGACAACCGCAATCCACCACCTCCTCCACCAGCCACTCCCGAGCAGCTTTTCGCTTAATTTCTGGGAAGCCAGCGCAATATTGAAGCTCTACTGCGTGAGAATTTGACGCACGGTCAACCGCGTCCCGAGCCAAATCAGTATAGTTCTTTCAGGGATTTCTTGGATACTAGACCACCCATTTTCAAGGAAGCTACTGAACCTTTAGAGGCAGAAGAATGGTTGCACACTTTGGAACAAAAGTTTCATCTGCTCAGGCTCACAGAGAAACTCAAAGCAGAGTATGCCGCGGCATCAGCTGCAGGGGCCAGCCGGGATTTGGTGGGGGCATCACCGCACCACCTATCCTGCCAACGTTCCTGTTACTTGGAGGATGTTCACTGAAGCTGTTCGAGGGCACTATATTCTGCCAGTCTTACTCAATGAAAGTGGCAGAGTTCATGAGCTTAACGCAGGGGACTCGGTCGTGTTACTGAGTACCATCACCTATTTAACTCTTTGTCACGTTATGCTCCAACTTCGTGAACACAGATGCTAAAAAGATTGCTAGTTTCAAGAGAGGTTTGAACACCAAAATGGGAAGTCTGTGGGTACATCTTCCCCGCAGTCTTCAATGACTTATTAGTGATTGCTTGATCCAAGAATCACAACAATAAGCATGCTGCAAGTAAGCCCGGAGAGGACCTTTGATTCCGGACCATCTCAACCTAGAGGACCACCAGCTCAGCGTACCCAGTATCGACCACCAGCGCCGGGGGCACGTTTCAGGCCGCCGCAAAAGAAAGGTCAGCCGCAAGCTCAGCGCAATCCAAGGCCATACAAGATAGCTGCTACCCAAGCTCGTGGAGGTCAGGGCAGCTCAACAGGAGGGAAACCCTTGGTTTGGGGACCCTGTTACAGTTGCAACCAAGAGGGGCACTTCGCAAGGTATTGCCCTCACCCAAAGAAGCTACAAGCTAACTATCCCGCACGTCTGCACAACATGACTGCTGAAGAAGCTCGTGCCTGAAAGTGCATTCGCCCCCAATGTGGGTTTTGGCTAATTAATGACAATCAAATTAGGGACTAACCAGTTTATAAAAGCATGTATGCAGGTGTTAGTCCTTTGAAAGATTTGAAACGTTGAAATCTCGTGAACAAAGCACGTAGGATATTTTTGGACATAAAGATGCCTAGCTCAAGTGGTAGTTTAAAATTTCCATTTTAAACTTGAGTTATATGTAAGCTGGACTATGAAGAGGGTCACAAAGTAAGTTGGCTAGATGTGGAGAAAAGTGCTCAAATCGACTAACTATAGTCCGCTTGAGAGACACCGCACAATCACGATCACTTAGAGGTATTTCTGTTTGGTCGGTGGTACCGACCATGGGTGGTCGGTGGTACCGACCACGGCTTCTCTGCACAGCGCTCAATCACCCTCTCTGTGTTGGTCAAAAATGACCTGGCGGTAGTACCGGCTATAACCCCCGTACTACCGGCCTCGGAGGTACCGACCCTGGTCGGTAGTTTCCTGGTTTTGCAAAGCTCTCTGTGTAGAGTTGTTTTTTGACCTGGCGGTGGTACCGCCATAACCTCGGTACTACCGCCCGCGGTGGTACCGACCTATGGCCGGTAGTTTCCAAGTTTGCAAGGCTCTCTTCCGCGCTGAAATTGGCCTGGCGGTAGTACCCGCCATAACCTCGGTACTACCGCCCACGGTGGTACCGACGCAGGGCCGGTAGTAACCAAGTTTGCGGAGCTCTCTGTGTTGAGTTGAAAATGGCCTGGCGGTGGTACCGCCATAACCTCGGTACCACCGACCTCGGAGGTACCGACCTTTGGGCGGTAGTTTCCGAGGGACCGAGTCCCTTTGTGAGATGCTCTCTGTTCGAGCCAAATTTGGCCTGGCAGTAGTACCGCCATAACCTCGTTACTACCGCCCGCGGTGGTACCGACGTGAGGTCGTAGTTTGCTTGTTTGGTCAGATCTGGTCTCTTTCGACCGTTGTGAACTGGTCGGTGGTACCTGCCTGGGGTGGTCGGTGGTACCGACCAGCCTCGGACTGAGGGAGTATAAATGCTTCTTCACTTCTCTTTCCACGGTCACCCCACTCACTCCATACCTTATTGCTGACCTAACTCGAGACAAACACTCTCCAAGCATTGACTCACCCCTCTCTCTCCCCCTTTGCTCCTAGATTTCATTCCCTTGCGAGATTTGAGCTAGGGAAGTGAGATTCGAGAGTGGGAAGCATCAATCTTCGACTTGAGCACTGGTTTCCATCTTGCCGGCTTGCTTTGTGTCTTTTACTCTTGAGCTCTTTGAGCTCTAGCCGTTTAGGTGTTCTTCGTGGTAGCTCGTATTGATTTACTTGTGAGGGCTCCATGAAGCGTTTGTATTACCCTGAGATTTCTAGTAGAGATACTCTCGTAGCCTTTGTGGTTGCTTGAGTGAGGCGAGGAGGTGAAATAGACTCCGACATTTGTGGTCACCTCAACAACGAGGAAGTAGGCACTCCTTAGTGGATTGGCCGAACCTCGGGATAAATCGCGTGTCCCGTGTGCTTGTTGTTCTTGTCCCTATTTTCTCTACTTCACTTGTTATTGTGTTTCTTCGTGTTCTTTCCTGTCCCTATCTCTTTCTTAGGTTGGGAAGGCTCGATCTACATAAAGAGGAGCAACCAGGTTTGGTGAGAGTAGATTTACCATATATCATTCTTAGGAAAGTGGGCTAGAAACTTGTATTATCTTCATAGCTTACATTCATCGATTTGTAGTTTCTTTTAGGATCCCGGTTGTGCCGTTTGTTTGTGTCGGTAGTACCGGTGTTTCACACCCGGTAGTACCTACCCAAACAAACCGGCCTCTCCGGTTGCTATCTAACTACATCTTATGTTTGAGAAGTTTTTCAGATAGTCAAAAATCACCTATTCACCCCCCCTCTAGGCTGATTCGTCCTTTCAATTGGTATCAGAGCCTAACCCTTGTGTTAGCGCTTCACCGCGTAAAGGAGAATCATGTCTACCATAAGTCAAGAATAGCTTGATGAGATTGTCAAGCAGTTACTGCTCAGGTAATTCAAGATCAAGCAAAGAAGCATGAAGATGAGATGAAGAGGATGAAAGATGAGATGGAGAGTTTGAGGCGAGCTTTGGAAAGCAAAGCCGAAGCATCCGGAAGCGGTGAAAATCAGCCGCCCAAGGATGACAAGAAGAAGGAGGATGGGAGAAAGGCAAGAAGGACACCGAGTTCACAAGAGTGCCATATGACTATAGCCAAATGGGCAAAGTCATTCAACTGCCTAACGTCACTAGGCAAGCCACCTGCCTTTGATGGAATCAACTACAACGATTGGCCACACAAGATGAAGCTACACCCTTCTTGCCGCAAGAGTTTGGGAGATTGTTGACAACGGACCAAGTCACGTTGAAGGTCAAGAGTTCACCGACAATGATGTGTTTGAGTTTCAACAAAATGTTCAAGCCGCATCATTGATCCTATCATGCCTCAAGCCTGAAGAAAGCAACAAGGTACATGGAATGGAGAGTGCCAAGTTGATTTGGGACACTCTCTAGATTTCATATGAGGTGATGCAAGTGTGAGGAAGTGCAACATAGAGCTCCTTCAAGGAAAGATTGAGAACTTCGCTATCCGGAGTGGTGAAACCACTCAACAAATGTTTGATAGGTTCATGACCTTGATCAACAAGATTAGAGCTCTCGAAGACAAGAAGTGGGATGACAACTCAGCTGCAAGAAAGCTATTGAGAGCATATAGAAAGAAGAACAAGAACCTTGCGTCAATCATCATGGAGAGACCTAACTATGAGAGCATGGGATGTCATGAGATGCTTGCCAAGATAAAGCATCATGAAGTTTTGGATGATGAATATATAGAAGAACGCGAGGCAAGCAACAAGAAAGTAGTGGCGCTCAAGGCTAACAAGAAGAAGGAAGCAAAGCTCGAGATGACTCGTCAATGAAGGGAGTGATGATTCCGATGATGAGTTGGCCCTTATTGTGAAGAACTTTAGAAGATTCATGACAAAGAAGATGCACAATAAGGGCAAAGGTGGATACTTCAAGCAGTCCAAGAAGAGAAATTGCTATGAGTGTGGTGCGGATGATCACTTCATCGCCGATTGTCCCCAAAAGAAGAACAAGAACAAGTATAGCAAGAGTGATGACAAGAAGCAAAGAAGAAGAAGAGGTGGTGAAGCTCATCTTGGTGAGGAATGGTTCTCAGAAGATGACTCTAGTGATGAAACAAGAGCAGAGCAAGGAGAAGGAGAAGGGAGCGGCCAACATTGCCATACACAAGCCTCTTCTCCAAGCCTCTTCTCCAACATAGCTACTTCAACAACTTCATCACGCTTGTTCGAGAACCTCTCCGACGACGAGGATGACTTCACTCATTCTTGCTTCATGGCTAAGAATGAGAAGGTATCACCTAACTCTCCTACTTATTCTAGCAATGAATATAGTGATGATGAATTGGATGAATTTGAGCTTAGCATAATTAGAAAGTTTGGAAAGAAAGGTGGAGCTAAAATCATAAAATTGCTCACTAAACTAGAGAGTCGGAATGAGAGTCTTGCTATGCAAGGGGACTTGATCTCTCAAGAGAGAGAAAAGAACCTTGCATTGGAAGCTTCTCTTACCGAGGAGAAGTTGAAGGTTGAGAATTGACCATGGAACTATCATTAGCCAATGACTCTAACAAGAAGTTGGCTAAGGAGTGTTCCATGAGCAATGACTCAATTGCTAGCCTAAAGAATGAGGTTAGTTTGGTTCAAGAAAGCTTCACAAGCTTTAAAGATAAATATCAAACTCTTGAACTAAGCTACAACACTCTTTGGAATAGTACCTCTTCAGCTTCTTCTAAGGATTCCGATGGCTCTAATGCCTCAACTAGTAATGCCTCAACTAGTCAAAGAGAAGAAAGACAAGGAGATTAATAGGTTGAACATGATCTTGAGGAATGGTTGCAAGTGTAAGGTGCAACAACCAAAAGATATCCTCAAGACCGCAAGACACCCATCTATCAAGGATGGAATTGGGTACAATAGGTATGGTGGTAAGGCCAACGGTAGAAAGATGGTCAATGGGGTACCCTTTGTTAACTTAACAAAGGGGTTTCCTCTCTTTGGACCTAATGAACAAGGCCAACAAGATTGCCAATCCAAAGGCTTCACTTGCTAATGGTAAGATCAACAAAGAAAAGCAAGTGGAGGCCCCCAAGCAACAAAAGCCTATATCAAGAAGCTATACATGTGATTATTTGTGTTGTTGGGGTGATGACGGCAAGATAGTAGTCAAGTATGTGGTGCCCTCAAGAAGAGGAAATTATGAGAAATGTTTGGGTACCAAAAGCTTATGTGACTAACCCCCAAGGACCCCAATCTAGTTTGGGTACCTAAATCAAGAACATAATCTTGTTTTTGTAGGAATATGCCTCCGGTGGGTCAAGTTTCGGTGTTTGGATAGTGGATGCACCAATCATATGACCGGGGCAAAAAGGATATGTTCTCCTCCTTTCAACCAAGCAACGACTCATGCAACAACATTGTGTTTGGTGACAATGGTAAGGAGAAGTGGTTGGTTTGGGTAAAATTGCTATCTCAACTGACATTTCCATATCTAATGTATTACTTGTGCATTCGTTGAGTTACAATTTGTTATCCGTTTCTCAACTTTGTGAAATGGGTTATGATTGTCTCTTTACGGATGGGTGTTACTGTCTCTAGAAGAAGGGATTCCTCTATTGCATTTAAAGGCGTGTTGAAGGGAAAACTTTACTTAGTTGACTTCTCAACTAGTA
Organism: Coix lacryma-jobi var. lacryma-jobi; assembly: GCA_009763385.1. Taxonomy (NCBI): domain Eukaryota; kingdom Viridiplantae; phylum Streptophyta; class Magnoliopsida; order Poales; family Poaceae; genus Coix; species Coix lacryma-jobi. The sequence goes on from CM019828.1 coordinate 65,521,969, forward strand.
AGGTAGAACCTACAACATGTCTAATGGCAAAATCTAGCATGGGTTGGCTTTGGCATCGCCGACTAGCTCATGTTGGGATGAGGAACTTGGCCCAACATCAAAAGAGAAGGGCACATCCTTGGACAACAAATGTTTCTTTTGAGAAAGATGGGGTTTGCAGTGCGTGTCAGGCCGAAAGCAAGTTGGAGCAAAGCATCCAATCAAGAACATTGTGTCGACCACAAGACCATTGGAGCTATTGCATATGGACCTCATCGGACCCGTTTCTTATCAAAGCATCGGCGGTAACAAATACGGTTTCGTTATTGTTGATGACTATTCTCGTTTCACTTGGGTGTTCTTTTTAGCAGATAAAAGCGAAACGCAAGGCATCTTCAAAGTTTGCTAGAAGAGCAAAAATGAGTTCGACATCAAGATCAAGAAAGTGAGAAACGACAATGGGACCGAGTTTAGGAACACCAACATAAAAGAGTATCTTGATGAAGAAGGGATCAAGCATGAGTTCTCCGTTCCATATACCCCACAACAAAATGGGGTTGTGGAAAGGAAGAATAGAACTCTTTGTTGAAGCCGCAAGATCTATGTTGGATGAGTACAAGACTTCCCATGGCTTTTGGGCGGAGGCGATGAACACGGCGTGTCATGCAATCAACCGCCTCTACCTTCACAAGCTAAGAGGGAAGACGCCACATGAGCTTCTAACCGGTAACAAACCAAGGTGCATTACTTTCGACTTTTTTGATGCAAGTGTTTCATACTTAACAAGAGAGCCAAAAATTTCAAAGTTTGCACCTAAGGTACACGAAGGCTTTCTACTTGGTTATGGTACTAACGAACATGGCTACCGTGTATTCAATAATGCCACCGGCACTATTGAGTTAATGGTAGACGTGACTTTTGATGAATCCGACGGCTCTCAAAAGGAGCAAGTCAATGAGAGCTTGTTGGTAATGACGAGCCTCCATCCGAAGCTATCAAGAAGCTTGTTGTAACACCTAGGTGTTAAGCAACCCTAAGTGCATAATTTGACATCTCATGAGCATAAAGCATCATCATTTCATGTGCATTCTTTCTTTTGTTAAGTGTCATTTCATGTGACCTTTTTGTGATGCTATGCTTGATTGAATGCTTGTGTGTCTTGTTTGTGGAGTGCTTAAGTCTCCTTAGTAGTTGAACCTTGTTGAGGAGTCAAAATGAAGCTAGGTTTATGTTGGTCATGTTGGCTAAACAAGTCTCTAACCCTAGTTGCCTTAATAGAGCCCTAGGAGTCCTTTGTTTTTGACTAACTAAGACCTTCTTGATAGAAGCTTCGCATGGCTTGTGGCCCCTTAACCAAAGTGTGTAGAATTTAGAGTAGAACAAAAGTTGTTTAAGGCCCAACTCATGAAAATGAGTTTAACAAGGTGTTTTGGGACCCACAAGGAAGATTTGAGGGAGTTTAGACTTAGAAAATTCTTTAAGTCCTAACTGCCCAAAACAGTTTCATCTAGCCATCTTTGGCGCTTCTCGGGAGCAATCTAGGCCGAACCAAAGATCAATCTTGTAACCAAAGTGGTAGTCGGTATGTAGCTCTAAGCAATGGAGCAAGTGGTTTAGCTTTTCATCAAATGGATTAGAGTTAAACGCGCTCAAAGTCTGGCCGTCAGTCGGCCTGATGGCACTGAATCGGGCCGGGCCGTGCCGTGCCGGCGCGCGCGCGCGGCGTCGTGGCCGACAGCGCCAGGACGTTGCCGCCGCGTGGCGCTCGACGGCCGGCCAAGCCCCACGTCCGCGCGTGGCGTGGCAAACGGCAAGGCCAGCTCCGCCTCGCCTGTCCGAACTCCTCCCTCCATTCTGTTCCCCGCGCTCGCGCTTCTCTCTCGCTCTCTGCTCTCGCCGGCGCTCTCGCGGGAAAGGGGAGAAAGCAAGGCGCCGCCGCCGTTCACCGCCGTTCCGCCACCGCACCATACATCCAACCACCCACCAAGCTTCGCCGTGAGCTCCCACCCCTTGTGCTATCCTTAGCGCTCTATGAGAGACCGTAGGCAAGCCCCGGGATGAGCCGCCGCCACGGTCGCCATGACCGCCGAGCTCGGTCCACCGTGGCCGGCCTCCGTCTCGTGGTTGCGTGTTGCCCTAGCGCTTGTTTAGGGTTAGTGAGGTCCGAGGAGAGGGTAGAGGGTGTTGGTTTGTGTCGATTAGGGTTTAGGAGCCCGTGGAACGCCGCCGTCCGCCATGACCGCCATGGCCGGCGCGCTCGGTCCGCCGTGGCCAACCCTCTTCCCGAGCTCAACCATCTGCCCTAGCTAGCGTTCTTGAATCGCCTCGGTATGCTGGAGCTCGTGGTGGTGTTGGTTAGCCGATTAGGGTTTGGGAGCTCGAGTATGCTGTCGTCCGCCGCTCGCCATGGTCGCCGGAATGGCGTGGCCGGGGTCGCGGGTGCTCGGAGCTTGCGCCCTGGCTTCCGAGCCCTGGGCTAGGGTTATGAAGGTCGCCGTTGATAGATCTCGAGGGTCGATGAGCCCGTTCGTGGCCGGAGCCGGCCGGCGTAGCTAGGGCCGCGCCGCCGTGTCCGCCATCGCCGTCGGCGAGCTCGATCCGCGTGCTGCGCTGGGCCAGCCGAGGGTACCGTTGGGTGCGGAAGGAGAAGGGGAGTCCATCGGTAGGGTTAGCTTCGCCGGAAAGTTCGCCGCCGGCGAGCTACGGCATGGTCAACCTCCTCCCTGCTTGCTGTGTATGACGAGTGGGGTCAGTTTGACCGAGGGCCCGCGCGTCAGTGAGTCTAGCTCCGTCTGTGTGCACTGGTTTGGGTGCACGTAGCATTTTAGGTTTGAATGTTTTTCAGGTTTTGTTAATTAGTTTCCAGAAATTGTGTATTGCTTGTTTAATTCATATCTTGTGAAATATAAATGCTAAAAAGGTGAAACAAGTTTGTTAGGTTTGTTATGTTGAGGTCTATGCATGAAAAATATAATATGTCCAGTTTGTGGTGATTTTCTGTGTAGTTATATTAATTCATGTTTAGGCTGAAATCTTGTTAAATGCATAGTAAATTGTATGTGTCTCAGAAAAATGTGATTCTTGTTTTGTTAGGTTTGTGTTGAGGACTAGTTTCTGGGAAAAATGTAAAATGAGGTTACTCTGTGAAATAATTTGGCAGTAGTAATTAAAATGATTAAATGCTGTTTTCTTGTTTATTTTGTAGTAATTAAAATATGAAGAGTATGGACTTGGTAATTTTTACTGACTGCTCTTGTGCTAAGAAGTTCAGAAGAAAATTATGAAATTTGTTGTTTGACTTTGTGCTAAGGTGTGTAGTTCAAAGCACCTTTTCATGATAGAATTTGTCTTTTTCATAGGGGGTAGAGTCTAGGTCCAAATGGGTGAAATTTGGACAGGATTAGATAAGTGTTGTTAATCTCCAGTAATTTTTATAGATTTTTGTGAAGCTGTCTAGGATAGGTTACTGTTATAGGCCTATTTAACTAGATTTAATTCTACAATTAATTAGAGGGTAAAAACCCGTTAAGCAACTTTGATGTGGTGACAACAAGACTTAGTAAGTAGTATGTTAGATTAAGTAAGTGAGTAGCAGTAGATGACATGTGCTTATCTCCTGAATTTTACTCCATGTTGCATCACCATGCATCCCATGTGCATTCATGTTATTCATTCATGTACCGCATCATGCAGGGTCGGTAGTGGAAGCCCAAGACACGCCGGAGGAGCAGCGTCGGGAGGAGACACCCGAGGAGAGGATCCCGGAAGAAGACGCTGAAGACCTGCCGGAGTGCCGTGATCACCGCCCCGCCGACTTCGAGCGAGGCAAGCCCCGGAGCATTTTCTCCTACGGTTTGCAAATTACCGTTTACAAGTAACCTGATATGATTGTTGCATTAGGTTATAGGAGTTGTGTGATACCGTTGCTGCATTAATTAATTATCCTTGTCCACCTGCAAATATTATCTTGTGATCCCTGTTAGGTCTAGGCTCGATTATATGCTTAGCCCTGCTTAGACCGGTAAAAGTCGGGTGATTTCCTGTCTCCCGCATATAGGTGGATACTAATCATGTTTAGCCTCGTGCTATCATGGAATAACCATGTGATAATTAATTTGAGACCGGGCGGGATGTAGGAGCAGCAGGACATGGGTTCTGTGTGCTAGTAGTCTCCCGTCTGTGTCGATTAGGAACCGACGAAGGCACACCTCAGTCATTTTGAACGCGTCAATCACTTAACGGAGCAGGTGCGGGTACCTCCCGTGAAGCCGAGTAAGGTGTTTCGAGCCGGTGACGGAGACGTTGACGCCTAACACCCAGGGCCTTATATGTACCGTGGGCAACTATTCTGATCGACCTGGCATGGTCCGAGGGCAGGCAGGGCCTGATCGACCTGGCATGACCGTGGGCAGTTAATAGCTTGAGCGACCTGGCATTGAGATAACCCCGGTGTAGAAGGGTCCATGGCCGTCCCGCGATTTGGGTTCTCGAACCTCCTGAGTGGTCGCCAACGGCCACCTGGCAGGGTGTGTCGGGCGAGTGTGCGACATTTTATCCCCAGCTGGTAGGAATCGATTATAATCGCCATCGCTCCTGGTTAGTGAGTAACTTGACTGAGCATGTGTTACCGTAGTAATATATGGAATTAATGATGGTTATGGTTGGTGAATCTGAAAGGCTATTGATGAAATAGTCACTCTTGCTTGAATAAGTAGTCAAGTGTTTGCTCTAGATCAGGTGCAAATCTAGATAATCAGGCTGATTACATAAAAGTGACTGCTAATACTCTAATGATGATTATTTAATAATAAAATGCTTTTATGCAAAAAGGTAAGTGTGGCCAACCCAGATACAGCCTTGCATAATCCTTGGTGTCGGTTATTTCTGGTTTATGACGGGTAAGTCTAGCTGAGTACCTTCTCGTACTCAGGTTTTATCCCTTGTTGTTGCAGATGGGCAATGCTTCTTCGGCTATTGCGAGAACTGTCTGTATCCCGTCGAGGGCAGTGACTAGACCATGGGCATGGTCAATCCTTATCTTCCCTGATGCTTTTGCGGACGGATCAGCATATGGCACCGTATTGTGAACTAAGGACTTGTGTTTCAAAACTATGTTGCTTCCGCTTTGAATTCAAACTATGGTTTGTAATAACTATCGAACTCCGATGTATTTGAACTATGTGCGAACTGAATGTACCTTGTGGGCACATGTACGTAATCTATTACGATCTTGGTTAAAGTTGAATGACTGAAATCCTTCGAGATTTCCGGACTACGGGTTTGTACGAGCTTAAGTACTTGTAATCTCTGTGAAAGCAGCGATTCGGTGCTTAATCTGATTCGTGAAATCTGGTGCAATTGTGGTCGTTACAGCTGGCATCGGAGCGTGGTTAGCGTTACTGTTCACAAGTTCTTTGAAAAACTGTATTTTCAATAAAATCCTATTTGACAAAACTTATAGTTATATTAGGATTTGAAAAACCTTCTTGACCAAGAGTAAGGTGTGCCATTGATCAAGTCCTTATGCCCAATAGGAACTTAGGTGGCTATTTAAGTACTAACTTTGGGGTCGTGCATCATACTTATTTTCTGTTATTCTGTCGTCCATACGGCAAGGGTGAATTGTATGGATGCTGTTCCTCGGAATAGTAATGTATGGATCAATTGCCTCTACGCTAAAGGTAATGAGAGTTGTGAGAGCATGATTGGACAACCGCAATCTAGGGAAGTGCTTATATGATACTGATGCGTATACCTGTTCCACACAAGTATATGTGAAAGTATTGATGTGGGAGTAATAATTTCTGATGGGTGCATATACTGCTTACGTGTATACCGGGTGTACACCTAAGAGAGTATTAGATTTAAATTTCCGCAGTGCATGATATTCATACTGTGGGAAGGGCTGAAATGGTTTTCTGCAGGTACGCTAACTTGCGAACGTGTAGCACGTATAGTTAACGCTATGAGTGAACGTGTATGCCACCGTCTAGCCGTTAGATTGTTAGGCAGTGAGGACGTATGAAACGTGCATGCATCATGATCATATAATCTTGCATTAATCTTACTTCCTTCCTTATGGTTTCTGTCCCGTTTTTCTAATAAAAGTTGTTTCAAATAATTAAAAACTGTGTGGATAAACTTCTTACAGATGGCACGCACCAAGCGCACTGCTCGCAAGTCCACGGGAGGCAAGAGGCCTAACTACATGCTGGGGCCATGGACCGATGAGGGATCAGAGGACTTTCTAGAGGAGTTGGGATGCCCACTATTCTTTGGAGAGTCTGCACCTAGTGGGATATCAGGAGGGCCAGGAGCCACAGTACGACTGGCACCGTGTGCAGTTGTCAGAGGATCGCCACGTGTACACGGTGGAGGTCGACGTGCCTAGCCGTGAGGACCGGGATCACGTCTGGTGCCGCCGAGTGTTTGCTTTGCAGGGGAGGACCCCCTGGGATGCAGCCAACCAGGTTGCTTATACCGTTCTTCGGGACATCATGGAGGACCATCGGAGGTGGTTGCTCAGGCTACTGCCAGTATCTTCCCGACAGTGGATCCGTATCTTTCGGTGTGGCGTCAGCCAGGAGCTACTATTTTGGGGGTAGTTCGCTTGAGAGGGAGCATTGTGCCGGGCCAGCAGGGAGTGCCATGGCTGCACTTATGGCTACTTATGGCTGCTTATCCCGCAGCTATGAGCAGTTGGACCATGTTCTTAGCGAGGAGATTGCAGCGCAGCATCGCCGTCAGGAGGAGCACGCTACAGAGATAGACCTCCTCACTACACAGCTAGCTCAGTTGACAGTAGAGAGAGACCAGGCACTTCAGAGGGAGCAGGAGACTGCTCATCAGCTTGCCATTCAGCAGGGGTCGACTACTTTCTTGGCCTCGGTCATGAGGGAGACTGAGGAGGCGCTTCGAGGAGTTTGTGTTGAGGGCATTCGTGTGTTTCAGAGGAGAACAGGCTGCTGAGGTTGCGAGTGGGAGACCTGGAGCTCCAACTCCATCACCTGCAGGACTACAACGATCGTCTGCACGAGGAGATCCACCGTAGGGAGAATGAGAGGAACCCATCTTTCCCCAGGAGGATCCGGAGCCGATTAGTTCTTCTAGTAGTTCTTCAGATGTGTCTAGCGACGGTGGTAGTGGTGATGGCGCCATGAGAGAGTAGACTAGTTAGCGCTATCGACTAGTGATCTTTTGTGTTGTAGTGGCCCGATCTTTTGTTGTTATGTGCTAAGATGTGTGTTGAGACCTTGGAAAGTCCCATATGTATGGGCAAAATGATGGATGTTATGTTATCTTTTGCATGATGTATTAAGTGATCTTGTTATGTGTTGATGCGATGTGGATTGAAATTTATTGTACCTCTGTCATTGTTTGGTGAATTGTTTTCCGAATAATTTCAGTGGGTATGATTATTGTTCTCTACAAGTTGCAACTTCGCCTAATGGTCGCTTACTATCCTATATGCAGATGACGACAACTCGTAGTGGAGCAGGCGGGTAGTGGTGGAAATGAGGACCCCAGAGAAAACCGCAATCCACCACCTCCTCCATCCCCGACGGCTGAGCAACTTTTTGCTCAATTTCTTGGAAGCCAGCGCAACATCGAAGCTTTGCTGAGGGAGAACTTGGCCCAGGGACATCAACGCCCTGAGCCGAACCAATATAGTTCTTTCAAGGATTTCCTGGATACCAAACCACCAATCTTCAAGGAAGCTACAGAACCATTGGAGGCAGAAGAATGGCTGCATACTTGGAGCAGAAGTTTCGTTTGCTCAGGCTCACAGAAGAACTGAAAGCAGAATATGCGCGCACCAGTTGCAGGGACCAGCCGGGATTTGGTGGGGACATCATCGTACCACCTATCCTGCCAATGTTCCTATCACTTGGAGAGTGTTTACTGCTGCTGTTCGAGGTCATTACATTCCGCCGGGCTTGACCCAGATGAAAGTGGCAGAGTTCATGAATCTGACTCAAGGAACTCGGTCTATCACAGAGTATCATCATCTGTTCAACTCGTTGGCTCGCTATGTCCCAGACTTCGTCGACACCGACGCTAAGAAGATTGCTAGTTTCAAGAGAGGCTTGAATACTAAAATGGGAAAGTCAGTGGGTACATCGTCCCGTACCAATTTCAGTGACTTCATAAGTGACTGTCTGATTCAAGAGAATCATAACAACAAGCATGCTGCTAGCAAGGCCCGGAAGAGGACCTTTGAATCAGGATCATCACAACCCAGAGGACCACCAGCTCAGCGAAACTGTATCGACCACCAGCGCCGGGGGCACGTTTTAGGCCGCCGCAGAAGAAGAAGAATCAGCCACAAGCTCAGCGCAATCAGAAGCCATACAAGATAGCTGCTGCTCAGGCTCGTGGAGGTCAAGGCAGTTCTTCAGGGAACAAACCGTTGGTTCGGGGACCATGCTACAATTGCAACCAGAGGGGCACTTTGCAAGGTACTGCCCCTACCAAAAGAAGCAACAGGCCAACTACCCCGCACGCCTGCACAACATGACCGCTGAAGAAGCTCGTGCTGGAGAACCCGTGACTGCTGGTATGTGTCTTGTTAACCATCATCCTGCAGTTGTTTTGTTTGATACTGGATCATCGCATTCGTTCATGAGTAAAGCATTTGCACAAAAGCATGATCAAGAGGTGTCTGAAATGGATTATGGGTTTCGCGTAAGCTCTGTGGGGAGTAGTGTGTTGTCTAGGCAGATGGTACGTGATGCAACCATCGACATCGGAGGGCATAAGTTTGGGGCTAATTTAGTAGTTTTGCCAGGACTCGGTATGGACGTAGTCCTGGGAATGAGTTGGATGAGTATGTGGAAAGCGGTGTTAGACACTGCAGATAGGACTCTTACCTTGTCTGATCCAAGGAGGAACAACAAGTTACGTATCTCTCTTCCTCGAGGGGCTGATTTTGTTGATTTATCTTGCACCTTATCTATAGAGGACCTATCAAAAATTCCAGTTGTTCGGGATTTCCCAGACGTCTTTCCAGATGAGTTGCGGGTTTACCGCCCAAGCGGGCTGTAGAGTTTACCATTGAGCTGTTACCAGGGACTGCACCGATCTCGAGAAGACCTTATCGTATGCCGCCCAATGAATTAGCCGAACTCAAGACGCAGATTAAGGAACTTTTGGACAAGGGTTTCATTCAACCTAGTGTGTCAGAGTGCAAGAGTGGGATGCCCGCTTTGTTTGTCAAGAAAAAGGACAAGTCTCTACGGATGTGTGTGGATTATCGACGCTTAATGCCGTGACCGTTAAGAAAAAATATCCGTTGCCACGGATAGATATTTTGTTTGATCAGTTATCCAGAGCCAAAGTATTCTCCAAGATCGATTTGAGATCAGGATATCATCAAATTAGAATCCGACCACAAGATATTCCAAAGACTGCTTTTTCAACCAGATATGGCCTGTACGAGTATTTAGTCATGTCTTTGGATTGACAAATGCTCCAGCATACTTTATGAGTTTGATGAACTCGGTATTCATGCCAGAACTAGATAAGTTTGTAGTGGTGTTCATTGATGATATTTTGGTTTATTCGAGAAACCGGACGACCAGCAGAACATTTGAGGATCGTCTTACAAGACTCCGGAACATAAACTTTACGCTAAGTTTAGTAAATGCGAGTTTTGGTTGAAGCAAGTACAATTCCTTGGTCACATCCTGTCAGAAGAAGGAATCTCTGTGGACCCTAGCAAAGTACAAGAAGTAATGGATTGGGAAGCTCCAACTTCGGTGGGGGAGATTCGGAGTTTTCTCGGTTAGCAGGGTATTACCGTCGTTTCATTCCCGATTTCTCCAAGATTGCCAAGCCCATGACAAGTTTGCTTCAGAAGGATCAGAAGTTTGAGTGGACAGAGAAGTGTGAAACAGCTTTCCGTACCTTGCGGAAACTATTAACCACTGCCCCTGTCTTAGCTCAACCAGATATCGAGAAGCCGTTTGATGTCTTCTGCGACGCATCGAAAGTTGGGTTAGGTTGTGTTCTTATGCAAGAAGGCAGAGTGATTGCTTATGCTTCACGCCAGTTGAGAAAACATGAAGTTAATTATCCTACGCATGACTGGAATTAGCTGCTGTGGTACACGCTCTAAAAATATGGAGACATTATCTGCTTGGTAACGTCTGTAACATGTACACGGACCACAAAAGTCTCAAGTATATCTTTACTCAACCTGAACTGAATATGAGGCAGAGAAGATGGCTTGAGTTGATTAAGGATTACAATTTGCAGATACATTATCATCCAGGAAAAGCAAATGTGGTTGCTGATGCTTTGAGTCGAAATCGCATTGTAATAACTTGAGGTTACAACCAGGGAACGAGTTTAGTCTCGTACACCCTGTGATCTTGCGTCACATCGAGCTGCAAAGCGCCTTAGTTGATCAAATTCTAGAAGGGCAGAAAACAGACAAGGGAATCTATTATATCAAGGAAAAGCTAAGAACTGCCACTAAGCCAGTAAAACATTTTCGAGTTGATGATAAGGGAGTGTTATGGTTTGATAATCGCTTAGTGGTACCCAAGAATAGGGAACTCAAAAATCAGATTATGGATGAGGCTCATCTTTCTAAATTGTCTATCCATCCCGGAGCACTAAGATGTATCAAGATTTGCGTCCAAGATTTTGGTGGACCAAAATGAAGAAGGAAATTGCCGCATATGTAGCCAGATGCGACACGTGTTGTCGAGTGAAGGCCATTCACCTGAAGCCAGCCGGAACACTTCAACCTTTATCAATACCTGAATGGAAGTGGGAAGAAGTGAGTATGGATTTTATCACCGGTTTGCCTACCACTCAGAAGGGAAACAATTCAATATGGGTAATAGTAGACCGTCTCACCAAGACCGCTCATTTCATACCAGTTAAAACTTGTTATCGAGCACCAGACTATGCAGAGATTTATATCAATCAGATTGTCCGATTGCATGGTATACCCAAAGTCATAGTTTCGGATCGCCGGAACACAGTTCACTGCACCATTCTGGGAGAAAATGCAAAAGGAATTAGGTACTAAGTTAATCCATAGTTCAGCTTACCATCCCCAGACGTCAGGGCAAACTGAAAGGGTAAATCAGGTTTTAGAGGATATGTTGAGAGCATGTGTGATATCCGCGAAGGGATCTTGGGAGAAGTGGTTGCCATTAGCAGAATTTGCTTACAACAACAGTTATCAAGAAAGCATTCATATGGCACCTTTCGAAGCTCTGTATGGCAGAAGATGCAGAACACCAGTAAGTTGGGTTGAACCAGGAGAACGTCGTTACTATGGAACTGACTTCGTTAGGAAGCAGAAGAACAAGTTAGAATAATCCAACAACACATAGCAGCTGCACAGTCTCGACAGAAGAGTTATGCTGATCAGAGAAGAAGGCCGCTTGAATTCGAAGTAGGTGACTATGTGTACTTGAAAGTATCACCCATGAAAGGAGTTAGACGTTTTGGCGTGAAAAGAAAGTTAGCGCCAAGGTTTGTGGGACCCTACAGGAATGGAAAGGAAGGGAGAAGTGGCTTATCAACTACAATTACCTGAACATTTAAAGGCTATATTCCCTGTTTTCCATGTGTCACAACTAAAGAAATGTCTTCGAGTTCCAGAAGAGGAAGTACAACCGGCCAATATCAAGTTACAATCCGACCTTACTTACCCGGTGAAGCCATATCGAGTACTCGACGAGAAAGAAAGAGGAACTCGCGGAAGAATCTTGAAGCAATATAAAGTATCTTGGAGTGAACAAGATGACCGAGATGCCACTTGGGAAACGGAAGACTATCTAAAGGAAGTATATCCACAGTTTTATAAGGACTGGTTAGTAACTCAAATCTCGGGACGAGATTCCTTTAAGGAGGGGAGGGCTGTAACACCCTAGGTGTTAAGCAACCCTAAGTGCATAATTTGACATCTCATGAGCATAAAGCATCATCATTTCATGTTGCATTCTTTCTTTTGTTAAGTGTCATTTCATGTGACCTTTTGTGATGCTATGCTTGATTGAATGCTTGTGTGTCTTGTTTGTGGAGTGCTTAAGTCTCCTTAGTAGTTGAACCTTGTTGAGGAGTCAAAATGAAGCTAGGTTTATGTTGGTCATGTTGGCTAAACAAGTCTCTAACCTAGTTGCCTTAATAGAGCCCTAGGAGTCCTTTTGTTTGACTAACTAAGACCTTCTTGATAGAAGCTTCGCATGGCTGTGGGCCCTTAACCAAAAGTGTGTAGAATTTAGAGTAGAACAAAAGTTGTTTAAGGCCCAACTCATGAAAATGAGTTTAACAAGGTGTTTTGGACCCACAAGGCAGATTTGAGGGAGTTTAGACTTAGAAAATTCTTTAAGTCCTAACTGCCCAAAACAGTTTCATCTAGCCATCTTTGGAGCTTTCTCGGGAGCAATCTAGGCCGAACCAAAGATCAATCTTGTAACCAAAGTTGTAGTCGGTATGTAGCTCTAAGCAATGGAGCAAGTGGTTTAGCTTTTCATCAAATGGATTAGGAGTTAATCGCGCTCAAAGTCTGGCCGTCAGTCGGCCTGATGGCACTGAATCGGGCGGGCCGCCGTGCCGTGCCGGCACGCGCGTGCGCGTCGTGGCCGACAGCGCCAGGACATTGCCGCCGCGTGGCGCTCGACGGCCGGCCAAGCCAGCGTCCGCGCGCGGCGTGGCAAACGGCAAGGCCAGCTCCGCCTCGCCTGTCCGAACTCCTCCCTCCATTCTGTTCCCCGCTCGCGCCTCTCTCTCGCTCTCTGCTCTCGCCGGCGCTCGAGCGGGAAGGGAAAGGGGAGAAAGCAAGGCGCCGCCGCCGTTCACCGCCGTTCCGCCACCGCACCATACATCCAAACCCACCAAGCTTCGCCGTGAGCTCCCACCCCTTGTGCTATCCTTAGCGCTCTATGAGAGACCGTAGGCAAGCCCCAGGATGAGCCGCCGCCACGGTCGCCATGACCGCCGAGCTCGGTCCACCGTGGCCGGCCTCCGTCTCGTGGTTGCGTGTTGCCCTAGCGCTCGTTTAGGGGTTAGTGAGGTCCGAGAGAGGGTAGAGGGTGTTGGTTTGGTCGATTAGGGTTAGGAGCCCGCGGAACGCCGCCGTCCGCCATGACCGCCATGGCCGGCGCGCTCGGTCCGCCGTGGCCAACCCTCTTCCCGAGCTCAACCATCTGCCCTAGCTAGCGTTCTTGAATCGCCTCGGTATGCTGGAGCTCGTGGTGGTGTTGGTTAGGCCGATTAGGGTTTGGGAGCTCGAGTATGCCGTCGTCCGCCGCTCGCCATGGTCGCCGGAGTGGCGTGGCCGGGGTCGCGGGTGCTCGGAGCTTGCGCCCTGGCTTCCGAGCCCTGGGCTAGGGTTATGAAGGTCGCCGGAGTAGATCTCGAGGGTCGGATGAGCCGTCGTGGCCGGAGCCGGCCGGCGTAGCTAGGGCCGCGCCGCCGTGTCCGCCATCGCCGTCGGCGAGCTCGATCCGCGTGTGCGCTGGGCCAGCCGAGGGTACCGTTGGGTGCGGAAGGAGAGAGGGGAGTCCATCGGTAGGGTTAGCTTCGCCGGAAAGTTCGCCGCCGGCGAGCTACGGCATGGTCAACCTCCTCCCCTGCTTGCTGTGTATGACGAGTGGGGTCAGTTTGACCCGAGGGCCCGCGCGTCAGTGAGTCTAGCTCCGTCTGAGTGCACTGGTTTGGGTGCACGTAGCATTTTAGGTTTGAATGTTTTTCAGGTTTTGTTAATTAGTTTCCAGAAATTGTGTATTGCTTGTTTAATTCATATCTTGTGAAATATAAATGCTAAAAAGGTGAAACAAGTTTTGTTAGGTTTGTTATGTTGAGGTCTATGCATGAAAAATATAATATGTCCAGTTTGTTGTGATTTTCTGTGTAGTTATATTTAATTCATGTTTAGGCTGAAATCTTGTTAAATGCATAGTAAATTGTATGTGTCTCAGAAAAATGTGATTCTTGTTTTGTTAGGTTTGTGTTGAGGACTAGTTTCTGAGAAAAATGTAAAATGAGGTTACTCTGTGAAATAATTTGGCAGTAGTAATTAAATGATTAAATGCTGTTTTTTGTTTATTTGTAGTAATTAAAATATGAAGAGTATGGACTTGGTATTTTTACTGACTGCTCTTGTGCTAAGAAGTTCAGAAGAAAATTATGAAATTTGTTGTTTGACACTTTGTGCTAAGGTGTGTAGTTCAAAGCACCTTTTCATGATAGAATTGTCTTTTTCATAGGGGGTAGAGTCTAGGTCCAAATGGGGTGAAATTTGGACAGGGGATTAGATCAAGTGTTGTTAATCTCCAGTAATTTTTATAGATTTTTGTGAAGCTGTCTAGGATAGGTTACTGTTATAGGCCTATTTAACTAGATTTAATTCTACAATTAATTAGAGGGTAATAAACCCGTTAAGCAACTTCGATGTGGTGACAACAAGACTTAGTAAGTAGTATGTTAGATTAAGTAAGTGAGTAGCAGTAGATGACATGTGCTTATCTCCTAGATTGTTACTCCATGCTGCATCACCATGCATCCCCTGTGCATTCATGTTATTCATTCATGTACCGCATCATGCAGGGTCGGTAGTGGAAGCCCAAGACACGCCGGAGGAGCAGCGTCGGGAGGAGACACCCGAGGAGAGGATCCCGGAAGAAGACGCTGAAGACCTGCCGGAGTGCCGTGATCACCGCCCCGCCGACTTCGAGCGAGGCAAGCCCCGGAGCATTTTTTCTCCTACGGTTTGCAAATTACCGTTTACAAGTTAACCTGCTATGATTGTTGCATTAGGTTATAGGAGTTGTGTGATACCGTTGCTGCATTAATTAATTATCCTTGTCCACCTGCAAATATTATCTTGTGATCCCTGTTAGGTCTAGGCTCGATTACATGCTTAGCCCTGCTTAGACCGGTAAAAGTCGGGTGATGATTTCCTGTCTCCCGCATATAGGTGGATACTAATCATGTTTAGCCATGTGCTATCGTGGAACATAACCATGTGATAATAATTGGAGACCGGGCGGGATGTAGGAGCAGCAGGACATGGGTTCTGTGTGCTAGTAGTCTCCCGTCTGTGTCGATTAGGAACCGACGAAGGCACACCTCAGTCATTTTGAACGCGTCAATCACTTAACGGAGCAGGTGCGGGTACCTCCCGTGAAGCCGAGTAAGGTGTTTCGAGCCGGTGACGGAGACGTTGACGCCTAACACCCAGGGCCTTATATGTACCGTGGGCAACTATTCTGATCGACCTGGCATGGTCCGAGGGCAGGCAGGGCCTGATCGACCTGGCATGACCGTGGGCAGTTAATAGCTTGAGCGACCTGGCATTGAGATAACCCCGGTGTAGAAGGGTCCATGGCCGTCCCGCGATTTGGGTTCTCGAACCTCCTGAGTGGTCGCCAACGGCCACCTGGCAGGGTGTGTCGGGCGAGTGTGCGACATTTTATCCCCAGCTGGTAGGAATCGATTATAATCGCCATCGCTCCTGGTTAGTGAGTAACTTGACTGAGCATGTGTTACCATAGTAATATATGGAATTAATGATGGTTATGGTTGGTGAATCTGAAAGGCTATTGATGAAATAGTCACTCTTGCTTGAATAAGTAGTCAAGTGTTTGCTCTAGATCAGGTGCAAATCTAGATAATCAGGCTGATTACATAAAGGTGACTGCTAATACTCTAACGATGATTATTTAATAATAAAATGCTTTTATGCAAAAAGGTAAGTGTGGCCAACCCAGATACAGCCTTGCATAATCCTTGGTGTCAGTTATTTCTGGTTTATGACGGGTAAGTCTAGCTGAGTACCTTCTCGTACTCAGGGTTTTATCCCATGTTGTTGCAGATGGGCAATGCTTCTTCGGCTATTGCGAGAACTGTCTGTATCCCGTCAGGGCAGTGACTAGACCATGGGCATGGTCAATCCTTATCTTCCCTGATGCTTTTGCGGACGGATCAGGCATATGGCACCGTATTGTGAACTAAGGACTTGTGTTTCAAAAAAACTATGTTGCTTCCGCTTTGAATTCAAAACTATGGTTTGTAATAACTATCGAACTCCGGTGTATTTGAACTATGTGCGAACTGAATGTACCTTGTGGGCATGTACGCTAATCTATTACGATCTTGGTTAAAGTTGAATGACTTGAAATCCTTCGAGATTTCCAGACTACCGGGTTTGTACGAGCTTAAGTACTTGTAATCTCTGTGAAAGCAGCGATTCAGTGCTAGCAGCGATTCGGTGCTTAATCTGGTGCAAATTGGTCGGTTCTGTTACACTTGCAACCGGTGATGTGAGGCCCGTTGAAACAAGATGATGAAGATGAACCATCACACACTCCCAAGATTCTCATATCCATCATGTGCATCCAAATGCGCATGATGAAGCTTCCGCAACTCCGATTGGTGGTAGTGTGGGTGATGTTCAAGTGATACATCAAGTTGATGATCAAACACAAGCTCAACATGAAGTCCGACAAGAAGATGGGGACATCAATGCATATGATGAAGATGGACCCATCCAATGGAGATCACTTGTGCCACATCCAAGAGTTCATCACTTAGTTCAACGGGATCATCCCGTTGACAACATATTGGGGAGCATACGGCGTGGCGTAACGACACGCTCTCGCTTAGCAAGTTTTTGTGAACATTACTTGTTTGTCTCCTCTTTGGAACCTCTTAGGGTGGAAGAAGCACTTGATGATGATCCAGACTAGGTGATGGCTATGCAAGAAGAGCTGAACAACTTCACCAGGAATGAAGTCTGGTCCTTGGTGGCAAGACCCAAGCAAAATGTGATAGGAACCAAATGGGTCTTCTGCAACAAGCAAGACGAGCATGGCGTGGAAACAAGGAACAAAGCACGGTTGGTGGCTCAAGGTTTCACTCAAAACGAAGGTTTGGATTTTGGGGAAACCTATGCATCTGTAGCTAGGCTTGAGTCAATTCGTATATTACTTGACTTTGCTACTCACCATGATTTCAAGCTATACCAAATGGATGTGAAAAGTGCATTCCTCAACGGCCCCCTCTCGAATTGAATTGGTCTATGTGGAGCAACCACCGGGTTTTGAGGACCCAAAGTTTCCCAACCACGTCTACAAGCTCGACAAGGCACTCTATGGGCTTAAACAAGCCCCTAGAGCTTGGTATGATTGCCTTAAGGACTTCCTACTCAAAAAGGGTTTTGAGATAGGAAGGCCGATGCGCGATGCTACTTTATTACTCGCAAAGTCGATAATGATATCTTTGTTTGCCAAATATATGTCGATGACATAATATTTGGTAGTACTAATGTGACTTTTTGTGAGGAATTTAGTAGGATCATGACTAAAAGGTTCGAGATGTCCATGATGGGTGAGTTGAAGTACTTTCTTGGATTCCAAATCAAGCAACTCAAGGATGGCACGTTCATCAGTCAAACAAAGTATACAAGAGACATGCTAAAGAAGTTTGAGATGGACAAGGCCAAACCCATCAAGACCCCTATGCCTACCAATGGACATCTTGATCTAAATGAGAATGGTAAGTCAGTGGACCAAAAGGTATATCGCTCTATGATCGGTTCATTGCTTTACCTTTGTGCATCTAGGCCCGATATTATGCTTAGTGTGTGCATGTGTGCAAGGTTTCAAGCTAATCCGAAAGAATGTCATATTATGGCCGTTAAGAGAATCTTTCGATACTTAGTGCACACTCCAAATCTTGGCTTGTGGTATCCCAAGGGCTCCACTTTCGATCTACTTTGCTATTCCGATTCGGACTATGCCGGTTGCAAGGTAGACCGAAAGAGCACTACCGGGACTTGCCAATTTATTGGGAGGTCTTTGGTGTCATGGAGTTCTAAGAAACAAAATAGTGTTGCCCTATCCACCGCCGAAGCCGAGGAGTATGTGGCGGCCGGCGCATGCTGTGCTCAACTACTTTGGATGAAGCAAACACTAAAAGACTTCGGATGTGAGGAAACAAAAATACCACTTTTGTGTGACAATGAGAGTGCTATCAAACTAGCAAACAATCCCGTAAACCATTCTCACACAAAACACATAGACATCCGACACCATTTCTTGAGAGACCATGAAGCCAAAGGAGATATCGCAATAAGCCATGTGAGCACCGAAAAACAACTAGTCGATATCTTCACAAAGCCTTTAGATGAGTCAAGATTTTGTGCTTTGAGGAGTGAACTAAATATCATTGATTCTCGTAACGTGGCTTGATGTCTTGCACATATTTGTTTTCACCTAGAGACCTAGATAAATGGTTTGACAAAATATTGTGTGTGATTTCAAAATCTATTTTGCATACTTCACTTATGTCCATGGCTATGTATTGGTTATATGAAATCTGGACATGTTTGAACGTATGTGTAGTATACCACACAAGCTCTTTTGAAAACCCTCTCTGTCTCTCGTTTTTGTGCTGTCGGTGGTAAATAGGACCGCGTAGAGGGGTAGTACCGACGTCGGTAGTACCGGCCCTATGGGCGGTACCACCGACCGGGTTTGATCTGAGTATAAAAGGGGCGCGGTGAATCCCTTCAACCCTAGTCAAATCAGTTTGACCGCGCCGCCGCCTGCCCCAGCCTTCTCCCCGTGCAGCCGCCGCACTTGGTTCCCCCCTTCCTCTCTCACTCGATCTCCCTCCTCTCCACCAAATCCAAATCCCTTCGGTGGAAAGGTGCTTTGAAGGTTGGAGATCGTCGTGGTGGTGTTCTTGAAGCCCGAAGTTTCCTCCTTCATTGGATTTCGACCTCTTCTTCACGAGTAGCAAGGTACTAGGGTGTTCATGCCCGATCTCTCAATGTACTTTGTTCTAGGTCAATTCCTTTAGTAGGATTGTTCTATTTAGTATGAAGATGCTTCTAGGATGTATGGTAGCAAGTTCATAGCGATTTGGTAGATTGGATTGAAGGAAACCGCACGCTGTTGGGGCGGTAGCGTTAGTACCGCCCCCAGGGGTTGGTAGTATCTTGCCCGCGCGCAGTGAGCCGTTCTCCTTCCCAATTTCGATCGTCTTATTTGCTACATCCGTTGAAGTAATCTTTCCATCATCTTTGTCTCATGTTGGGTCTATGCTATCTTTGTCTAGATGAGCCGGAGGCCCTCTCGTGCTCGTTCCCCTAGTGATGATGATGAGGAGTATGCCGCCTTGGAGCTAGGTGGTCATGTGCAAGGGGCGCCGCCGCGTCGCAATCCCGGGCACCGTGTTCGGGTCTGGGAGTATGGTGACTCCTCTCGTCAGGTCCGTGGACGCTCGTCCGCGGGCCACACGGGCCGTCGCAGCGTGGATAGCGCAAGGGGGAGCGGGAGCGGTCATGCCCGTGGCAGTGGGCATGCTACTCCTTCGCCTCCTCCGCCTCCTCAGCCTTCTCCGCCCCCTGTCGCTGGTCCGGCTGGACGCCTGCACAGCGTCATTGTGGAGGAGTGCCTCACCTGGTCTCGATCGTGAGGGTCGCTCAATCGATCCTCAAGTTGGACCGGCATCCCCTCCGACTTCAGGGTTGATGCTTATCAACCGGGCATTTGAGATGCACCCTGAAGCCGAAGCCGTCATGACCGCTGTCCCCCGTGCTCTTCTTTTGCAATCCCGTGGATTACTGATAGAAAGCGGGGTAACTTGATGATGAGGCAGCGTGAGGAGAACCCATATCTGTTTGTTAGAGATGCTTCTGTGGATAGGAGGTTCTGGTCCAGGTTCCAGCAAGACTTCTATGTGTCAGTATGCTGGAAGGGTTTCTGTGCTAAGGGACATCCTCCTCTTTTTGCTCATAAGAGACTGGTTCTCTCCTCTCTGACCGACAAAGATTCTGAGGACATTCAGCCCTGGTGCAGAGGTTAGAGGAGTGGAGAGTTTTGGGCTGATCTCTGGCGAGCGCAGCTTCAACCAGGAGATTCTTTGCCAATTCTGGGCAACTTGTTCATTGATCAGGAAGCTCACGTGCTGCATTGGATGACCCAAGGGGTCCATACAGATGTGACTTCGTCACATTTGCTCGTTTGTTGGGCTCGACCATGTGGACAGAGATGCTCCTCGTCTTTCAGAGATGTATGGAGGGGGTATGTACTTATAGCAGTTGCAGAGCTCAGGCGTCTATTTGGTAGTGCAGTGGCGACCTTCAGGTCCCTGGCCTGAAGCCCGCTTACTACATCCTCAACAACATCATGCGCCTACTCTGGATCCCAAAATTGGAGATCAAGATAACTTGAGAGATGATGCTGCCAAGGTCCTAGTCCGCTTTGCTCTGCCAGATGGACGGTTTAGCATTTCTCACTTTCTTTGGCAGAAAGAATCTCCGATGTATACAATGATCCTCACAAGGCCCTACCATATGCTCCATACCTTATGCATATCATTGAGCATTGGTTGGCGCCACCTTCGAGTATGATCGCACTATGAAGGAGACAGTGCTCGGGAAGTTCACCTCTGCTCCCTCAAAGGACAAAGAGAAGGTTGTTGAGGGTGATGAGGTTCCACCAGCAACAGCAGGCCTGGCGAGGCTTCTGGCTCAGAGCCGGCTCGTGGCGAGGTCCCCCCTGCCACCACTCCTCCTCCGCGTCGTGAGAGGCGTAGGAGTGGCGGTCTTCGCTCCGCGCTCGGCAAGATCTTCTCCTGGATGTGCTACAGGCCGACCGTGACGAGCAGTTTCAGCAGGACGTGCGTCAGCACCTTGGTCTTCCTCCGCGCTCTCCGGTCCGACCTCATCCGATCCATTTGCAGAGTATGATGCTCAGGCTCGCGCGCGGCGATGTGATGATGATGATGATGATGATGATGATTCCAGCAGCAGCCCCAGCAGCAGGCCCCCAGCAGCAGCCCCAGTTTCCAGGTGGTGGTGAGGCGGGTTTTATAGCTCCATGCTGTATCCGCCCCATCAGTTCTATCCTCCGCCACCACCTCAGTACCAGCCTCATCCCTTATTCCCTGACTATGGTATGGGCACGTCCTTTGCTGGCGGGTCCACGTCATATCAAGGTGGGGTTGGTGGCTCGTACATGGGCTTTGCTGGCCCCGAAGCCGATCCAATTGGGAGTGGTGGCCCTGGCGACTCTACACCACCACCTGATTCTTCTGCTCCGTCATCCTTCCCTGGTGGTGACGTTGGTGAGAGTGCCTATTCCTCTCTCTTCGGGGGCTCTTATCATGATGGATCTTCCAGCAGCTATTATTGATTCTTTGCTTATCTTGGCCTACCCGCTTTGGTACTTGATGCCAAAGGGGGGTGAGTGTTAGGCTTATCTTGTTGTAATAGCTGTGAGAGAGGGTAATCTTTGAGACTAAGTGTGGTATGCTACATTTTATTTGTGATGTGCTGAGGATGTAAAACATTTATGCTTAATGTTATATTCATGTATGGTTCATCCCGATATTTATGCTCTTGTCATGATGATGTTGTTTTTGATATGGCTATGTGATTTGAGTTCATTTCTTTCATCAATAGCCATTCGCTTTTCTTATTACATTGTTATGTGAATCACCATGTCATATCGCTATGCATCTCAAATTGATATATATGATGTTGTCACACACTCTTTGGCACCCCACGGATTGCAAAATTTAGGGGGAGCTCTTGTTCTTGTGTATGCAACCTTGCTTTCTAATCAAGGTTTGAAATTCATATCCAAAGCATACACTAAGGGGGAGCTTCAACTAAATTTTGGAATTCAAAGCTTCAATTCTTTCTATCCCTAATTGTAAACCTAAGTTGGTTGTCATCAATTACCAAAAAGGGGAGTTTGAAAGTGCATTCGCCCCCAATGTGGGTTTTGGCTAATTATGACAATCAAATTAGGGACTAACCAGTTTATAAAAGCATGTATGCAGGTGTTAGTCCTTTGAAAGATTTGAAACGTTGAAATCTCGTGAACAAAGCACGTAGGATATTTTTGGACATAAAGATGCCTAGCTCAAGTGGTAGTTTAAAATTCAATTTTAAACTTGAGTTATAGGTAAGCTGGACTATGAAGAGGGTCCAAAGTAAGTTGGCTAGATGTGGAAAAAGTGCTCAAATCGACTAACTATAGTCCGCTTGAGAGACACCGCACAATCACGATCACTTAGAGGTATTCTGTTTGGTCGGTGGTACGACGACATGGGTGGTCGGTGGTACCGACCACGGCTTCTCTGCGCAGCGCTCAATCACCCTCTCTGGTACACGTGCCTGGTGCTACTCTGCGTACCCCCCTATGCCTTGTCTGATGTAGCCGCCGTATCCGCTACCCGGTAGCGACTCGTGTCTGGTACGACCCTGGTCGGTAGTTTCTGGTTTGCAAAGCTCTCTGTGTAGAGTTGTTTTTGACCTGGCGGTGGTACCGCCATAACTCGGTACTACCGCCCGCGGTGGTACCGACCTATGGCCGGTAGTTTCCAAGTTTGGCAAGGCTCTCTGTCCGCGCTGAAATTTGGCCTGGCGGTAGTACCGCCATAACCTCGGTACTACCGCCCACGGTGGTACCGACGCAGGGCCGGTAGTAACCAAGTTTGCGAGCTCTCTGTGTTGAGTTGAAAAGCTGGTCGAGCTGTGCTCTGACGTGGCATGGTTATTCGCCCGGCCACCGATTGTGAGATGTCTCTGTCCGAGCCAACCTTTGGGCGCGTACCGTTTCCGAGGGACCGAGTCCCTTTGTGAGATGCTCTCTGTTCGAGCCAAATTTGGCCTCGCGGCAGTACCGCCATAACCTCGGTACTACCGCCCGTGGTGGTACCGAAGTGAGGTCGGTAGTTGCTTGTTTGGTCAGATCTGGTCTCTTTCGACCGTTGTGAACTGGTCAGTCAGTGGTACCGGCCAGGGGTGGTCGTGGTACCGACCAGCCTCGGGACTGAGGGAGTATAAATGCTTCTTCACTTCTCTTTCCATGGTCACCCCACTCACTCCATACACTTATTGCTGACCTATCTCGAGACAAAACACTCTCCAAGCATTGACTCACCCCTCTCTCTCCCCCTTTGCTCTTAGATTCATTCCCTTGCGAGATTTGAGCTAAGGAAGTGAGATTCGAGAGTGGGAAGCATCAATCTTTGACTTGAGCACTTGTTTCCATCTTGCCGGCTTGCTTTGTGTCTTTTACTCTTGAGCTCTTTGAGCTCTAGCAGGTTAGGTGTTCTTCGTGGTAGCCCATATTGATTTACTTGTGAGGGCTCCCCGAAGCGTTTGTATTACCCTGAGATTTCTAGTAGAGATACTCTCGTAGCCTTTGTGGTTGCTTGAGTGAGGCGAGGAGGTGAAATAGACTCCTACCTTTCTGGTCACCTCAACAACGAGGAAGTAGGCACTCCTTAGTGGATTGGCCGAACCTCGGGATAAATCGCGTGTCCCGTGTGCTTGTTGTTGTTGTCCCTATTTTCTCTACTTCACTTGTTATTGTGTTCTTCGTGTTCTTCCTATCCCTATCTCTTTCTTAGGTTGGGAAGGCTCGATCTACATCAAGAGGAGCAACCAAGGTTTGGTGAGAGTAGATTTACCATATATCATTCTTAGGAAAGTGGGCTAGAAACTTGTATTATCTTCATAGCTTACATTCATCGGATTTGTAGATTCTTTTAGGATCCCGGTTGTGCCGTTTGTTTGTGTCGGTAGTACCGGTGTTTCACACCCGATAGTACCTACCCAAACAAACCGGCCTCTCCGGTTGCTATCTAACTACATCTTATAGTTTGAGAAGTTTCAGATAGTCAAAAATCACCTATTCACCCCCCCCCTCTAGGCTGATTCGGTCCTTTCAGTGCCGGAGAGCCTGTGACTGCCGGTATGTGTCTTGTTAACTATCATCCTGCAGTTGTTTTATTTGATACTGGATCATCACATTCATTCATGAGCAAAGCATTTGCACAAAAATATAATCAAGAGGTGTCTGAAATGGATTATGGGTTTTGCGTAAGCTCTGTGGGGAGTAGCGTGTTATCTAGGCAGATGGTTTGTAATGCAACCATCGACATTGGAGGGCACAAATTCGGAGCTAATTTAGTAGTTTTGCCAGGACTAAGTATGGATGTAGTCCTAGGGATGAGTTGGATGAGTATGTGGAATGCGGTGTTAGACACTGCAAATAGGGTTCTTACCTTATCTGATGGAAGGACGAATACAAAGCTACGCATCTCTCTTCCTCGAGGTGCTGACTTCGTTGACTTATCTTGCACTTTATCTATAGAAGACCTGTCCAAAATCTCAGTCGTCCGAGATTTTTCGGATGTTTTCCCAGCTGAATTACCAGGATTACCGCCCAAGCGGGCAGTGGAATTTGCAATTGAACTGTTACCTGGAACAGCACCAATCTCTAGAAGACCTTACCGTATGCCGCCCAATGAATTAGCTGAACTTAAAACTCAAATTAAGGAACTTTTGGACAAAGGATTCATTCAACCTAGTATATCCGAGTGGGGTTGCCCAGCGTTGTTTGTCAAGAAGAAGGATAAATCACTACGTATGTGTGTGGATTACCGGCCGCTCAATGCCGTGACTGTCAAGAACAAATACCCGTTGCCACAGATACATATTCTGTTTGACCAGTTATCCAGAGCTAAGGTGTTTTCCAGATTGATTTGAGATTGGGGTATCACCAGATCAGAATCCGACCGCAAGATATCCCAAAGACTGCTTTCTCGACCAGATATGGTTTATACGAGTATCTTGTCATGTCTTTTGGATTGACAAATGCCCCAGCATATTTCATGAGTTTGATGAATTCAGTGTTTATGCCAGAATTGGATAAGTTTGTAGTGGTGTTCATTGATGACATTCTAGTATACTCTGAAAACCCGGACGATCATGCGGAGCATTTGAGGGTTGTTTTGACGAGACTCCGAGAACATAAACTTTATGCTAAGTTTAGCAAATGCGAGTTTTGGTTGAAGCAAGTGCAATTTCTTGGTCATATCCTGTCAGAAGAAGGAATCTCTGTGGACCCCAGTAAGGTACAAGAAGTGATGGATTGGGAAGCTCCTACTTCAGTTGGTGAGATTCGGAGTTTTCTTGGATTAGCAGGGTACTATCATCGTTTCATTCCTGACTTTTCTAAGATTGCAAAACCAATGACAAGCTTGCTCCAGAAGGATCATAAGTTTGAATGGACAGAAGGGTGTGAAATAGCTTTCCGTACCTTGCGAAAACTATTGACCACTGCTCCTGTCTTAGCTCAACTAGATATCGAGAAGCCTTTTCATGTCTTTTGTGATGCATCGAAGGTTGGGTTAGGTTGCGTTCTTATGCAAGAAGGCAGAGTGATTGCTTATGCTTCACGACAGTTGAGAAAACATGAGATTAACTATCCTACACATGATTTAGAGTTAGCCGCTGTAGTACACGCTCTGAAGATTTGGAGACATTATCTGCTTGGTAACGTCTGTAACATGTACACTGATCACAAGAGTCTCAAGTATATCTTCACTCAACCTGAACTAAATATGAGGCAGAGAAGATGGCTTGAACTAATCAAGGATTACAATCTGTAGATACATTACCATCCAGGAAAGGCAAATGTGGTTGCCGACGCTTTGAGCCGGAAGTCACACTGCAACAATTTGAGGTTACAACCAGAAGATGAGTTTAGTCTCGTACACCCTGTAATTCTGCACAATATCAAGCTGCAAGGCACCCTAGTTGATCAGATTCTTGAAGGGCAGAAAACCGACAAGCGAATTTATCATATCAAGGAAAGGCTGAAGACCGCAACTGAACCAGTAAAACATTTTCGGATTGATGATAAAGGAGTGTTATGGTTTGACAAGCGCTTAGTAGTGCCTAAGAATAGAGAACTCAAAAACCGGATCATGGATGAAGCTCATCTATCCAGGTTGTCTATTCATCCTGGAAGCACTAAGATGTATCAAGATTTGCGTCCGACATTTTGGTGGACCAAAATGAAGAAAGAGATTGCCGCATATGTAGCCAGATGCGACACGTGTTGTCGAGTAAAAGCCATTCACCTGAAGCCAGCCGGAACACTTCAACCGTTACCAATACCCGAGTGGAAATGGGAAGAAGTGGGTATGGATTTCATCACCGGTTTACCAACGACCCAGAAAGGAAATGACTCAATTTGGGTGATAGTTGATCGTCTTACCAAGACTGCTCATTTCATACCAGTTAAAACCTGTTTTTGAGCACCGGACTATGCGGAGATTTATATCAATCAAATTGTTCGACTACATGGTATACCCAGGATGTAGTTTCAGATCGTGGATCGCAGTTTACTGCACTGTTTTGAAATTGCGGAGGAAATTGCAGAGGAATTAGGCACCTAATCCATAGCTTTGCCTATCATCCCAAACATCGAGACAAACTGAAAGAGTGAATCATGTTTTGGAGGACATGTTGAGAGCCTGTGTGATTTCAGCAAAAGGGTCTTGGGAGAAATGGTTACCTCTAGCTGAATTTACATATAATAATAGCTATCAGAAAGCATACAGATGGCACCTTTTGAAGCTCTTTATGGTAGAAGGTGCAGGACACCGGTGAATTGGGTTGAACCGGGAGAACGTCGTTACTATGGAATTGATTTTGTTAATGAAGCAGAAGAACAAGTTAGAATAATCCAACAGCATATGGCAGCTGCGCAGTCTCGACAAAAGAGCTATGCCGAAGAGAGGAAACCGCTTGAATTTTAACGAAGGCGATTATGTGTATCTGAAAGTGTCACCCATGAAAGGTGTCAGACGCTTTGGCGTGAAAAGGAAGCTAGCGCCAAGGTTTGTGGGACCTTACAGGATTGTGGAAAGGAGGGGAGAGGTAGCTTATCAGCTACAACTACCAGAACATTTGAAGGCTATATCCCTGTATTCCATGTATCACAATTAAAGAAATGTCTTCGAGTTCCAGACAAAGAACAGGTACAACCAGCCAATATCAAGTTGCAGTCGATCTCACCTACTCAGTGGAAACCGTATCGGGTGCTTGATGAAAAAAGAAAAGAATAACTCGCAGGAGAATAGTAAAGCAATATAAAGTGTCTTGGAATGAACAAGATTACCGAGATGCCACTTGGGAAACGGAAGACTATCTAAAAGAGGTGTACCCACACTTTTATAAAGAAATGGTTAGTAGTAACTCAAATCTCGGGACGAGATTCTTTTAAGGAGGGGAGGGCTGTAACACCCCTGGTGTTAAGCAACCCTAAATGCATAACTTGACATCTCATAAGCATAGCATCATCATCTCATGTTGCATTCTTTTGTAAAGTGTCATTTCATGTGTTGGTTAATGTTATGCTTGGTGTGATGCTTGTTTGACCTACTTTTGGAGTGTGTGAGTCTCCTAAGTAGTTGAACCTTGTTGAGGAGTCAAAATGAAGCTAGGGTTGTGTTGGTCATTTGGCTAACCAAGTCACTAACCCTAGATGCCTAATAGAGCCCTAGGAGTCCTTTTGTTTGACTAACTAAGACCTCCTTGATAGAAGCCTTGCATGGTTGTGGGCCCTTAACCAAAAGTGTGTAGAATTTAGAGTAGAACAAAAGTTGTTTAGGACCAACTCATGAAAATGAGTTTAACAAGGTGTTTTAGGACCCAAGGCAGAAATGGGGGAGATTAGACATAGAAAATTTCCTAAGTCCTTAACTGGCGAAACAGTTTCGCTGAGTGATCTTTGGAGCTTTTCTGGAGCAATCTAGGCCGAACCAGAGCTTGATCTTGTAACCAAAGTTGTAGTCGGCATGTAGCTCTACTCAATGGAACAAGTGGTTTAGCGTTTCATCGAGTGGATTAGGAGATAATCGCGTCCAAATCCGGCCGTCAGTCGGCCATCAGCGCCTGAACCCGGCGATTCAGTTTGAATCAGCCGTGGTCATGGCCGACCGCGCCAGAACTTGGCCGCCGCGTGGCGCCCGACGCCCGACCGCGCTAGTTGTTCGCACTTGGCGTGGTGAGCTCAAGTCGCCAGCTCGCCCCGCACTGACCAGAGCCGTCCACTTCCCTCCGTTCTGTCTCTCTTGCTCTCGCGGCGCTCGGGCGGAAAAAGGGGGGAAAAGCAAGCGCCGCCGCGTTCACCGCCGTCCGGCCGCCTCACCGCAAGCCCAACCACCACAAAGCTTCGCCGTGAGCCCCCGCACCTCTTGCTACCCTTAGCACCCGTAGGAAATCCTAGGCAAGCCCCGGGATGAGCCGCCGCCATGGCCGCCATGACGCCAAGCTCGGTTCGCCATGGCCGGCCTCCTTCCCGTGGTTTCGTGTCGCCCTAGCTCACATCGAGGGTCAGTGTGGTTCGTGGAAGAGGTAGAAGGTGACGGTTTGGCGGTTAGGGTTTGGTGACCGCGGTACGCCGCCGTGTCCGCCATGGCCGGCGAGCTCGGTTCGCCGTGGCCAACCCCTTTCCGTTCCGTCCATTTGTCCTAGCTAGCGTTCGCGAGTCGCCTTGAACCGTAGAAGACGTTGGTGGTGTTGGTTGAGCCGATTAGGGTTTCGTAGTGACGGTACGCCGCTGTCCGCCGCTCGCCATGGTCGCCGGAGTCGGCATGGCCGTGGTCGCGGATGCTCGGAGTGAGAACCCTGCTTCCTGAGCCTCCGGATAGGGTTGTGAAGGTCGCCGGAGTAGAATCGGGAGTTAGTTTAGCTCGGGATGCCGGAGCCGACCGGCGTAGCGTGGCCGCGCCGCCGTGTCCGCCATGGTCGACGGCGAACTCGATCCGAGCATACGCTAGGCCTGTGTGTGGTATCGCCGGGTGCGGAAGAAGGAGAGGAGTAGATTGGTGAGGTCCGTTTTGCCGGGGAGGTCGCCGCCGGCGAGCTCCGCCGCGGTCAACCCTCCCCTGTTTCGAAGAGGATGACTGGTGGGGTCGGTTTGACCCGGGGTCCCGCCAGTCAGTGGCTCGGGTCCCGGCTGTCAGTGTCTTGGGTGCAATAGTTTGTGTACGTGTAGCAGTTTTGCGTGAAGAGTTTTTCAGGTTTTGTTTTAATAGTATTCAGAAATGCTTATGTGGCTTGTTTAATTCATATCTTGAGTTCTGTAAATGCTAAAAAGGCAAAATAAGTTTTGTTCAGTTTGTTGTGATGATTTCAATGCATGAAAAATATAATATGTCTAGTTTGTGATAATTTATGTGTAGTTATATTTAATTCATATTTAGGCTGAAATCTTGTTAAATGCATAGTAATCTGTGTATTGCTCAGAAAAATGTGATTCTTGTTTTGTTAGGTTGTATTGATGAATAGTTTCTGGGAAAAACGTAATTTGATGTTGTTCTGTGGAATATTTTGGCAGTAGCAATTAAGTGATAAAGTGATGAAAGATTTTTCTTGTTTAATTTGTAGTAATTAAAATATGAGAAATATGAACCTGAGATTTTTTACACTGCTCTTGTGCTATGAAGTTCAGTAGCAAAATGGGAAATCTGCTGTTTGACACTTTTTGTTAGGGTGTGTAGTTCAAAGCACCTTTTCATGGTAGAATTTGTCTTTTCATAGAGGATGACGTTTAAGTCCAAATGGGTTGAGATTTGGATAGAGGAGTAGATTATGTGTTGTTAACTTCCAGTAATTTCTGTAGATTTTTCTGAAGCTGTCTAGGATGGGTTGCTATTATAGGCTTGATTAAATGGATTTATTTCAGCAAGTAATAAAGGAGAATGAATTAATTAAGTAAAGTGCTTGCCATGGTAATTGTAAATCCTAACCAACTAATTAGGTAGGTTAATTGTTTGGTTGGATGTTAAGGTCTGCTGTAATCCATAGTTTAATGTTGACTACCTTGTTGAAGAAAATGAAGTAGATGACATGTGCTTATCTCCTGAGTTGTCTTATTCCATGTTGCATCCCAATGCATCCCATGTGCATTCATTTTACTTATACGTGTTATGCATCATACAGGGTCGGTAGTGGAAGTCCAGAACCGCCACCGGAGGAACCGTGTCCGGAGGAGACCTAGGACGAAAGGACCGAAGAAGGAGACGTCGAGGACCTGCCTGAGTGCCGCGATCATCGACCCTCCGACTTTGAACGAGGCAAGCCCCGGAGCATCCCACTCCTACGGTTTGCAAATGCAATTACAAAATTAACCTGATATATTTGTTGCATTAGGTTATAGGAGTTGAGTGACACCGTTGCTGCAATAATTACTTATCCTTGTCCACCAGCAATTATTTCTTGATATCCCTGCTAGGTCTAGGCTCGATTATATGCTTAGCCCTGCTTAGACCGGTAAAAGTCGGGTGGTTTCCTGTCTCCCGCATATAGGTGGATACTGATCATGACTAGCCTCGTGCTATCGTGGAGATAACCATGTGATAATTAAACTGAGACCGGGCAGGATGTAGGAGCAGCAGGACATGGGTTCTGTGTGCTAGTAGTCTCCCGTCTGTGTCGATTAGGACCCGACGAAGGCACACCTCAGTCATTTTGAACGCGTCAATCACTTAACGGAGTAGGTCGGAGTACCTCCCATGAAGCCGAGTAAGGCTATTCGAGCCGGTGATGGAGATGTTGCCGCCTAACACCTAGGGCCTCAGCTGTACCGTGGGCAACTATTCTGATCAACCTGGCATGGTTCGAGGGCAGGCAGGGCCTGATCGACCTGGCATGACCGTGGGCAGCTATAGATTGAGCGACCTGGCACTGAGATAACCCCGGTGTAGAAGGGCCCATGACCGTCCC
This sequence comes from Coix lacryma-jobi var. lacryma-jobi, assembly GCA_009763385.1. Classification (NCBI taxonomy): domain Eukaryota; kingdom Viridiplantae; phylum Streptophyta; class Magnoliopsida; order Poales; family Poaceae; genus Coix; species Coix lacryma-jobi. The sequence goes on from CM019828.1 coordinate 65,552,519, forward strand.
GCGCGTTGTGTTCTCGAATCTCGAACTGAAGTGGCCGCCGACGGCTGCCTGGCAAGGTGTGATCGGGCGAGTGTGCGACATCTTTGTCCCCAGCTGGGTAGGAATCGATTATAATCGCCATCGCTCCTGGATAGTGAGTAACTTGACTGGGCATGTTACCATAGTAACTTATGGAACTAAAGATGGTTATGATGTTAAATCTGAAAGGCTATTGATGAAATAGTCACTCTTGCTTGAATAAGTAGTCAAGTGCTTGCTCTAGATCAGGTGCAAATCTAGTTAATCAGGTTGATTATATAAAATTGACTGCTAATACTCTAATGATGATCATGTAATAATGAAAATGCTTTTATGCAAAAGGGTAAGTATGGCCAACCCCAGATACAGCCTTGCATACTCCTTGGTGTCGTTATTTCTGGTTTATGACGGGTATGTCTAGCTGAGTACGTTCTCGTACTCAGGGTTCTATTCCCTTGTTGTTGCAGATGGGCAATGCTTCTTCGGCTATTGCGAGAACTGTCTGTACCTCGTCGAGGGTGGTGACTAGACCATGGGCATGGTCAACTCTTATTCTCTCCTGATGCTTTTGTGGACTGATCAGGCAATGGCACCGTATTGCGAACTGAGAACTATGTTGCTTCCGCTTTTGAATTTCGAACTATGGTTTCTAATAACTGTTGAACTCCAATGTATTTGATCTATGTGTGAACTGAATGTACCTCGTGGACATCTACGCTAATCTATTACGATCTTGCTATTGTTGAATGATTGAAATCCTTCGAGATTTCCGGACTACCGGGTTTGTACGAGCTTAAGTACCTGTAATCTCTGTGAAACCGGGGATTCGGTGCTTAATCTGGTATAAATTGATTGGTTCTGTCACACCATCGCCTGAGTTTTGAGGCCCAAACTCAGCAAACCAGTTGCACCCAGGTTTTGAGGCCCAAACCTGGAAACCGTCCTCAGCCCGAGTTTTGTGGCCAAACTCGGAAACCATCAGCACCCAGGTTTTGAGGCCCAAACCTGGAAACCGTCAACTCGGTGGTTTTTCTGTGGCTCAACCACCAAACCGAGCCGTAGATGGATGCACCGCCCGTGCACCTCGTCCACCCGCAAGTCTCCGCTCGTCGTTGTCCCAGGCTGTCAGCCACCACAGCTGATCCTCAGGCCACCGGTCCCTTAGTCCTAGCCTCACGTCCGCCCTTCGCCACTCTCGGTCGATCGACATGGCACTTCTCTACTTGACCTTCACCTTGCCTTCGATCACTGTATCCGTGCTCGACACCTGCACAACACAAAGCAAAAGAACATGCGCATTATCCCAGTTGACAATCACTCATCACTCAGAGACTCGGCATACACCCATGTATCCGCAATCTCCCCCTTGATGAGTGCATTGTCAACTACCAACACAAATCATAATGGAATGAAGAAGAAAGAAGGAAGAAGGAGAGAGAACTCGACCAAATGACCCAAAAGCATAGCAAAGCCGAAGAAGGTCAATTGGAAAGAGCAAGACAACTTGGTCCCCAAAGACATGGGCAACGGCTCGACGTGACCAAGCGAAGCAAAGCTAGCCCTCAAGAAGAGGTAGAACAGGCTCAACACCGCTAGCACAAAAACTTGATGCCAATTGAAGAATCAACTGAAAATCAAGCAAAACAGAGCTAGCCCTCAAGAAGAGGCAGAACGGGCTCAACACCGCTAGCGAGAAAGCTCGAATACCAACTGTTACCAACTCAAGGACCAAAAGAGTTCGATACCAATTGAAGAACTGAAAATATTTGCTAGTCCCTCAAGAAAGAGACAAAGGCTCAACACAGCTAGCAAACTCCCCCTCAACTAGTGCACACAACCCAGGGAACACATGATTTGTCAATATTTCTCCCCCTTAGTTGAAAATGCACCAGCAAGCAAATGTGCACAAGCACTCAATTGTCTCCCCTTGATAGAATATCTCCCTCCAAAAATGCATATGAGTGAAAATGCAAGTTAGCAGCTTCAGGAATATAATCAAAAGAGTGCAAGTATGCTCTACACAGTTCTGATCCAATGACTCAACAACATCCATAAGAAGCTAGCAAAGGCTCAAACTGATCACCAGAAACGAAATATGAACATGAGAGCAGAAGTAGCAGTTTTCAGCCAAAAAGGTATTCACCATCAAAATAGCACAAGACATGTATAGACATGAAGGACCGAGAAAGCACTAGCAAGGCGACCAGAGGGGGGGTGAATGGGAGCCACAAAAATTTCTCTCGAAACTTTGGCCAAATGTCCCAAAATCAACCCCTGAAAACTTCAACTGAAACCGTGATGCCCACGACCCTTGGAAGAGGCTTGATGATCCCTAGGATCACAGCGAGGCACCACAAAGCGATAGCGAACCAAACTCCAAAAGCACCAGCGCAAGTTCGACCTTGAAAACCGAGTCTCGAACGTAGTGAAAGGATCAAGATGCCCAAGAGGGGGGGGGGTGAATTGGGCTTTTCTAAAACTTCTTGCAAGAATTAAAACCTATCAAGCCCAATTAACCCCCTAGTGCCTAGAAGTGTGTGAACAAGAATCAACCGCAACAAAAAGACTATTGCTACACCATTTCTACTCTAGCATGGCAATTCAATTCATGAAAGAACAACAAGTAAATGCGGAATTGAATTGCTCAAAAGTAAATGCGAAGTAAAGAGAGTAGAGATGACACGACGATCTTTTTGTCGATGTATCAAGGTGTCGGCACACCCCCCTAGTCCTCGTTGGAGCACCCGCGCAAGGGTATCGCTCCCCCTTCATCCGCGCAAGGATCAAGTGCTCACTACGAGTTGATTCTTCGCCACTCGGCCCGGTGAATCGCTCGCTACCGGTCACAACATGGCTTGGGTCATCCACAAAGCCTCCGGATGATCACAAAGCACTCCGATCGCCACCAAGCCATCTAGGTGATGCCGATCACCAAGAGTAACAAGCTAGAACTCTCACTTGACCAAGACAAGGCCAAGGAGATGGATGGATGCACACTTGCTACTCAATTCTCACTAGGAGGTGTCTAATTCTCACAATTAGCAAATCACTCAACCTCACTAGGGCTCTTGCTCTTTCTCACACTCACAAGGTGTCTCTCAGCAGATGGAAATGGCAAGAACACTCAAATGGATGGAGAGAAGGAAGTATATATACCACCCAACCCGGCCATCCAAAAACAGCACAAGTCAGGTATTGTTCGGGGGCATCGGATGCGCCGATGCCAGGCATCGGACGCTCCGATGACCCCGTCCAACGGTCTACTGTACCTTCTTGTCAGACATGTTTATGGAGCATCGGACACTGGGGAGCGTCCGATGCCACTGCATCGGACGCGTCCGATGCCAAAAAGACCTCTCTGGAACCTCTCTGCATGGCCATCGGACGCTGGCCCTCAGCGTCGGATGCCAGCGTCCGATGTCATTCACAATTCACAGCCAAGTGAACAGTGACACCGGATCATCCGATGTGGCACCATCGGAGCCTCCGATGGGCATCGGAGCCTCCGATGCCCACTCAACAAGCATCCGATGCCCATACCAAGGGCAAGATCAACTCGGATCGCGACGCGGTCTTAACGACTTTTGTTCCTCTCGACATAAGGCATCTCTCTGAGCTACCTAGGGCTATGAAATAACAAGTGTGCACCACACCTACCTCAATAGACTCATCTAGGTCAAGCTACTGATTCACACCCCTCTTTATACTACGGCCAAAGGAAACAAAGACCTAAGACTACCTAAGTGTCCTCCAGCACCATGCGACACTTAGCCTAGCCTACCACCATCTTCGTCGTCTGTCCTTTGAAAACCGAAACGATTTCCATCGCCAAGGGACATGAACTCCATATGCCCGTATTGTCGCCATTACCGTGACCTAACTCATCCCTGTTTCTGCAAAACACACGTTAGTCACAGTAATCTTGTGTTTCATCCAATCACCGAAACCCACTAGGGGCCAAGATGTGTTCAATCTCCCCCTTTTTGGTGATTGATGACAACACGGGATCGAGTATAGAGAAGAGAGGTTTTTAAATCATGACATGTATGAACTTGCAATAAAAAAGACAAAATGATTAGGGCAAGTTCATACATATCATGCCAACATCCTGCACTCAACAAGTTAGAGTGAAAAGCAAGTGCAAGAGTAAAGAGCTCAAATACATAACAAATGAGAATTGAGCACAAGTAATTGAGTAAGACGAAATGTCATGTCATATATAATATATCATAGTGAGCACACACATGTCATATGATCCATAGCATAAGTATATAACATAAACAAGCACAAAATATGCGATAAGTAAAGAGCGTATGTGAACAAAACACAACATCATAGGACGCAAAACCCTCTCTCACATCGCTCCCCCTATCGCTATACTCGGCCACTCTCCCCTTTGGCATCAAGCGCCAAACTACGCGTCGGAGGGCGGAGGTGGTGCAGACGAGTCAGGAGCCATCTCTGGAGTGCGCTGAGAGAACTCAAACTGCTGTAAGTACTCATCTGAGTCGGAAGAAGTGGTGCCAGTAGCCTGCTGTCCCTCGGAAACTGGAAGCGGCTGCGAAGCGGTCGGGGTCTGCTCTGGCATAGCGGCTGTGCCTGCTCTGACTCTGGCACTGACTCTGTCACAGTCACGGTAGTAGTGTCAAGCTGAGTAGTAGAGGAGTGCGGAAGCTCATGTATCGGAGGTAACTCAGCCTGCACGGTCCTCGTGGTCTCGGACTGGACGGGCTCCGTCTGCTCTGAGGGCGCTACAGAGCTCGGAAGAGTCTCGGGGGTAGAGGTCACTGGAGCCGCCAACGTCGGCACCGGATCCGGAAGGTCAGGAGTGGGGAAGCCGGTGAGCTCGCTGAAAGTGGCCGACAGGTCTCGTGTCACAGAAGTCGTCGTAGCGAAAAGCGACTCTGTCGGCCTGGGAGAGAATCCTGTGCGAAGCAGACTGAAGAGCGGGGCCCCGCCTGGAGTAGAGAAACTCGTGAACTGCGAGGAGCTGGGGCCCGGACCGAACGGCTGCGGCTGAGGAAGGGCAGGTGGCTGCCACTGAAGCTGCTGCTGTGGAGGAGGCTGCTGCCACTGCCACTGGGGAGGTCCACTCGCCAGCCTCTCCATGAAACTCAAGGTCTGCTGCTGGAGGGCCATCATCTGACGCTGCAGGGCGTCTGAACGCTCCTGAGCCTGCTGCTGTGCAAGTGTCTGCTGCTGGGCCGACCACTGCTGCTCCTGTGCAAGCCTCTGGACGTCCTGAGTGACAGTCCTCTGCTGCTCCTCCATCCGTGCTAGAATAGCAAGGAGCGCTGGATCGGAGGAAGCAGTACCGCTGGACCCTGCCTGGTGGTCGTGTGCACTCGGCTGGTAGCGAGGCGGGAGCTGGTAGTCCTCATCTGAGCTGTCAGTGGGATCCGAGGCCACGTGTGGGTCACTACCCTCGAGATCAGCAAGCTCCTGCTCTGCGAGGGCCTGAACGGCCTCGTCCTGCTCCTGAGCCGACTCGGGGACCTCAGGCCTCTGGCGTGAACTAGTCGGTGCCTGCTGCTCCGGTTGCCTGCGGTCCCGACCGTATCCCAATAGCTGACTCATGTTATACTCAGGGAATACAGTCGCTGACCCGATGAGTGACTGACTGAGCTGAGTACCAGTGGTGGCAGCTACCTTCCAAAGTATGTATGAAATCCAATGAGCATACAGAAGCTGCCTGCGGGCCTTGATGCCCTCTGCTACAGTGTCCTCTATCTCACATAGGATCACGTCCCAAACGTCAAACTCCTGCTGCCTGATCATATATGCAAGTAACCATAGCTGCAGCCTAGAGAGACCCTCTCTGAAGCCCACCCTGGGAAGCAAGGTCCGCTTGAGGATTGCGTTGAGGATCCGAGCCGTAGGGGTAAGGTCCCTAGGAGTGCGGCTCGAACCCTCGCCGAACGGCTCTGTGAAGCACGGGCGAACCAGGTCTGTCGAGGGTTGTGCACCACCGTGAGGGCGGCCGGGGTGGCTCCGTCCGGTCGTAACAACACAAGTCGTGGATCCGGGTCTGTGATAGTGTCAATCCAAACCAATCCCGATCTGGAGAGAACAGTCTGTAGTGGTCTCCCTCAAGTGCAAACTCAATAGTCTCTCGGTCTGGGTGTACCCACAACGAAGCATTAAAACTGAAATACCCAGTCCTCAATATAGGAGCCAGACCGCCCTAGTAGATCTGCCAGACCAGGTAGGTAAGAGAGATGGGACGAATCTGCTCTCCTGCTCGGCCACAACTGCCTCTAGTGAACAAGACACGCTGGGGTCGCAAAGAAATCCCGGCGTTCATGTAACCCTGGTAGAAGTCCTCCTGCAGCACTATATAGAAGGACGGACCAGCCTGCACCTGTCGCTCCCTGGGAAACCACTGCTCCACTGGCACAAGTCGAAGAGGTCGGATCTGTGAGCAATGCGCCCCTGAGGTCCAGTCGCGGTATCGGCGGAGGTGCACGCCGCGACGGAGGACGGGCTCCCCGCAGAGGGACGTCGGGCCGGGGTGGGCACCGCAGTCCTGCGAAGGGTCGACGGCGTCGTGGAAATCCTCAGGAACTTCCTCCTCTGCCTCGCCTCTGGAGCCTCTGCCTTAGGTGCCTCTGCTGTGTCTGGCCTCTGCCTGGCCCTGGCCTGAGCTCTCGGGCTCAACGCAGGGCGAGGTGAACGTCGTCCGACGACCGGCAGCCATGAGGTGCCAGTCGGCGAACCGTGGCGACACTCGACCTCCTCGATCGCTCTGCGCTGCTCGGGGACAGCTGATCCTCAATCCTAAGTCCGCCCGCACTGCCACCTCGCTCTGCACGCTCTGGCGGCGTCTGCCACTGCCTGAGCCTGAGCTGCCATCTCGCTCCTGACGAGTGCGCTTCCGGCGCACGATAAGCTTCCCCTTCCCAGGCCTCTGACCGGAAGGGGGATGACGGGGAGGAGAGTCGTCGGGGCCACCACCAACGTTCTTGCAGCGCATGGCTGACAAGAACAGGGAACTGTGCTGAGGAGCTCTGGAAGGCCTCTAAAAGATCAAACGCCACTGAAACAGAACCCACTGACACTGAAAAACCCCTGATAATCAACTGACAAAACAACCACGGGCAGAAACTCCCCCTAACACTGATCGGCTGCGCTGACACTCGCGAGGCTTGGCCTCGATCCTACCCGCGGGCTTGGCCCGAGTTAACAGACACTGCCCCTGACCAAGCTGACACCGGCACACTGACTGGCTGCGAGAGTAGATAGGATATAAACAAGCATATATAGTCTAGAGATAAGCGAAACCTGAAGCAAAGCAATGAGATAAGAGAAGAAACTGGTGCTACCTCACAATCCGACGAAATGACCCAAGAAGGAGGAGAGCACTGACGTCCTAGGGTCCACACGTCACACCAGGAGGACTGCAAGAGATTGGAGGTGAAATGGGTTAAAACAGGGGGGAACAACCATGTAGACATTTGAACGAGCACCTGGTGGACAAGGGTATGGAGGGGAGGGAGGGTGGGTGCTCGGTGGTTCACTGATGGGCAGCCGGCCGGCCGAGAAGAACGCCGGAGTGGGTAGGAGGGGAGGCGTGCTCTGGCGAAGATGACGCGAACGGCGGCGAGCTCGGCGAGGGGATGATGGCACCGGCAAGGGTGAGAGCGGGACTCCGGCGAGACGCGCGCACTACGGGGAGCCCGACGGAGTAGTGGCGGTGAGAATGGTGGCGCGACGGAGCAAAGGGCCGGCGGCGAGGGGCGGCGGCCGGGGTGAGAGCAGGTGAGGGCGCGCGGCGGTGATTAGGGACGGAAGCGCGGTGGCAGGATCGGGGGCGAGAGCGATGGCATGACTGGATGAGGAAGATGACGCGTGGGACCCAACCGTCAGTAGAAGAACTGAACGCGCCGCTTAAAGGAGCATCGGACGCGCCGATGATAACGCATCGGACGCTCCGATGCCTGTCCAGAGAGCTCCAAAACCGCCGAGATCACATCGGAAGCTTCCGGCGCCTCAGCATCGGACGCTGGGGAGCGTCCGATGGACCATCTGAGGCTCCGATGGTGACACATCGGACGCTCCTCCGCTAATATTTCAGCCGGGGCTGCCTACAGTGCAGGCATCGGATGCTGACCAGCGTCCGATGCAGCGTCCGATGCTCATTGAGCAGTTTCGAAGATCTCCGTTGCGGCTCCCTTTCCCAACCAAGTTCCAACTCAAAGAAGAAGCAAATAAACACCAGTTGAAACCTAGTATGAGCATCCTCGCATAAACCCTCTATTTTATAAATATTTTGCCATAGGCTACATATCATTTTAGGTAAAATAGGCGATAAATCCCGAGGAGACAACATGTGGCCACCAAAACTAGGGGTCTCAACCATTAGGAGCCTCAAATGCTCCCCCTAGCGGTGGACGAAAACAGCGGTTGCCTCAAAACATAACCGAAAAGAAACGACAAAGCAACAAACATGCATATGCAAGCTATACGGAATTTTGAATCTAGGTTGCTTGTCAAGTTTGCTCATGGGTAAGCTTCTTCACACGCTTTTTAGGGCGATTATCTTAACCACGTCTGACAAGCCTATGTGCATAGCATAATTTAAACATGGCATCATATTACAATGTAATGCAGAGACAACCCCTTTCACCTTTTGACAAAGTTACTTAGATCAAGCACATTAAGGCACTTCGCAATCTACAAAGGGTGTTCTTATCTAGGTTTTGTGAAGATATCCGCCAATTGATCTTCGGTTCTAACTCCCCTAAGGATATATCTTTCTTGAAACATGATCTCTAGAAAGTGATGGCGAATATCTATGTGCTTTGTGCGAGAGTGTTAAACCGGGTTGTTAGCAAGCTTAACTGCGCTCTATTGTCACACAACAAAGGTACCCTTTCTAGAACTACACCATAGTCTAAAAGGGTTTGCTTCATGTAAAGGTTTGTGCACAACAAGCACCCGCGGCTATGTTTCCGCCTCGGCGGTGGACAAGGCCACACTATTTTGCTTCTTCGAACTCCATGAACTAGTGATCTCCCAAGCAAATGGCACCCTCCGGATGTGCTTTTTCTATCAATTTTGCAACCCGCGTAATCCATCGGAATACCCAACGAGTTGGAAGTTAGCTCTTTGGGATACCAAAGGCCAATGCTTTTGTGTGCTTTAGGTACCTAAGGATTCTCTTCACCGCTATGAGATGTGATTCCCTAGGATCGGCTGAAAACGGAGCACAACATGCACAAACTAAACATGATGTCGGGCCTAGATGCGGTCAAATATAACAAACTACCAATCATAGAACGGTAGAGAGTTGGTTTGATCAACCCGGGTTACCTCCCACATCTAGGTCGAAGTGTCCGTTGGTTGGCATTGGAGTCTTGATAGGCTTGCAATCATCCATGTTGAAGCGCTTGAGGATGTGTTTTGTGTACTTCTCGAGATATAAAAGTCCCCTCCTTCAATTGCTTGACTTGAAGCCTAGGAAGAATGTGAAGCTCGCCAATCATAACATCTCGAACTCCTTCGACATCAAGTCACCAAATTCCTTGCAATAGGCTTCATTTGTTGAACTGAAGATGATATCATCGACGTAGACTTGACAAATGAAGATCTCTCCATCAAGCTTCTTGGTGAATAGTGTGGTGTCAACCTTCCCAATGGTGAAGCCCTTCTCAATGAGGAAGTCCCGAGGCGCTCGTACCACGCTCTAGGGCTTGCTTGAGCCCATATAGCGCCTTGGACAACCTATAACATGATTAGGATATCTAGGGGTTTCAAACCCGGGAGGTTGATCAACATAGACTAGTTCATTTATGAAGCCATTTAAAAATGCACTTTTCACGTCCATTTGATATAATTAATGTCATGTGTGATGCATAGCAAGGAGGATACGAATGGCTTCGAGTCTTGCAACCGGTGAAAGGTCTCTCAAAATCCAAGCCTTCAACTTGAGAGAACCCTTTGCCACTAGCCTTGCCTTGTTTCTAACAACCTTGCCTTGATCATCTTGCTTGTTCCTAAACACCCATTTTGTTCCAATGACTCTTGTGCCTTTTGGTCGCTCTTCAAGTGTCCAAACTTGGTGCGGGTGAAGTTGTTTAATTCTTCATGCATGGCATTCACCCAATCCGGATCACCTAGCTTCATCTACAATGGTAGGCTCAACAAGAGAAACAAAGGAGTGATGTTCCATGAATAAAGCAAGTTTTTGAGAGCGAGTCATACACCCCTTGTCGAACTCCCTATGATGAGATCTTGAGGATGAGCTTGTAGTAGAGTAGTCCTTCGATCAACCACTTGAGGGGCCGCTTGTGGAGCACCAACATCTTGAGCTTGTACCACCATTTGATCATGGGAGACATGAGTATCTTCATTTGGATCCCTTCCATCTTTGTCATCATCAAGTGGTACATTGGATGAGGATGGCTTGTCAATGACTTGCACATCATCATCATCATCTTAGGCTTGATGGCTCCAACCGGCATGTTCTTCATTGCTTCCCTCAATGGTTCATCACCTACATCATCAAGATTCTCATGCTCTCCTTGAGAGCCATTAGATTCATCGAATTCCACGTCATATGTTTCTTCTACCATCCCGGTGGCATGGTGGAATACTCGATATGCTTTGGACTTCAATGAGTAACCAACAAGAAAACCAATATCACATCGGCGTTGAAACTTCCCTAGGTGTTGGCGCTTCTTGTAGATGTAGCATTTGCACCCAAACACTCTAAAGAAGGATACATCCGGCTTCTTGTTGTTGAGTAGCTCATAGGGGGTCTTGCCAAGTAGACGATGGGGGAACAATCGGTTTGATGCATAGCAAGCGGTGTTGATTGCTTCCGCCCAAATCTCTCGGTGTAGAGTACTCGTCTAGCATTGTCCTTGCTAGGGTGATTAGAGTCCGGTTCTTCCTCTCAACTACCCCATTTGTTATGGTGTGCAGGTTGCGGAGCTTCATGCTTGATCCAACTTCATCACAATATTCCTCATATGGGTGTGTCAAACTCCTTTCCGTGTCACTTCTAATCTTTTGATCTTCACATCAAATTCATTTTGAGCTCCTTGGCAAACTTCTTGAAGGAAGGGGTTGCTTCGGATTTATCATGAAGAAAGAATACCCAAGATATAGAGTAGTCATCAACAATCACTAGGCAATAGAGATTTCCTCCCAAGCTTGCATATGTTGTTGGTCCAAATAGATCCATATGAAGAAGCTCCAACTCTCTTGATGTTGATACAAAGGCTTTGGTTGGATGAGTGTTTGCAACTTGCTTGCCGGCTTGACATGCACTACACAAATTGTCCTTCTCAAATTTGACATCTTTCAAGCCCCTAACCAATCCTTCTTCAATAGCTTGTTGAGAGTGTTCATTTCCACATGTGCCAATCTTCTATGCCATAGCCAACCAAGAGATTGCTTAGTGAACAAACATGTTCAAGTTGGCTTCTTTGGAGGAGAAATCCACTAGGTAGAGATTGTTGTATTAAATCCTTTGAAGATCACTTGTGCATCATCTTTCTTGGTCACAACCACTTCTTTGTTGGTGAACAAACATTGAAAGCCAAGATCACAAAGTTGCCCAACGGATAGCAAGTTGAAGCTCAAAGATGCAACAAGAAGCACATTGGAGATGGTATGGTCATTTGATATAGCTACTTTGCCCAATCCCTTTGACATTGCCCTTTGAGTTGTCACCAAATGTTATCTTTTCTTGGTCATCGACATTCTCTTCTAGTGAGGTGAACATCCGGGATCTCCGGTCATATGTTGTGTACATCCACTATCAATTACCCAATGTGCCACCGGTCTTGTAGTTCACCTACACACACAAGAATCAAGCTTGAGCTTTTGGGACCCAAACTTGTTGAGGTCCCTTAACCTTCTCAACTAGTGACTTAGCAACCCAAATTTGCTTTGGCCTACTCTTGTTAGGTGGCCCCATAAACATAACCTTCACTTTGCCACTAGAATCTTGTCTAAGCATGTAGTGAGCATTGAAAGCAAAGGGCCTAGCATGCTTGGGCAAGGGTGTGGGCTTTGGTTCTTCACAATCATGAGCAAAGTGTCCTTCCTTTCACACTCATAGCATCTTCCAATCTTCTTCTTCTTTGGCTTAGTGATGCTCTTGCGTTGCTTCATCTTCTCTTCAAGAAAGCCAATGCCATTTCTATTGGTCTTCATGACGGTGTTCATGAGAAGCTCACTTTGAAGACATTGACCCTTGGTGAAGTTCCTCAATCCGGTGGTGAGGTGTTCTTTTTCCTTCTTGAGCTTGTCATTCTCTTGTTGGAAGCTCTAATTGAGATGGTGTCATCTTGTAATCTCTCTCCATCTTCAATCTCTTGTTCTCTTCTTTTAACATGTCAAGCTCAAGCGTCACGCTATACTCATCATCTGGGTCTCAACAATGACTTGCTTTGTGGTTGCAAGCTTCTCTAGATCAACTTTGAGCTTTGCATTCTCATTCTTGATCTTGATGTAATCATCATAGTGATCGGCCACATCCACACTCTTGCCTTTGCCACTAGCTCTTTGCTCATCATGCTCACTAACCAAGTCCTCACAAGATGTTGCTATGTCACACTTAACAACAAGGTTAGGAGCATCATGTGTCTCATGTGAAAGCATATCATAAGAAATGGTGAGAGCATCATAGTCAACTTTCACTTGAGTGTATTGTTCTTTTAGCAAGGCATAACTAGTGGTAAAGTCACTATGCATCTTATCAAGTTTTTCATTTTTAGCTTTGAGCTCCTTGTTAGAGGACTTGAGCTCCTTGATAGTGGATGACATAGTAGCAAGTTCATCTTTTAGTTCATCACTAGCATGAGTAGCATGATCACATTTTTCAACAAGAGATTCATTTTCATTAACAAGCTTCTCATTTTTAGCTCTAGTCTTTCTTATGATTTAGAGTAGTCATTTAGCAATTTGTCAAGTTCATCATAAGTGGGAGCCTCAAATTCACCATCACTATCACTATCACTAGAGTCATCATCGTTTTGTACCTTCCGGTCACCCTTGGCCATAAGGCATAGGTGTGTAGATGATGATGGCGATGGTGGTGGTGGTGGTGTAGAGGAGCCAATGACTAGAGCGGCTGTGACGGAACGACCCTAATCCATGGCCCACGTGTCCCTGTCAACCTCTGACAGTCGAACCCAGTTCCATGTGATTAAGACCTGTTCGCCACCGGGCTACATCAGTGCCCAATGTCCGCAGGATCATCTCACAATTCGGTTACAGCATTTCATACTTTTACAAATAACATCGGAATAAAGAGCGGAAGACTTAAATAACATTAGTTTTACAAAACGAGGTTTCAAATGAGGTAAGGAGTACGGTTATTACAAACCATTGTTCTGGTGATTCAAAGTAGACAACGTAGCGGAAACAATAACATAAAGATACATGTAACACCCAGCCCGAGGGTGCACATTTACTCATCGGCCTCATCGGCCTCTTCCTGGACGAAGGTCACGCAACAGGGTGCGAGACACATCGGGGTCTCAGGCATACCTGCAACATGGGTAACAAACCCTGAGTACTGGGGTACTCAACAAGACTTACCCGACTAAAGAAAAGGGAGAAGACTCAGGAATGAGAGGCTTAGGTAGTCAAGGTAAGACTTAAGCAAGATCAAGTATTTTGCAGAAAAGCATTTTTTGTAAACCTTATTTTATTTTTGAAAGATTCAGTATTCCTCAATTCTTCATCATTCATGATTCATTTTAAATTTCAAAACATTCCTAGTTGAGAACCACTCCGTTGACAGTCAGTGGACCAAGTCTCCATAACCGAGGAGCAACGTTAATCCGGATAAATAATACTCAGCTGAGGATCCCTATCCACACTGCATATGTAGCACCCAAGCTTGCATATGCCAACTCGTCTACCACGATTCCTCCAAGATTGGGCCCGGTCCTACGCCACCCGGAAGTACAGTACACCACTCCAATTTTCCGTCAGCGACAAGTACCTCGGGACTCTAACCAAGAGTACAGGTCCTGACACGTGGGTACATGCTACTTCCGCCATCTCTCCACTCCCAGTGCGCGGTTGTCAGTCCAATAAAAGATTCCTCGGAGCCAGAGCTTTCCGTAGTATGTGAATAGTTACAAGTCTTGACCAGCAGGCCCCCATACGGATGGTCCCTAATTTTCCAGCCAGAACTATACCTTGGTCATATCTCACCCAAGCGTAATAGTCCTGTCAGTTTTTCAACCATGTCCCGGTCGGTGTCAACTGTTGAGTCCCGGACTACAACATGACGGCACCGTACGCTCGGACAACCTCTCCTCGCTATTAACTAGGTACGGATCAGATACCTAGCCAACAGCCGGGGAGTAAGACCAAAATTCCCATAAACATTCCTTAAGTGATCACACTTTTAAAAATTGGCATTTTATTGCAAAGTCTAATTCAATAAGCATTGCTAAGCATTTTTCAAATACTTTTGAAAAGCAGGTATCGGGTGTATCAGTGGTCAAGGTGGATAGTGCATCAATTAGGATAGCACACAACTCCTATAAACCTAATGCAATAATTTAACTGAAAAGCATTTAAGGAAATCATTTTATAAAATTCAAGGAAAGGGTTAAATGCACCGGGGCTTGCCTGAAGAGCAAAGAGAGCAGACTCGGGGTAGGTATAGGTGTTGGAGCTCGGGGTCGCCTCGGGAGTTGGTTCGTCAACAGCGGCCCGACTCTGGTACCTTCTTCGTCAACTATACGGATGCAATGATGAATGCTCATGAGAATGATGATATGGACTTATGGTGCAAGACAATTCCACTGAATCTAGATTACTCTTAGGCAAGGCATAATCGAAATCTAGGTTGAGCAACATTTCTTTCTTAAGCATATGATTAGGATTATCCTTATTTTATAATATATCCTAATTATAACCAAGTATAATCATCACAAACATCATGACCAAAGGGTAGGGGTTTATGAACATCAATCAATCCAAAGATCAACAATTAAACACTTATTAACCACCTACCAATCCATCTTTTCTATTTTTTCTTATTTTATTTAAAAGGTCATTTTATGAAGTTGCTCCAAAAATTACCAAATTAATCACATAAGTTCATTAAGGCATAAACAGATGGCAAAACAAATTTCATGATTTTGGAGGTCATTAAGATGCTCAAATAAATCTAAACATTTAATTAACAAAAGGCACTATTCCTTAATTAAAATAAATGCTCAAAATCAACTTGCTCCAAAAGACATCAAAATTTTACCAGAGGTTCAGCATGTTTAAACAAGGTCTCAAAAATTTATGTCAAGATTTTTGGAGTTATAGATCACTCTCCAAAAATACCAAAACCTTCATTTTTCAATTAAAAGGGGAATTTTACATTTTCAAAAATTGCAGAAAAGTCAAGTTTCATATTTTTATAAAATACTACACAGTGCAAGGCATACCATAATTTTCTCAGCATTTAAGGAACAACAGATTAATTCACACAAAAAAGAGAAAACAAAACACTATTCACAACTCTCAGAAAAAGAAAAGAGCACTGTGCTCCTTCTATGAAGGGCTCGGGCGAAACGGGCTCGGGCGAGTCGGAAAGTGAGTGCTCCGTCCGAGGCCTGGCCCGGAGGCTCGGGCGAAGCGGAAGGCTCGGGCGAGACGGAAGGCTCGGGCGAGACGGAAAAGCAAGCGTCCGTCCGAGGCCTAGCTCGACGAAGCGGAGGGTGCATGAGTCCGCTCGAGGCTTGGGCTCGGGCGAGACGGAGTGGAAGTAGAGGCCGGAGGCTCGGGTGCTTACCACGGATCGGAGGCAGGGCTCGAGGGTGTGGCTCGGCACGTGCTCGAGGGTGAGGCTCGAGGAAGGAGGCTCGACACGTGCTCGAGGGGCGGTGGTTCGGTGGAGCTCCTTCGGCGGCGAGCGGCGAGCGGCGCTCCGGCGACCCTGCGCAACACACGAGACCGCAAGGGCCTGGCAGAGTCGCACGGAACCAAGGAACACGACACGGGGGTCGGTGAGGGATGATCATGGCCGGAGACGGCGAATTTCACGAACCCGAGCTCGCCGGGTTTCTGCCGGAGATGGGAACGACGAGCTTACGCCGGGCGATTGAGGGCGGTAGAGATGAAATTGAAGGGTGGGAAAGCTTCACGAGCTCAAGGCGGAGCTTCTGAGCTAGGTGGTGGAGCGGCGGAGGCACTGGACTGGCCTGGCACGGTGGCGGAGATGAGTGAGGAGCTCGGGGCTCCGGCGGGCTTATATAGCCGCGGCCAGAGGCCGGTAGAGAGCACGGGGTGGGGTGGATAAGCTCGGCGAGAGCGTGCGCACTCGATTGCGCTCTGGCGGAGGTGATGGCGTGCAGCCGGGGCCTGGGCGAGAGCTCGCGGCGATGGCCACGCGGCGGCGACGCGCTGGGCACTGTAGGGGACGGGTGTGGAGGTCAGCGCGTGCGCGTGCGGGGGCGGAATGATGGTGCGGACGCAGGCGGCTGGTGGGACAGACGAGCGGCTGCCAAACGCGTGGCGCGCGCAGCGCCGGAGGCTCGGCCACGACCGGGGCCCTCCCCCTACGCGAGGAAGATGAACAGGGCTATGCCCTAGGGTTTGACTTTTGGCTGGTATCTGTATTTTGCAAATTACTTCCAAAATTTGAACTGTGCGACAAAAACTCAAAATACCAAAGTTGCTCAGAAAAATGAGATCTACAACTTTGTCAATATGAACATTTTCAAATTCCATTGGTTTTGAACTATATTCAAAAACAGAAAAGGGGACACTTTTCAAATTTGATTCAAATCAAAATTACTTTGGATTTCAAACTGAGACTTGAAAATTTGTAAATACCAAAGTTGTTCCTCTCGATCAGATTCACACTTCTTCTCTTTTGAACCAACTCAAAATTTGACTTTTGAAAAAGTTATCAAAAAGGGAATAAATCCAGGATTTGGGATTTTAGGGTTTTGCAAAGGGAAAATCAAATCAAATCTGATTTTTGAACTTTGATCAATGCAGCAAACATCAGGGCACTAATTTGAACAAGAATTAAATAGAACTAGGCACAGAGGTGAAATTACCATTTTGCCCTTATAGAGAGAATTGGGCTTTTAGGGTTTTTGAAAAGAGATTGCTACACAAGTGCTAAGCAAACATAAATGCAAGGCAAGAATGATTAATGACTAATGATGATGACATGTCAAGTTAATTACAGTTAAACACCAGAGGTGTTACAGCCACCTTCTCCTTCTCATCATCACTATCTTCATTTGATGAGCCACCGGAGGAGTCAATGTCGGTGAGCCAATCACCAACAATGTAAGCCTTCCCACTTTCTTGTGGTATTGCTTCTTCTTGCCATCTTTCTTCTTGTATGACTTGTCATTCTTATTCTCATCTTCGCTTGATGAGTCATACTTCTTGCTCTTGTTCTTGTTCTTGTAGCTCTCTTTCTTGGGCTTGGTGCATTGATGAGCAAGATGGCCAAGCTCACCGCAATTGTAGCAGTCCATTTCGGAGATTGGCCTCCTCTTGCTACTTGTGAAGAACTTCGTATTTCTTGAGTCAAAGTTGACTCCATTCTTGTGAAGCTTCTTCAACATCTTGGTGGTCCTTCTCACCATGAGAGCAATGTTGGAATCATCTTCATCATCGCTTGTGCTCTCATGATGCACCTCAATAGCCTTGGACTTGCCCTTCTTGTCATGGCTTGCTTTGAAGGCTAAGTCCTTCTTCTTGTCGGTGGAAGAGCCACCACTTGGTGTGATGTGCATGTACATCTCATGAGCATTGATCTTCCCCAATACTTGTGTTGGTGTGGATGTGGAAAGATCACCTTGATGTAGCACCGTCACAATGTGTCCATATTTGTCAATGGGAAGGACACATAGAATCTTCCTCACAACATCGGATGGTTGCATTTGTGTGAGGCCAAGACCATTGAGCTCCTCTACAAGAACATTCAAGCGTGAGTACATTTCATTTGCATTTTCATGAGCAAGCATTTCAAAAGAGTTCATCTTTTGCATAACCAAATGACAACGCTCCTCACGCTCACTCTTGGTCCTTCATGGAGCGCACAAATGTTTTCCATAGATCATGGGCATTTTTGTGGTTCCGAACGCGATTGAACACATCTTTGCAAATGCCTCTAAAGATGATGTTTTTGGCTTTTGCATTCCATTTCTCATTTTCCTCCTCATTAGGAGTAAGGCTCGTGCCTTCCTTGGGCTTGGCAAAGCCGGTGATAGCGGCATCGTGGCATTTAACATCAACCGCTTCTAGGTACGACTCCATACGGATTTTCCAATATGGAAAGTCGTCTCCCTCGAACATGGGTGGTGGTCCATCACTCCCGGACATCTTAACTCTAGGCGGTTAAGCCTAAATCGAGAGCACGAGGCTCCGATACCAATTGAAAGGATCAAGATGCCCAAGAGGGGGGGGGTGAATTGGGTTTTCTAAAACTTCTTGCAAGAATTAAAACCTATCAAGCCCAATTAACCCCCTAGTGCCTAGAAGTGTGTGAACAAGAATCAACCGCACAAAAAGACTATTGCTACACCATTTCTACTCTAGCATGGCAATTCAATTCATGAAAGAACAACAAGTAAATGCGGAATTGAATTGCTCAAAAGTAAATGCGAAGTAAAGAGAGTAGAGATGACACGACGATCTTTTTGCCGAGGTATCGAGGTGTCAGCACACCCCCTAGTCCTCGTTGGAGCACCCGCGCAAGGGTATCGCTCCCCCTTGATCCGCGCAAGGATCAAGTGCTCACTACGAGCTGATTCTTCGCCACTCCGGCCCGGTGAATCGCTCGCTACCGGTCACAACATGGCTTGGGTCATCCACAAAGCCTCCGGATGATCACCAAGCACTCCGATCGCCACCAAGCCGTCTAGGTGATGCCGATCACCAAGACTAACAAGCTAGAACTCTCACTTGACCAAGACAAGGCCAAGGAGATGGATGGATGCACACTTGCTACTCAATTCTCACTAGGAGGTGTCTAATTCTCACAATTAGCAAATCACTCAACCTCACTAGGGCTCTGCTCTTTCTCACACTCACAAGGTGTCTCTCAGCAGATGGAAATGGCAAGAACACTCAAATGGATGGAGAGAAGGAAGTATATATACCACCAACCCGGCCATCCAAAAACAGCACAAGTCAGGTATTTTCGGGGGCATCGGACGCGCCGATGCCAGGCATCGGACGCTCCGATGACCCCGTCCAACGGTCTACTGTACCTTCTTGTCAGACATGTTTATGGAGCATCGGACGCTGGGGAGCGTCCGATGCCCCTGCATCGGACGCGTCCGATGCCGAAAAGACCTCTCTGGAACCTCTCTGCATGGCCATCGGACGCTGGCCTCAGCGTCCGATGCCAGCGTCCGATGTCATTCACAATTCATAGTCAAGTGAACAGTGACACCGGATCATCCGATGTGGCACCATCGGAGCCTCCAATGGGCATCGGAGCCTCCGATGCCCACTCAACAAGCATTCGATGCCCATACCAAGGGCAAGATCAACTCGGATCGCGATGGTCTTAACGACTTTTGTTCCTCTCGACATAAGGCATCTCTCTGAGCTACCTAGGGCAATGAAATAACAAGTGTGCACCACACCTACCTCAATAGACTCATCTAGGTCAAGCTACTGATTCACACCCCTCTTTATAGTATGGCCAAAGGAAAAACAAAGACCTAAGACTACCTAAGTGTCCTCCAACACCATGCGACACTTAGCCTAGCCTACCACCGTCTTCGTCATCCATCCTTTGCAAAACCGAAACAATTTCCATCGCCAAGGGACATGAACTCCATATGCCCGTATTGTCGCCATTACCATGACCTAACTCATCCCTGTTTCTGCAAAAACACGTCAGTCACAGTAATCTTGTGTTTCATCCAATCACCGAAACCCACTAGGGCCAAGATGCGTTCACGTAGATTGAAGGCTACATCGAGAAATCCCCAAATACCGATGCTAACCAGTAGCAAAGATAGCTAGAGAGGTTTCTTGGTTAACTAAAGGGCCAAATGAGAAGTCCTAAAACCAAGCGGAAAAGCCGAGAGACCAAATGCACTGAAAAGCACTAGTTGCGAGTTGGTGGACTGTCCGCGGGTATGGTCCCGGACTGTCCGCAGTAGCACCGGAGTGTCCACGAGCAAGGGGCGGACTGTCCGCCGGTCAAATGACCAAAACAGCAAGGCTGCTGAAGTTCTCTGCTAAAGTCCCGGACTGTCCGCGAAAACCAACGGCTGACTGTCCAGCAGTCACGGAATAGTAAAATAGCCGAGGAACACAGCCACTAGTCTGGCCAGCCCCCGACGCGCGGACTGTCCGTGGGGTGGACGGCGGACTGTCCGCGACCACCCAAAAAGGGCGATTTTGGTCGCCCTCAACTCAAATCTTCTCCAAATCGATTCAAATCAAAATCCCACATTCCCAAACATGGAGAAGATGATCACGGGGTAGTTAGGAGACTATCCCCAAGAAATCATCCGCTCAAATCGATTCAATCACCGGGAAATCGAAAGGGGAAGATCAAGAATGAAAAAACGCCACGAAAACGAAATCGACCCGATCTACTTGTTCGTGAGGAGTTAGATGAATTCCTTTGGTCGAAATGACCTCCTCACTATAAAGAACAAGATGATTCAAGTGGATTTCGAAAAGACGCAGTAGAGAGAGAGATCGAGTGATGGGAAAATCGTGGAGAAACGAAGAACGCGAAGAACACGAACCAAAACGCGAATCAACACATCGATCTGCAACCGTGTGGCTACCACACGCTACAACAGTGAGGTTACGGCCTCACTTCCTTAAAATCTCCAGTACACAGAGGTATGGTTCTCTGTGGATCTCAGCTAGCTACAGCAAGGGATTGGGAGAGCAGGAAACCCTAGAAGCAAAGAGCAAATGACTGAGATAAAATGGGAGGAGGGTGTCTCCCTCTACTTATCCTAATTCTATTTCCTACTCTACCCCTCTCTAATTACATAGCGAACCAGCTAAACCCTAAGGTTATTCTGGACCAACTTGATGGTAGGTGGATCCGACGGCCACGCCCGCACAACTGGTAGCGTTGCCTCGACGCAACCTCACCGATTGCCGCCACGTGCTGCCACCGCTCCGCTCGTCCTTTTCGCGGACCTCGCCCCCGGTTTTGAGGCCCAAACCGGGAACCAGCCTTCATGACCAACCCTCGGTTTTGAGGCCCAAACCGGGAAACCAGCCTTCACGACCAACCCCCGGTTTTGAGGCCCAACCGGGAAACCAGCCTCCAAGAACATCCCCTGGTTTTGAGGCAGAAACCAGGAAACCCGCCAGCGCCCAGGTTTTAAGGCCCAAACCTAGAAACCGTCCTCAACCCGAGTTTTGTGGCCCAAACTCGGCAAACCGTAGCACCCAGGTTTTGAGGCCCAAACCTTGAAACCGTCCACCCGATGGTTTTTCTCTGGCTCTACCACCAAACCGAAGATGTAGAGGGGATGCACCGCTTGTGCACTCCGTCCACCGACACGTGTCCCCAGATCCTCGACTCGAGCAACACCATGTCCCGCAAGTCTTCACTCGTCCTGTCCTAGGCTGCCAGCCACCACAGCTGATCCTTCGGCCACCGGTCCCTCAGTCCAAGCCTCACGTCCGCCCTTCACCGCTCCCGATCCGTCGGCATGACACGTCTCTACTTGACCTTCACCTTGCCCTCGATCACTGTCTTTGTGCTCGACACCTGCACAACACAAGCCAAAGAACCTGCGATCAAACCTATTGACAATCACTCATCACTCGAGACTCGGCATACACCCATGTATCCACAATCTCCCCCTTGATGAGTGCATTGTCAACTACTCACACAAATCATAATGGAAATAGAAGGAGGAAGAAGGGAGAGGAGAGAACTCGACCAAATGACCAAAAGCATAGTAAAGCCGAAGAAGGTCAAGTGGAAAGAGCAAGACAACTTGGTCCCCAAAGACAATGCACAAGACTCGACGCAACCAAGCAAAGTAAAGCTAGCCTCAAGAAGAGGTAGAATAGGCTCAACACCGCTAGCAAATACCAATTGAAAAATCAAAGCAAAAATGCTAGTCCCTCAAGACAGAGGCACAGAGGCTCAACACAACTAGCAAAGCGCTCCAAACCAATCGGAAATTTCAAAAATTCATCACGTGCAAACTCCCCCTTGCATGGTGCACACAACCGATTCTTCTCCCCCTTAGTTGATCATGGGAGGCATGATTTGTCCAAATTCTCCCCCTTAGTTGAAAATGTACCATCAAGTGAAAATGCATCAACAAGCAGCAACCGAGAATGCAAAAGCAATGTCTCCCCTGGGAAAATGCACCATCAAAAGTGCCAACAAGAGAAGTTCTCCCCCTTCCAAAATGCATGAGTCACAATGCAAGTTTGCAGCTTCAGGAATATAGTCAAGAAAATGCAAAGATGCTCTAAACAGTATAGCTCCAATGACTAAATGGAAAGCATACAAGCTAGCAAAGGCTCAAACTGATCACCAATTATGAAATATGAACATATGAGCCAAAGTGAGCAGTTTTTAGCCAAAAAGGTATTCCCATCAAAATAGCACAAGACATGTATAGACAGGAAATCAGACAAGTGCTAAACATGTATACAAGGTGAACTACCCCTAGCAAAGTTCAATCATCATGCTATTGAATGAAACATAGACTTGTATATCCGAATTTTATTGGAGTTGCAGCGGTTTAGGTTACACAAGTTCAAATTTCAGCATGTGATTGCGAGAGGTTGAAAACTTGTCATTGCCTAACTTTTCAGCTGTGCGAAGCCTATGCAGAAGCAATTAGAAGCTTAAAGCAACAGTTTCGGTCATACACTACACAGCTCAAGTTTAACTCAAAGTGCAATGAGAAACAGTCTCGAAATTGTGATGTGTTGACAAGCCAACCCATGTCGATCTTTTCAATTCACTTAAGACATGGTTCAGATTTTATTGACAGAGTATGAACAGACCAAGCAAGTGACAGACTAAGAACTAGAGACATAGCAACCTAGCATATATGAAAAGCACGAATGAATTCAACACATCCTACACATGCTAGTTGCATATCTCAATGGTGAACATTTTCAAGTTTTAGTTTGTTAAGCGGATTCACCATTCACAAAGAGCTCAGCTCACAACATATTAGTGATCAGAAAGAGCATAAGCTACTAGCATCAACATATAGCATCAGAGCACACTAAACAGAGCATAATTACATTTTAACGATTATATACATGAAGCTCAGAATGTAAAAGCGTATGCTGAAATGCAAACGAAAAACACAAACAAACGAGAAAAATAGTCAGACTATGATACAAGATTCAAATGTTGCCCCCATTTAAAAGGGAAACACATACCAAGCTCACCCCTCAACCGATTAAAGTTTGATTCGTCCAAAGGCTTGGTGAAAATATCAGCCAACTGATGATGAGTTCGACACATGGCAAGGTCGATATCCAACCTTCTCATAATGGTCTCGCAAAAAGTGAAAGCGCACATCAATGTGTTTGGTCTTCGAGTGAAGCACGGGGTTCTTAGCAACGCTAATAGCACTCGTGCTGTCACAAAGCAAGGAACACGAGAAAGCTCAAACCAAAATCACGCAAGGTGGCCATCATCCAAAGCACCTGAGAACAGCAGCTAGCCGCAGCAACATATTCAGCCTCTGTGGTAGACTGAGCGACACTAGACTGCTTGCGAGAAGACCACGATACAAGAGAAGAACCAATAAACTGGCAAGTCCCAGAAGTGGACTTGCGCTCAATGCGACAACCAGCAAAATCGACATCGGAAGAACCGCAAAGGGAGAGGTAGAGGAAGCTAAATACCAAATCCCGAACTGAGGTGTGAAACGAAGGTACCTGAAAATGCGCTTGACCGCCTGACGGTGAGAAGTGCGCGGCGACGCTGAAAGCGCGCACACACACACACACGAACTGGATGTCCGGGCGTGTCGCCGTCAGGTAGAGCAGCGACCCGATCATGTTTCGGTACTCCTTCTGGTCCACAGCTTCTCCATCCTTGTCCGCATCCAGAGCCGTCGTGGTCGACATGTTGGTGTTTTCGAAACCGGGGTATGACACCAACGAGTAATATGATCGCGTGCTCTCTTCCTGGATGGTGATGCAAGATGACACAAGATTTATCCTGGTTCGGGCAAAGAAGGCCCTACGTCCAGCGAGGGGATGTTCTTGTATTACTTGCACCTAAGTGCTTGTACAGGGGCGAATACAAGCTTGGTGAGTGTGGACCGGAGTCCGGACTTGAGTGTGTGGGTGTATGGCGTTCTAACGCGTTCGTAACCCCCCGAATGAGGGCCCTGGTGTCCCCTTTTATAGAGCAAGGGGAGGCCAGGATTACACAAGGGTTTTACAAGTGTCGGGGCGTACGGTGCCCAATACAAAGTAGGGTAGGAACCCTGTCTTGTCGAAGACATTGTAGCCGACGTGGTCGTTGCTGTTGAGGCGTCCCTTGGGCGTGGCCTCCATCCCGGGCGCGGACGCGGAGGCGTGGCGAGGTGGAAGCCGTACAGCGCCCATCCTGGAACGTGCAGGGCGCGGCGTGGTCCCTCCGGTCTTGGGGTACCTGTCCTCCAATAGCGTGAGAGCAGTTAGGGCTCGAGGGGCGCAGGCCGGCCTCAGGTAGCGCCTGCGGGGGGCTCGAGCTCCTGCAGGTATGGGCGAGTCCCGGAACGCCCGGTCGTTCAGAGGGATTCCAGGCCTCGAGAGGTGGCTCGAGGGTGCTATAGGGCGGGGTATGGCCGAACAGTGCTGTACTGGCGCCCTTTAGCCCATGCTTATGGTGAAAACGAGGTTTGACCCTGACTCCGGTCACTGTGGCACATGCTGTGTACCAGAGGATGTGACCAGAGTTGGTGAATGCATTGAATGCGTGGTATGGGGCTAGTTGCCGGTGTCCGTGCCGCCCGAGGGAGGCGTGAAGCGTCTCGAGGGATAGGCTGCTGCGCCTGAGGGGCTCGAGGTCCCCGCGTGGGGTCTCGAGGTGTAGATGAGCGCTCGCCCGAGGCCTGGCTTGGAGGGCTCGAGCGAGACGGAAGACGAGCGTTCGCCCGAGGCCTGACGCGGAGGGCTCGGGCGAGACGGAGAACGAGCGTTCGCCCGAGGCCTGGCTTGGAGGGCTCGGGCGAGACGGAAGACGAGCGTTCGTCCGAGGCCTGGCGCGGAGGGCTCGGGCGAGATGGAGAACGACGACGTTCGCCCGAGGCCTGGCTTGGAGGGCTCGGGCGAGACGGAAGACAAGCATTCGCCTGAGGCCTGGTGCGGAGGGCTCGGGCGAGACGGAGAACGAGCGTTCGCCCGAGGCCTGGCTTGGAGGGCTCGGGCGAGGCGGAGAACGAGCGTTCGCCCGAGGCCTGGTGCGGAGGGCTCGGGCGAGGCGGAGGACGGACGTTCGCCGGGGCCTGACGCGGAGGGCTCGGGCGAGACGGAAGACGAGCGCGCGCCCGAGGCCTGGCTTGGAGGGCTCGGACGAGACGGAGAACGATCGTTCGCCCGAGGCCTGGCTTGGAGGGCTCGGGCGAGTCTCTTATTCGTTTGCATTGATTGGGGGTACCCCTTTGGCGTTCCCCCGACAGTAGCCCCCGAGCCCTTGTTCGAGTGCTTGCATTCGAGCAGGGGCTCCAGATTGGGATCTCGATGGATAGCTAACTGGTCTCGAGGGTTTTGTCGATTTGATTCCGTGGGTGTCGTGCGAGCGACACCCGCGGGTGTAGCCCCCGAGGCCACGGGGGAGTGGTTAGAACTCCCTCGTGGGCTTCCCGAAGAATCCTCCGTCGTTTGGGAACCTTCTGCCCAGTGGGCGCGCCTTTTCGGGCGGAATTGTCAGGGAGCGGAGATCGCGGCGCCGTGTGTACCTGTCAACAGGCTCGAAATGTGGTCGGTAGTCTCATTAAATGTTTGCGGTTACCTTTCCTTTGTTGTGGGAGACTCCGTCCGAGGCTCGGCACGGAGGGCTCGGGCGAGAGGAGAACGAGCGATCGTTCGAGGCTGGCCTTGAGGGCTCAGGCGAGATGGAGGACGAGCGTTCGCCCGAGGCCTGAAAATCTCATGTTCACACAAAGAAAAGAGATTAGTCGTAACTGTCCGAGTTTTTAGACCCCTTTTCGTCGAGGGGTGCCAGGCTGAACCGACTGGCCGGCTCCTCGAGCTGTCCGGCATGCCGATTGCCCTAGCTTGTCATCCCGCGAGTCCTTTCGATCGGATGCGAGGGGGGATGCCTCGTACTACCCTGAGTGGGCGAGTATCGAGGTTCCCGGTGAGCTGGTAACGGGGAATCCAAGTGAGAGCTCGTGCCCCGTTCGATAGGGGTCGACTGTGGCCCGGAGGCGGTCTCATAAAGCATGGGTGCTTAGTCTGCAGGAGTGCCGGGTCCATTCGATAGGACCCGGTGGCTCGATGCCTCCCTCCGAGGGGATCTCACTGCACGTCGAGCTCCCTGCCTTGGATACACGTGAGGGGCCTCGAGGGCTCGGCCCTCGAGAAATGCCGCGAGTGGCGCCCCTTGGTGTCCCTGACTCGGGTGCTCGAAGCCGGCTGTCGAACCCTCTTCGAGGGCCAGCCTTCGCTGCTTCGAGGCTTAGGGCCGGGGCCCGTTTTTACCTTTGTGAAGAAGCCTCCGTCGTCTGGAATCCTTCTGCTCGTTGGGCGCGCCTTTTTAGGCGGAAATCGTCAGGGAGGGCGGCGGACGCGAAGCCGAAGCGACGGTCGCAGCGGGCCCGGTAGTAGAGCGAATGGAAAGCTGCCGCGTGTTCCCTGCATCCGGCTCAAGACGTGGTTAGGTGGACGCATTAAATGCCGTGCGGCTACCTTTTTGCGTCGTGGGAGACCCCGCCCGTTGGGGTTTTCCCTTATAAATATCGAAAGAGGGGAAAAGGAATCCTTTACTTTGCCTTTGCTTTCACCGCCGCCGCAGCTTCACCGCCTCTCCCACTCCCTCAAGCTAGTCGATTGGGAATCTTCCGGCCGTCCGTCCGCCGCTCAGGTCCGCGCCGTGACCGCCATGGCCGCCCAAGTGCTGCCGGCCGAGGACTGGAGTCCGACGAAGGTGACGCAGCAGGAGCTGGAAACGTTGGTGGAGCGGGGGCTTCTCCGTCCCAACCCGCAGGGGAGTCCTGCGTGGTGGATTCTCCCATTGGCGGGCCACCGGAGCCGCACCCGCCGGGGGGTACGTGGTGAGCTTCGCGCGTTACCACCGTATGGGGCTCGGCGTCCCGCTGAGCCGCTTCATGCGGGGGCTGGCCCACCACTTCGAGGTGGAGCTGCAGCACTTCTCCCCTAACTCCATCTCGCACGCCGCCATCTACGCCGCCGTGTGTGAGGGGTACTTGAAGATTGAGCCACACTAGGAGATGTTCGTCCACCTCTCTCTGGGCGAGCTCTTCCACAAGGCCACGAAGCCGAGCGGGAGGAGGCTCGCGCGCGTGGGCTCCCTCACTATCACCGCGAGGACCGGGCCCTCGTCGGCCAACGTCCCCCGCGACTACCTCCGCTACAAGCTTTCCACTAACCAGGCGGGGTGGGACGACCACTGGTTCTACCTGCGGAACAAGGGCGGGCTCCTTCCGCAGTACACCGGCAGGGTCATCACCCAGCGCCCGGAGAAGTGGAACTGGGGCGTCGCGGCAGACAGGCAGCGCCACCTGTTGCCGCTGAGGAGCGCGATGCGGACGCTGGTGGAGGACAAGAAGTTGACCGTCCAGGCGGTCATTTGGGCGTTCCACCAGCGGAGGGTCCTTCCTCTGGTGGAGCGCTCCCTTCTTATGTTTGAGATGGGGCCAAACGCCTCGCCCGAGGTGCTGAGCCAATCGAGGATGGCCGAGGAGAGGCTGTCCCGGAACGAGGCTACCTCCCGGGTGACTCTCACCGTTCAGGGGACGTTCCGCCCAGAGGAGGCCGACTTGATCACCATGGCACCCGACGAGGGGTGCCTCGACCTGGTGAGCCACCCTCGAGTTAGACTGTCTCGAGCCCTCTCCTCTTTTCTTCTTTCTTCGAACCTTGTTCGTTCTCCTCGTAGTTTTTCTCATTCGAGCTTCTTCTTCCTCGCAGGGGGCGTTTACTTGTCGTGCGTCGAGGCCTCCGGTGAGGGAGGACGCCGTGGAAACACAGGTGAGGCGCCTCTCTGCTCAAAAAGACAAAGAGAGAAAGGATGCTAGAAAGAGAAAGAGAAAAAACAAAAACTTGCGTCGATCGGCTCGGGAGCAAAGGCTGGCGAAGGCTCGTCGCAACCGGCAGCCTGGGGATGAGTCCCTCGAGCTCAGTTCCTCGAGCTCGGAGGAGGAGGACGATGATGATGACGAGAGTGACGACGAGGGGATGGACGCGCGTCTGAGGCGCGCGGGGGTCGTCGACGTCCCAGCTGACCACTCCTCTGTGCAGGAGGATATCCTGGAGGTTCCCCCGGCGAGGGGATCGCGCGGACACAGCCGCGGAAGGCGGCATCAGGCCCCGCCTTGTCGGGGGCTCAGGGCACGTCGAGCTCCGCGCCGGTCGCGCCGGCTGTCGCGAAGAAGCCACGGACCAGGAGCGCTATCGCCGCTGCGCAGATGGAGACCACGACCGCGTCGACCCAGGCGGGGGGTCTCGAGAGGGGCCGGCCCTCGAGAAGCGGCCGACAGGTCGAGAAGGACTCCGGCTTGACCGTCGTGAGCCGTCAAGGGCGCCGTCGAGCCCGCGGAGGAGCGGTCAGCACGAGAGGACGTCGAGCCCCCCGCCATCTTGACCGTCGGGGAGGGAGCCCCCGGGTTTCTCGTGACAGGGGCGTGAGCGTCCCTGAGTCCATCGCCGCA
The DNA here is from genome assembly GCA_009763385.1 of Coix lacryma-jobi var. lacryma-jobi. Classification (NCBI taxonomy): domain Eukaryota; kingdom Viridiplantae; phylum Streptophyta; class Magnoliopsida; order Poales; family Poaceae; genus Coix; species Coix lacryma-jobi. The sequence goes on from CM019828.1 coordinate 65,581,336, forward strand.
TCGCCGCCGGGACACAGAAGCGGGTGCGGGAGAGCGCGACCGCCAGCGTGAGCGCCGGAGCAGGTCCCGGAGTCCGCGCCGGGGCAGGCGCCACGACGACAGCACGAGGGGGGCACGGTCGCCTTCCCATGATGTGGGGCGGAAGGAGGCCTCTCCCTCGAGGTCGAGCCATGAGAGGCATCGGGAGCCCTCCCTCCGTCCCAGCCCAGCGGAGACGGCCCAGGCGCAGGGCTCGAGCCGTGGGGTGGGCTCAAGCCCCCGAGTGGGTCCGGCGAATCCGGGAAGAAGCACAGCCGCCGCTTTGGGTGAGTAATTTTCTTGGGTCTCGTCTGTAGTGGGGTTTTACCTTTTTACTTTTGATGACGCATGCCATCTCTGGTATCTCAGGAGGAAGCGCTCCTACCAGGAGGTGGACCTCGCTTCGTCCAAGCGGGCCAGGACCTCGAGCCCCATCGTGGCACAAGCACCTCGAGGTATGGCACCTTCCTCTGCTAGAGAAGCCGCTTGGCTGGAGAAGGCTCGAGCTGCCATGGCTCGAGGAGGCCGGATGACCGACGCAGATTTTAGTGAGGCCGTCGCCATCGACCGCATGGGTCGAGGCACTCTTCCCGGTTCTGATATCACTGTCATCTCGTATTGCAGGGGCCACAGCTCACGGCCTCGAGCCCGTCATGGCCACACCCACTGAAGCGCTGCCTGCTCCCCCTCCTATTCCTCCCGCGGATGGCGTCAGTCGGGGAGCGCCACCCTTCCCCGCTTACAACGGTTGTTCCGGTGGAAGCGCCTGGGGTGAGACATGGCCGCCGGTGTCTGGGGCCGAAGAGAGAGACGCGACCCTCGAGGCACCGACCGACACGAGCCGGGCTGGGAGGAGGGGGAGAGGGGGGAGAGGGCGTTGGCGGAGGAGGAGTCGACGGTGGAGGACCTCGTGAACGAGCTGGAGCGGGGGCCGCTCCTCGCCGCGGGGCTCGATGATGGCGGAGGCGTCCGAGGCGCCGGCTAGCGCTGACAAGGCGCCGGAGGCTCGGCCAGGGAAGAGCCGGGGCTCGTGCCGTCGGGCGGCAGGCCACAGTCAGGGCAGCTCGGGGCGGAGGAGGATCTGCCCGACATCGAGCTTGACCGACCAGTATGGCCGTTCTCCGACGCCGCCGAGCCTGTCCCTCGCCATGGTCTCCGTCAGGCAACCAGTCCAGCTGGGGGCCCCGCGCGAGGTGCGGTCTTATCTTCCGGGAGGTGGCCAAGCTCATGGCGGAGGCGGAGCGGTCCTGCTCTGAGGAGGCGGGCCGGTCCGCACAGGTGTCGGCCGCCCTCGCGAGGGCTGAGGCGGAGCTTCAAGATCTCCGCGCTGAGCTGGGCCGGAACGCCCAAATGGCGAGCCGGCTCAACGAGGCGGAGGCGGAGGTCCGGGCGGCCCGAGGTGAGGCCGCTCGATCCAAGGAGGAGGCCGCCGCCGCTCTCGAGGCGTCGAGAGAAAGAGGCCGAGGACGCCCAAAGCGAGGCTTCCTATGCCCGGGCTGATGATGAGGCGGCGAGGAAGGAGGCCGCTGACGCCCGTGGCGAGGCCGCTACCGCCCGAACCGCGGCAGAGGAAGGGCGAGAAAAGAGGCCGAGGACGCCGAGAGCCGGTATCGCCACCGCCTGAGCTGCCGAGGGGGGCGGCGCGACAGGAGGTGATCCGAAAGGATCTGGCCCTCGTGGAGGCGGGCAGGCTGATCGAGGAGCTTAGATCCGAGAAGCCCCATGTTGGCCGAGAAGTGCAGGCTCGAGCAGCGCGCTGAGGGCCTTACCAGCGACCTCGCCGCCCTGGGGCAGCATTGCGATGGTGAGGCTCATACCTTGTCCTTGTTTGGGTCTTCAGAGTTTTTTGTTACACCGCAGTCTCACTCTTCCTTGTTGTTGCGCAGGGGTCGAGAAGATGTCGAGGAGCTCCGCGGACGAACCAGGCTCTCTTGGACCAACTCCAAGATGAGACGATGGTGGCGGAGCGGGCTCGGCTTCCCTCGACCGTCTTGGCTCCGTGTGGGGTGCTCCTCCTGTGGCTTCGGCGGAAGGTGCGGTGGCCCACGGCGACGCCTTGGTCGACGCCTTGTGGTATCTCGACATAGCTGCGCGGGACCGTGTCCGGCAAGCTCTCCACCATGGCGTTAAGCAGACGCTCGCGGTTGTCCGCTCCGGCTTCCGCTTCCCGGTCCACGTTGTCGCCAACGGCTTCATCGAGATCGAGGGGAAGGACGAGGAGTGGAACAACCGCCGTGTCGACAAAATTTTGGAGAAGGTGGAGAGGCCAGGGACGTCGCTCGCGAAGATCTTCGAGGAGGACGTGCTGCCTCCTGACGCCAGCAGCGGTGTCGAGGGCCCTCCTCCCTCTGGCTCGGGCGTCGAGGCTGAGCCTGCCGTGGGAGACCTCGGGGAGGAGTACCACACTGACGAAGATTAGGGCCTGCGTGCCGAATTTGGGCGTCGAGGTCCTTGCAAGAATTTTGTGACATGGATGAGTGCCTGTCAAGACCCGTATGTATATATATGACTTGTTTGTTTAAAGGAGTTGTTTTCTTTTCAAACTTATTTGACCGCTTCTCTTGTTTGCGAGCTCGAGCTTCTGCTAGCTTAGTCTGTGTTCCTTCGATATGTCGCGAGCACCTCGAGGGGAGGCGTAGGTAGGGTACCGTAGCCCGGGGCGTAGGCGGCCGTCTACGTCGATGCCTCCCGACCCTTGGAGGCTCGAGGTTTTTTAGGATTTAGACGTCGCTAGTTCACTCGAGGCGTGAGTCGAGACGAGGGTCGAATTTTTTGAAAAGAAAACACGCATTTTTTCGGAGTCTGGGGGGCGGTTACCCCTGTCAGCCTCCGAGGGAGGCTCGACCCTGAGCCGAGCAGGGTCGAGGCTACCTTATGATGCTAAGCAACATGAACGACGATGCACGAGTTTGTTCATTCATTTTGACATGTTTGTACAAAGAGACAGAATATGCTAGGCCTCGAGGCCCTTAAGAGGTAGAAGTGACATAGCTGAGAGATGTTCCATGCGTTCGCCAGGATTCTGCCTTGATTGTCGTAGAGCTTGTATGTCCCTGGCTTGAGCACCTCGGCTACAGTGTATGGGCCTTCCCATGGAGGGGTGAGCTTGTGGCGCCCTGATTGTCTTGCAGTCGTCGAAGCACGTGGTCCCCCACCGCTAGGTCCCTTTTGCGTACGTGCTTGTTGTGGTAGCGTCGAAGCGTTTGCTGGTAGCGCGCGGAGTTGATGAGCGCCACGTCTCGGGCCTCCTCGAGTTGGTCCTTGGCGTTGGCGAGCTTTTCGTCGTTGGTTTGCTCGTTGTAGGCTCGAAGTCGAGGGGAGCCGTACTCGAGGTCCGTAGGCAAGACGGCCTCGGCACCGTAGGTCAGGAAGAATGGAGTGAACCCGGTGCGTGGCTCGACTTGGCGTTGTCCTGAGGCCCCACAGCACCGAGGGAGCTCTGCAGCCCACCCCTTTCCGAAATTTTTGAGGGTTTTGAACATCCTCGGCTTCAGCCCATGGAGTATCATGCCGTTGGCGCGCTCGACCTGCCCGTTGCATTGAGGGTATGCGACCGAGGCCCAGGTCACGCGAATGCTGCTGTTGTCGCAGAAGTTGGTGAACTTTTTGCCCGTGAATTGGGTGCCATAGTCGGTGATGATGACGTTAGGCACACCAAACCGGTACATGATGTTGGCGATGAACTCGACAGCCTTCTCGGAGGTGGGGTCGCCTATCGGCTTAGCCTCGATCCACTTGGTGAACTTGTCGATGGCCACGAGCACGTTTGAGTGCCCTCCACTTGTCTTTTTAGGGGACCCACAAGGTCGAGCCCCCAACGGCGAATGGCCAAGTAATTGGGATCATCTGCAGGGCATGTGCGGGTGGTGCGTCTGCTTGGCATAGAATTGACACCCATGGCACGCCGGACCAGGCGCTTGGCGTCTCCAACGGCGGTCGGCAATAGAAGCCTTGACGGAAGGCGTCCCAACAGGGTCCTTGGCGCTTCGTGGTGGCCGCAAGCCCCCGAGTGCATGTCGTCGAGGAGCTTGCGCCTTCCTCGAGTGGATGCAGCGTTGAAGGATCCCGGTCGGACTTCGTCGGTACAGTTCCCGTTCGTCGCCGTAGATGACGTAGGTCTTGGCCCTTCGAGCAATGCGTCGGGCCTCCGTCTTGTCTTCTGGTAGTTCGCCTTGCGTCAGGTAGTCGAGGTAGGGCGTCCGCAGTCGAGGGGGTCGTGATGAAGAAGAGGCGGGTGCGTCATCTGCAGGGCATGTGCGGGTTGGTGCGTTGCTTGGCATAGAATTGACACCCATGGCACCCCGGACCAGGCGCTTGGCGTCTCCAACGGCGGTCGGCCAATAGAAGCCTTGACGGAAGGGCGTTCCCAACCAGGGTCCTTGGCGCTGCGTGGTGGCCGCAAGCCCCCGAGTGCATGTCGTCGAGGAGCTTGCGCCCTTCCTCGAGTGGGATGCAGCGTTGAAGGATCCCGGTCGGACTTCGTCGTACAGTTCCCGTTCGTCGCCGTAGATGACGTAGGTCTTGGCCCTTCGAGCAATGCGTCGGGCCTCCGTCTTGTCTTCTGGTAGTTCGCCTTGCGTCAGGTAGTCGAGGTAGGGCGTCCGCCAGTCGAGGGGTCGTGATGAAGAAGAGGCGGGTGCGTCGACCTGCATCGCCTCTGCGGACGTCGAGGGTCATTCCCAAGGGGTGGCGTTGAAAGTCGAGCCCCCGTGTCTAGCTCGAGGGGTGGCGTCGAGAGGGCCAGCCCCCGGGTCGATTTTGACGGATGGCTCGAAAACGTCCCCGAGAGAAGACGTCTGGTGGAACCGTGCCGCGCGTGGATGCCAACTTTGACAGCTCGTCTGCGGCCTCGTTGTACTTTCGAGCTATGTGGTTAAGCTCGAGGCCGTAGAACTTATCTTCTAGCTTGCGCACCTCCCCGCAGTACGCTTCCATCCTGGGATCGATGCAGCTCGAGGCCTTCATGACCTGGTTGACGACGAGCTGCGAGTCCCCTCGAACGTCGAGGCGTCGGACCCCGAGCTCGAGGGCGATGCGCAGCCCATTGACGAGGGCCTCGTACTCGGCGACGTTGTTGGAGGCGGGGAAGTGCAAGCGTAGCAGGTAGCACATGTGGACTCCGAGGGGTGAGATGAAGAGCAGGCCCGCGCCTGCCCCCGTCTTCATGAGGGATCCATCGAAGTACATGGTCCAGAGCTCAGCTTGAATCTGCGCCGGCGGGAGCTGAGTGTCGGTCCATTCAGCAACGAAGTCTGCCAACGCTTGCGACTTGATGGCTTTTCGCGGGGCGTAGGTGATGGTTTCCCCCATTAGCTCGGCGGACCACTTGGCGATGCGCCCCGTGGCCTCCCGATTATTGATGATCTCACGGAGGGGGAAGGATGACACCACCGTTACGGGATGAGCGAGGAAGTAGTGCTGGAGCTTGCGCCTCGTGACGATGATGCCGTAGAGCAGCTTCTGGATGTGCGTGTGGGGTACCGGACCTTGGCCTCGGAGAGCACCTCACTGGTGAAGTATACTGGCCGTTGGACCGGCAACGCATGACCCTCCTCGTACCTCTCGACGGCTATGACCGCGCTGACCACCTGAGTGGTTGCGGCCACATAGAGGAGGAGAGGCTCGGAGGAATCGCCATCTTGGGCTGGTTGTGGTGGCACGAGAATTGGCGCGGAGGTCAGCAACCCCTTCAACTTGGTTAAGGCTTCCTCGGCTTCGATAGTCCACGCAAAGCGTTCCGTCTTCTTCAGCAGGCGGTAGAGGGGTAGCGCTTTTTCCCCTAGCCTCGAGATGAATCTGCTGAGAGCGGCTAGGCAGCCTGTCACTTTCTGCACACCCTTGAGGTCTCGAATTGGGCCCATCCTCATGACGGCTGAGATTTTTTCAGGGTTTGCCTCGATCCCCCGTTGTGAGACAATGTAGCCAAGTAGCATGCCTCGAGGCACACCAAAGACCACTTCTCGGGGTTAAGTTTCACATTCTTGGCCTGGAGGCACTCGAACATGGTCTCGAGATCGCCGATGAGGTTCCCGACTTTCTTGGTCTTCACCACGATGTCATCGACGTAAGCCTCGACGGTCTTGCCTATGTGTACACCAAAAATATGCTGCATGCAACGTTGGTACGTTGCCCCAGCGTTTCGAAGGCCGAAGGGCATTGTAACGTAGCAGTACATGCCAAAAGGCGTAATAAAAGAGGTTGCGAGTTCGTCGGACTTTTTCATCTTAATTGGTGGTAGCCAGAATATGCATCGAGGAACGAAAGCACTTCGCACCCAGCAGTGGAATCGACAATCTGATCAATTCTAGGTAAAGGAAACGGAACTTTTGGACATGCTTTATTCAGACCAGTGTAATCTACACACATCCGCATTTTTCCATTCTTTTTCCTAACTAGTACAGGGTTAGCTAGCCATTCTGGGTGAAATACCTCCTTGATGAATCCGGCCGCCAAAAGCTTGTGCACCTCCTCGCCGATGATCCTGCGCTTTTCCTCGTCGAAGCGGCGCAGGCGTTGCTTCACAGGTCTGGACCCGGCCTGGATCTCAAGGCGTGCTCGGCGACTTCCCTCGGTATGCCCGGCATGTCCGAGGGGCTCCACGCAAACATGTCGATGTTCGCGCGGCGGAGAAAGTCGACGAGCACCGCTTCCTATATGGTCTCGAGGCTGGTACTGATGGTCAGCGTCTTGCCATTGGCCGAGGTCGGGTCGACGGGTATCTGCTTGGTGTGCTCAGCCGGCTCGAAGGTGCCAGTGTGGCGCTTTGCTTCTGGGCTTCCTCGGTGGCCAAGGCTGCCAAGGCCTCGAGCGAGTCGAGGTGGACGTTGGCCTCCCCACGCTCGACACACTCCACGTCGCAGTGGTACGCGTGCTCGTAGGAGGTGTCGACGATGATGACCCCTTTTGGCCCCGGCATCTTGAGCTTAAGTACGTGTAGTTGGGAACCGCCATGAACTTGGCGTAGCCTGGCCGGCCGATGATGGCGTGGTAGGTCCCTTGGAAGCCAACCACCTCGAAGGTGAGCGTTTCCTGACGGAAGTTTGCCGGCGTGCCGAAGCAAACCGGCAGGTCGATGCGCCCGAGGGGGTGGGCCTTCTTCCCTGGTACGACTCCGTGGAAACCCCCGACGTTGGGTCGGAGCTGACCCTCTGAAATCCCCAGGAGGTGAGGGTCTCGAGGTATATGATGTTGAGGCTCGAGCCCCCGTCCATCAACACCTTGGAGAACCGAACGTCGACTATGATAGGGTCGACGACGAGGGGGTACGCTCCCGGGTTTATGACGCGGTCCGGATGGTCGTCACGGTCGAACGTGATCGGCGCATCAGACCAGTCAAGGTACCGGGGGGCATCGTGACTGAGTGCAAAGATCTCACTGCGCTCCTTCTTTCTTTCTCGAGCTGAGAGCCCGACGGTCGGCCCCCCGTAGATCATGTAGCAGTCGCGCACCGGGGGGAAGTCGCCGTCCGCGTCCCCTCCGCCGCGCCGTTTGTTATCCTTGCCCATGAGCGCGTCTTCTTTCTTATCGCCTAGCTTGGAGTAGTAGCCTTTCAACAGTCGGCAGTCCTTTAACTTGTGATTGGGCGGGCCCCTGTGGTAAGTGCAGGGATCCTCGAGCATCTGGTCGAAAACAGCCCCGTCAGGGGGCCTTGGGGCTTCTTAGGCTCGAGGGCGCCTGCGAGCACCTCTTCGTCGTCGTCGTCATTGGCGCCGCGCTTCGCCTTCTGACCCTTGCGTTTGTTTTTCTTCCTTTTGTTTCCGTCATTGTCTTTGTCGTTCTTGCGTCGTTGCCCTTGTTCGAGCCCTCTGGCGCGATCACCGCCTTGCCTTTGTCCGTGGAACGGCCAAAGAAGGCCCCACTGCTTCGTCGCCTGAGGCAAAGCTGGTGACGCGACCATCAGGTCCTCCGTCCTCGCTGACGGTAGCGTCCCAGCTCATGAACTAGCTCTTGGCATGTCGTGCCCGCGAGGAACAGCTGAGATGACGTCCTCGTCAGGCACGTGGGGGAGCTCGAGACGCTGCTTCGAGAACCGCCGAGCAAAGTCGCGGAGGGGCTCGTCCGCCGCCTGCCTGCAACGCCGTAGGTCCCAGGGGTTGCCTGGGCGCACGCAGGTCCCCTTGAAATTCCCGTCGAAGACCCTGACTAGGTCGGCCCAGGATCGATTCGATCCGGCGGGAGCCCCTCGAGCCACCGGCGGGCGGTGTCCGAGAGGTAAAGTGGAAGTTGGCGTATGATCACACAGTCGTCGTTCTTTGCTCCGCCCAGTTGGCAGCCTAGGCGGAAGTCCGAGAGCCAGAGCTTGGGCTCGACCTCCCCGTCATACTTCACGATGTTGGTCGGCGGTCGGAAGCGGCGGGGAGGGTTGAGCTGCGGATGGCCCGGCTGAAGACTCTGGGGCCGGGGGCTCGAGGACTTGCCGGTCTTCATCGCTGTCGTAGCTCCCCCCTCGATGGGCGCTATAGCCACGCTATTGGGCCCCCTTGTCCTTGCGCCGTCGGTTGATGTCGTTCGGGCGTCGTTGGGGTCTCGAGGTGGCCAGTTGTCGACGATCCGTTCACGGACTGGCCTAGCTCGAGAGGCGTCCGGCTGGTGGACGGATGCCTCGCGCTCGTTGCGGGGCGTGTCCGCCGGCTTCCCCGAGGCTGCTCCGCGCCGGCGTGACGCCGAGCTCTCGGTCTGTTGCACAGCGGCTGTCTCGAGGAGGTTCTTCACCTCCTCGAGCATGCGTCTGGCGTCGGGGATGGAGACGGCGGGCAGGTCACGGAGCATCATCGCCGCCGCCACCACGTTCTGCCCTGCTCGCGGGAAGCATACCTCGGGGCGTGCTGGTGCCCCGTCCTCGAGGATCCGCCGGTGGACCTCTCGAGCCCGACCTCGAGCTTCGGCTCCTCGGGCTGGGGTGGTTCCTGCATCAGGGTTTGCCGGAGCTGCAGCAGGTGTCGCCGTTCTTCCTCGGCTTTGGTGATTGCCTCTTGCACCTGTGCGAGTTGCGCCGCCCGGCCGTCGTCGTGCTGAGGCGGTACAGCCGGTGCGGAGGTTCGTCCCTCCTTGAACACGTGATCCGCCTGCCGCGGCCACGTCGCTGGGCCTTCTAGATCGAGCGCTGGCCTGCCGTTGTCGCCTCGTCCTCGATATCGCATGCGACCCCCTCGAGTTGGAAGCACTCCCTGGTGGGATCCCAGAGGTCGGGGTGGTGGTAGTCGTATTCGTCGGAGTCGGAGCTGTCGTCGGCGTGCCGTCTTGGCGGATGCTGGGACCGCAGCTCGTGGTACCATTCTCCGACGGTGGATCGCCGGGGAGGCTCGATGGCTCGCGATGAAGCCGCGGTCGACGTACGCGGGGTGGACGATCTCCAGGTTGGCCATGGCCTGCAGTAGCACGCCCGGGCGCTCCTCTTGGCCTGCTGGCGGTCGGCCCCGATGGCGCTCGTTGATCTGGCGGGCGTAGGCTGCTGCGGAGTTGGCGAGGCCGAACGGGGTCCGCCGGCGTTGAGCGCGGTATACCCGTGTGGGAGGAGGCCGGGTGGTGTCAACGGCGCACGGCTCGGAGGCCTCTGGCCTGGCTCCTGGTCTGTGCGCACGATGAACGCGAAGTCGCTGGGCGGGCGCGGGCGCGCCCTGGAAGTCTCCGGCCGTGCGTCGGGCAGGCTCCTCCTTGGGAACTCCGCGCGGCCACGGGGAAGTGGGAGTGCGCCGCCGGCACGGCCTGTGCCTGGCGACGACGGCAACGACGGCGCCGCTCAGGGGGGGGCGACGCGTGGTGGCGTGGGCGACGTGCCATGCTCCTCGCACGGGGTGGCGTGACACGCCCTCCACTCGGGCCCTCCATGGAGAGCAAGGTCGGCTCGTTGCCGTTGTCGATGGCCAGGAACTCAAGGCTCCCGAACCAGATGATAGCACCGGCATAGAACGAAGGAGTCGAAGCAGCCATCCAGGAAACAGCGAGAAATCGACTCGACACGCGAAGCCCCTACCTGGCGCGCCAACTGTCGGTGTTTTGAAACGGGGGTATGACACCAACGAGTAATATGATCGCGTGCTCTCTTCCTGGATGGTGATGCAAGATGACACAAGGATTTATCCTGGTTCGGGCAAAGAAGGCCCTACGTCCAGCGGGGGAGGACATGTTCTTGTATTACTTGCACCTAAGTGCTTGTACAGGGGCGAAACAAGCTTGGTGAGTGTGGACCGGAGTCCGGACTTGAGTGTGTGGGTGTATGGCGTTCTAACGCGTTCGTAACCCCCGAATGAGGGCCCTGGTGTCCCCTTTTATAGAGCAAGGGAGGCCAGGATTACACAAGGGTTTTACAAGTGTCGGGGCGTACGGTGCCCAATACAAAGTAGGGTAGGAACCCTGTCTTGTCGAAGACATTGTAGCCGACGTGGTCGTTGCTGTTGAGGCGTCCCGGGCGTGGCCTCCATCCCTGGCGCGGACGCGGAGGCGTGGCGAGGTGGAAGCCGTACAGCGCCCATCCGGAACGTGCAGGGCGCGGCGTGGTCCCTCCGCGTCTTGGGGTACCTGTCCTCCAATAGCGTGAGAGCAGTTAGGGCTCGAGGGCGCAGGGCCGGCCTCGAGGTAGCCCTGCGAGGGGCTCGAGCTCCGCAGGTTTGGGCGAGTCCCGGAACGCCCGGTCGTTCAGAGGGATTCCAGGCCTCGAGAGGTGGCTCGAGGGTGCTATAGTGCGGGGTATGGCCGAACAGTGCTGTACTGGCGCCCTTTAGCCCATGCTTATGGTGAAAACGAGGTTTGACCCTGACTCCGGTCACTGTGGCACATGCTGTGTACCAGAGGATGTGACCGGAGTTGGTGAATGCATTGAATGCGTGGTATGGGGCTAGTTGCCGGTGTCCGTGCCGCCCGAGGGAGGCGTGAAGCGTCTCGAGGGATGGCTGCTGCGCCTGAGGGGCTCGAGGTCCCCGCGTGGGGTCTCGAGGTGTAGAGGAGTGCTCGCCCGAGGCCTGGCTTGGAGGGCTCGTGCGAGACGGAAGACGAGCGTTCGCCCGAGGCCTGACGCGGAGGTCTCGGGCGAGACGGAGAACGAGCATTCGCCCGAGGCCTGGCTTGGAGGGCTCGGGCGAGACGGAAGACAAGCGTTCGCCCGAGGCCTGGCGCGGATGGCTCGGGCGAGATGGAGAACGAGCGTTCGCCCGAGGCCTGCTGGAGGGCTCGGGAGAGACGGAAGACGAGCGTTCGCCCGAGGCCTGGTGCGGAGGGCTCGGGCGAGACGGAGAACGAGCATTCGCCCGAGGCTGGCTTGGAGGGCTCGAGCGAGGCGGAGAACGAGCGTTCGCCCGAGCCTGGTGCGGAGGGCTCGGGCGAGGCAGAGGACGGACGTTCGCCCGGGGCCTGACACGGAGGGCTCGGGCGAGACGGAAGACGAGCGCTCGCCCGAGGCCTGGCTTGGAGGGCTCGGGCGAGACGGAGAACGATCGTTCGCCCGAGGCCTGGCTTGGAGGGCTCGGGCGAGTCTCTTATCATTTCAATTGAGGGGTACCCCTTTGGCGTTCCCCCGACAACATGGGTGCTGGAAGAGGCTTGGCCTCACCCATATCAACCTCTTCAGCAAGTCCTTGGTATACTTGCCCTGGTGCAAAAACGTCCCTTCTCGGGATTGCTTAATTTGCAATCCAGAAAGAAAGTCAGCTCATCCATCATACTCATCTCGAACTCCCTGCTCATAGTATCTGCAAACTTGGCAACCAAAGCGTGAGAAGAACCACCGAAAATGATATCATCCACGTAAATCTGGACCAAGAGAGTGTATTTGCCTTGCTTGAGGAGAAAGAGCGTTTTATCCACACATCCCATTTTAAAACCCTTAGCAAGCAAAAAGGTTTCAACTATCATACCAGGCTCTAGGGGCTTGTTTCAAACCATATAAAGCTTTGTGGAGTTTGAAAACATGGTTTGGAAACTTGGGATTTTCAAAACCGGGGGGTTGTTCAACATAAACCTCTTCTTCTATGTAGCCGTTTAAGAAGGCACTCTTGACATCCATTTGAAAAAGTTTGAAACCTTTGGATGCTGCAAAAGCCAAGAGTATCCTAATAGCCTCCAAACGAGCTACAGGAGCAAAATTCTCCTCATAGTCCCCTCCTTCTAACTATAGCCCTTTGCTACAAGCCTGGCCTTGTTTCTAACAACGTGGCCATCCTCTCCTTGCTTGTTTTTGAAAACCCATTTTGTCCCAATAGGCTTACAGTCTGGAGAGGTGGAACTAAAACCCAACCCGATTTCGCTCAAAGTTCTCTAACTCCTCATGCATGGCATTGACCCAATCCGGATCCGTCAAAGCGTGTCCAACATCTCGGGGCTCAAAATCAACAACAAAAGCAGAATGAGCAAAGTGAGAGATTTTGTGACCTGGACCGAGTGACACGTTCGTCGATGCTGCCAATCATTTGTTGAGGCGGGTGTTGGCGCTGAATGTGTCGTGGCGCCTCCCGAGCAGAAGTGACCTCCCCCTCAACAGCAGCTAGTGCCTCCCCGGGTAGAAAGGTACCGCTCGGGGTGGCGGATCCCAGGCCCCCAGGAAGAAGACGTGCCGTGTCCATGAGTCGTCGTAGAAGCTGCTCCTGGCGGCAAAACAGGTGGAGGGGGGTGCTGGATCATCCAAACCTTCAGCACCCTCATCCTCGTCATCAAAAAGAGGCTCACCAACCTCATGATCACCTACACGCTCAAAACGAGAAGAAGGACAAACATGGTCTCGTCGAAGGTGACATCGGATGTCTCCATGACTCGGTTAGTATCAAGGTTAAGTACACGATAAGCTCTAGTGTGAGTGCCATAACCCAAAAAACAGTGGCAACCGAAGACTCTAAATAACTCACCTTGGGCTGTCTCCAAATCACAACTCATAAGAAGTCTTTTTCAAGAAAGCTCGGAGAAAAATGCGATTGGAAATATAGCATGCAGTGTTCATAGCTTCGGCCCAATATCGCCTAGGAGTCCTACTGCTCATCGAGCATCGTCCTGGCCATCTCTACAAGGGTCCGATTCTTCCTCTCTACAACACCATTTTGGGGCGGTGTGTAGGGGAAGAAAACTGTTGGTCCAAACCCAAGAGTTACAAAATTTCTCAAAATCTAAAATTCTTGAATTCGGAACGATTATCACTTCTAATAGCTCGCATCGAGTTCAAAGGAACTCGTTCGGAAGACGCAAAATCAGATTGCGAGCAAAAGAGAAGTCTCGGTCTTCTCAGACAAAAGAAGACCCATAATATCTCGAAAAGTCGTCAACAACAACAAGCACATACCACTTCCCCCCAACTGAGCTCACCCGAGCCGGACCAACAAGGTCCATGTGTAAAAGCTCTCCAGGGCGCTATGTCATGACCTGAGTCACTAGATGGTGGGGAGCGGCAACCATCTTCCCATGTCTACAAGAATGGCAAACAAGATCCTTCTCCATCGACACATGGGCAATCCTCGGATTAGGCCAAGTGAGCTAAGTCTCGCAAGCAAGTCGAGCTCAAATGTCCCAGTCTCCTATGCCACTTCCAAAGGTCAGAGGAGGAAGGGCCAGCCCAAAGACAACGAGAAACTCCAAATGACTCCGAGAAATCCACGAAAGACTTTCCCAAAGGGCGAAATCACACAAACAAGATTGCCCTGAGGATCCAAAATACAACTGAGATTCGGCTTAAAACGATCTCATAGTCGTCATCAAATAGTTGCGAAACAGAAAGAAGGTTAAAATGCAAGTTAGAAACAAGAGCAACATCACGCAACACAAAGTGCTCATCAACTCGCACCGACCCTCGAGATAACGCTTTAACCTTTGCTATTGTTGCCGAAGGTGATAAACTCCTTTCCGGCGACAGGACTAAGACTGGAGAACCACTTGGCGTTTCCGGTCATGTGCCTCGAGCAACCGAATCCACCAACCAAACGTCCTCCAATCATTTTACCTACATCAATAAAAAGACATAGGGTGAGCATACGGTCCAACACTGGGGTTAGTGAAGTAGGAAGAATACCAGTGTTGGGCCGGCTGCTCAAAGAACGGTTAGTAGAAAAACCATTCCTAGCACGCCTACGGGGGAAGCGATCACCACGTTGAGGAAAACGTGGTCCGCTAAGGAAGAGCGTCCATCGCGATACTCAAAACGCGGTGGGGGAAAATGCTCTACAACAAAGCCACCGCCACGGGGTCCATAGCCTACAACTGCCGGCTCCCGCCGGGCACGTCCTCTCTGCTGCCTAGGCCTGGGAACTTGTGGTTCTGGACCTCTGGCCTAGCCACACGTCTCTGAACATTCGGCGCATGTACATCATGGAAAGGATGGTACATGTCCGCATTGTTCATCTCCCTAGCACGACGCGCCTCTCTGTTTGCGTCGAAAGCAGAACTCACTCAAGTGTCCATCTCTCCCACAGTGCTCACAATGGTACCTCTCCCGCTCTCAAAGGGGTTGTTGGTACCACGGTTGTGGGTGTGGATCACTTTGCCCTTCTATGGCATAAGCTCCTCCTGGATAGGTGGCATTGTGTCCAGCTTGTTTTTCAGGTGATTGGGTTTAGGAGCCCATTGCTGGTTCTTGGTGGAGCTCGTGGAGGTTCTTCGAACACCCCATCCTTGGTGTTAGGCTTGAGAGGCTCTTTGGGTGGAAGCTTGGTAAGTTTGGGAGTAGTGGTGGAGTTGGGCTTCTCACATGGGTTTAGACCACTCGAGTCTCCAATCTTCCCAAAAGCAGAAAGATCAACACCTGGAGCAAAGCCTATACCAGGACCTCCAGCAGCTCGCTTAAATTGGGAGATCATCATCCCGAGCTGTGGCTCACCGCTAGACACCCATGACAAGATGGTCCGAAGGTATGTGTTTTTCCCCTCTTGGTTTGCATCTTGTCATGCTTCACATTAGCGATCTCCATCTCCAAACCTTCACACAAAGCGCACCTAGTCACACAAGGGCTACCCGAGCTGGCCTTCTCAAGAGATTCAATCTTGGCATCCTTCTCTCTCAACCCTCGGTTTGCAAGACTGGACAAGACTTGCATGCACCCAACAGCAAGGGTCTAGCCCGGAGCTCATCCACCTCTCCAACCAAAGCAGCATACTTACCTCTCAAGGTGAGATGGTCAGTCATGTGCTTAGTGCACATCTCACACTCACCCTCCTCAGACACGACAACGGTGGACTTAGCGAGCTCAAGCTCCCTCACCGTGTCCTCCCACTTCTACCTAAACTCCTTGCGCTCTCTAGCAGCACGCCTAAGCAACTTATCTTGACTAAGCAAGGCGGCAGTAAGCTTCTCAACCTCAGCAGAAAGCTCGTCGTGTGAGAGATACCTTAGAGGTGTCATTGTCGTCGTCGTTCCGAGGGGTGTCCTCCAGCTTGCCTGTCGACCTCATCACCAAGGGCCATGGTGCAGAAGCCATCGTTGTCGGTGAAGAAGCAAAGGTCGTTCAGCTTGTCCTCGATCCTCTTCTTCTTCTCGGACTCATCATTGCTTGAGGCATCAGAGTCATCATCCGAGTCATCGACGTCGCTGAGCGTGGCGAAGAATGCACGCTGCTCAGCCTGGGCCTTCTCCAAGTACTTCTTCTTGATGTACTCCTTGTCGAAGCTGCCTTCCGCTTGTGCTTCATGGGGACGTACTTCTCCTTGCGCTTGCCAGAGTCGTACTTGTGCCCATGATCCGCCTTGCCGAAGGTTTGCTTGTTCTTCTTCGGGCAATTGGCGATGAAGTGGTTGGGGTCGCCGCACTCGAAACATCTCGAGCGTCCTCCTCCGCGGCGACGGTTCATGCGGTTGTTGTGAAACTGCGAGAACCGTTGGCGAGTAAAGCCAACTCATCATCCTCCATGAACTCCAGATGCTCCTCTGTGACAGAAAGAAGAGAAGAGAGTGCAAAGCCTCTAGAGGAGTTAGCGGAAGAGCCAGAAACCAAAGCCATCGACGGGCCAGAAGGATTTTTCATAAGAAGCCCTTGCCATGGCATCGATCTCACTGGACTTGAGCTTACTGAAGAGCTCGTCGCATGTGAGGGTCTCATAGTTAGGCGATTCGATGATCGCCTGAACCTTGGAATCCCACATCGATCGATCAAGTGTATGCAAAAGCTTCAAAGCTCTCTCATGATCGTCGAAAGGCAACAACTCCTTGTTAGCCCTCATCCTGTTGACAATCACCTGAAAGCGAGCGAATAAACTTTCTATGCTCTCGCCAGGCATATGTCGAAAGTTCTCATACTCTCGCTTGAACGACTCGTAGAGACGGGTTTTGACTTGAGAGGTTCCCTCATGGAAACGCATGAGGGTAGCCCAAATCTCCCGAGCCGTAGCGAGGTGAGAAACACGATCAAACTCAGACATGCTCAAGCATGAGAAAAGAGCATTACGGGCTCGGCTATTGGCATCATGCTCATTGATCTGACGCTGAGTGACACGAGCAGCCAAGACCACGTAATCAGCAGAGTTGCAATATTCCAAATGGAAGTACCAATACTCTGCAGATAGGCCGACATGCGTATCTTCCAATACGCATAGTTCGTCCCATCAAAGAACGGCGGTTTGCCCCCACTCCGCGATCCATGTCGCCTTCTGTGGATCTGGAACCGGCTAAGGTGGAAGATCCTTAACCTGCTCCGATACCAATTGAAGGACCGAGAGTGCTACCAGAAAGCGACCAGAGGGGGGTTAATGGGAGCTACAAATTTTCCTTTCGGAAACTTGTCGCCACTGTCCCAATAATCATCCCCAAAGGCAAAACCCTAGAGCTTGCAAGTGTCCACGACACTAGATGTAGGGTAGATGCTTCCAAGAAGCACAGTGGGACACAATACAAACCTAGAAACCAAACGCAAAAGATGGAACCAAATCCGACAACGAACGGACAAGCCACGGACGAAACAGCGCAAAGTGCACTTGACCGGACTCTGGCCAGCGTCCGGTCAATGAGCACCGACGCGTCCGGTCTTGAAAAATTTGTTCTGGACCCTTACTGTTTTTGACCGGACTCACGGAGTCTGAGCGTCCGGTCAAGGATCAAGCGTCCGGTCACAAGTGCCAAATCCAATGAACAGTAACGCGCAAGCGTCCGGTCACTTGGTGAACCTAGCGTCCGGTCAAGTCACAAAACAAACACAGCGAAAGTGTTCATCGACCGGACTCACTGACAGCGTCCGGTCGTTGAACAGACAGCGTCCGGTTTACCCCGATTTCGTGCTGTTCGTCCACCGATTCGACTCTATCTCACCCAAAACTAATCCTCTAGGGATCAAACTTGGTGAGAGGAATCACAAGGAGGATAGTGAGCTATCTCTAAGAGATCATGGCTCGAACCTATCTCCAAATCGATGAATCGAGAAATTCGGGGGAAGGGAGAAAAACTTGACCGATCTACTAGCTCGTGAGGTTTGAGGATAATTCCTTTGGTGGAAAGAAGTGCCTCACGATCTAGAACCTCTTGGTTCAAACGGATTTGCAAAAGACGCACCAAGTAGAGAGATCGATCAATGGGAAAAACGTGGAGAAAAGCAATCCGCGAAGAACAAGAACGAACACGAATCACAATCACAAATTTGCAACCATGTGGCTACCACACGCTACAACAGTGAGATTATGGTCTCACTTCCTCAACATCTCACGGACACAGAGGTATGGTTCTCTTCTCTATGGATCTCAGTTTGCTACAGCAGGGGAGAGGGAGAGCAGGAAAACCTAAGAGGCAAAATAGCAAATGACTGAGATAGATGGGGAGGTGGGTGTCTCCTCCTACTTATCCTAATTCTAACTATTCATAATTCCCACTCTACCCCTAACTAATTACAGAGCGAACCAGCTAAACCCTAGGGTTATTCTGGACCAACTTGTGGTAGTGGTGATCCAACGGCCACGCCCGCACAACTGGTAGCGTTGCCTTGACGCAACCTCACCGATTGCCGCCACGTGCTGCCACCACCTCACCTGCTGCTTGTCCTTTCCCGGACGTCGCACCCCCGATTTTGTGGCCCAAACCGGGAAACCAGCCTTCACTGCCAACCCTCGGTTTTGAGGCCCAAACCGCGAAACCAGCCGACCATCGCCTGAGTTTTGAGGCCCAAACTCAGCAAACCAGCAGCACCCAGGTTTTGAGGCCCAAACCTGGAAACCATCCTCAGCCCGAGTTTTGTGGCCAAACTCGGAAACCATCAGCACCCAGGTTTTGAGGCCCAAACCTGGAAACCGTCCACTCGGTGGTTTTTTTGTGGCTCAACCACCAAACCGAGCCGTAGATGGGATGCACCTCCCGTGCACCCCGTCCACCCGCAAGTCTCCGCTCGTCGCTGTCCCAGGCTGTCAGCCACCACAACTGATCCTCAGGCCACTGGTCCCTCAGTCCTAGCCTCACGTCCGCCCTTCACCACTTTCGGTCCATCGGCACGGCACGTCTCTACTTGACCTTCACTGTGCCTTCGATCACTGTATCCGTGCTCGACACCTGCACAACACAAGCCAAAGAACATGCGCATTATCCCAGTTGACAATCACTCATCACTCGGAGACTCGGCATACACCCATGTATCCGCAGAATATAGTAAAGTGCTTGAGTTACAGGAGCAAAACCTGAACTGGATATGAAGGAGGACTCTTCCCAACTCCAGGACCGATTACTCGCACGCTTCTACTCTAAAAGACAGAGAATGCAATAGCAAGGCGACCAGGGGGGGTGAATGGGAGCTCAAAAATTTCTCTTGAAACTTTGGCCTTTTGTCCCCAAAATCAACCCCAAGAGCTTCGATCAAAACCGTGATGCTCACGACCCTTGGAAGAGGGTGGATGATCCCTAGGATCCCAGCGGAGCACCACAAAGCGATAGCAACCCAATCGGCAAAAGCATCGGAACAAGTTCGACCCTCAAAAACCAAGTCCCGAACGTAGATAGATAGCTACGTCGAGAAATCCCCAAATACCTATGCTAACAAGTAGCAAAGATACCTAGAGAGGTTCCTTGGTCAACTCTAGGGCCAAACGAGAAGTCCGGAAACCAAACGAAGAAGCCGGGAGAGCAAACGCACTAACCGAAGGCTTCAGCCAAATCCTGGACTGTCCAGCACTGGGGTCCCGGACTGTCCGCGAGGGGATGGCAGACTGTCCGCCGGTCAAAACACTGAAACAACACTGCTCCTGCAAGTCCCTGCAGTCCCCTGACAGTCCCGGACTGTCCGCGGTTTATACCGGCGGACTGTTCGCCGGTCAACCGAGACCCAAACAGCAGAGACTCGCGGCCACTGCTCTGGCCAAGTCCCCGACGCGCGTACTGTCTACGGGAGGAACAGCGGACTGTCCGTGACCTCCCAGTGAAGGAGATTTTGGTCGCCCCTCACACAACTCTTCCAAATCCGAATCAAAATTCAATCCCACCTTCCCAAACTTGGAGAAGATGATCACGAGGTAGTTAGAAGGAGACTACCCAAGAATCATCCGCTCAAATCAACTCAAACACTGGAAATCGAAAGGGAGGAGTATAACGAAAAAGCGCCACGAAAACGAAATCAACCCGATCTACTTGTTCGTGAGGAGTAGATGAATTCCTTCGGTGGAAATGATCTCCTCACTAAAAGACCAGTTGATATTCAAACGGATTTCGCAAGACGACCAGTAGAGAGGGAGAATCGTGTGACAGGAAAATCACGGAGAAACGAAGAACACGAACAAAACGGAATAAGTCATCGATCTCAACCGTGTGCTCCACCCGCTAACAACAGTGAGATCGGTCTCACTTCCCCCAAATCTCCATACAACAGAGGTATGATTCTCTGCGATCTCAGTCCTACAGCAGAGGATTGGGAGGCAGGAACCCTAGAAGCAAAGAGCAAATGACTGAGATAGATGGGGAGGTGGGTGTCTCTTCCTACTTATCCTCATTCTATTCCAATCTACCCCTAACTAATACAGAGCGAACCAGCTAAACCTAGGGTTAATTCTGGACCAACTCAGGTAGGTGGTGATCCGACCGCCACGCTCGCACAACTGGTAGCGTTCCTCGACGCAACCTCACGATCGCCGCCACCGTGCCGCCACCGCTCCGCTTGTCCTTTTCCCGGACGCCGCACCCCCGCCGTTTTGTGGCCCAAACGGAAACCAGCCTTCACAGCTGTCGGTGTTTCGAACAGGGGGTACGAGACACCAACGAGTAATATGATCGCGTGCTTCTCACTTCCTGGATGGTGATGCAAGAGGACACAAGGATTTATCCTGGTTCGGGCAAGAAGGCCCTACGTCCAGCGGGGGGGGGGGTGTTCTTGTATTACTTGCACCTAAGTGCTTGTACAGGGGCGAATACAAGCTCAGTGAGCGTGGACCGGAGTCCGGACTCGTGTGTGTTGGACTTGTGTCTTAACGTGTCTGTCTCCATGCCCCCAGAATGAGGGCCCTGGTGTCCCTTTTATAGAGCAAAGGGAGGCCAGGGTTACACAAGGGTATTACAGGTATCGGGTGTATTGTGTCCCTTACGAAGAAGGGTAGGAACCCTGTCTTGTCGAAGACATTGTAGCCGACGTGGGCGTTGCTGTTGAAGCGTCCTTGAAGCGTGGCCTCCATCCTGGGCGCGGACGTGATGGCGCGGCGAGGTGAAGCCGTACAGCACCACATCCCGAACGTATAGGACGCGTCGGGGTCCCTCCGGTCTTGGGGTACCTGTCCTCCAATAGCATGAAAGTAGTTAGGGCTCGAGGGGCGTGGAGCCGGCCTCGAGCGGCGCCTACGGGGGCTTGAGTCCCCCAGGTATGGGCAAGTCCCGTGAAAATCGATTGAGCGGCAGGCATCTGGGCCTCGAGGCGTGTCTTGGACGTGCCACAGTGTAGGGCGTGGGTTAACAGTGCTTCACTGGTGCCTTTTCGCCCATACTTGTGGTGAAAACGAGGCTTGACTCTGCCCAGACCACTGTGGCACACGTTGTGTTACAGAGGACGTGACTGGAGTAGGTGGATGAATTAAGTGCGCGGCATGGGCTGGCATCCGATGTCTGGCGCCGCTCGAGGGAGGTACGATGTGTCTCGAGGGAGAGGTTACCGTGTTGGAGAGGCTCGAGTCCCCACGTGGGGTCTCGAGGAATGGTGCACGGCTGTAGGGGGCTCGAAGGCTAGTGGAGCGCTTGCCCGAGCCTGTCGTGGAGGGCTCGGGCGAGACGAAAACGATTGTGCGCCCGAGGCCTGGCTCGGAGGGCTCGGGCGAGACGGAAAACGAGCGTGTGCCCGCGACCGATGGCTCTTGGAGGGCTCGGCGAGACAGAAACGATTGCGCGCCCGAGGCCTGGCTTGGAGGGCTCGGCTCGGTGGGCCAGCGTCGTAGCCTCGGGGGGTCGGCTTTTTAGGGTTAGACTAGTTAGGTCTGTTATTAACCGGTGTTCTAAGGTTTGCCCTATTTGTTTGCGTTGATTGGGGTACCCCTTTTGCGGACCCCCGACAGTAGCCCCCTGAGCCCTTGCTCGAGTGCTTGCACTCGAGCAGGGGCTCCCGACTGGGATCTCGTGGGTTAGCTAACTGGCCTCGAGGGTTTCGTCGATTCGATTCCGTGGGTGTCGTGCGAGCGACACCCGCGGTGTAGCCCCCGAGGCCACGAGGGAGTGGTTTAGAACTTCCTCGTGGGCTTTTTGCGAGTTTTAGTTGCGATTTTTAGGTTGGGGGGTGTCAGGCCCCCAAGTTTTTAGACCCTCTTTCTCGTCGGGGTTGCCAGGCTGAACCGGCCGGCCGGCTCTTCGAGCTGTCCGGCGCACCGGTTGCCCTGGCTTGTCATCCCGCGAGTCCTTTCGATCGGATGCGAGGGGGGATGCCTCGTACTACCCCGAGTGGGCGAGTATCAAGGTTCCCGGTGAGCTGGTAACGGGGATCCAAGTGAGAGCTCGTGCCCCGTTCGATAGGGGTCGACTGTGGCCCGGAGGCGGTCTCATAAAGCATGGGTGCTCAGTCTGCAGGAGTGCCGGGTCCATTCGATAGGACCCGGTGGCTCGATGCCTCCCTCCGAGGGATCTCACTGCATGTCAAGCTCCCCGCCTTGGATACACGTGAGGGGCCTCGAGGGCTTGGCCCTCGAGTGATGCCGCGAATGGCGCCCCTTGGTGTCCCTGACTCGGGTGCTCGAAGCCGGCTGTCGAACCCTCTTTCGTCGAGGGCCACCTTCGCTGCTTTGAGACTTAGGGCCGGGGCCCGTTTTTGGGGTGCTCGAGCCGCTGTCGAACCCTTTTTCGAGGGCCAGCCTTCGCGTGCTTTGAGACTTAGGCCGGGGCCCTTTTTTTGGGTGCTCGAAGCCGGCTGTCGAACCCTTTTTCGAGGGCCAGCCTTCGCTGCTTCGAGACTTAGGGCCGGGCCCGTTTTTTACTTCAGGAAGAAGCCTTCGTCGCTTGGAATCCTTCTGCCCATTGGGCGCGCCTTTTTAGGCGGAAACCTCCAGGGAGTGGAGATCGTGGCGCCAGGGCGGTGGGGCGCGGAGTCGGAGCGGCGGCCGCAGAGGCCCCGGCAGTTGAGCGAACGGTGAGCTGCCGCGTGTTCCCTGCATCCGGCTCGAGACGTAGTTAGGTGGGTGCCTTAAAATGCTATGCGGTTACCTTTTTACGACGTGGGGAGACCCCGCCCGTCGGGTTTCTCCCCTTATATAAATATCGAGAGAGGGGAACAGGAACCCTTCACTTTGCCTTTGCCTTCACCCGCCGCGTAGCCTTCACGCGCCCTCTCCTTCGAGCTAGTTGATTGGGGATTTTCCGGCTGCCCGTACGCTGCTCGGGTCCGCGCCGCGCCACCGCTATGGCCGCCCAGACACAAGTGCTGCCGGCCGAAGACTGGAGCTCGTCGAAGGTGACGCAGAGCGAGATGGACTCGTTGGTGGCCCAGGGGCTTCTCGCCCCAACCTAGAGGAGGGACCGCGTGGGGGTTATCCCGTCAGCGGAGCACGGGAGCCGCACCCGCCGGAGGGGTACATGGTGAGCTTCACGTGCTACCACCGTATGGGGTCGGCGTCCCGCCGAGCCGATTCATGCGGGTGCTGGCCCACCATTTGAGGTGGAGCTGCAGCACTTCTCCCCCAAACTCCATCTCGCACGCCGCCATATTCGCCGCGGTGTGCGAGGGGTACCTGAAGATGGAGCCGCACTGGGAGATGTTCGTCCATCTCTTCCCAAGGCAATCTCTTCATCAAGGCCCTAAAGCCAGCGGGAGGCGGCTCGTGCGCATGGGCTCCCTTGCCATCACTGCGAGGGTTGGGACCTCGTCGGACAACGTCCCCGTGAATACCTGCGATACAAGCTTTCCACCAACCAGGCTGGATGGGACGACCATTGGTTCTATCTGCGGAATGAAGATGGTCTCTTTCCGCAGCAACCGGCAGGGTCCTCGCTCAACGCCCGAGAGAAGTGGACCTGGGGCGTCGCGGCGGACAGGCAACGCCACCTGCCCGCCTGATGAAGATGATGAAGACGCTGGTGGATGAGAAGAAGTTGACCGTGCAAGCGGTCATTTGGGCGTTCCACCAGCGAAGAGTTCTCCCGCTGGCGGACCGCCCCTTCTCATGCACGAGATGGGGCTGGAGGCCAGGCTCGAGGCGCTTAATCGATCGGGATGGCCGAGAGAGGCTGTCCCGGAACGAGGGCGTTCTCCCGGTTGTCAATAGATCCACCGTGGGGCCGTTCATCCCTGAGTACACCCACCTGGTCGCCATGGCGCCCGACGAGGGCTGTCTCGACCTGGTGAGCCTCCCTCGAGCTGAGCTATTCCGAGCCCCTCCCCCTTTTCCCTCCTTTCGAAACTTTTGCATTCTTCTTGTGGTTTGTCTTGTCACGCTTCTTCTTTCTTCAGGGGCGTTTACTTGTCGCGCGTCGAGGCCCCCGGTGAGGGAGGACGCCGCAGATACTCAGGTGAGGCGCCTCTCTGCTCAGAAAGACAAGGAGAGCAAGGATGCCAGGAAGAAGAAAGAGAAAAAAAAAAACCTGCATCGCTTGGCTTGGGAGCAGAGACTGCGAAAGGCTCGTCGCAACCGTCAGCCTGGAGACGGGCCCGAGCTGAGCTCCTCGAGCTCGGAGGAGGAGAGCGGTGGTGATGAGGAGGAGAGCGACGACGAGGGGGATGCAGGCGCGCCTGAAGCGCGCGGAGGTCGTCGATGATAGGGCTGACCGCTCCTCTGTGCAGGAGGGTATGCTGGAGGTCCCCCCGACGAAGGGGACCGCGCGGGACGCAGCTGCGGAAGCGGCGCCGATCCCTGCCTCGTCGGGAGCCCGGGGTCCGTCGAGCCCGCGGCGACGTGCCCCCGGTCGTGAGGAACCCCGAACCCGGAGCGCCTCCGCCACAGCACCAACGGAGGCCGCCCCGCGCCAGCCAGGCGGGAGGCCTGGAGAAGGGCCGTGCCTCGAGAAGCGGCCGACAGGTCGAGAAGGATTTTCGGGCCCGACCGCCCGCGACCGTCAAGGTCGGGGCCGAGACCTGCGGAGGACGCGGGCGCCAGGAGGGGGTCGAGCCCGCGCCATCACGAGCGTCGGGGAGGGAGCCCCCGGGCGTCTCTCGTGCCCAGGGGCGTGAGCGTCCCCGGAGTCCATCGCCGCACCGCCGCCGGGACACAGAAGCGGACGCGGGAGAGGGCGCGACCGCCAGCGCGTGCACCGGAGCCCGCGCCGGGGCGGGCGCCACGATGACAGCACGAGGGAGGTGCGGTCGCCCCCCCGCGAGGTGGGGCGGAAGGAGGGATCTCCCTAGAGGTCGAGAAACGGGAGGCGTCGGGAGCCCTCCCCCCATCCCAGCCCTGTGGAGACGGCCCGGGCGCAGGGCTCGAGCCGCGGGGTGGGCTCGAACCCCTGAGGGGTCCGGTGATTCCGGGAAGAAGCCTAGTCGCCGCTTTGGGTGAGTAATTTTCTTGGACCTCGTCGGAAGCGGAGCTTGACCTCTTTACTTTTGATACACATACCATCTTCTGGTTTCTCAGGGGGAAGCGCTCCTACCCGAGGTGGACCTCGCTTCGTCTAAGCGGGCCAAGACCTCGAGCCCCGTCGAGGCACAAGCACCTCGAGGTATGGCACCTTCCTTCGCTAGAGAAGCTTGTGCTGGAGAAGGCTCGAGCTGCCATGGCTCGAGGTGACAGATGATCGTCGCAAATTTTGGTGAGGCCGTCGCTTCGACCGCAGGGGTCGAGGCATTCCTCTTGATTCTGATATCAATGTCATCTCGCAATGCAGGGGCCTCAGCTCACGGCATCGAGCCCGCCGCTATCATGCTTACTGAGGCGCTGCCCGTCTCCCCCTTCTCCTCCTGCGATGGCGTCTAGGGGAGCGCCACCCCTCCCTCCGCTACAGCGGCTGTTCCGGGGAAGCGCCTGGGGCGAGCACGGCCCCGCCGGCGTCTGGGGCCGAGGGGACTACCCCCTCGCGGCCCCGACGGTGGAGGACCTCCTAAACGAGCTGGAGCAGGGCCGCCCCCTCGCCACGGGCTTGCCGATGGTGGAGGCGCCCGAGGCGCCAGCAAGTGCTGACGAGACGCAGGGAGGGCCCGGCCAGGAAGAGCGGGGCCCATGCCGTCGGGCGGCAGGCCGCAGCTGGGGCAGCTCGGAACGGAGGAGGATCAGCCCGACATCGAGCTCGACCGTCCAGTATGGCCGTTTCCTGACGCGCCAAGCCCGCCCCTTGCCATGGTCCACGTCGAGCGACCGGTTTCAGCGGGGGGCTCCGCGCGAGGTGCGGGCCATCTTTCGGGAGGTGGCCGAGCTCATGGCGGAGGCGGAGCGGTCCTGTTCGAGGAGGCGGGCCGGTCCGCACAGGTGTCGGCCGCCCTCGCGAGGGCTGATGAGGCGGAGCTTCAAGATCTCCCGCCTGAGCTGAGCCGGAACGCCCAAATGGCGAGCCGGCTCAATGAGGCGGAGGCGGAGGTCCGGGCGGCTCGAGGCGAGGTCGCTCGATCCAAGGAGGGGCCGCCGCCGCTCTCGAAGCATCGAGGAAGGAGGCCGCGGACATCCGAGCGAGGCACCTTCGCCCGGGCTGAAGCGAGGCGGCGAAGCAGGAGGCCGCTGACGCCGTGCGAGGCCGCCGCTGCCCGAACCGCAGCGGAGGCGGCGAGAAAAGAGGCCGAAGACGCCGAGATTGTGTCGCCACCGCCCGAGCTGCCGAGGGGCGGCGCGGCAGGAGGTGATCCGCAAGGATCTGGCCTTGTGGAGGCGGGCTGGTGATCGAGGACCTTAGGTCCGAGAGGCTCCTCATGCTGGCCGAGAAGCGCAGGCTTGAGCACCGTGCTGAGGGCCTGACCAGCGACCTGCCGCAATGGGGCAACATGCGACGGTGAGGCTTACCCCTTGTTCTTGTTTGGGTCCGAAGTTTTTTTGTTTACGCCGCAGTCTCACTCTTCCTTGTCGTTGCGCAGGTGTCGAGAAGACGACGTCGAGGAGCTCCGCGGGACGAACCAGGCTCTATGGACCAACTCCAAGACGAGACGATGTGGCGGAGCGGGCTCGCACCTCCCTCGACCGGCTTGGCCCCATTGGGGTGCTCCTCCGTAGCTGCGGCAGAAGGCGGGGTGGCCCGAGGCGATGACTTGGTCGACCTTGTGCTTCTTCACGCAGCGGCGCGGGACCATGTCCGGCAAGCTCTCCATCATGGGTCAAGAGACTGCTCGCTCGCGGTCGTTCGCTCTCCGGTTTCCGCTTCCCGGTCTCCACGTTGTCGCCAACGGCTTCAATGAGATCGAGGGGAAGGACGAGGAGTGGAACAACCGCCGTGTTGACAAAATTTTGGAGAAGATGGAGAGGCCGGGTACATCGCTCGCCAAGATTTTCGAGGGGAGTGCTGCCTCCTTACGCCAACAGCGGTGTCGAGGGCCCTCCCTTCTAGCTCGGGCGTCGGGCTGAGCCCCGCCGTGGAAGACCCTCGGGAGGAGTACCACACCGACGAGGATTAGGGCCTGCGGCCAACTTTGGGCGTCGAGGCCAGTGTAAAATTTTATGGCATGGATGAGGGTCTATCGAGACCATTTGCATATATGACTTGTTGTTTAAAGGTGTTGTTTCTTTTCAATGCGTTGACCACTTCTCTTTGTTGCAAGCTCGAGTTTCTGCGAACTAGTCGTGCTCCTTCGATACATCGGCGAGCCCCTCGAGGGGAGGAGTAGGTAGGGTACCGTAGCCCGGGGGCGTAGGTGGCCGTCTACGTCGACGCCTCCCAATCTTTGGAGGCTCGAGGTATTTTGGGATTTAGACGTCGCTAGTTCACTCGAGGCAGAGTCGACGAGACGAGGGTCAAATTTTTTGAAAAGAAAACACGCATTTTTTCCGGCGGTTCTGGGGGGCGGTTAACCCCTGTCAGCCCCTGAGGGGAGCTCACCCTGAGCAAGGCAGGGTCGAGGCTACCTTATGCTTGCCAGGCAAAATGAAAGACACGACGAGATTGTTCATTCATATTTGACATGTTTGTACCAAGCAACAAAATGAACAAAGCCTTTGAAGGACCGAGAAGCTACCCGAAAGCGACCAGAGGGGGGGTGAATGGGAGCTTCAAAAATTTCCTTTCGGAAACTAGATGCCACTGTCCCAAGATCAACCCCAAAAGCGAAACCTAGAGCTTGCTAATGTCCACGACCT
The DNA here is from genome assembly GCA_009763385.1 of Coix lacryma-jobi var. lacryma-jobi. Taxonomy (NCBI): domain Eukaryota; kingdom Viridiplantae; phylum Streptophyta; class Magnoliopsida; order Poales; family Poaceae; genus Coix; species Coix lacryma-jobi. The sequence continues at coordinate 65,608,883 of CM019828.1, forward strand.
AGATGTAGGGTGGATGCTTCCTAGAAGCACAGCGGGACACTAGACAACCCTAGAAAGCCAACCCAAAAGACGGAACTCAAATCCGATCAAGAACGAACGAACCGCGAACGAAGACGCGCGAAACTGCAGCGACCGGACTCTGGCCTGCGTCCGGTCAGCAGGGACCGGACGCGTCCGGTCGTCAGAAAACAGCTCTGGGAGCTCTCTGTTCGCGACCGGACGCACGGAGCTCAAGCGTCCGGTCGTTCACTGAGCGTCCGGTCAGATGAGACAATGACACGGGAACAGTGCAAGCGTAGCGTCCGGTCGAAATGCAAACAGAGCGTCCGGTCGAGAGCGTCCGGTCAGTACGCAGAAAAGCTTGGCGCCGTGCTCAACGACCGGACTCTGAAAGCGTGCGTCCGGTCAGCCCGACGAGCGTCCGGTCACCCCGCGACTGCACTGAAACTCCGGCGATTCAACCCGATCTCCTCCGAATCAAGTGCTCTAGGCTTGGGATTCGATCTGAGGAGTCACAAGGAGGTTAGTGAGCTATCTCTAAGAGATCATGGCTCGAACCTAACTCCAAATCGGTGAATCGAAGGAATTCGGGGGAAAGAAGAAAAAGAGACCCGAAACTAAAACTTGATCGATCTCCTAGACCGTGAGGTTAGAGATGATTTCTTTCGGTGGAAAGAAGTGCCTCACGATCTAGAGCAACTCAGTTCAAACGGAATCGTGAAAGATGGACCGAGCACAAAGATCAAGCGACGGGAAAACTCAAGGCACAAAGCAATCCGCGAAGAACATGATGAACATGAAATCAAAACGCGAATTGACACCAAGAGATGGGATCCAAGGTGAGGATACGGCCTCACTTCCTCGAATCAACAGTACACAGAGTGGAGTCTCTCTGCGGATCTCAACTAGCTAAAGCAGGGGTGTGGGAGAGTGGAAACCCTAGGAAATGAAAGCTCTAACTGAGATTGAGATAGGGAGGAGGGTGTCTCCCCTAGACTACTTATACTAACCTAGCCTAAGTCTATTTCCTACTCTACCCCTCTCTACTCTAATTTACAGAGCGGACCAGCCTAACCCTAAGGCTATTCTAGTCCACCCGCTGGTGGTAGGTAGATCCGACGGCCACGCCCGCACGGTCTTCCGCGTCGCCTCCACGCAACCTTTAGATCGCCGCCACGTGCCGCCACCACTCTGCACCCCGGTTTTGCGGCCCAAACCGGGAAACCAGCCTTTTCCATCAGCCCCCGGTTTTGAGGCCCAAACCGGGAAACCAGCCTCCAGCCCGAGTTTTGTGGCCAAACTCGGAAACCGTCCGCGCCCGAGTTTTGAGGCCCAAACTCGGAAACCGGCCCACGCCCAGGTTTTGAGGCTCAACCTGGAAACCGTCGCGCCCAGGTTTTGTGGCTCAACCTGGAAACCCAGCACCCAGGTTTTGAGGCCCAAACCTGGAAACCGTCCACCGTTGGTTTTTCCCGGGCTCTACAACAAACCGGCGTCGTAGAGGGGATGCACCGCCTGTGCACCCCTTCCACCGACATGATCGCACTTCTCCGCCTGTCGCTGTCGCAGGCTGCCAGCCACCACAGCTGATCCTCCGGCCTCCAGTCCATCAGTCCAAGTCCACGTCCGCCCTTCACCGTCCGATACATCGGCATGGCACGTCCGCCGCACGGCACGCCCATCCTTCATCGCGCCCGGTCCGTCGGCACGGCACGTCGCAACTTGACCTTCACCCGCCATCGATCACTGTCTCCGTGCTCGACACCTGCACAACACAAGCCAAAGAACATGCGCATCATCTCCGTTGACAATCACTCATCACACAGAGACTCGGCATACACCCATGTATCCGCAATCTCCCCTTGATGAGTGCATTGTCAACTCCACAACAAATCATGAATAAAAAGAAGGAGGTAGGAAGGAGTGGGAAGAGAAAACCCAACCAAATGACCCAGAAGCCTTAACAAAAGCCGAAGAAGGTCAAGTGGATGAAGCAAAAACTTGGTCCCCAAAGACATGGGCAACGGCTTGACGCAACCAAGCAAAGCAAAGCTAGCCCTCAAGAAGAGGTAGAACAGGCTCAACACCGCTAGCAGATAGCAATTGAAGATCGGAGGACAACAGAAGCAAAATGCTAGTCCCTCAAGATAGAGGCACAGAGGCTCAACACAACTAGCAAGAAAATCACTCCGAACCAATTGAAAATCAACCCAAACCAAATGGGAAAGCACACCAGACGATACCAATTGAAAGCCAAATGAAAAAGCTTATGAAAGCTCATGAGAAGCTAGGAACGTTTGCTAGTCCCTCAAGACAGAGGCAACGGCTCAACACAACTAGCAAACTCCCCTCGACAAATGCAAGCAACTAGGACAAAAGAAAAAGATTTTCAGGGCATATGATTTGCGTAAATTTCTCCCCCTAGTTGAAAATGCACTTATCAAGGCCAAAAGGTATCGGAGAAGCAACTCTCTTCACATAAACTCCCCCTGAACACAAGATCTCCTTCCACAATGCATATGAAGTCAAAATGCAAGTTAGGAGCTTCAAGTATATAGTCAAAAGAGTGCAAAGATGCTCTAATCAGTATAGCTCCAACATCTCAATTAAGCACTCAAATAGCAAAGGCTCAAACTGATCACTTATACGAAATATGAAGCATATGAGCATGTGAGCAGTTTTAAGCCAAAGGATAGTCACCATCAAACATAGCACTAGACATGTATAGAAGGAATCCAAACAAGTGCTAAGCATATATACAAGGTGAACTACCCCTAGCAAAGTTCAATCATCATGCATAGGAATGAAGCATATACTTGTGATTTCAAATTCATATCGGAGTTGCAAGCGGTAAAAGAATTCACAAGTTCATTTTTAGCATGTGATTGCGAGAGGTTGAAAGCTTGTCATCGCCTAACTTTTCAACCGTGCGAAGCCTATGCCGAAGCAATCAGAAGCTTAAAGCAACGGTTTCGGTCATACACTACATGGCTCAAGTTTAACTCAAAGTGCAATGAGAAACAGTCTCAATACCATGAGGTGTTGACAAGCAATCCCATCTCGATCTTTTCAATTCAACAATACTTGGTTCAGATTTTAAGCAAGTTATGAACAACCAAGCAAGTGAATGACTCAGAACTAGAGACATAGCAACCTAGCATATATGAAAAGCAGGAATGGACTCAACACACCCTACACATGCTAGTTGCATATCTCAATGGTGAACATTTTCAGATTTATATACATTAGGCATAATTCACCATTCCAAAAAATAGCTCGCTCATAACATGTAACAGTGATCAGAAAGAGCATAAGCTACAAGCATCATCATAAGTATCGGAGCAATACTAACAAGAGCATAATTACATTCTAGTGAATATAGACATGAAGCTCAGAATGTAAATGCGTATGCCCGACACAAAACTGAAGGAAGAAGATACCAAAAGGAGAGACTCAAGAAACTCAAAAGAAAAGAGCCTCAAAATAAAAGAGTCAGTCTGTACATCTCAAATGCTTCCCCCATCTAAAAGGGGAAACACACACCAAGCTCACCCCTCAACCTATTAAAGGTTGATTCGTCTAAAGGCTTGGTGAAAATATCAGCCAATGGTGATGAGTATCGACATGGCGAAGGTCGATATCCCTTCTCCTGGTGGTCTCGCAAGAAATGAAAGCGCACATCAATGTGTTTGGTTTTCGAGTGAAGCACAGGGTTCTTAGCAACGCTAATGGCACTCGTGCTGTCACAAAGCAAAGGAACTCGAGTAAAGCTCAAACCAAAATCACGCAAAGTGGCCATCATCCAGAGTAACTGGGAACAGCAGCTAGCCGCAGCAACATATTCAGCCTCCGTGGTAGACTGAGCGACACTAGACTGCTTGCGAGAAGACCACGACACCAGAGAAGATCCAATAAACTGGCAAGTCCCAGAAGTGGACTTGCGCTCAATGCGACAACCAGCAAAATCAGCATCAGAAAAACCACAAAGCGAGAGGGTGGAGGAAGCAGAATACCAAATCCCGAGCTCGGGCGTGAAACGAAGGTACCTGAAGATGCGCTTCACCGCCTGACGGTGAGAAATGCGTGGCGAAGCCTGAAAGCGCGCGCACAAGCACACGGCGAACTGAATGTCCGGCCGTGTCGCCGTCAGGTAGAGCAGCGATCCAATCATGCTGCGGTTACTCCTTCTGGTCCACTGCTTCTCCATCCGTGTCGGCATCCAGGGCAGTCGTCGTCGACATGGGCGTCGGAAGAGGCTTGCCTCACCCATGTCGAACCGCTTCAGCAAGTCCCTTGTGTACTTGCCCTGGTGCACAAACGTCCCCTCTCGGGATTGCTTAATTTGCAACCCGAGAAAGAAAGTCAGCTCGCCCATCATGCTCATCTCGAACTCCCTGCTCATAGTATCTGCAAACTTGGCAACCAAAGCGTGAGAAGAACCACCGAAAATGATATCATCCACGTAAATTTGGACCAAGAGAGTATCTTTGCCTTGCTTGAGGAGAAAGAGCGTTTTATCTACACATCCCATTTTAAAACCCTTAGCTAGCAAAAAGGTTTTTAATCTCTCATACCAGGCTCTAGGGGCTTGTTTCAAACCATACAAAGCTTTGTGGAGTTTAAAGACATGGTTTGGAAACTTGGGATTTTCAAAACCGGGGGGTTGCTGGACATAGACCTCCTCCTCAATATAGCCGTTTAAGAAGGCACTCTTGACATCCATTTGAAAAAGTTTGAAACCCATGGATGCAGCATAAGCCAAGAGTATCCTAATAGCCTCCAAACGAGCTACAGGAGCGAAGGTCTCCTCATAATCTATTCCCTCCTTCTGACTATACCCTTCGCTACAAGCCGGGCCTTGTTTCTCACAATGTGGCCCTCCTCTCCTTGCTTTTTTTTAAAAACCCATTTTGTCCCAATAGGTTTACAGTCAGGAGGTGGTGGCACTAGAACCCAAACCCGATTTCGCTCAAAGTTCTCTAGCTCCTCATGCATGGCATTGACCCAATCCGGATCCGTCAATGCGTGTCCAACATCTCGGGGCTCAAAAGACGCAACAAAAGCAGAATGAGCAAAGTGCGAGATGTGCTGTGACCTGGAGCGAGTAACTCGCTCGTCGATGTCTCCGATCATCTGTTCAGGGGGGTGCTGGCGCTGGATGTGTCGTTGGCGCCTCCCGGGAAGAAGTAACCTCCCCCTCAACAGTAGCTGGTTCCACCCCGGGTACAAAAGGTACCGCGCGAGGTGGATTCCACGGCCCCCAGGAAGAAGACGTCTCGGGGCCACGGGTCGTCGTCGAAGCCGCTCCCGGCGGCGCGGCAGGCGGAGGGGGTGCTGGATCATCTATACCTTCAGCACCCTCTTCCTCGTCATCGAAAAGAGGCTCTCAACCTCGTGATCACCTGCACGCTCAAAACGAGAAGAAGGAGAAAACAAGAGTCTCGTCGAAGGTGACATCTGATGTCTCCATGACTCGGTTAGTGTCAAGGTTAAGTACACGATAAGCTCGAGTGTGAGTGCCATAACCCAAAAACACACCGTCAGAAGAACGAGACTCAAACTTGTCTAGGTTGCCTTTTTTCAATATAAAACAGTGGCAACCAAAGACTCTAAAATAACTCACCTTGGGCTGGCGACCAAAACGCAACTCATAAGAGGTCTTCTTCAAAAACACTCTCAGAAAAATGCGATTCGAAATATAGCATGCAGTGTTCATAGCTTCGGCCCAATAGCGCCTAGGAGTCCTATGCTCATCAAGCATCGTCCTGGCCATCTCAACAAGGGTCCGATTCTTCCTCTCTACAACACCATTTTGGGGTGGTGTATAGGGAGAAGAAAACTGATGCTCCAAACCAAGGCATTTACAAAACTTCTCAAAATCCGAATTTTTAAACTCGGAACCATTATCACTTCTAATCGCTCGCATCGAGTTCAAAGGGAACTCGTTCTGAAGACGCAAAATCAGATCGCGAGCGAAGGAGAATGTCTCGGACTTCTCAACTAAAAAGAAGACCCACGAATACCTCGAAAAGTCGTCAACAATAACAAGCACATACCACTTCCCACCAACCGAGCTCACCCGAGCCGGACCAACAAGGTCCATATGCAAAAGCTCTCCGGGGTGCGAGGTCATAACCTTGGTCAAAGGATGGTGGGGAGCAGCAACCATCTTTCCATGCCGGCAAGCATGGCAAACTAGATCCTTCTCCAACGAAAGCTTGGGCAATCCTCGGATTAAGCCAAGTGAGCTAAGTCTTGCAAGCAAGTCAAAACTCAGGTGACCGAGCCTCCTATGCCACTTCCAAAGATCAGAAGAAGAAGGACTAGCCAAAAGACAGCGAGAGATCCAAACGACTTTGAGAAATTCGCGCGAAAGACATTCCCAAAGGGTGAAATCAGACATACAAGATCACCCTGAGGATCTAAGATCCGGCTAAGGTTCGGTTTGAAACGAATCTCATAGCCTTCACGAAAAAGTTGCGAAACAGAAAGCAAGTTGAAATGCAGGTTAGAAACAAGAGCAACCTCGCGCAACACAAAGTGCTCATTAACCCGCACTGCACCAACGGACAATACCTTGCCCTTACCTTTGTCGCCGAAGGTTATGTACTCTTTTCCGGCGACCGGACTATGGCTGGAGAACCATTTGGCATTTCCGGTCATGTGCCTCGAGCAACCGGAATCCACAAGCCAAATGTCCTCCAACCGCTCCTCCTACATCAATAAAAAGACATAGGGTGAACATACGGTCCAACACTGGGGTTAGTAAGATAAGAAGGAAACCAGTGTTGGGCCGGCTGCTCAAAAGAACGGTCAGTGTAAAAACCATCCTGTCTAGGGGGATAGCGATCACCACGCACAGGAAAACGTGGTCCGCTGGGGAAGAAGCGCTCACCGCGAAACTCTACCTGCGGTGGGGGACAAGGCGCTCAACAAAGCCTCCGCCACGGGGTCCGTTACCTGCAAAAACAGGACCTCGTCGGGCACGCTCTCTACGAGGTCTACGCCTAGGAGCCTGCTGCTCAACTCTAGCGTCTCTCCTCGGAGCTCTCTCCTGCCTAGGCCTCACAAACTGAGGTGCTCTACCTCTAGGCCTAGTCTCCCTCCTAGGGCTTCTCCTGCTGCCTAGGCTGGGTATGCTTCCCTCCAGACCTAGCAGCTCTCCCCTGAGGCTTCGGAGCATGTCCACCACGAGCTGGGTGAAACATGTCCGGGTTCTGCATCTCCCTAGCCGGCGCGCCTCTCTCCTGCGCCTAAAGCAGAACTCACTCAGGTGACCATCCCGCCCACAAAAGTCACACTGAAACCTCACCGCGCGCAAAGGGGGTTGTTGTTTGCAGGGATGTGGGTATGGTTCACCTTGCCCTTGCCCTTCTGTGGCAACTCCTCTCGGATGGGTGGCATTGTGTCAAGCTTGTTCTTTAGGTGATTGGGCTTGGGTTGCCATTGTGGGTCTTGGGTGGAGCCTTGGGGGTTCAACTACAACTCCATCCTTGGTGACAGGCTTGGCAGGCTCTTTGGGTGGAAGCTTGGTTAGTTTGGGAGTAGTGGTGGAGTTGGGCTTCTCACAGGGGTTCAGACCACTAGACTCTCCAATCTTACCAAAAGCTGAAAGATCAACACTCTGGCCAAGACCTACACCAGGAGCCCCAGCAGCTCGCTTGAATTGGGAGATCATCATCCCGAGCTGAGGCTCACCACAAGACCCATGACAAGACGGTCCGAAGGTATGTGTTTTCCTCCTCGTTACGCACCTTGTCATGCCTCACATTGGCCATCTCCTGCTCCAGGCCCTCACACAAAGCACACCTCTTGACACAAGTGCTATCCGAGCCGGCCTTCTCAAAAGACTCAAGCTTGGCATTCTTCTCTGCCAACTCGATTGCAAGACAGGACAAGTCTTGCACGCACCCAACAGCTGCGGTCTAGCTCGGAGCTCATCCACCTCATCTACCAGCGCAGCATACTTACTCCTCAGAGTGAGAAGATCCGTCATGTGCGCGGCGCAACTCTCGCACTCCAACTCCTCCGACACAACCACGGTGGACCGAGCGAACTCAAGCTCCTTCACCGTGTCCTCCCACTTCTGCCTAAACTCCTTGCGCTCTCTAGCGGCACGCCTAAGCAACTTGTCTTGACTAAGGAGGGCAGCAGTCAACTTCTCAACCTCGGAGGAAAGCTCGTCGTAGGTGAGAGATACCTGGGAGGTGTCGTCGTCGTCGTCGTTCCGAGGGGTACGCTCCGGCTCGCCGTCGACCTCATCTCCGAGCGCCATGGTACACAGGCCTTCGTCGCCGGCGAAGAAGCACAAGCCGTTGAACGTGTCCTCCAGCTTCTTCTTCTCGGACTCGTCATCACTCGATCGAGCGGAGTCGTCATCCGAGCCGTCGACATCGCTGAGCGTGGCGAAGAACGCTCGCTGCTCAGCCTTGCTGCTTCTCCAAGTACTTCTTCTTGATGTACTCTTTGTTGAAGCCGCCCCGCTTCTTGTGCCTTGGGGGAACGTGCTTCTCCTTGTACTTGGAGTCGCGCCTGTGGCCGTGATCGCCCTTCCCAAGATGCTTGTTCTTCTTCTTGGGGCAGTCGGCGATGAAGTGGTCGGGGTCGCCGCACTCGTAGCATCCGGTGCGTCCTCCTCCGCGACGACGGTTCATGCGGTTGTTGTGGAACCGCGAGAACCGGTTGGCAAGCAAAGCCAACTCGTCGTCTCCCAAAGACTCCAGCTGGTCCTCTGTCACAGAAAAGAGAGAGAGAAAGCGCAAAGCCAGCTGAGGGGTTAGAGGAAGAGCCGGAAACCAAAGCCATGGACGGGCGAGAAGGATTTTCAAAAGAAGCCCTCGCCATAGCATCAATCTCACTGGACTTGAGCTTACTGAAGAGCTCGTCGCAGGTGAGGGTCTCATAGTTCGGCGATTCGATGATTGCCTGAACCTTGGAGTCCCACACCGAACGGTCAAGAGTGTGCAAAAGCTTCAAAGCACGCTCATGATCGTCAAATGGCAACTGCTCTCTGTTAGCCCTCATCCTGTTGACAATCACCTGAAAGCGAGCGAATAAACTTTCTATGCTCTCGCCAGGCTGATGTCGAAAGTTCTCATACTCTCTCTTGAACGACTCGTAGAGTCGGGTTTTGACTTGAGAGGTGCCCTCATGAAAGCGCATGAGGGTGTCCCAGATCTCCCGAGCCGTAGAGAGGTGAGAAACGCGATCAAACTCACCCATGCTCAAACAAGAGAAAAGAGCATTACGGGCTCGGCTATTGGCATCGTGCTCATCGACCTGCTGTTGAGTCACACGAGCAGCCAAGACCACGTAATCAGGGGAGTTGCAAATATCCCAGATCGAAGCGCCCAAGCTCTGCAAATAGGCCGACATACGTATCTTCCAATACGCATAGTTCGTCCCATCGAAAAACGGCGGTTTGCCCACGCCGCGATCCATGTCGCCTTCGGTGGATCTGGAACCGGCTAAGGTGGAAGATCCTTAACCCGCTCCGATACCAATTGAAGGACCGAGAAGCTACCCGAAAGCGACCAGAGGGGGGGTGAATGGGAGCTTCAAAAATTTCCTTTCGGAAACTAGATGCCACTGTCCCAAGATCAACCCCAAAATCGAAACCTAGAGCTTGCTAATGTCCACGACCCTAGATGTAGGGTGGATGCTTCCTAGAAGCACAGCGGGACACTAGACAACCCTAGAAAGCCAACCCAAAAGACGGAACTCAAATCCGATCAAGAACGAACGAACCGCGAACGAAGACGCGCGAAACTGCAGCGACCGGACTCTGGCCTGCGTCCGGTCAGCAGGGACCGGACGCGTCCGGTCGTCAGAAAACAGCTCTGGGAGCTCTCTGTTCGCGACCGGACGCACGGAGCTCAAGCGTCCGGTCGTTCACTGAGCGTCCGGTCAGATGAGACAATGACACGGGAACAGTGCAAGCGTAGCGTCCGGTCGAAATGCAAACAGAGCGTCCGGTCGAGAGCGTCCGGTCAGTACGCAGAAAAGCTTGGCGCCGTGCTCAACGACCGGACTCTGAAAGCGTGCGTCCGGTCAGCCCGACCGAGCGTCCGGTCACCCCGCGACTGCACTGAAACTCCGGCGATTCAACCCGATCTCCTCCGAATCAAGTGCTCTAGGCTTGGGATTCGATCTGAGGAGTCACAAGGAGGTTAGTGAGCTATCTCTAAGAGATCATGGCTCGAACCTAACTCCAAATCGGTGAATCGAAGGAATTCGGGGGAAAGAAGAAAAAGAGACCCGAAACTAAAACTTGATCGATCTCCTAGACCGTGAGGTTAGAGATGATTTCTTTCGGTGGAAAGAAGTGCCTCACGATCTAGAGCAACTCAGTTCAAACGGAATCGTGAAAGATGGACCGAGCACAAAGATCAAGCGACGGGAAAACTCAAGGCACAAAGCAATCCGCGAAGAACATGATGAACATGAAATCAAAACGCGAATTGACACCAAGAGATGGGATCCAAGGTGAGGATACGGCCTCACTTCCTCGAATCAACAGTACACAGAGTGGAGTCTCTCTGCGGATCTCAACTAGCTAAAGCAGGGGTGTGGGAGAGTGGAAACCCTAGGAAATGAAAGCTCTAACTGAGATTGAGATAGGGAGGAGGGTGTCTCCCCTAGACTACTTATACTAACCTAGCCTAAGTCTATTTCCTACTCTACCCCTCTCTACTCTAATTTACAGAGCGGACCAGCCTAACCCTAAGGCTATTCTAGTCCACCCGCTGGTGGTAGGTAGATCCGACGGCCACGCCCGCACGGTCTTCCGCGTCGCCTCCACGCAACCTTTAGATCGCCGCCACGTGCCGCCACCACTCTGCACCCCCGGTTTTGCGGCCCAAACCGGGAAACCAGCCTTTTCCATCAGCCCCCGGTTTTGAGGCCCAAACCGGGAAACCAGCCTCCAGCCCGAGTTTTGTGGCCAAACTCGGAAACCGTCCGCGCCCGAGTTTTGAGGCCCAAACTCGGAAACCGGCCCACGCCCAGGTTTTGAGGCTCAACCTGGAAACCGTCGCGCCCAGGTTTTGTGGCTCAACCTGGAAACCCAGCACCCAGGTTTTGAGGCCCAAACCTGGAAACCGTCCACCGTTGGTTTTTCCCGGGCTCTACCAACAAACCGGCGTCGTAGAGGGGATGCACCGCCTGTGCACCCCTTCCACCGACATGATCGCACTTCTCCGCCTGTCGCTGTCGCAGGCTGCCAGCCACCACAGCTGATCCTCCGGCCTCCAGTCCATCAGTCCAAGTCCACGTCCGCCCTTCACCGTCCGATACATCGGCATGGCACGTCCGCCGCACGGCACGCCCATCCTTCATCGCGCCCGGTCCGTCGGCACGGCACGTCGCAACTTGACCTTCACCCGCCATCGATCACTGTCTCCGTGCTCGACACCTGCACAACACAAGCCAAAGAACATGCGCATCATCTCCATTGACAATCACTCATCACACAGAGACTCGGCATACACCCATGTATCCGCAGCCTTGAGGCCCTTAAGGATAGAAGCGACGTAGCTGAGATATGTTCCACACGTTCGCCAGGATTCTGCCTTGATCGTCGTAGAACTTGTATGTTCCTGGCTTGAGCACCTTAGCCACGGTGTATGGGCCCTCCCATGGAGGGGTGAGCTTGTGGCGCCCTCGATTGTCTTGAAGCCGTCGAAGCACGAGGTCCCCCACTGCTAGATCTCTTTTGCGCACATACTTGTTGTGGTAGCGTCGAAGTGATTGCTGGTAGCGTGCGGAGTTGATGAGCGCCGCATCTCGGGCCTCCTCGAGCTGGTCCTTGGCGTTGGCAAGCCTCTCGTCGTTGTTTTGCTCGTTGTAGGCTCGAAGTCGAGGGGAGCCGTACTCGAGGTCCGTAGGCACGACTGCCTCGGCGCCGTAGGTTAGGAAAAACGGAGTGAACCCGGTGGCTCGACTCGGCGTAGTCCTGAGGCCCCACAGCACCGAGGGGAGCTCTGCGGCCCATCCCTTTCCGAAATTTTTGAGAGTCTTGAACAGCCTCGGCTTCAGCCCATGGAGTATCATGCCGTTGGCGCGCTCGACCTGCCCGTTGCATTGAGGGTATGCGACCGAGGCCCAGGTTACGCAAATGTGGTTGTCATCGCAGAAGTTGGTGAACTTTTTGCCCGTGAATTGGGTGCCATTGTCGGTGATGATGACGTTAGGCACTCCAAACCGGTACATGATGTTGGCGATGAACTCGACGGCCTTCTCGGAGGTGGGGTCTCCTATCGGCTTAGCCTCGATCCACTTGGTGAACTTGTCGATGGCCACGAGCACGTGTGTGTACCCTCCACTTGTCCTTTTGAGGGGACCCACAAGGTCGAGCCCCCAAATGGCAAATGGCCAAGTGCTTGGGATCATCTGCAGGGCGTGTGCGGGCTGGTGCATTTGCTTGGCGTAGAATTGACACCCATGGCATGCTCGGACCAAGCGCTTGGCGTCCCCAATGGCGGTCGGCCAATAGAAGCCTTGACGGAAGGCGTTACCAACCAGGGCCCTCGGCACTGCGTGGTGGCCGCAAGCCCCCGAGTGCATGTCGTCGAGGAGCTTGCGTCCTTCCTCGAGGAAGATGCAGCGCTGAAGGATCCCGGTCGAGCTTCGTCGGTATAGTTCCCGTTCGTCGCCGTAGGTGACGTAGGTCTTGGCCCTTCGAGCTATGCGTCGAGCCTCCGTCTTGTCTTCCGGTAGCACGCCTAGCGCTAAGTAGTCGAGGTAGGGCATCCGCCAGTCGAGGTGTCGTGGTGAAGAAGAGGCGGTTGCGTCGACCTGCATCGCCTCAGCGGATGTCCAGGGGTCATTCCCGAGGGGTGGCGTTGAAAGTCGAGCCCCCGTGTCTAGCTCGAGGGGTGGCGTCGAGGGGCCAGCCCCCGGGTCGATTTTGACGGATGGCTCGAAGACGTCCCTCGAGAAGACGTCTGGTGGTACCGTGCCGCGCGTGGACGCCAACTTTGCCAGCTCGTCTGCGGCCTCGTTGTACTTTCGAGCTATGTGGTTGAGCTCGAGGCCGTAAAACTTATCTTCCAGCTTGCGCACCTCCCCGCAGTATGCCTCCATCTTGGGATCGATGCAGCTTGAAGCCTTCATAACCTGGTTGATGACGAGCTGCGAGTCTCCTCGGGCGTCGAGGCGTCGGACCCCGAGCTCGAGGGCGATGCGCAGCCCATTGACGAGGGCCTCGTACTCGGCGACGTTGTTGGAGGCGGGGAAGTGCAAGCGTAGCAGGTAGCGCATGTGGACTCCGAGGGGTGAGATGAAGAGCAGGCCTGCGCCTGCCCCCGTCTTCGTGAGGGATCCGTCGAAGTACATGGTCCAGAGCTCGGCTTGAATCTGTGCCGGCGGGAGCTGAGTGTCGGTCCATTCAGCAACGAAGTCTGCCAACGCTTGCGACTTGATGGCCTTTCGCGGGGCATAGGTGATGGTCTCCCCCATTAGTTCGGCGGAACACTTGGCGATGCGCCCCGTGGCCTCCCGATTGTTGATGATCTCCCCGAGGGGGAAGGACGACACCACCGTTACGGGATGAGCGAGGAAGTAGTGCTGGAGCTTGCGCCTTGTGACGATGATGCCGTAGAGCAGCTTCTGGATGTGCGGATACCGGACCTTGGCCTCGGAGAGTACTTCACTGGTGAAGTACACCGGTCGTTGGACCGGCAATGCATGACCCTCCTCGTGCCTCTCGACGGCTATGACCGCGCTGACCACCTGAGTGGTTGCGGCCACATAGAGGAGGAGAGGCTCGGGGGAATCGCCAACCTGGGTTGGTCGCGGTGGCACGAGGATTGGTGCGGAAGTCAGCAACCCCTTCAACTTGGTTAAGGCCTCCTCGGCTTCGACAGTCCACGTAAAGTGTTCCGTCTTCTTCAGCAGGTGGTAGAGGGGTAGCGCTTTTTCCCCTAGCCTCGAGATGAATCTGCTGAGAGCGGCTAGGCAGCCAGTCACTTTCTGCACACCCTTGAGGTCTCGAATCGGGCCCATCCTCGTGACTGCTAAGATTTTTTCGGGGTTTGCCTCGATCCCCCGTTGTGAGACAATGTAGCCGAGTAGCATGCCTCGAGGCACACCAAAGACACACTTCTCGGGGTTGAGCTTCAAATTCTTGGCCCGGAGGCACTCGAACGTGGTCTCGAGGTCGCTGATGAGGTTCCCAACTTTCTTGGTCTTAACCACGATGTCATCGACGTAGGCCTCGACGGTCCTGCCTATGTGCTCGCCAAAGATGTGCTGCATACATCGTTGATACGTTGCCCCGGCGTTTCGTAGGCCGAAGGGCATCGTAACGTAGCAATACATACCAAATGGCGTGATAAAAGAGGTTGCGAGTTCGTCGGATTTTTTCATCTTAATTTGGTGGTAGCCGGAATACGCATCAAGGAACGAAAGCACTTCGCACCCAGCAGTGGAATCGACAATCTGATCAATTCTAGGTAAAGGAAATGGAACTTTTGGACATGCTTTATTCAGGCCAGTGTAGTCTACACACATCCACATTTTTCCATTCTTTTTCCTAACTAATACAGGGTTAGCTAGCCACTCTGGGTAAAATACCTACTTGATGAACCCGGCCGCCAAAAACTTGTGCACCTCCTCGCCGATGATCCTGCGCTTCTCCTCGTCGAAGTGGCGCAGGCGTTGCTTCACTGGTCTGGAACCGGCCTGGATTTCCAAGGCGTGCTCGGCGACTTCCTTTGGTATGCCCGGCATGCCCGAGGGGCCCCACGCAAACATGTCGATGTTCGCGCGGAGAAAGTCGACGAGCACGGCTTCCTATTTAGGCTCGAGGCTGGCACTGACGGCCAGCGTCTTGCCATCGGTCGAAGTCGGGTCGACGGGTATCCGCTTTGTGTGCTCCGCCGGCTAGAAGTTGCCAGCGTGACGCTTCGCTTCAGGAGCCCCCTCGGTGGCCAGGGCGGCTAGGGCCTCAAGCGAGTCGAGGTGGACGTTGGCCTCCCCACGCTCGACGCATTCCACGTCGCAGTGGTATGCGTGCTCGTAGGAGGTGTCATTGGTGATGACCCCTTTTGGCCCCGGCATCTTGAGCTTTAAGTACGTGTAGTTGGGAACCGCCATGAACTTGGCGTAGCCCGGCCGGCCGATGATGGCGTGGTAGGCCCCTTGGAACCCAACCACCTCGAAGGTGAGCGTCTCCCGGCGGAAGTTAGCCGGCGTGCCAAAGCAAACCGGCAGGTCGATGCGCCCGAGGGGGTGGGCCTTCTTCCCCGGTACGACTCCGTGGAACCCCCCGACGCTGGGCCGGAGCTGACCCTCTGAAATCCCCAGGAGGTCGAGTGTCTCGAGGTATATGATGTTGAGGCTCGAGCCCCCATCCATCAACACCTTGGAGAACCGTACGTCGACGATGACGGGGTCGACGACGAGGGGGTACGCCCCCGGGTTTATGACACGGTCCGGGTGGTCGTCACGGTCGAACGTGATCGGCGCATCAGACCATTCAAGGTACCGGGGGGCGTCATGGCAGAGTGCAAAGGCCTCCCGGCGCTCCTTCTTTCTTTCTCGAGCCGAGAGCCCGACGGTCGGCCCCCCGTAGATCATGTAGCAGTCGCGCACCGGGGGGAAGTCGCCGTACGCGTCCCCACCGCCGCGTCGATCGGTATCCTTGCCCTTAGGCGCGTCTTCTCTCTAATCGCCGAGCTTGGAGTAGTAGCCTTTCAACAGTCGGCAGTCCTTTAACTTGTGATTTACGGGGCCCCTGTGATAAGTGCAGGGGCCCTCGAGCATTTGGTCGAAAACAGCCCCGTCAGGGGGGCCTCGGGGCTTCTTAGGCTCGAGGGCGCCTGCGAGCACTTCGTCGTCGTCGTCATCATTGGCGTCGCGCTTCGCCTTCTGACCTTTGCGTTTGTTCTTCTTCTTTTTGTTGTTGTTGTTGTTGTTGTTGTTGTCGTTCTTGGCGTCGTCGCCTTTGTTCGTGACCTCCGGCGCGGCCACCGCCTTGCCTTTGTCAGTGGAATGGCCAAAGAAGGCCCCCACTGCCTCGTCGCCTGAGGCAAAGCTGGTGACACGATCCATCAGGTCCTCGACCGTCCTGGGACGGTAGCGTCCTAGCTCATGGACTAGCTCTTGGCATGTCGTGCCCGCGAGGAACGCTGAGATGACGTCCTCATCAGGCACGTGGGGGAGCTCGAGGCGCTGCTTCGAGAACCGTCGAGCAAAATCGCGGAGGGGCTCGTTCGCCGCCTGCCTGCAACGCCGTAGATCCCAGGGGTTGCCTGGGCGCACGCACGTCCCCTTGAAATTCCCGTCGAAGACCCTGACTAGGTCGGCCCAGTCGTCGATCCGATCCGGCGGGAGCCCCTCGAGCCACCGGCGGGTGGTGTCCGAGAGGTAAAGTGGGAGTTGGCGTATGATCACACGGTCGTCGCTCTTTGCTCCGCCCAGTTGGCAGCCTAGGCGGAAGTCCGAGAGCCAGAGCTTGGGCTCGACCTCCCCGTCGTACTTCACAATGTTGGTCGGCGGTCGGGGAGGGTTGAGCTGCGGATGGCCCGGCTGAAGACTCTGGGGCCCGGGGGCTCGAGGGCTTGCCGGTCCTCGTCGCTGTCGTAGCGCCCCCCTCGATGGGCGCTATAGCCACGCTCCTGGGCCCCCTTGTCCTTGCGCCGGCGGTTGATGTCGTTGTGGGCGTTGTTGGGGTCTCGAGGTGGCCGGTTGTCGATGATCCGTTCGCGGACTAGTCTAGCTCGAGAGGCGTCAGGTTGGTGGACGGATGCCTCGCGCTCGTTGCCGGGCGTGTCCGCCGGTTTCCCCGAGGCTGCTCCGCGTCGTCGTGACGCCGAGCTCTCGGCTTGCTGCACAGCGGCTGTCTCAAGGAGGTCCTTCATTTCCCCAAGCATGCGCCTGGCGTCAGGGTTGGAGACGGCGGGCAGATCGCGGAGCAGCATCGCCGCCGCCACCACGTTCTGTCCCGCTCGCGGGAAACGCACCTCGGGGCGTGGTGGCGCCCCGTCCTCGAGGATCTGCCGGTGGACCTCTCGAGCTCGGCCACGAGCGCCGGCACCTCGAGGCTGGGCTGGTTCTTGTGCTAGGGTTTTCTCGAGCTGCAGCAGGCGTTGTCTGTCCTCCTCAGCCTTGGCGATGGCCTCCCGCAGCTGCGCGTGCTGCGCCGCTCGGTCGTCGCTGTGCTGGGATGGTGCCGGGGGTTCGTTCCTCCCGTGAATACGTGACCCGCCTGCCGCAGCCACGTCTCCGGGCCCTTCGAGGTTGAGCGCCGGCCTGACGTCGTCGCCCTCGTCCTCGGTGTCGCATACGACCCCCTCGAGTTGGAAGCACTCCCTGGTGGGATCCCAGAGGTCGGGGTCGTGGTAGTCGTATTCGTCGGAGTCGGGGCTGGTGATGCCGCGCCGCCTTGGCTCGTGCCGGGGCTGCAGCTCGCGGTACCACTCCCCGAAGGTGGCTTGACGAGGTGGCCCGACGGCTCGTGAGAGGCCACAGTCGACGCGTGCGGGGTGGACGATTTCTAGGTTGGCCATGGCCTGCAGCAGCACGCCCGGGCGTTCCTCCTGCTCTGCCGGGTGTCGGCCCCGACTGCGCTCGTTGAGCTCGCGGGCGTAGGCTACCGCGGAGCTGTCGAGGCCGAACGGGAACTGCCGGCGTTGAGCGCGGTACACCCCGTGCAGGAGGAGGCCGGGCGGCGTCGACGGTGCGCGGCTCGGAGGCCTCTGGCCTGGCTCTTGGTCCGTGCGCATGACGAGCGCGAAGTCGCTGGGCGGGCGCGGGCGCGCCCGGGAAGTCCCCGGCCGTGTGCCGGGCAAGCTCCTCCTCGGGAACTCCGCGCTGGCCGCGAGGAGGTGGGTGTATGCCGCCGGCGCTGCCTGTGCCTGGCGACGATGATGACGACGGCGCCGCTCACGGGATGGCGACGCGCGATGGTGTGGGCGACGTGCCATGCTCCTCGCACGGGGCGGCGCGACACGGCCTCCACTCGGGCCCTCCGTGGAGAGCAAGGTCAGCTCGTTGCCGTTGTCAGTGGCCAGGAACTCGAGGCTCCCGAACCAGATGACGGTGCCGGCAGAGAACGAAGGAGTCGAAGCAGCCATCCAGGAAACGGCGAGAAACCGACTCGACACACGAAGGCCCCTACCTGGCGCGCCAACTGTCGGTGTTTCGAAACAGGGGGTACGACACCAACGAGTAATATGATCGCGTGCTTCTCTTCCTGGATGGTGATGCAAGAGGACACAAGGATTTGTCCTGGTTCGGGCAAAGAAGGCCCTACGTCCAGCGGGGGGGGGGGGGGTGTTCTTGTATTACTTGCACCTAAGTGCTTGTACAGGGGCGAATACAAGCTCAGTGAGCGTGGACCGGAGTCCGGACTCGTGTGTGTGTGGACTTGTGTCTTAACGTGTCTGTCTCTGTGCCCCCAGAATGAGGGCCCTGGTGTCCCCTTTGATAGAGCAAAGGGAGGCCAGGGTTACACAAGGGTATTACAGGTATCGGGGTGTATTGTGTCCCTTACGAAGAAGGGTAGGAATCCTGTCTTGTCGAAGACATTGTAGCCGACGTGGGCGTTGCTGTTGAAGCGTCCTTGAAGCGTGGCCTCCATCCTGGGCACGGACGTGATGGCGCGGCGAGGTGGAAGCCGTACAGCACCCATCCCGGAACGTACAGGACGCGTCGGGGTCCCTCCGGGTCTTGGGGTACCTGTCCTCCAATAGCATGAAAGTAGTTAGGGCTCGAGGGGCGTGGAGCCGGCCTCGAGGCGGCGCCTACGGGGGGCTCGAGTCCCCGCAGGTATGGGCAAGTCCCGTGAAAATCGATTGAGCGGCAGGCATCTGGGCCTCGAGGCGTGTCTTGGACGTGCCATAGTGTAGGGCGTGGGTTAACAGTGCTTCACTGGTGCCTTTTCGCCCATACTTGTGGTGAAAACGAGGCTTGACTCTGCCCCAGACCACTGTGGCACACGTTGTGTTACAGAGGACGTGACTGGAGTAGGTGGATGAATTAAGTGCGCGGCATGGGCTGGCATCCGATGTCTGCGCCGCTCGAGGGAGGTACGATGTGTCTCGAGGGATAGGTTACCGTGTTGGAGAGGCTCGAGGTCCCCACGTGGGGTCTCGAGGAATGGTGCACGGCTGTAGGGGGCTCGAAGGCTAGTGGAGCGCTTGCCCGAGGCCTGTCGTGGAGGGCTCAGGCGAGACGGAAAACGATTGTGCGCCCGAGGCCTGGCTCGGAGGGCTCGGGCGAGACGGAAAACGAGCGTGCGCCCGAGGCCTGGCTTGGAGGGCTCGGGCGAGACGGAAAACGATTGCGCGCCCGAGGCCTGGCTTGGAGGGCTCAGCTCGGTGGGCCAGCGTCGTAGGCCTCGGGGGGTCAGCTTTTTAGGGGGTTAGACTAGTTAGGTCTGTTATTAACCGGTGTTCTAGGTTTGCCCTATTTGTTTGCGTTGATTGGGGGTACCCATTTTGCGGACCCCCGACAACAGCCAACCCCCGGTTTTGAGGCCCAAACCTGGAAACCAGCCGACCATCGCCTGAGGTTTGTGGCCCAAACTCAGAAACCCGCAGCACCCAGGTTTTGAGGCCCAAACCTGGAAACCGTCCTCAGCCCAAGTTTTGTGGCCCAAACCAATCGGCAAAAGCACCGGAACAATTTCGACCCTCAAAAACCAAGTCCCGAACGTAGATAGACGGCTACATCGAGAAATCCCCAAATACCTATGCTAATAAGTAGCAAAGATACCTAGAGAGGTTCCTTGGTCAACTCTAGGGCCAAACGAGAAGTCCGGAAACCAAGCGAAGAAGCCGGGAGAGCAAACGCACTAAACCAGAGGCTTTAGCCAAATCCTGGACTGTCCGGCACTGGGGTCCTGGACTGTCCGCCCCTACTGCGGACAGTCCGCGAGGGGATGGCAGACTGTCCGGTGGTCAAAACACCGAAACAACACTGCTCCTGCAAGTCCCCTGGACAGTCCCGGACTGTCCGCGGTTTATACCGTGAAGGACCGAGAATGCAATAGCAAGGCGACTAGAGGGGGGGTGAATGGGAGCTCAAAAGATTTCTCTCGAAACTTTGGCCTATTGTCCCCAAAATCAACCCCCGAAAGCTTCGATCGAAATCGTGATGCCCACGACCCATGGAAGAGGGTGGATGATCCCTAGGATCACAGCGAGGCACCACAAAGCGGAAGCAAACCAAACGGCAAAAGCACTCGAACAAGTTCGACCCTCAAAAACCAAGTCTCGAACGTAGATAGATGGCTACGTCGAGAAATCCCCAAATACTGATGCTAACAAGTAGCAAAGATACATAGAGGGGTTCCTTGGTCAACTACGAGGCCAAACGAGAAGTCCGGAAACCAAGCGAACAAGCCGGGAGAGCAAACGCACAAAACCGGAGGCTTCAGCCGTGTCCCGGACTGTCCGACCCTAGGGTCCCGGACTGTCCGCCCCCACTGCGGACTGTCCGCGAGGGGATGGCAGACTATCCGTCGGCCAAACACCAAAAACAGCAAAGCTGCTGAAGTCTTGCTGGACGTCTCCCGGACTGTCCGTAAACTTCAACGACTGACTGTCCGCCGGTCAATGAACAGTGCAGCACCCGAAGAACACAGCCACTGATCTGGCGTCTCTTCGATGTGCGGACTGTCCGCAGTCACTTTGGCGGACTGTCCGCGAGTGTCCAGAAAGGGCGATTTTGGTCGCCCAAAACTCAAATCTACTCCAAATCGATTCAAACCAAAATCCCTTGATCCCAATCTTGGAGAGGATGATCACGAGGTAGTTAGAAGACTATCCCCAAGAAATCATCCGCTCAAATCAACTCAAACACCAAGAAATCGGAAGGGGAGGAGTATGAACCAAAAAAGCGCCACGAAAACGAAATCAGCCCGATCTACTTGTTCGTGAGGAGTTAGATGAATTCCTTCGGTGGAAATGATCTCCTGACTATAAAGAACAAGTTGATTCAAACGGATTTCGCAAAGACGTAGTAGAGAGAGATCGAGTGACGAGAAAATCACGGAGAAACGAAGAACGCGAAGAACACGAACAAAACATGAATCAACACATCGATCTTCAACCATGTGGCTACCACACGCTACAACAGTGAGGATACGGCCTCACTTCCTCAAAATCTCCAGTACACAGAGGTATGGTTCTCTATGGATCTCAGCTAGCTACAGCAGGGGATTGGGAGAGCAGGAAACCCTAGAAGCAAAGAGCAAAATGACTGAGATAAATGGGGAGGTGGGTGTCTCCCCCTACTTATCCTAATTCTAACTATTCCTAATTCCCACTCTACCCCTAACTACTTACAGAGCGAACCAGCTAAACCCAAAGGTTATTCTGGACCAACTAGGTGGTAGGTGGATCTGACGGCCACGCCCGCACAACTGGTAGCGTTGCCTCGACACAACCTCACCGATTGCCGCCACGTGCCGCCAACGCTCTGCCGTCCTTTTCCCGGACGTCGCACCCCCGGTTTTGTGGCCCAAACCGGGAAACCAGCCTTCACAGCCATCCCCCGATTTTGAGGCCCAAACCAGGAAACCAACCCACCAAGCCTGAGTTTTATGGCCCAAACTCAGCAAACCCGCAGCACCCAGGTTTTGAGGCCCAAACCTGGAAACCGTCCTCAGCCCGAGTTTTGTGGCGAAACTCGGAAACCATCCACGCCCAGGTTTTGAGGCCCAAAGCTGGAAACCGTCCACCCGATGGTTTTTCTCTAGCTCTACCACCAAACCGAAGCTGTAGAGGGGATGCACCGCCCGTGCACCCCGTCCACCGACACGTGTCCCCAGGTCCTCGACCCGAGCAACACCATGCCCGCAAGTCTCCGCTCGTCGCTGTCCCAGGCTGCCAGCCACCACAGCTGATCCTCGGGCCACCGGTCCCTCAGTCCAAGGCTCACGTCCGCCCTTCGCCACTCTCGGTCCCTCGGCACGGCACGTCTCTACTTGACCTTCACCTTGCCTCTGATCACTGTCTCCGTGCTCGACACCTGCACAACACAAGCCAAAGAACATGCGCATTATCCAAGTTGACAATCACTCATCACTCAGAGACTCGGCATACACCCATGTATCTGCAATCTCCCCCTTGATGAGTGCATTGTCAACTACCAACACAAATCATAAAAAAATAGAGGGAGGAAGAAGGAGAAGAGAGAACTCGACCAAATGACCCAAAAGCATAGCAAAGCCGAAGAAGGTCAAGTGGAAGAAGCGAAACAACTTGGTTCCCAAAGACATGGGCAACGGCTCGATGCAACTAAGCAAAGCAAAGCTAGCCCTCAAGAAGAGGTAGAACAGGCTCAACACCGCTAGCCAAACCAATTGAAAAATCGAAGCAAAATGCTAGTCCCTCAAGACAGAGGCACAGAGGCTCAACACAACTAGCAAGAAAGCTCGATACCAAAACCTTACGGCAAACAAGAAGTAATGCTAGTTCCTCAAGACAGAGGCACAGAGGCTCAACACAACTAGCAAGAAAGCTCGATACCAAAACCTTACGGCAAACAAGAAGTAAAGCAGGCTCCCCCTTGCATGGTGCACACAACTGATTCTTCTCCCCCTTAGTTGAACATGGGAGGCATGATTTGTCCAGATTCTCCCCCTTAGTTGAGAATGCACCATCAAGCACAAGGAACCGAAACCAATGTTCGCCCCCTCAGAAAATGCACCAACAAAAGTGCCAACAAGAGAAGTTCTCCTCCTTCCAAAATGCATATGAATGCTATTTAGCAGCTTCAGGAATATAGTCAAGAAAATGCAGAGATGCTCTACACAGTATAAGTCCAATGACGCAACTGAAGCACACATGCTAGCAAAGCTCAAACTGATCACCACTTATGAAATATGAATATATGAGCAAAGTGAGCAATTTTAGCCAAAAAGGAGTCACCATCAAAATAGCACTAGACAAGTATAGATAGGAAGTCAAACAAGTGCTAAACATGTATACAAGGTGAACTACTCCTAGCAAGGTTCAATCATCATGCTATAGAATGAAACATAGACTTGTGTATCCAGATTTTATCGGAGTTGCAGCGGTTTGAATTACACAAGTTCAAATTTTAGCATATGATTGCGAGAGGTTGAAAGCTTGTCTTGCCTAACTTTTCAACTGTGTGAAGCCTATGCAGAAGCAATCAGAAGCTTAAAGCAACAGTTTCGGTCATACACTACACAGCTCAAGTTTAACTCAAAGTGCAATGAGAAACAGTCTCGAAACTGTGATGTGTTGACAAGCAATCCCTTCTTGATCTTTCTGATTCACTTAACTTGGTTTAAATTAAAGACAATATATGAACAGACCAAGCAAGTGATTAACTCAGAACTAGAGACATAGCAACCTAGCATATATGAAAAGCACAAGTGTGATTTCAACATATTCTACACAAGCTAGTTGCACATCTCGATGGTGAACATTTGCAGATTTTAAGTTTATTAACAAGTTCACCATTTCAAAATAGCTCAGCTCATAGTATGGATTAGTGATCAGAAGGAGCATAAGCTACATGCATCAATCATAAAGCATCGGAGCATATACTACACAGAGCATAATTACATTCTAATGATTATATCCATGAAGCTCAGAATGTAAAAGCGTATGCAAAAAGATGCAAGAAGAAACCAATTGAAGAAACAGAGAGAAGCGAAAAGTCAGTCTATGATACAAGAACCAAAATGTTTCCACCATCTAAAAGGGGAAACACACACCAAGCTCACCCCTCAATCGATTAAAGGTTGATTCGTCCAAAGGCTTGGTGAAAATATCAGCCAACTGATGATGAGTATCGACATGGCGAAGGTCGATGTCACCCTTCTCCTGGTGGTCTCGCAAAAAATGAAAGCGCACATCAATGTGTTTGGTCTTCGAGTGAAGCACGGGGTTCTTAGCAACGCTAATAGCACTCGTGCTGTCACAAAGCAAAGGAACACGAGTAAAGCTCAGACCAAAAACACGCAAAGTGGCCATCATCCAAAGCAACTGGGAACAGCAGCTAGCCGCAGCGACATACTCAGCCTCCGTGGCAGACAGAGCGACACTAGACTGCTTGCGAGAAGACCACGATACAAGAGAAGAACCAATAAATTGGCATGTCCCAGAAGTGGACTTGCGCTCAATGCGACAACCAGCAAAATCGGCATCGGAAAAACCGCAAAGGGAGAGGGTGGAGGAAGCTGAATACCAAATCCCGAACTCAGGTGTGAAATGAAGGTACCTGAAAATGCGCTTGACCGCCTGATGGTGAGAAGTGTGCGGCGACGCCTGAAAGCGTGCGCACAGACACACCGCGAACTGGATGTCCGGGCGTGTCGCCGTTAGGTAGAGCAGCGACCCGATCATACTTCGGTACTCCTTCTGGTCCACAGCTTCTCCATCCTTGTCCGCATCCAGGGCCGTCGTGGTCGACATGGGTGTTGGAAGAGGCTTGGCCTCACCCATATCGAACCTCTTCAGCAAGTCCTTGGTATACTTGCCCTGGTGCACAAACGTCCCTTCTCGGGATTGCTTAATTTGCAATCCGAGAAAGAAAGTCAGCTCGCCCATCATGCTCATCTCGAACTCCCAGCTCATAGTGTCTGCATACTTGGCAACCAAAGCGTGAGAAGAACCACCGAAAATGATATCATCCACGTAAATCTGGACCAAGAGAGTGTCTTTGCCTTGCTTGAGGATAAAAAGCGTTTTATCTACACATCCCATTTTAAAACCCTTAGCAAGCAAAAAGGTTTTCAACCTATCATACCTGGCTCTAGGGGCTTGTTTCAAACCATATAAAGCTTTGTGGAGTTTGAAAACATGGTTTGGAAACTTGGGATTTTCAAAACCGGGGGATTGTTCAACATAAACCTCTTCTTCTATGTAGCCGTTTAAGAAGGCACTCTTGACATCCATTTGAAAAAGTTTGAAACCTCTGGATGTTGCAAAAGCCAAGAGTATCCTAATAGCCTCCAAATGAGCTACAGGAGCAAAAGTCTCCTCATAGTCTATCCCCTCTTTCTGACTATAGCCTTTCGCTACAAGCCTGGCCTTGTTTCTAACAACGTGGCCATCCTCTCCTTGCTTGTTTTTGAAAACCCATTTTGTCCCAATAGGCTTACAGTCTGGAGGAGGTGGAACTAAAACCCAAACCCGATTTCTTTCAAAATTTTCTAACTTCTCATGCATGGCATTGACCCAATCGGGATCCGTCAAAGCATGTCCAACATCTCGGGGCTCAAAATCAGCGACAAAAGCAGAATGAGCAAAGTGTGAGATTTGAGACCTGGACCGAGTGACCCGTTCGTCAATGTTGCCGATCATCTGCCGAGGGGGGTGTTGGCGTTGGATGTGTCGTGGCGCCTCCCGTGCAGACGTGATCTCCCCCTCAACAGCAGCTGGTGCCTCCTCGGGTGCAAAAGGTACCGCTCGGGGTGGCGGATCCCACGGCCCCCAGGAAGAAGACGTGTCGGGGCCGTGAGTCATCGTAGAAGCCGCTCCTTGCGGCAAAGTAGGTGGAGGAGGTGCTGGATCATCCATACCTTCAGCACCCTCATCCTCGTCATCAAAAAGAGGCTCACCAACCTCATGATCACCTGCACGCTCAAAACGAGAAGAAGGACAAACCATGGTCTCATCGAAGGTGACATCTGATGTCTCCATGCTCGGTTAGTGTCAAGGTTAAGTACGCAATATGCGCGAGTATGAGTGCCATAACCCAAAAACACACCGTCAGAAGAGCGAGACTCAAATTTGTCCAGGTTGCCTTTCTTCAATATAAAACAGTGGCAACCGAAGACTCTAAAATAACTCACCTTGGGCTGTCTCCCATATGGCAACTCATAAGAAGTCTTTTTCAAGAAGGCTCGATGAAAAATGCGATTGGAAATATAGCATGCAGTGTTCATAGCTTCGGCCCAATATCGCCTAGGAGTCCTATGCTCATCGAGCATCGTCCTGGCCATCCCTACAAGGGTCCGATTCTTCCTCTCTACAACACCATTTTGGGGCAGTGTGTAGGGGGAAGAAAACTGATGCTCTAAACCCAAAGAGTTACAAAACTTCTCAAAATCCGAATTCTTGAATTCAGAACCATTATCACTCCTAATAGCTCGCATCGAGTTCAAAGGGAACTCGTTCTGAAGACGCAAAATCAGATTGCGAGCAAAGGAGAAAGTCTCGGTCTTCTCGGCTAAAAAGAAGACCCACGAATATCTCGAAAAGTCATCAACAACAACAAGCACATACCACTTCCCGCCAACCGAGCTCACCCGAGCCGGACCAGCAAGGTCCATGTGCAAAAGCTCTCCAGGGCGCTTGGTCATGACCTGAGTCACTGGATGGGGGGGAGCGGCAACCATCTTCCCATGTCTACAAGAGTGGCAAACAAGATCCATCTCTATGGATAACTTGGGCAATCCTTGGATTAGGCCAAGTGAACTAAGCCTTGCAAGCAAGTCGAAGCTCAAATGTCCAAGTCTCCTATGCCACTTCCAAAGATCAGAGGAGGATGGTCCAGCCACAAGACAACGAGAAGTGCCAAAAGACTCCGAGAAATTCGCACGAAAGACTTTTCCAAAGGGCGAAATCAAACACACAAGATTGCCCTGAGGATCCAAAATGTGACTGAGATTCGGTTTAAAACGAATCTCATAGTCATCATCAAAAAGTTGCAAAACAGAAAGAAGGTTAAAATGCAAGTTAGAAACAAGAGCAACATCGCGCCACACAAAGTGCTCATTAACTCGCACCGACCCACGAGACAATACCTTACCTTTGCTATTGTCGCCAAAGGTGATAAACTCCTTTCCGGCGACTGGACTAAGACTGGAGAACCACTTGGCGATTCCGGTCATGTGCCTCGAACAACCAGAATCCACCAACCAAACGTTCTCTAATCGTTTTACCTACATCAATAAAAAGACATAGGGTGAGCATACGGTCCAACACTGGGGTTAGTGAAGTAAGGAGAAAACCAGTGTTGGGCCGACAGCTCAAAAGAACGGTTAGCAGAAAAACCATTCCTAGCACGTCTACGAGAGGAGCGATCACCACGCTGAGGAAAGCGTGGTCCGCTGGGGAAGGAGCGCTCACCGCGATACTCAAAATGCGGTGGGGGAAAACGCTCAACTACAAAGCCACCGCCACGGGGTCCATAGCCTACAAAAGCAGGCTCCCGTCGGGCACGTCCTCTCCTCTGCTGCCTAGGCCTAGGAACTTGAGGTTCTGGACCTCTGGGCCTAGCAGCTCTCCTCGGAGCTCTCCTCTGAACATTCGGCACATGTACATCATGGAAAGGATGGTACATGTCCGGGTTGTTCATCTCCCTTGCACGGCGCGCCTCTCTCTTGCGCCGAAAGCAAAACTGACTCAAGTGTCCATCTCACCCACAGTGCTCACAATGGTACCTCACCGCTCTCAAAGGGGGTTGTTGGTACACACGGTTGTGGGTTTGGATCACTTTGCCCTTCTGTGGCATAAGCTCCTCCTGGATGGGTGGCATGGCGTCCAGCTTGTTCTTCCGGTGGTTGGGTTTGGGATGCCACACTTGGTTCTTGGGTGGAGCTCTTGGAGGCTCGACAAAGACCCCATCCTTGGTGTTAGGCTTGAGAGGCTCTTTGGGTGGAAGCTTGGTAAGATTGGGAGTAGTGGTGGAGTTGGGCTTCTCACTCGGGTTCAATCCACTCGACTCTCCAATCTTCCCAAAAGCTGAAACATCAAAGCCCGGAGCAAAGCCTACACTAGGACCTCCAGCAGCTCGCTTGAATTGGGAGATCATCATCCCGAGCTGCGGCTCACCACAAGACACCCATGACAAGATGGTCCGAAGGTATGTGTTTTCTTCCTCGGTTTGCATCTTGTCATGCTTCACGTTCGCAATCTCCATCTCCAAACCCTCCCAAAGAACACACCTTGCCACACATGTGCTACCTCAGTTGGCCTCTTCAAGAGACACAATCTTGGCATTCTTCTCTGCCAACTCAGATTGCAAGACAGGACAAGTCTTGCACGGACCCAACAGCGAAGGTCTAGCCTTCAGCTCATCCACCTCTCCTACCAACGCAGCATACTTACCTCTCAAAGTGAGAAGGTCAGTCATGTGCTTGGTGCACATCTCACACTCCACCTCCTCAGACACGACCACGGTGGACTTAGCAAACTCAAGCTCTCTCACCGTGTCCTCCCACTTCTGCCTAAACTCCTTGCGCTCTCTAGCAGCACGCCTAAGCAACTTATCTTGACTAAGCAAGGCGGCAGTAAGCTTCTCGACCTCAGCAGAAAGCTCGTCGTGGGTGAGAGATACCTGGGAGGTGTCGTCGTCGTCGTCGTCCCGAGGTGCCGAGGGCCATGGTGTAGAAGCCCTCGTCGTCGGCGAAGAAGCAGAGGCCGTTGAGCTTGTCCTCGATCCTCTTCTTCTTCTCGGACTCGTCGTCGCTTGAGGATGCAGAGTCGTCGGCCGAGTCATCGACGTCGCTGAGCGTGGCGAAGAAAGCACGCTGCTCAGCCTGGGCCTTCTCCAAGTACTTGGTCTTGATGTACTCCTTGTTGAAGCCGCCCTTCCGCTTGTGATTCGCAGGGACGTACTTCTCCTTGCTTTGCCGGAGTCGTACCTGTGCCCATGATCGCCCTTCCCAGAATGCTTGTTCTTCTGGGACAGTTGGCGATGAAGTGGTCGGGGTCGCCGCACTCGAAACAGCCCGAGCGTCCTCCTCCGCGGCGACGGTTCATGCGGTTGTTGTGGAACTGCGAGAACCGGTTGGCAAGCAAAGCCAACTCGTCGTCTCCCAAAGACTCCAACTGCTCCTCTGTGACAAAAAGAAGGGAATGCAAAGCAAAGCCTCCAGAGGGGTTAGCAGAAGAGCCAGAAAGCAAAGCCATCAACGGGCCAGAAGGATTTTCATAAGAAGCCCTCGCCATGGCATCGATCTCACTGGACTTGAGCTTATTGAAGAGCTCGTCGCACGTGAGGGTCTCATAGTTAGGCGATTCGATGATCGCCTGAACCTTGGAATCCCACACCAACGGATCAAGAGTATGGAGTAGCTTTAAAGCTCTCTCATGATCGTCGAAAGGCAACAGCTCCTTGTTAGCCCTCATCCTGTTGACAATCACCTGAAAGCGAGCGAATAAACTTTCTATGCTCTCGCCAGGCATATGTCAAAAGTTCTCATACTCTCGCTTGAACGACTCATAGAGACAGGTTTTGACTTGAGAGGTTCCCTCATGAAAGCGCATGAGGGTAGCCCAAATCTCCCGAGCCATAACGAGGTGAGAAAGACGATCAAACTCACTCATGCTCAAACATGAGAAAAGAGCATTACGTGCTCGGCTATTGGCATCGTGCTCATCGATCTGATGCTGAGTCACACGAGCAGCCAAGACAACGTAATCGGTAGAGTTGCAAATATCCCAAATGGAAGCACCCAAACTCTGCAAATATGCCAACATGCGTATCTTCCAATACGCATAGTTCGTCCCATCGAAAAACGGCGGTTTGCCCACGCCGCGATCCATGTCGCCTTCTGTGGATCTGGAACCGGCTAAGGTGGAGGATCCTTAACCCGCTCCAATACCAATTGAAGGACCGAGAATGCAATAGCAAGGCGACCAGAGGGGGGGGTGAATGGGAGCTCAAAAGATTTCTCTCAAAACTTTGGCCAATTGTCCCCAAAATCAACCCCCGAAAGCTTTGATCGAAACCGTGATGCCCACGATCCTTGGAAGAGGGTGGATGATCCCTAGGATCACAGCGAGGCACCACAAAGCGGAAGCAAACCAAACAACAAAAGCACTCGAACAATTTCGACCCTCAAAAACCAAGTCTTGAACGTAGATAGATGGCTACGTCGAGAAATCCCCAAATACCGATGCTAACAAGTAGCAAAGATACATAGAGGGGTTCCTTGGTCAACTACGAGGCCAAACGAGAAGTCCGGAAACCATGCGAACAAGCCGGGAGAGCAAACGCACAAAACCGGAGGCTTCAGCCGAGTCCCGGACTGTCCGGCCCTAGGGTCCCGGACTGTCCGCCCCTACCGCGGACTGTCCGCGAGGGGATGGCGGACTGTCCGCCGGCCAAACACCAAAATTAGCAAAGCTGCTGAAGTCTTGCTGGACGTCTCCCGGACTGTCCGCAAACTTCAACGGCGGACTGTCCGCCGGTCAATGAACAGTGCAGCACCCGAAGAACACAGCCACTGATCTGGCGTCTCCCCGATGCGCGGACTATCCACGGTCACTTTGGCGGACTGTCCACGAGTGTCCAGAAAGGGCGATTTTGGTCGCCCAAAACTCAAATCTTCTCCAAATCGATTCAAACCAAAATCCCTTGGTCCCAAACTTGGAGAGGATGATCACGAGGTAGTTAGAAGACTATCCCCAAGAAATCATCCGCTCAAATCAACTCAAACACCGGGAAATCGGAAGGGGAGGA
Organism: Coix lacryma-jobi var. lacryma-jobi; assembly: GCA_009763385.1. Taxonomy (NCBI): domain Eukaryota; kingdom Viridiplantae; phylum Streptophyta; class Magnoliopsida; order Poales; family Poaceae; genus Coix; species Coix lacryma-jobi. Next base: position 65,639,282 of record CM019828.1, read on the forward strand.
GTATGAACTGAAAAAGCACCACGAAAACGAAATCAACCCGATCTACTTGTTCGTGAGGAGTTAGATGAATTCCTTCTGTGGAAATGATCTCCTCACTATAAAGAACAAGTTGATTCAAACGGATTTCGCAAAGACGTAGTAGAGAGAGAGATCGAGTGACGAGAAAATCACGGAGAAACGAAGAACGCGAAGAACACGAACAAAACGCGAATCAACACATCGATCTTCAACCGTGTGGCTACCACACGCTACAACAGTGAGGATACGGCCTCACTTCCTCAAAATCTCCAGTACACAGAGGTATGGTTCTCTGTGGATCTCAGCTAGCTACAGCAGGGGATTGGGAGAGCAGGAAACCCTAGAAGCAAAGAGCAAAATGACTGAGACAAATGGGGAGGTCGGCGTCTCCCCCTACTTATCCTAATTCTAACTATTCCTAATTCCCACTCTACCCCTAACTACTTACAGAGCGAACCAGCTAAACCCTAAGGTTATTCTGGACCAACTCGGTGGTAGGTGGATCCGACGGCCACGCCCGCACAACTGGTAGCGTTGCCTCGACGCAACCTCACTGATTGCCGCCACGTGCCGCCACCGCTCTGCCGTCCTTTTCCCGGACATCGCACCCCCGGTTTTGTGGCCCAAACCGGGAAACCAGCCTTCACAGCCAACCCCCAGTTTTGAGGCCCAAACCGGGAAACCAGCCCACAGCCTGAGTTTTGTGGCCCAAACTCAGCAAACCCGCAGCACCCAGGTTTTGAGGCCCAAACCTGGAAACTGTCCTCAGCCCGAGTTTTGTGGCCAAATTCGGAAACCATCCATGCCCAGGTTTTGAGGCCCAAACCTGGAAACCGTCCACCTGATGGTTTTTCTCTGGCTCTACCACCAAATCGAAGCTGTAGAGGGGATGCACCGCCCGTGCAACCCGTCCACCGACACGTGTCCCCAGGTCCTCGACCCGAGCAACACCATGCCCGCAAGTCTCCGCTCGTCGCTGTCCCAGGCTGCCAGCCACCACAGCTGATCCTCGGGCCACCGGTCCCTGAGTCCAAGCCTCATGTCCGCCCTTCGCCACTCTCGGTCCCTCGGCATGGCACGTCTCTACATGACCTTCACCTTGCCTCTGATCACTGTCTCCGTGCTCGACACCTGCACAACACAAGACAAAGAACATGCGCTTTATCCCAGTTGACAATCACTCATCATTCAGAGACTCGGCATACACCCATGTATCCGCAATCTCCCCCTTGATGAGTGCATTGTCAACTACCAACACAAATCATAACAGAATAGAGGAAGGAGGGAAGAAAGAGAGAGAACTCGACCACATGACCCAAAAGCATAGCAAAGCCGAAGAAGGTCAAGTGGAAAGAGCAGAACAACTTGGTTCCCAAAGACATGGGCAACGGCTCGACGCAACCAAGGAAAGCAAAGCTAGCCCTCAAGAAGAGGTAGGACAGGCTCAACACCGCTAGCAAGAAAACTTGATACCAATTGAAAGATCAACTGAAATTCAAGAAAACAGAGCTAGCCCTCGAGAAGAGGCAGAATGGGCTCAACACCGCTAGCGAGGAAGCTCGATACCAACTATTATCTACACAAAACTAAAAGAGTTTGATACTGTTAACACCAGATTTTCGCACGCATGAAGATATGGCAGGTGGGCCTAGCTGGCAGAGAAGAAAGAATTCGGCAAGTAGTCAGACGGCTATTTGGTCTTCAAGATTTCGATGAATGTATGTGCGGTCGGCTATCTTGCAGAGAGGTAGTTCCATTCGGGAGATGGATGTTGCAGACGAAGCCGGCTTGCATGGAAGGCATATGGCGATGAAAGATACCGAGAAGATTAGGAATAGATTCCATATCTTTCCATATTTTGTCATTGTAAAATCGTAATCGTCTAGGACTCGTATTTCGTTCAGGGTATAAATATAAGCCCTCGACCATTGTAAAATTGTTCACAACCACATCAATACAAACCGGCCCCGTGCCATCTTCGAGTCCCTAAGTCGTGTCGTCGAGTTCTTCAAGAGGAAACATTGATCCGTCGACCTCCGTAAGTACCGACAACCTTGTTATCATGTCTAGTATCATGCGGTGGATTTAGATATGATGCAAGTAGTCTCGTATGTTAAGCTTAGTATCGTGCGGCGGATTTAAGCTTATGACGGGAAGTTTTTGCTTGTGCCTTGTATCGTGCGGCGGATTAAGACATGAGTAAAAATAGTTATCGGCTCTATTAGATTTGGCAGATCTAGTAGATTCATTAAGTTATCTTGTGTTATGTGTTTTATTTATTTAATTCATGTAGCACTCTTTTGCCCAATCTAGATTGATTTCTATTCGGCCTTGTTTCACAAGTTTACTTGTGCTTTGCTAATCATATGATCATGATGGCCGGACCAGTTTTTGGTCTAGGTTGTTACATGTTGCGGGTTCGTACATGTCGATCATGTTTACGCTTTGATAGAACTGGGTGTCGTGCGGCAGATGCAGGTTTTAGATTAGTTTGATCATGTTTGCTTGTATGTTCCTTCCTCATGGACCCCAACTCGGCTAATTTGCCGATTTTGGTTATGCTTACATGAGTAACGAGTTTTTATAGATCTATTCAAATATATGCATGCTTTTAGCTTGTTATAATTAGATTGTATCATGCAGTGGATTAATCTAATTATAAGAAGTGGTATAGACTTATAGCAAGTGGTATCATGCGGTGGATTAGCTTCGCTTAAGTTTATGCTTGACGGGTCTATGAAGACTAAACGTGCGGCAGATTAGTTGGATTGGCCTATGCATGTATTATTTGGATAGATCTATTCTTGCAAGTTACCTGTTTATAATATCTTTGATTCTTTCAAGCATGTCTTTCATTTGCATTCGGTAGTTAATATGCTTCACATACTCTGTCCTCATACTTGCCGAATAGCTTTGTATACATGCTCTGACAGACAGCTTCTGTAGCTGTGTGCCGTCACGACTGGCTTTCGAAGCCGTACATATGGAACTGTCTGGTTTTACCCAGCACGTTCCAGAGGTATTCTCACGTTTTATCCCTTGTTGATTTTCAGGTCAAACTGACTGGCACGTCTCCGGATTCAGTACACTCCGGGCACCCGATTGAAGCTAGCCTCGTTCGGCTTGCTGTGTGTCTTGGCGCAAGGTGTCACTTTTTGCGTCAACACATTTTTTGGCACGCCCAGTGGGACCACTTCGTTTCAAGATGCCTGATATCAGTGATGATCAAGTTCTGGACGTGATCATGGATGATTTGCCGCTGGTGTCAAAAAGCTTGGTACAGCAGGCCCGTGATGAATTCCAACGCAAGTGGCTGGCGTCTTTCTCCAAGAACAAGAGCAGCAGGGTCTTCCAGAAGCAGGAGTTCCCAAAGATTCTTCCTCACCATCAACGTGATATCGCCAATGAACAAGAAGCTATTCGGAAGATGACTGAAATAATGCATAAGGTTGTATCAGAAGCTATAACCAATCATCAGACGGCTTTCCTGAACACTTTTCGCGCTATCATGGTCAATGCTTTCAGTCCAGCCGTGGATAAATGCTTTGAAGAAACTGTTGGTCCGATGCAGGGACCGTTGTTGTTCCCAGTACCTCAACGTCAAAGGATCGCAGGAGAGGGCGGAGCTGGCCCAAGCACAGGTGGGATGGTTCCTCATGAGACGCAGCAACTTCCTCAGACCTATGGCCAGCTCGCGTTCGGCACGACAGGGGATGTCCCGCAATCTGCTTCTAAAGTGTCTCCTGCAGCGAACAGGATGCAGAAGAATATGTTTGGAGACGGATATCATGAGTTCATCGTTTATAGCTCAATTAATGCTCTTCCAAATCCTGGCTATAAGAGTTCGGCAGGGCTACATCCTGGGGGGCAGGCACAAGCAGCTCCTGATCCGAATGTTGACCTCATCATGCATAAGTTGGCTGATATGATGCAAAATCAATTCGGCCTGAAACCTAAGAATCAAACTTACACATACAAGTCCCCCAATCCAGAGTGGTACAATCGGGTAGCTCTTCCTCCAAGGGTGAAACCTCCTACTAATTTCGCCAAGTTTTCAGGCCAGGATGACACCAGTACTATAGAGCACATCGGCCGCTACTTGATGCAACTCAGGGAAGCATCTACAGATGAGGCTTGGAGGATTCGGTATTTCCCGTTGTCATTAACAGGGCCAGCCTTCTCGTGGTTTTCTTCTCTACCAGCAAATTCTATCAATACATGGGCGGAGTTAGAGGAGAAATTCCACTCGTATTTCTTTACGGGTACCAGCGAGAAATAGTTGGTCGATCTCATGAGCCTAAGGATGAAACCTGGCGAGACGCCACAAGAATATCTATGCCGATTCTGGGAGACCAAGAATCTTTGTTATTCACTGAATTTGCCGGATGATCAACTGCCAGAGATAGCCATAGCTGGTATGTTGCCGAGTATCAAAGAGAGGCTATTCGGCATGGAGTTTGATGACCTTGGGCAGTTATCACAAAGGCTGGCGACGATCAGTAATCAAGCCTAGGGGTTCAAGAGGAAAATTCAGTTCCAGAAGGGTGATGTGGCTGCCAAGATGTATCAAGCTTTCCTAGAGGAAGTAGCTGAGTACGATGATGAAGATGAAAAAGCTGCAGCCGAGATAGTCTGCGATAAAGAACCAACTCAAGTCAACCAGCGATGGCTGAGGCAGCAGAAAGGTACTTATGACTTCGATGTTTCCAAGTCAGATAAATTGTTTGAATACTTGTTGAAGGAAGGACGCATCAAGTTGCCGGAAGGTCATCCTATGCTGCATCCTGAAGGGGTCAAGGACAAGAAGTATTGTGGTTTTCACAATACTAGATCCCACTCCATAAACGATTGCCGAGTGTTCAGAGTACGAATCCAGAAAGCTATCCAGGACGGGCATCTGAGGTTTGATGGGAAGATGAAAATTGATGGTAGCCCTTTTGGACAGAATATTGTGTCCTTCTCTGTTAACATGATCAACGCAGCTGATCTCAGGGATAAGAGCAAAATGAAAGTTTGAACCTCTGATAGAGCAAGAGAAGCTGGTGCCGTTGACCCTAATCGGCAAATTACAAAGAGAGAGCTTCAGCAGAGGGTTCGGCTCCAAAATAGCCAAACTGAGACGGGTGAAACTTCCAGACCCAGGGTCACGACGCGCATCTTGTTAAATAAATGGCTTCGGGAGCAGGAACGATACCAGAAGCAGAAACTTTGTGAAGAACGGAAGTTCCTGAAAAAACAACGAATGTACGAAGAAGAGATGTACCAGGAAGGAGGGGAAGACACGAAGGAGCAGGAACAGTCTCATTGGGAATGCTCGTTCTTCCAGTATTGTTGGAACGAAGGCTTGAAGCTGCCTGTTAAGAATAACTGCCCTGAGTGCAGTAATCAGTACTCCGAGTATAGGCAGTCTCGAGTCAACCGCCGATCTGTCCATGAGTGGCTTGTGGCACGAATCCCTGAGGACGATCGGCGCGTAAAATAAATAATTCCGAAGATCGGCAGGGAAGAGGATTTGCCAATCAAAGTTGGGCTCGCACTGAAGAAGAAGAGTACCGCGAGTATGTCTGGCAGAGAGGACAGTGGTGTCCACCAGGATTGAGGAAGAGCCATAAAAGGAGGGTGCAGCGCCTAAGAAATAGAGAGTTAGAACAAGCAAATGTCAAAGTAAAGCGAGTTTGGCGCCCCAAAGAGAAACCGGATGGGGGTGATCGTTCGGCTGACGCATGCATGGCTTTCTTTCTTCCATCAGAATTTATAGCTCCCGAAGAACAGGACGTCCAAGACGAAGTGTATTCAGATTTTGATGAAGATGAATTCCAAGAGTTATTGGCTCATCTTGTCTTGGCTCAAAGTGCAGTATTCGATAAACCAGCTAAGCATCGACACCTGAAGCCATTGTATATGAGAGGCTATGTTAAGGGCAAGCCATTGACTAAGATGTTTATTGATGGAGGAGCTGCCATAAATATCATGTCGTATACCACCTTCAGAAAACTTGGGATGGCAAGTGAAGACTTGCTGAAGACCGACATGGTGTTGAGAGACTTTGCTGGCAATTCTTCTGATACTCGGGGAGCAGTCCATGTTGAGTTAACGATCGGGACTAAGACCTTGATCACTACCTTTTTCATCATTGATGGCAAGGAGGCATACAGTTTGCTATTAGGAAGAGATTGGATACATGCAAACTGCTGTGTGCCGTCAGCTATGCATCAGTTCCTCATCCAGTGGATCGGAGATGACATCGAGATCGTCCATGCTGATGATTCAGTGAGTATTGCTAATACAGAGCCTATCTACTGGGAATACGATGGCGTTGAGTGTTTTTCTGGAAGAGCTTGGGAAGCAGGTCCTGTAAACGTTTTCAACGAGGACCAACAGCCGATTCAGACAATCGGCTCTCAGAGCAATTTTTGAATAGATAATCCAACTGATGGTGATGGAGAAAGATTGAGGCCAAGTTTTGTGTCGGCTGACAAGGAATAAAGTGTTGATAACGAAGCCGAAGTAGGACCAATGTATGCAAGTCTGGGTTTCGAGCATGTTTTGAAGTTAACAAACTTTTGAGGGTTCTGCTTATTTCTCCATTGCCGAAGCTAATGAAAGAACAAGAATTCACATAAGGTGACGTACAACAGAGGGTATTGGAAAGTATGAAGGCACTTCCGCAACTTGGTAATTGTTTCAAGTTGTACGTGGCGGCCGATAGCCTTGCAATAGGATCGGCCCTTATTTTAAAATTTAAAGGATAAATAGCAGCTAGCTTTAGCCAAAAATGTTAGACCCAGAGAAGGGTGTTCGGCTGTAAAGAGGTTTTGATCATATACACGTCACTTGTGGGTTAAGCTTTGGCATTACTTGTTAAAAGCCGAACGCATGGAAATTATGTAACTTGAAGAATACTTATATACAGCAGATGTAAAGCATCGCCTTTAGCAGAGAAAATGTTCCAAGAGTTCAAGTCATAGCCGATATTATTTATATCGCCTTTAGTACAAGAAATTTATAACCCTGGTAGCCCTAGCGTTTTTCGAGCTGGTAGGTTTATTGGAAGGAGAGAAAACAAGAAGTGCAAATGAGCGTTATTCAGGGGAGAACGAGTTTCGTATATTACAAGCTTCATTTACAGATTTGTCCAGATACAAACTACTCTCGAGATAATCTGATCAGAACAGATTATGGGTCAACAGTCTCGGCAACAACGGCAGCCTGATCATCATAAATTTCAAGGTCTTCAAATTCATTTGGGACGCCGCCTGCGAAACCGACTGGTATAGAGGAGTAGTTTTCCTTGGTCCAAGAGCTCATTGCCGCTAGACCGAGGGAAACCCCAGCGTGCACACCTTGGATGATGGCCTGATCTATGCGAACATCCATGGCGTTAAGACGGGTTTCGGCTGAGTCCCCATGAGCATTCACTTTGAGGGCAATTTTTTCGCTACTACTTTCAAACGGTCATTCTCTACAGGAAGGGCTAACAAAAAAGGGATGCGTCAAGTAAGGCGGACTCAACCAGAAGAAGAGGACCGAAGATCTGCTAACCTGTGATGATGTTGCAGAGTTGTTTCCGTTGGACTGCCGACTCAGCTTTCTCGATACTGTGCTTCTTGGATGCATTTTCCAGTTCCTTCCAGGCCTTATCCTTTTCCTCGCGGTATCGAAGAGCATCTAGATGGGTCTGCTAAATTGAATCGTCAAATTCAAATCTGATGGCTTAGGGAAAGGATTGAGAAGTTATTGGAGTTACCGTTTCTGGAAGGGGAACTCGAGCTTGGCTGGATGAAGACCCCACCCTAAGAAGGACGATGGATCAGGGAACGATGAGCAAGAAGAACTATCGCAAGGGGGCAGAGGGCTAGTCTTTTACCTATGGCACCAGTGAGTTAATGCCCGACTTCCTCCTACTTCATCTCCGTCAGGGTGCCTGCCGTGGTCACCTTTGCCTGTCATTGATGGAAACGCAAGCAAGAAATTTTCACTCTGGCTTGAGCTAGAAGTCGAGAAATGAAAATCTTTGCGAATCAAACTATTTGACTAGGGGTAAGAGTGATAGCTTGTATAAGGTCATATCTATAGAACCATGACTTGCACACTGGAGGATCAAGCATCGAAGTGGGGTTTTCGCAGCTTATGGGCCGTTATTGGGCCAGGCCGGATTTTTAACGATTGGAAGAGGTCATGACTCCAGAATCAGAAAGCCGATAGGATTCGGCTAAGAGTTGTTCGATTTTAATTAATGATTTGGGAGCTCACGTTACCGATCAGAGTTGAAAGTGGAAAACTGAAAATCGGAAAATCCCTTAAAAAATACTACCTTACTGTCATCATGGATCGGGAAGCTGAGGGAAAAATCGGATGCTTTGGATCCAAAATGACCGATTACAACAATCGCCTACGAGACAAAGGTATCTAATGGGATTATCAGCAATAGCCGATGTGGTAAACATCGCCGCTAGAATAAACTGAGAAGTTAATGATTGATGCGCAGAAAACAGAGCATACATTGATCTCGAGGGATCAATCACAGATTGATTTCAGAAAGGCGAACAGAGGGACTTCTTATTTACAAAATAAATTACAGTGGAAGATCAGTTCGTCCATTCTATCCTATTTCTAATTGGGAGATCAAAGTCGAAGGAATTAGCCAGATCTGTTCCAGCTTCTTTCATATCATCGACAGAATGTGCCACCCTGTATTCTAGCCCTCGCTCGCAGACGTCGAAATTACGGTAAACGGCTCCAGAGTGAATCCGTACCGCGTTGAAGGCGAGTGCTGCGCCATATCCCATACCAGCTCTAGAAATGTCAGGGAGGACTCGGTTGACTTCGTTTACATGCCTCAGAGCTGTCGTACCCGGTACGTTGGTCGTGACGGCGAGGTTAGCAATAGCTGCTTCGAGAGATTGAAGCTTGGTCTCTAGAGCTAAAGAGGAGGAAGAGTCGGTAAGAGAAGAAAGGGAAGATAAAAAGGAAGATGATGAAGGGATGCTTACCGGTAGCCCGTTCCTGGGCAACATCGCGCTCTCGAGAGATTCGGTTGATCTCCCGATCCTTCCTCTCCGAATCGGATTGAAGATCTGCAATCTTTTGAATCAGGACCTCGGGGAGGTCGTCTCCGGCCCTTCTAATAAAAATGGTGAGGTAAGGACAATTGCATCATTTTGAAATGAGAGAGAGAAAAGGACAACCTTCTCTTGAAGGTGCTAGAAGCACCAAGCTCGGAACTATGGCGACTCGCTGCAGAAGACATCCTCCAGAGTAGGATATGACAAGAGAAAAGAGGGTTTTTGAGTCTGAGCAGGGGAGTTCAGAGTGCACAAGTCGGAACAGGGTGAAAGAGGGTTTTAAAGAATCCCAGAGGATGCATCGGGAGATGAGTCGGCAGGTATAGTAATTATAGCATATGAAGGCGGACGCTTCCGGAGGTTCCACGGTAAATAAGAATTTTGGAATAAATATTTATCCCAAAATTAGGGGGCATGTGTTAACATACCAGATTTTCGCACGCATGAAGATATGGCAGGTGGGCCTAGCTGGCAGAGAAGAAAGAATTCGGCAAGTAGTCAGACGGCTATTTGGTCTTCAAGATTTCGATGAATGTATGTGCGGTCAGCTATCTTGCAGAGAGGTAGTTCCATTCGGGAGATGGATGTTGCAGACGAAGCCGGCTTGCATGGAAGGCATATGGCGATGAAAGATACCGAGAAGATTAATAATAGATTCCATATCTTTCCATATTTTGTCATTGTAAAATCGTAATCGTCTAGGACTCGTATTTCGTTCAGGGTATAAATATAAGCCCTCGACCATTGTAAAATTGTTCACAACCACATCAATACAAACCGGCCCCGTGCCATCTTCGAGTCCCTAAGTCGTGTCGTCGAGTTCTTCGAGAGGAAACATTGATCCGTCGACTTCCGTAAGTACCGGCAACCTTGTTATCATGTCTAGTATCATCCGGTGGATTTAGATATGATGCAAGTAGTCTCGTATGTTAAGCTTAGTATCGTGCGGCGGATTTAAGATTATGACGGGAAGTTTTTGCTTGTGCCTTGTATCGTGCGGCGGATTAAGACATGAGTAAAAATAGTTATCGGCTCTATTAGATTTGGTAGATCTAGTAGATTCATTAAGTTATCTTGTGTTATGTGTTTTATTTATTTAATTCCTGTAGCACTCTTTTGCCCAATCTAGATTGATTTCTATTCGGCCTTGTTTCACAAGTTTACTTGTTCTTTGCTAATCATAAGATCATGATGGTCGGACCAGTTTTCGATCTAGGTTGTTACATGTTATGGGTTCGTACATGTCGATCATGTTTATGCTTTGATAGAACTGGGTGTCGTGCGGCAGATGCAGGTTTTAGATTAGTTTGATCATGTTTGCTTGTATGTTCCTTCCTCATGGACCCCAACTCGGCTAATTTGCCGATTTTGGTTATGCTTACATGAGTAACGAGTTTTTATAGATCTATTCAAATATATGCATGCTTTTAGCTTGTTATAATTAGATTGTATCATGCGGTGGAGTAATCTAATTATAAGAAGTGGTATAGACTTATAGCAAGTGGTATCATGCGGTGGATTAGCTTCGCTTAAGTTTATGCTTGACGGGTCTATGAAGACTAAACGTGCGGCAGATTAGTTGGATTGGCCTATGCATGTATTATTTGGATAGATCTATTCTTGCAAGTTACCTGTTTATAATATCTTTGATTCGTTCAAGCATGTCTTTCATTTGCATTCGGCAGTTAATATGCTTCACATACTCTGTCCTCATACTTGCCGAATAGCTTTGTATACATGCTCTGACAGACAGCTTCTGTAGCTGTGTGCCGTCACGACTGGCTTTCGAAGCCGTACATATGGAACTGTCTGGTTTTACCCAGCACATTCCAGAGGTATTCTCACGTTTTATCCCTTGTTGGTTTTCAGGTCAAACTGACTGGCACGTATCCGGATTCAGTACACTCCGGGCACCCGATTGAAGCTAGCCTCGTTCGGCTTGCTGTGTGTCTTGGCGCAAGGTGTCACTTTTTGCGTCAACAGATACCAATTGAAGAGCTGAAAATGTTTGCTAGTCCCTCAAGAAAGAGGCAAAGGCTCAACACAACTAGCAAACTCCCCCTCAAATAGTGCACACAACCCAGGGAACTCACATGATTCATGATTTGTCAATATTTTCTCCCCCTTAGTTGAAAATGCACCAACAAGCAAATGTGCACAAGCACTCAAATTTCTCCCCCTTGACAGAACATCTCCCTCCAAAAATGCATATGAGTTAATATGCAAGTTAGCAGCTTCAGGAATATAATCAAGAGAGTGCAAGGATGCTCTACACAGTTATGATCCAATGACTCAATAACATCCATAAGAAGCTAGCAAAGGCTTAAACTGATCACCAGATACGAAATATGAACATGAGAGCAAAAAGAGCAGTTTTCAGCCAAAAAGGTATTCACCATCAAAATAGCACAAAACATGTATAGACAAGAAATCAGAAAAGTGCTAAACATGTATACAAGGTGAACTACCCCTAGCACAGTTCAATCATCATGCTATAGAATGAAACATAGACTTGTGTATCCAGATTTTATCGGAGTTGCAGTGGTTAAATTACACGAGTTTAAATTTCAGCATGCAATTGCGAGAGGTTGAAAGCTTGTCATTGTCTAACTTTTCAACTGTGTGAAGCCTATGCAAAAGCAATCTGAAGCTTAAAGCAATAGTTTCGGTCATACACTACACAGCTCAAGTTTAACTCAAAGTGCAATGAGAAACAGTCTCGAAACTATGATGTGCTGACAAGCAATCCCATCTCGATCTTTCCAAATCACTTAACTTGCTTCAGATTTTAAAACAGATTATGAACATACCAAGCAAGTGACTGACTCAACACTAGAGACATAGCAACTTAGCATATATGAAGAGCACAAGTGATTTCAACACATTCTACACATGCTAGTTGCAAATCTCAATGGTGAACATTTTCAAGTTTTATGTTCATTAATCAGATTCACCATTCATCAAAAAGCTCCGCTCACAACATGTATTAGTGATCAGAAAGAGCATAAACTACAACATCATCAGAATGCATCAGAGCAAATACTAAACAGAGCATAGTTACATTCTAAAGATTATATACATGAAGCTCTGAATGTAAATATGCAAGATGAAATGCAAAGATGCATGATGAAACCAAATGAAAAACACAAAGTCAGTTTATAATACAAGAACCAAAATGTTTCCCCCAACTAAAAGGGGACACACACAACAAGCTCACCTCTCAACCTAGCAAAAGTTAATTGGTCCAAAGGCTTGGTGAAAATATCAGCCAACTGATGATGAGTATCGACTTGGCGAAGGTCGATATCACCCTTCTCATAGTGGTCTCGCAGAAAATGAAAGCGCACATCAATGTGTTTGGTCTTAGAGTGCAGCACGGGGTTCTTAGCAACGCTAATCGCACTCGTGCTGTCACAAAGCAAGGGTACACGAGAAAAGCTCAGACCAAAATCACGCAAAGTGACCATCATCCAGAGTAACTGGGAACAGCAGCTAGCCGCAACAACATACTCAGCCTCCGTGGTAGACTGGGTGACACTAGACTGCTTGCGAGAAGACCACGAAATAAGAGAAGAACCAATAAACTGGCAAGTCCCAGAAGTGGACTTGTGATCAATGCGACAACCAGCAAAATCGGCATCGGAATAACCGCAAAGGGAGAGGGTGGAGGAAGCAGAATACCAAATCCCAAATTCTGGAGTGAAGGATAAGTACCTCATAATGCGCTTGACCGCCAGACGGTGAGAGTTGCGCGGCGAAGACTGAAATCGCGCGCAAAGACACACCGCGAACTGAATGTCCGGGCGTGTCGCCGTCAGGTACAGCAGCGATCCGATCATACTCCTATACTCCTTCTGGTCCAGAGCTTCTCCATCCACATCCGCATCCAGGGCCGTTGTGGTCGACATGGGTGTTGGAAGAGGCTTGGCCTCACCCATATCGAACTTCTTCAATATGTCCTTGGTATACTTACCCTGGTGCACGAACGTCCCTTCCCGGGATTGCTTGATTTGCAACCCGAGGAAAAACGTCAACTTGCCCATCATGCTCATCTCAAATTCCCTGCTCATAGTGTCTGCAAACTTGGCAACCAAAGCGTGAGAATAACCATCGAAAATGATATCATCCACGCAAATCTGGACCATGAGTGTGTCACTGCCTTGCTTGAGGAGAAAGAGCGTTTTATCCACACATCCCATTTTAAAACCCTTAGCAAGCAAAAAGGTTTTCAACCTATCATACCAGGCTCTAGGGGCTTGTTTCAAACCATACAAAGCTTTCTAAAGTTTAAAAACATGGTTTGGAAACTTGGGATTTTCGAAACCGGGGGGTTGTCTCACATACACTTCCTCTTCTATGTAGCCGTTCAAGAAGGCACTCTTGACATCCATTTGAAAAAGTTTAAATCCTTTGGATGCAGCAAAAGCCAAGAGTATGCTAATTGCCTCCAAACGAGCTACAGGAGCAAACGTCTCCTCATAGTTTATCCCCTCCTTCTGACTATACCTCTGGGCTACAAGTCTGGCCTTGTTTCTCACAACATGGCCATCCTCTCCTTGTTTGTTTTTGAAAACCCATTTTGTCCCAATAGGGTGATACTCAGGAGGAAGAGGAACAAGACCCCAAACCCGATTTCTCTCAAAGTTCTCAAGCTCCTCATGCATGGCATTGACCCAATCTGGATCCGTCAAAGCGTGTCCAACATCTCGGGGTTCAAAATCAGCAACAAATGCAGAATGAGCAAAGTGAGAGATTTGTTGTGACCTTGACCAAGTGACGCGTTCGCCGATGCTGCCGATCATCTGTTGAGGCGGGTGTTGGCGCTGAATGTGTCATGGCGCCTCCCTTGCCGAAGTGGCCTCCCCCTCAACAGCAGCTGGTGCCTCGTCGGGTACAAAAGGTACCGCTCAAGGTGGCGGATCCCACAGCCCTCAGGTAGTAGAGGAAGAAGAGTCGGGGCCGTGAGTCGTAGTAGAAGCCGCTCCTTGCGGCACAGCAGGTGGAGGAGGTGCTGGATCGTCCATCCCTTCAGCACCTTCGTCCTCGTCATCAAAAAGAGGCTCGCCAACCTCATGATCACTTGCACGCTCAAAACGAGAAGAAGGACAAACCATGGTCTCGTCGAAGGTGACATCGGATGTCTCCATGACTCGGTTAGTATCAAGGTTAAGTACACGATATGCACGAGTGTGAGTGCCATAACCCAAAAATACACCGTCTGAAGAATGAGACTCAAATTTGTCCAGGTTGCCTTTCTTGATTATGAAACAATGGCAACCAAAAACTCTAAAATAACTCACTTTGGGTTGTCTTCCAAAACGCAACTCATAAGAAGTCTTTTTCAAGAAAGCTCAGAGAAAAAATGCGATTTGAGATATAGCATGCAGTGCTCATAGCTTCGGCCCAATATCACCTAGGAGTCCTATGCTTATCAAGCATCGTCATGGCCATCTCTACAAGGGTCCGATTCTTCCTCTCTACAACACCATTTTGTGGTGATGTGTAGGGAGAAGAAAACTGATGCTCCAAACCCAAAGAGTTACAAAACATCTCAAAATCTGAATTCTTGAATTCGGAACCATTATCACTCCGAATTGCTTGCATTGAGTTCATAGGGAACTCATTCGAAAGACGCAAAATCAGATTGCGAGGAAAGGAGAAAGTCTCGGTCTTCTCAGCTAAAAAGAAGACCCACGAATATCTCAAAAAATCATCGACAACAACAAGCACATACCACTTCCCCCCAACCGAGCTCACCCGAGCCGGACCAACAAGGTCCATGTGCAAAAGCTCTCCAGGGCGCTTGGTCATGACCTGAGTCACTAGATGGTGGGGAGCGGCTACCATCTTCTCATGTCTACAAGAATGGCAAACAAGATCCTTCTCGATGGACAACTTGGGCAATCCTCTGATTAGGCCAAGTGAACTAAGTCTTGCAAGCAAGTCAAAGCTTAGGTGACCTAGTCTCCTATACCACCTCCATAGATTAGAGGAGGAAGGTCCAGCCAAAAGACAATGAGAAATCCCAAATGACTCCGAGAAATCCGCACGAAAGACTTTTCCAAAGGGCGAAATCACACAAACAAGATTGCCCTGAGGATCCAAAATACGACTGAGATTCAGCTTAAAATGAATCTCAAAGTCGTCATCAAAGAGTTGCGAAACAGAAAGAAGGTTAAAATGCAAGTTAGAAACAAGAGCAACATCGCGCAACACAAAGTGCTCATTAACTCGCACAGACCCACGAGACAATACCTTACCTTTGCTATTGTCGCTGAAGGTGATAAACTCCTTTCTGGCGACTGGACTAAGACTGGAGAACCACTTGGCGTTTCCGGTCATGTGCCTCGAACACCCGGAATCCACCAACCAAATGTTCTCCAATCGTTTTTCCTACATCAATAAAAAGACATAGGGTGGGGATACGGGCCAACACTGGGGTTACTGAAGTAGGGAGAATACCAGTGTTGGGCCGGTTGCTCAAAAGAACGGTTAGCAGAAAAACCATTCCTAGCACGCCTACACGAAGAGCAATCACCATGTAGAGGAAAACGTGGTCCGCTGAGGGAAGAGCGTCCATCGCGATACTCAAAACACGGTGGGGGAAAATGCTCAACAACAAAGCCACTGCCATGGGGTCCATAGCCTACAACTGCATGCTCCCGCCGGGCACGACCTCCTCGTGGCCTAGGCCTAGGAACTTGAGGTTTTGGACCTCTAGGCCTAGCAGCACGTCTCTGAACGTTCGACACATGTAGATCATGGAAAGGATGGTACATGTCCGGGTTGTTCATCTCCTTTGCGCGGGGCGCCTCTCTCTTGCACCGAAAGCAAAACTCACTCAAGTGTCCATCTGTCCCACAGTGCTCACAATGGTACCTCACTGCACTCAAAGGGGGTTGTTGGTACTCACGGTAGTGGGTGTGGATCACTTTAACCTTCTGTGGCATAAGCTCCTCCTGGATGGGTGGCATGGTGTCCAGCTTGTTCTTGAGGTGGTTTGGTTTGGGAGCCCATGATTGTTTCTTGGGTGGAGCTCTCGGAGGTTCAACAAAGACCCCATCCTTGGTGCTAGGCTTGAGAGGCTCTTTGGGTGGAATCTTGGTAAGTTTGGGAGTAGTGGTGGAGTTGGGCTTCTCACAAGGGTTAAGACCACTCGACTCTCCAATCTTCCCAAAAGACAAAACATCAACACCCGGAGCAAAACCTACACCTCGACCTCCAGCAGCTCGCTTGAATTGGGAGATCATCATCCCAAGCTGTGGCTCACCACTAGACAACCATGACAAGGTGGTCCGAAGGTATGTGTTTTCCTCCTCGGTTTGCATCTTGTCATGCTTCACATTAGCGATCTCCATCTCCAAACCCTCACAAAGAACAAACCTGACCACACATGTGCTACCTGAGTTGGCCTCTTCAAGAGACACAATCTTGGCATTCTTCTCTGCCAACTCAGATTGCAAGCCCGCACAGGACTTGCACGCACCCAACAGCGAGGATCTAGCCTTCAGCTCATCCACCTCTCCTACCAACACAACATACTTGCTTCTCAAAGTGAGAAGGTCAGTCATGTGAGTGGTGCACATCTCACACTCCTCATCGGTAACAACTACGGTGGACTTGACAGATTCAAGTTCCTTCACCGTATCCTCCCACTTCTGCCTAAACTCCTTGCGCTCTCTAGCAGCACGCCTAAGCAACATATCCTGACTAAGGAGCACGGCAGTAAGCTTCTCGACCTCAGCAGAAAGTTCGTCGGGGGTCTGAGATACCTGGGAGGTGTCGTCTTCACCGTTGTTCCGAGGAGTGTCCTCCAGCTCGCCGTTGACCTCCTTGCCGAGGGCCATGGTGCAGAAGCCCTCGTCGTCGGCGAAGAAGCAGAGGCCGTTCAGCTTGTCCTCGATCCTCTTCTTCTTCTCGGACTCGCCGTTCAGCACATGGATTCATGGGTCCACACCGAAAACCAAATGCAACCAACTTCACAAGACTTGCTCAATGACATGTGGGGTCACCAAGGGAGAGAAGAAGGTGGGCCAGCCCTGTCATAGGGGGGTCGACCGATCCCCTCTTGGTGGGACCCAGCAGCACTATTCATTAGGGTGACATCAGCACCTTCTAGAAGATGTACCCCGGGCCCACATGTCAGGGACAGGGGTCGGCCGACCCCATGGTGACCCTCATCCAAGTCGGTGGCAAAGTGCATGTTTCACACGTGAAACATATCCAAGCCATTCATCAAGGTCGGTTACTATGGTGGTGGATCCAAGGGTGAAGAGAGGATGAGCACACGGATCGCTGACGTGGTGCCGGAGTAGCCCCTACTCCACCTCCACTATAAATAGAGGCCTCCACCCTCTCATTCTTCACACCCCAAGATATCTCACACATCTCCACTCTCAAGTGAGATCAAGCAAGAGTAGTAGTAGTTAGTCTAGAGTGGGAGTTAGAGTCGAGTCGGGCGAAGCTCGGGTCTCCGGAGTCGTCTTCTAGGAGTCTGGTATAGCCCTTGTATCTTTCTTCTTTTGTAAGACTTTATTTATTTAATATATTATTCTTTCTTTACTTTACTTTGCATTTACTTAAGTATTTACTTTCCAAGTATTTATTTAAGTATTTACTTAGTGCAAGTCTATATTTATATAGTCTTGTTGTGTGCTTATCTTAGTTCTATAGTTGTCTTAGTTAGATTGATTTCCTTTAAATAGCTTCTTGTGTGTGCGCCATCGTCCTATCTTAGGATAGGGGCTTTAGCTATTTTGATCGATAGCTAAAGGTGTAGATAAGTGTGAGCGTGGTGTTCATACTTCATCTTATCTTTGACTACCGTTGGCTTGCACGGACAGTAGGGGCGCATGGGCAAAAGGTGACAGATTTTGCCTGGCTACCTAGATCACGTCACGTGAACTCAGGCTAGTTCTTAAAAGGTAAGGTGTCCATAAGCCAAATATCCGCTTGAGTACTGGGTTAGGTGAACAACCTTCTATCGCTTTACTCTCTCGTTTATCCCTCTCACACAAGTAGCAAGGCGTCAATCTAGTTAAGTCATCTATTTAATTAGGATTAGTTCATAGGAGTAAAGGTGGAAACATAGGAGTACTTTATACTCACTCGTTGTCCTCCCACCTAGCTAACTCTACTAAAGTTATCTTTCATATCATATACTCTTAGCTTAACTTATTTATCTTATCTATCTATCCTCCCTTATATCCACTTATACCCCTTTGCTTCTCTAATTGATAATAGATTATAGTAAGACTAAAGGATCTATCTTTCCTCTCTCTACATATTTCCTAGCTTGCTTTCCTTTGGGATAAAATAAATAACGATACCTTGGAATACTCCCGGGTGAAGTGCTACATCGGTATATTCTGTGCGCTTGCGGAACTATCCAATAGTCAATAGTTTTACCACCAAGACACTTCTAGCGCCGTTGCTGGGGTTAGGCTCCATAGTCTAGTTCTAGTGGTTGCGTTAAGAAGTGTTAACAAGCGTTTCTGGTGCCGTTGCCAGGGATAGATTAAAACTCTATTCTTAGTAGTGACGCTAAGAAATACCAACAAGCATTTCTGGCGCCATTGCCGGGGATAGATTAAAACTCTATTCTTAGTAGCGATGCTAAGAAATACCAACAAGCATTTCTGGCGCCGTTGCCGGGGAAAGCAACCGCCTACGAGTTTAGAGAGAGTGAATCCGGAGTCTGCTATTTATCAGTTATCAATTAGTACAGGGGCTAACCCCTCACCTGTCTAGTTTCTTTTCGTTATCGTGAAACTAGTAGGTGTATGAGCGGTTCCCAACTGCCATCAAACTTCATTGAAAATCCCGAGTAGTTGTTGAGGAGGACTAGACTTTGTCAAGTTCCACCTCAGAGGTTCATCTCGAACCAAAACCCGTTCGAGGAGGAAGTTTCTGCACCAGCTAGAAGAGAAGCCATGGCCCAAAAGACCATCTCCGAGTACTCTGCGTCGTCG
Source organism: Coix lacryma-jobi var. lacryma-jobi (assembly GCA_009763385.1). NCBI lineage: Eukaryota > Viridiplantae > Streptophyta > Magnoliopsida > Poales > Poaceae > Coix > Coix lacryma-jobi. Next base: position 65,658,336 of record CM019828.1, read on the forward strand.
GCCGACAATGTCGCCACAGGTCCGTAGCTTAACTTGGGGGATGCGACTTTCGAGCTCAAGCCGGCTCTCATCAACATGGTGCAAGCCAATCCATTCTGTGGGAAGCCGCATGAGGATGCCAACGCCCATCTCCAACACTTCTTGAAGGTATGTGGTACCTTCACTATGAAGAATGTGTCTGCAGACGCCATCCATCTTCGTCTTTTCCCATTCTCGTTATTGGGAATGGCGAAGCAATGGTTCTACACCAACAAGAGTGAAGCCAACACTTGGGAGAAGTGCGCCAATGCATTTCTCAAGAAGTTCTTCCCGATGGGCAAGACCAGCGCCCTTCGTGGAAAGATTTCCAGCTTCCAGCAACAAGCTGATGAGACGATTCCCGAAGCATGGGAACGTCTACAAGAGTACATTCGCGCCAGTCCTCATCATGGGATAAAGGAGTGGCTCATCATCCAAGGTTTCTACCATGGCCTGACCGGTATGGCCCGTAGTCACCTAGATGCAGCCGCTGGAGGGGCATTCTTACAACACAATGTGAGAGATGCCAAGGACCTCATAGAGAAGATGGTTACCAACCAAGGTTGGAATGGGGAACGTCTTCAGCCCAAGAAGAGAGGTGTTCATGCTCTCAATGAGGTGGACATGCTCTGCGCGAAGATGGACCTCCTGATGAAGAAAGTAGAAGAAAGTTCCAAGAGGGAACAAGAGGTCGTTCAACCTTATGCTACCGCACGAGCCATCGAGGCTGACCATTGGTGCGAGGTATGCGGAGGCAATGACCATTCGGGAAATAATTGTCCCGAGACGAAGGAGGAAGTGAGCTTCATCAACAACGCCAACAACAACGGGTACCGGCCCCAACAACAACAACAAGGATGGAATTCGCGCCCCTTCTACCAAAATCAAGGTAATGGTTATAGCAATAATTTCAATAATTCTTATAATAACCAACCTTCTTTAAGAGATCTTGTCTTAGGCCAATCTAAAATAAATGATAGTATTAATAAAAAGATGATGGCTAATGATAAGACTCTTGAAAATATAAATGAGAAAATGGATAGCTTTAATTCTGCTATGAAAAATCAATTGAGCTTTAATAAAATGTTAGAAACACAATTAGCTCAACTAGCAGCAGCTGTCCCATCCTACGAGCAAGGTAAGATCCCGGGGAAACCCGAAGATCCAATAGAGGGTGTAAAATTGGTTACTACGAGGTACGGTAAGCCTCCACTCCGGTCAAATTGGGGCTATCTACTCGATCCACCCTTCATCACCAAGAAGGAAGATCTAGGCCTGCCGACCATCACCTGCCAGATTGGACCACAAGTCTTCCACGACGCCTTCTGCGACCTTGGATCAAGTGTCAACATCATGTCCAAGGTAACATATGATAACTTACTAGGGGACCTTTGCTCCCTACATTTGTTCGTTTGCAGCTGGCGGATCAGACGCTACGGTTCCCCGAGGGACTAGCAACGGACATCCTCATCAAAGTCCAAAACAACTACGTCCCCGTCGATTTCCTTATATTGGACATGCGATCCAATCTAGACGTCGCGATCATCCTGGGAAGGCCGTTCCTTAATACGGTTAACGCCATCATCTACGTGGGATCCGGCCAACTTCACCTCCAGTTCCCGGAGTATAAGGTAAAGTGTCCATTCAATGGTTATAAAGCTAACATGCAGGTGAAGGACAAAGAACCTCAAGTCAACAAACATCGTCGTCGTCACCCATGCCATAGGAACAAGAAAAAGAGCGAGTCGGCCAACAAGGCCGAAGTAAAAGAAGAACTCGCCGACGAGGTGCAACCATGGTCTCCATCTCCGGGACCGACCGAAGCACCCAATGAATGACAAGACGGAGAGGTCCTGCTCTATGGACCTAAAACATGGAGCCCTTGCTGATAAGGTAAATCAGTAGTTATTTCATATTTAACTTTTCATGCATTTCAATTTTTGCATTTCCCTTCAATTGCATACTTAGTTTAATTTTGCATTGTTTCATTTTGACAAAATAAATTTTCATGCTAAGAACACCTTGACAATAACTTGCAACACATTTGAGCCGTGGGACCACCCCATGGTGGGGTTGCCCGACCCCACCAGTGGGCCCACTGGCACATGCTCTATCTTGGCTTAGCACCCTGAGTATGACACAACACTTTGGTGCTCGAGGAGCATCCAAGGTGGGATCAGCCGATCACACCATGGTGCCCTCCTGCACCCTGCTGCATTCCACTCAATATGCTCATAAACATCATGCATATCAACAAAGCCAATATCTGAAAAGAAATGGTCCTTTGCTTTACTCTTTAAGCATAAGATGTTCCTCTTTATCTTGGATGCTCATGGGACCACAATAATTAGCCAAAGGCATGTCTTAGTGTTCTCATGGTCCATGGGAATCACTTTAGACATGTCTCCACTTTGGCCATTCATCTTTTCCCTTTCACCAAACACTAGGCAAGGGAATCTCTGAAATCTGTGTCAACTTTGGACCAAACATAGTTACATCTTTACTAGACACATGATGGCACAAAGTTTAAAGTTTGAGGGGACATGTAGGGGGGTCGGCCGACCCATGTGTTGGCCCATCCTGAAAATGTATTTACTCACTTTAGACATGTCCCCTGGCTAAAGCAAAAGCAAATTTGAATGTGCCAAGAAGGGGGGTCGGCCGACCCATGCTATAGGTGGTCACCACTTGCCCTTCCTCCCCTATATATACCCCTGCATTGTGAGCTCAACTCCACACCAAAACCACCAGAACCATCTCGAGCTCACAAGTTCTTCCTTTCCTTCCTTAGTTGCATGTTCATTCTCAAGCTTAGCTTAGTAGTAGCCATCCAAAAACCAAAAACCCAAAAATAGTCCCTATTTCATAGTAGTGGTAGAAGCTTGGTAACTTATCCTGTAGTAAGATGAAGAAGTTGCTTGCCTCCCGTTTCAAAAAGTCCAACAAGGACGAGAGTTTTTCCCAAGAACCTCACCATGCTAGTGCTCATGAGAGGAGAGAGGTGGAAAGAAGTGAGCTAGTACCCTTCATTCCCCCAGCTAGAGTAATGGAGACCGAGAGTGGCCTCAGGCTAAATGCCGAAGAGATGGGGAAATTCTTCACTCTTAGTGAGTGTAGTTTCTCACGCACAAGTGTCATTGATCCGGCCCTCTTGCAAGAAACAGGTATGGATTCAGAATTTTATGCTATTTTCAATACCATTGGTTGGGGAGGATTATTTGAAATTCTTGAATTTGGCATAAAGAACTTAACCATTGAGTTTTTATGCACGTTAAAAGTGAATAATGATGGGATAGCATTTCGAATGTTTGGGATGGAATATGACTTGACTTGGAGCACATTAAACACTGCTTTAGGATTTGATCACTCTTGCCATCTTGATGTAGACCATGCTTTTCATTATGACAAGAATGCTTTCTGGTATGCCATTACTGGCTCTAGTGATTGTTCCAACCCCTCACCACACAAAATTCATAACCCAACCTTACGTTTCATGCACTACTGGCTGTTCACCACTCTTTTCCCTGGCATGAGAGGAGCTTTGGTAAGTGATGATGAGCTGAAACTACTCTATGCCATGGTTAGCAAAGTTAAAGTTTCACCTGTTAAAATGCTAGTGAACTATAGGCTTAGCTACATAAAGCCTAGGAAACCCATATACTTCACATCATTCATCACACGTATAGCCGAAGCTTTGGGTGCACTAGAATCCCAAACTTTTGAGTACATTAAAACCGTGAGAGATGTTTTGGAAGAAAATGTATTTATTGGTTGTGATGTACTAAAAAGGGGTCCCAAGGGTGAACTAATAATGATTTATCCACGCCATACAGTCGAAATCACTCTCCCTTGTGAGGGACTTCGATTGTATGAGCTTCGTACGCTAACCTTTGATTTGGACCCTGTAACACCTCTGGTGTTTAAAGCCAAATAAAACCTGACATGTCATCATGAGCGTGGAAAGCATTCATGTAGCAACACTAAAGATGCATTTACAAATTTCATGTAACATTGATCTCAAGTGCATCATATGCTTGTTTGAATTCTGTTTTGCTCATTTGATGTGTGGTGCTTAAGGAAATGTAGTGGATGATTTCTAGTGAAGATAGGATTATAGTGTTATAGGGTTCATGAAATCACAAGTCCTTATAGTGGCCCTATGATAAAGACTAAAATCTAAGCTGAATCTGGGCATGGTCCTTAAAACAAAGTTGTAGATACTAATGAATGGAACAACTTTGGTATATAAAGTTAACCAAGATTCTGCACAGAATTTGAATTGGAACAAATTTGTTTAAACCCTAGAATCTACCCTTGAACTACAACTCTCAAACTATTGAGAACCTGACCTTGGTCCTTTAATCAAAGTTGTAGGGAATGGTAAATGTGACAACTTTTATATTCACAGATTTTGATGTTCTTCAGAAAATTTCAAAGTAATCTCAGAAATTAGTTCAGGGCAAATTTGAATTCAAACCCTAATTCAAAAACTAGGCCGAATTGGAACATGGTTCTTTAAGCAAGTTTGTAGATCACAAAATTCTGAACAACTTTCATTCTTATAGATTTTGCACTTCAGTTCAAAATTTGGGCGCATTTCAAAAGGGGACAGAAACTACTGTGGCTACAGTTCTTGGACCCTTGCATGACATCCATGGCGGCCACCGCGCGCCGCGGCATTCTACGACGCCGACACGTCCCCGTCCACGCGCCACTCGCTCCATCCGTTTGCACAACTCGCTGGCGCACCTTCTGAGCTCCTCGTCGCCTACATATGCCCTACCATCGCTGCGCTCCTCTCCTTTCTCTTCTCTCTGCTTTCACCGGCAACGAGCAGGGAGCTCCGTCGACGAAATTAGTCAACGTTGAGCCCGCTCCGCCGTCACCAGCTCGGCCACAGCTCCGCCATCATCCCGACTACCTCCCCGACCCATTCAATCGAGCGCAAGTGACCCACATTGCCCGGGTCGACATCATCTTCCCTAACTCCGGCAGACGGCCGCCGCGGTCGGGTTCGCTGTCGCGCGGTGAGTCCAGAGCTCCTCAAGCCAATTCGTTTGCGCCTTTAGCTCCGCCTCAGCTCACTCTCTCTGGTCGGCTCGACGTCCAGGTCGCTACCGCGCCGGAGGAGCCGGAACGTCGCCGCGAAGCTTCGGTCCGCCGCCATCTTTGCCGCCATCGTCGACCTCCACCTCCCCGAGCTTCTCCGACCGAGCTAGCGCGAGCATCAGCTGTAGGTGAGGTTCCTAGTGCCGATGCTTGCCTCGGTTTGGTCACTACGGCGCCGTATCGGCCGGAACGCCAGCGCGCCACCGGCCATGGCGCGGCCGAGCCGCCATGGCCGCGAGCACCGTGTCTCCGGTAACCATTTGCCCCAACCGAGCCATTGCTTGTGTCCGCGATGTGTTGAGGAGCGCGTGGGTGGTTTCGGTTTGACTCATGGCCTCGCCGCCGGCGAAAACGGCCGGTGGTCAACGCCGCCGCCGCGCGGTCAGCGCTGGCGCGCGCGCGGGCCTGTGCTCTGCTCGCCCTGACAGCCCGGCCCCGCTTGTCAGTGGCTTAGCGTTAGGGGTTTTCATTTTTGCGCATATGAACAGTAGCAGAATTTGTTATTTTTGCTGTATTTTTGTTATAGCTCCTAAAATCGTGAAAATTTTTGTGTAGCCTCTCTGATATGTGAACAAAATTATAAAAATATGAAACTTCGAGTTTGGACAAATTTTATTGGGGTATTAAAATAGTTAAATAAATGGTTTAGGCACTTTAAATAATTTTGTAGGCTGTTCCTCAAGTCCAGAAATTATGAAATCAATTTTGTAGTACTTTGCAACACATAACACACCTCTGCAAAAATTATGAGCCTATTTGGTGAAAATAAATTTTTAACCTTAATAATTAAGTCATTAATCAATAATGGTGGTTGCTTGATTAAGCTTAGTTCTGCAATTTGATTTCTTTTATCATATTGTTAAAAGCTTGATGGTCACTGTAATGTTTACTGAGTCAATTCACACAGCAAGGTTTGGGTTAGGAGAAATCCCTTTGGATGGTATCATGATTGTGTTGTCTAACTAGCTAAATCTTTGATTAACAATTTTTATATATAATTGATGAGTTAATTACTGTTGATAAGAAATCATGAATAAGAAGGTTATATGTAAATCCTTGATAGATCTCTGCTGTATAATCATGTTAAGAATTGAGTACTTGATCATGTTTGATTATGCCATTGAAAAGAAACTTGCTCTTGTCAATTTCTGTCATTTCTGGATCAGTTCTGTTGGAAATATGATAACACCATGATTATGTGGTTTTCTGTCAAAATGTTGAATATCAAAGTTGTAGTACTTTTGTATATCTAGTTGCTCCTAAAATTTTGTAATTGTTGTATATATGTGCTGGGAGTTATGTTCTGTGCAAACTGGGTATGCAGTGCTGTCCAGAAATCTGGACAGTTTGTGAAAACTGAACTGTTTGGGGTATTTAACTTGTGAATCAGTGTTGGTGGATTATAAGAAAGTTGTAGAGGATTTCATGTGCTTTCCAGAATGGTCTAGATCACGTATGTTGATTTCTCTGAACTCCAGATATGGTCTGTGGAACAGTGGTGTTTGAATCTGTCCAGAATCTGGACAGATTTAACCAAATGAATTGTTTGGTCCATATGACCCTAGAATCAGCTTTTGTGGATTACAGAAAAGTTGTAGAGAATTTGTTAAGCTTTCCAGATTGTCCTGAATCACCTGAATAGCTATTCTGTAGCTCCAGTTATGGTTAAAACAATTCTGGTGCATGAAATCTATTCGGGTTACCATTTATGCGAATCTTATTCCAATTGTGTTGTCAGTTCTTGATTTCAGTTTAGGATTGTTGTTTGTTGCTGCACTGTTCTACTTATATTTGTCCATCATTATGAGCATTCATGCATAATCGCATCACATGCATCTTATATATGCTCGTTCGTATATTGCATTTAGAAACCGAGGTTAGCAAGGATCAGCCAGAGATTGCAGCACGGGAGGCACCGGTCTTCTACGAGGTTGAGTTTGATATCTGTGGGGACGAACCAGAAGAGGAACCGCAAGGCAAGCCCCGGTGCATTTGCCCCTACCTTGCAATTTTAAATAATATACTTGTTGATAAAATCTGGTGCATTAAGTTTACGGATTAAATGTTACCTATTTGATGCATTAACTACCTTGATTACTCCTTATATTATCCTTGACACTGGGTTATTCACAAATGCTTAGATTGCTTAGCCTTGCTCAATAGAGTAGGTTTTGAAAAGAGAGATGCTATTGTTGGGAACCCTTCCCTCGGTTTGGGATGGTGTAATTAAAATGAGACCGGGCGGATAACTTGCACAGGAAATGGAGTCTTGGTGTAGTGTTTCTGTCTGTGTCGCCAAGGGCCCGTCCGCTGTTGGCCCGTTGGATCGAGAACTATTTGTTAGTACTGGTCACATGCTACGGTAAGCCCTACTGTGGCTATGCCCTTACTGGAATGGCGCACCCGCGCACTGGGAGTGGAGAGATGGCGGGAGAAGCCTGTACCCACCCTGCTCGGTCCCCTGTTGGACGGACTCAGCAAGGCCGTTGTAGGGTGGTGGTGTACTGTACCCCCGGGTGGCGCGGCTCCGGTCCGGTTTGAGCGGATCCATGGGACGGTTGATATATGCAAGTTCGGTCTTGCATATGTCGTGTGATAAGGAAGCCCCAGCTGGGTAGATCAAGCGGTTCGAATCGTCGTTTCCTCCACGAGAAAAGGAGACTCGTCCTCGCACCCTCAGCGTAGTTAAATGATGAAACAATGGAGGATTAATGGGTTGATTATGAGATGTACATTTAATTACTTAGCTATTATTAGAAATATGGAAGGACATAACTACTTAGTAGTAGGAGCTTTTATGCAAAGGAAAAATTTTGGATTCTTGCTAAAGCCTTACCTTGACTTCCCCTCAGCCTGCATTCCTGAGTCTTCTCCCCATTTTATTAGTCGGGTAAGTCTTGTTGAGTACTCCTGTACTCAGGGTTCTATGACCCCATGTTGCAGGTGAGACCGCCGAACAGATGTGCTTCGGGCCGTGCTGTATGACTATCTTTTCGGCTGATGGTGACAAGTGATGTGCCCTTGGGCAGGGTTTAATAATACGGTTATCTTATCAGACTTTTATCCAGCACTTGGCACTATCTCAACTTGAACTCCTTTTCACCTATGTTGTAATAATGAACACTGGTTTGTAATATTATGTTTATGTAAGTCTTCCGCTGAAATTCTCCGATCTGGTATTTTGTATGAAATGTCATGTGCTGTAATGATTGTACTCGGATAATTCCTGTGACCTATGGATGCGTCGACCGTATCCAACAGATTAATCCAGTCTTGTGGCACACCTACATAGCAGTCAGAGGTCGTTGGACAGATGACAGGTATAGGTGGGCCACATTATTGGGCGAGTCTGTTACAGGCTTGGTATCGGAGCAGGATCCCCGTGGCAATCATTATAGTAATTTGAAAAACCTCCAAAACTTACTTTCTACGGAAAAATCTAAAAAGCTCTTTCTAATCTTATCTTTTGCTCACCTTAACTTACTTCTTGCTTACTAGGAGGTGTGTGCTGGAAAGTATTGCCCTATGTTTAAAAAGGTTACAAAAATTATTTGGGTGGGTATACAAGTAAGTAGATAATGTCGTATGCGTAGAATCGTATGTATGCATCATTTCATCTTGCATCAATTAAATTATAAAATTCTCCTCCTTTAATAGATATCGGGTCATGGGTATAACTATACTGACTTATAGGTGCACGAAACTGACTTTAGTTTAAATTTATTCCAGGATGGCTCGCACTAAGCAGACTGCACGCAAGAGCACGGGACCAAGGGGAGTCCCGCGACACCAGCTCGCATCGCGTACTGGGGAGGGTAGCAGCAGCCGCAGCGGGCGTACCCGCAAGGCGGAACTTCGCGCGGAGGTCGCGAGATTCACTGCCGCGCTTGCGGAGGCCACCAGGGAGGGGGCACGGGATGCCATGATGATCGGTTTGCTGAAAGAGCAGCGAAGGGAGGCTCTCGTGCTCGAGGCTAACCTGGAGATGGAGAATGAGCAGCTGCGCAAGATGAGAGATGCGGCATGGCATCGCGAGGACCTGGCACGCGCTCGGGTCTTCCGCCTCGAGTTTCAGATAGAGGACATGGAGGTGTATGCCAACAACCTCCATGAAGAGATCCACGTCCTCAACAACCGTCTCATCCCCTATCACGCGCCGGGGGCAGCCGAGATGGAGGACAGTGTGGTCCTTGCTGATGGAGGAGAGCCCGACGAGGAGGAGAACGAGCCCGAGTTGGTGATCAAGATCGACGATAGTGACGACGAGGGTGGCCATGTCTCCGGCCTCGACACTGACCACGAGGAGTGATTGTAGTTTGGGTAGTTCTAACTAGTAGCATGGGAGGGTAGTTGCACTAGATAGTCCTGCCAGGAGCGGACTTGTGTAATAAATAAATCAGACCATGTGATGATCATGCAACTGCTTTTGCTGATGTAATGGAAGTTTATGACTAAGTTAATTATGAGTACTTATTGGGCGAGTCTGTTACAGACCCCGAGGAAATAGCCCCAAAAGTTGCAGGTACTAGCAGGAGGACAAGGAGAGCGTCTCGTGCTAGTCGAATGGAACAAGGCGGACCTTCACATCAGGCTGAAGAAGTTGAAGAGGGAGATGAGGCAGCCTCTATGGACATTTCAGGGTCCTTGGGGAGGCCTCCTCGCTCACAGGACACTCCTCGCTCTCAAGACACTCCTCGCCCATGGGGTAGAGGAAGGCAACATCGAAGGACGCCGATGGACGAGCTCATCGACAACATGGGTGCGATGAACATCGAACAAGAGGCAACATTGCTTCTTGCACAACAAAACGCCCAACTCCTGCGGGCCATTCAAGAAGAAGAAGCACGATGTTGGGCCGGGTGGTACCAGCATTATCCACCACCACAATAGGTAAGAACCAAGCTTGGGGGAGATCCTCTCCCCCACCAAGGTAAGTCCTGTATCTTAAGTTATTTACGTTTCAAATAGTTTTCTCATTGCATTTAAAAAAAAATACCAAAAATATTTGCTTAGTATTCCCCTTAGCACATATGTCTCATATATGTCTATCCTCCCCATGGAAATGATGACTAGTTGCCTTGCTAATGTTTCTCTAGTGCCTAGTTTACAACTTAGTATTTCTCTAAGTATGGATTACTTAGCTCATTTAAACCATCATGAACCTAAAAACTCTGTGGGTTGCAAGTGCTAGAACTAAGTCTAAGTTGTTGTGAGACATGATATAGTGAGACAAGAGCTGCTATAATATTGTTCTAAGCATGATAGATTACCGGAGAATTTATTCTTAAAATGATCAAAATCTTAATTGTTCCATTATGGTGATAAATTCCTACCACAGCCATATATGCTTTACATGTTTACAAGCCTTCTACATAGGCTATTTGCTTTGTATTGAGTGTTGTCAAGTCTGGTCGGTGTTTCGTACCCGGGGGTATCACACCAACGAGTGATATGATCGCGTGCTTCTCTTCCTGGATGGTGATGCAAGAGGACACAAGGATTTATCCTGGTTCGGGCAAAGAAGGCCCTACGTCCAGCGGGGGGGGATGTTCTTGTATTACTTGCACCTAAGTGCTTGTACAGGGGAGAATACAAGCTCAGTGAGCGTGGACCGGAGTCCGGACTCGTGCCTGTGTGTGGACGTGTGTTGTGTCCGTCCCTTGAATGAGGGCCCTAGTGTCCCCTTTTATAGAGCAAGGGGAGGCCAGGGTTACATAAAGGTATTACAGGTGTCGGGGCGTATGGTGCCCCATACGGAGAAGGGTAGGAACCCTGTCTTGTCGGGGCCACTGGAGCCGATGTGATCGTTGCTGTTGAGGCGTCCTTGGGTCGTGGCTTCCATCCTGGGCGCGGACGTGGTGGCGCGACAAGGCGGGAGCCGTACAGCACCCATCCCGGAATGTACAGTACGCGGCGGGGTCCCTCCGGGTCTTGGGGTACCTGTCCTCCAATAGCATGAAAGTAGTTAGGGCTCGAAGGGCGCGGAGCCGGCTTCGAGGTGGTGCCACGGGGGTCGAGGGCGCGGAGCCGGCCTCGAGGGGTACAGTGCAGGGCTCGAGGGGCGCGTAGCCGGCCTCGAGGGGTTACAGTGCAGGGCTCGAGGGGCGCGTAGCCGGCCTCGAGGGGTTGCAGTGCCTGGCTTGGCCGAACAGTGCTGTACTGGTGCCCTTTTGCCCATGCTTGTGGTGAAAACGAGACTTGACCTTTACACCGAGTTACTGTGGTACATGCTGTGCACTAGTGGACATGACCGGAGTAGGTGAAGGCATTAAATGCGTGGTATGGGCTGGTACGGCTGTCTGTACAGCTCGAGGTCCGTGCGTTAAGGCTCGAGGTGTGGGGGCGCGCTCGCCCGAGGCCTGGAGGGCTCGGCGAGACGGAGAGATCGAGCTCGCCCGAGGCCTGCTGGGAGGGCTCGGGCGAGACGGAGAAAGAGCGTTCGCCCGAGGCCTGGCTGGGAGGGCTCGGGCGAGACGGAGATAGAGCGTTCGCCCGAGGCCTGGCTGGGAGGGCTCGGGCGAGACGGAGATAGAGCGTTCGCCCGAGGCCTGGCTGGGAGGGCTCGGGCGAGACGGAGATAGAGCGTTCGCCCGAGGCCTGGCTGGGAGGGCTCGGGCGAGACGGAGATAGAGCGTTCGCCGAGGCCTGGCTGGGAGGGCTCGGGCGACGGGGAGATAGAGCGTTCGCCCGAGGCCTGGCTGGGAGGGCTCGGGCGAGACGGGGATAGAGCGTTCGGGTGTTTGCGTTGATTGGGGGTACCCTTTTCGTACCACCGACAGTAGCCCCCGAGCCCTTGTTTGAGTGCTTGCATTCGAGCAGGGGCTCCAGATTGGGGCTCGATGGATAGCTAACTGGTCTCGAGGGTTTTGTCGATTTGATTCCGTGGTGTCGTGCGAGCGACACCCGCGGGTGTAGCCCCCGAGCCATGTGGGGAGTGGTTAGAACTCCCTCGTGGCCTTCCCAACAGGCTCGAAAATCGTCCTGTAGTTTGGGAACCTTTGCGGTGGGTTACCTTTCCTTTGTCGTGGGAGACTCCGTCCGAGGCTTGGCTTGGAGGGCTCGGGAGAGACGGAGAACGAGCGATCGTTCGAGGCCTGGCTTGAGGGCTCGGGCGAGATGGAGGACGAGCGTTCGCCCGAGGCCTGAAAATCTCATGTTTACACAAAGAAAAGAGATTAGTCGTAACTGTCCGAGTTCTTAGACCCTCTTTCGTCGAGGGGTGCCAGGCTGAACCGACTGGCCGGCTCCTCGAGCTGTCCGGCATGCCGATTGCCCTGGCTTGTCATCCCGCGAGTCCTTTCGATCGGATGCGAGGGGGGATGCCTCGTACTACCCCGAGTGGGCGAGTATCGAGGTTCCCGGTGAGCTGGTAACGGGGAATCCAAGTGAGAGCTCGTGCCCCGTTCGTTAGGGGTCGACTGTGGCCCGGAGGCGGTCTCATAAAGCATGGGGGCTCAGTCTGCAGGAGTGCCGGGTCCATTCGATAGGACCCGGTGGCTCGATGCCTCCCTCCGAGGGGATCTCACTGCACGTCGAGCTCCCCGCCTTGGATACACGTGAGGGGCCTCGAGGGCTCGGCCCTCGAGTAATGCCGCGAGTGGCGCCCCTTGGTGTCCCTGACTCGGGTGCTCGAAGCCGGCTGTCGAACCCTTTTCGAGGGCCAGCCTTCGCTGCTTCGAGACTTAGGGCCGGGGCCCGTTTTTACCTTTATGAAGAAGCCTCCGTCGTCTGGGAATCCTTCTGCCCGTTGGGCACGCCTTTTTAGGCGGAAACCGTCGGGAGAGCGGCGGGCGCGAAGCCGGAGCGACGGTCGTGGCGGGCCCGGGTAGTGGAGCGAATGGAGAGGTAACGCGTGTACCCTGCATCCGGCTCGAGACGTGGTTAGGTGGGCGCATTGAATGCATTCGGTTACCTTTTACGTCGTGGGAGATCCCGCCCGTCTGGATTTCCCCCTATAAATATCGAAAGAGGGGGAAAAGAACCCTTTACTTTGCCTTTGCCTTCGCCGCCGCCGTAGCCTTTACGCGCCCTCTCCTTCGAGCTAGTCGATTGGGGATTTCCGGCCGCCCGTCCGCTGCTCGGATCCGCGCCGCGCCACCGTCATGGCCGCCCAGACACAGATGCTGCCGGCCGAGGACTGGAGCCCGTCGAAGGTGACGCAGAGCGAAATGGACTCGCTGGTGGCCCAGGGGCTTCTGCGCCCCAACCCGGAGGAGGGACCCGCATGGTGGGTTATCCCGTCGGCGGAGCACCGGGAGCCGCACCCGCCGGAGGGGTACGTGGTGAGCTTCACGCTACCACCGTATGGGGCTCGGCGTCCCGCCGAGCCGCTTCTTGCGAGGGCTGGCCCACCATTTCGAGGTGGAGCTGCAACACTTCTCCCCCAACTCCATCTCGCACGCCGCCATATTCGCCGCGGTGTGCGAGGGGTACCTGAAGATGGAGCCGCACTGGGAGATGTTCGTCCATCTCTTCCGGGGCGAGCTCTTCATCAAGTCCCTGAAGCCCAGCGGGAGGCGGCCCGTGCGCATGGGCTCCCTTGCCATTACCGCGAGGGCGGGGACCTCGTCGGCCAATGTCCCCCGCGAGTACCTGCGATACAAGCTTTCCACCAACCAGGCCGGGTGGGACGACCATTGGTTCTATCTGCGGAACGAAGGTGGCCTCCTTCCGCAGTACACCGGCAGGGTCCTCACTCAACGCCCGGAGAAGTGGACCTGGGGCGTTGCGGCGGACAGGCAACGCCACCTGGCCCCGCTGATGGAGATGATGATGAAGACGCTGGTGGACGAGAAGAAGCTGACCGTGCAAGCGGTCATTTGGGCGTTCCACCAGCGAAGAGTTCTCCCGCTGGCGGACCGCCCCCTTCTTATGCACGAGATGGGCCCGCAGGCTCAGCTCGAGGCGCTCAATCGCTCGAGGATGGCCGAAGAGAGGCTGTCCCGGAACGAGGGCGTCTCCCGGGTGTCGATCACGATCCAGGGGCCGTTCGTCCCTGAATACTCCAACCTGGTTGCGATGGCACCCGACGAGGGGTGTCTCGACCTGGTAAGCCTCCCTCGAGTCGAGCTATCTCGAGCCTCCTCCCCCTTTTTCCTCCTTCGATCCGTTTGCATCCGTCTTGTGGTTTGTCTCATCACGCTTCTTCTTTCTTCAGGGGGCATTTACTTGTCGCGCGTCGAGGCCCCGGTGAGGGAGGACGCCGCGGATTCTCAGGTGAGGCGCCTCTCTGCTCAGAAGGACAAGGAGAGCAAGGATGCCAAAAAGAAGAAAGAGAAAAATAAAAACTTGCGTCGCTTAGCTCGGGAGCAGAGACTGGCGAAGGCTCGTCGTAACCGTCAGCCTGGGGACGGGTCCCCCGAGCTGAGCTCCTCGAGCTCGGAGGAGGAGAGTGGTGATGAGGAGGAGGGCGACGACGAGGGGATGGATGCGCGCTTGATGCGCGCGGGGCTCGTCGATGACAGGGCTGACCGCTCCTCTGTGCAGGAGGGTACACTGGAGGTCCCACCGACAAAAGGGTCGCGCGGGACGCAGCCGCGGAAGGCGGCGCCGATCCCTGCCTCGTCGGGGGCCCGAGGTCCGTCGAGCTCCGCGCCGGATGTGCCCCTGGTCGTAAGGAAGCCCCGGACCCGGAGCGCCTCCGCCACAGCGCCAACGGAGGCCGCCCCCGCGTCAGCCCAGACGGGGGGTCTCGAGAGGGGTCGGGCCTCGAGAGGCGGTCGACAGGTCGAGAAGGGTTTCGGGCCCGACCCCCGCGAGCCGTCAAGGGCGCCGTCGAGAGAGCCCGCGGAGGAGCGGGCGCCAAGGAAGAGGCGTCGAGCCCGCGCCATCACGAGCGTCGGGGAGGGAGCCCCCGAGCGTCTCGTGACCAGGGGCGCGAGCGTCCCCGGAGTCCATCGCCGTACCGCCGCCGGGACACGGAAGCGGACGCGGGAGGGCGCGACCACCAGCGCGGGCGCCGGAGCAGGTCCCGGAGCCCGCGGGGGCGGGCGCCACGACGTCAGCACGAGGGTGGTACGGTCGCCCTCCCGCGATGGGGGCGGAAGGAGGGCTCTCCCTCGAGGTCGAGCCATGGGAGGCGTCGGGAGCCCTCCCCCCATCCCAGCCCTGTGGAGACGGCCCAGGCACAGGGCTCGAGCCGTGGGGTGGGCTCGAAGCCCCCGAGTGGGTCCGGCGATTCCGGGAAGAAGCCCAGCCGCCGCTTCTGGGTGAGTAGTTTCCTTGGGTCTCGTCGGTAGTGAGGCTTCACCTCTTTGCTTTTGATGACGCGTGCCATCTCCGTCTTCTCAGGGGGAAGCGCTCCTACCAGGAGGTGGACCTCGCTTCGTCCAAGCGGGCCAAGACCTCGAGCCCCGTCGAGGCACAGGCACCTCGAGGTATGGCACCTTCCTCCGCTAGAGAAGCCGCTTGGCTGGAGAAGGCCCGAGCTGCCATGGCTCGAGGGGGCCAGATGATCGTCGCGAATTTTGGTGAGGCCGTCGCCATCGACCACAGGGGTCGAGGTACTCTTCCTGGTTCTGATATCTCCGTCATCTCGTATTGCAGGGGCCTCAGCTCATGGCATCGAGCCTGCCACCACCATATCCGCCGAAGCGCTGCCTCCTCCCCTCCTCCTCCTCCGCGATGGTGCCAACTGGGAGCGCCATCCTCACCACGACGGCTGTTCCGGGGGAAGCGCCTGGGGCGAGCACGGCCCCGCCGGCGTCTGGGGCTGAGGAGACTGCGCCCCTTGTGGCTCCGACCAGCACGGGCCGGGCTGCGGAGGAGGGAAAGGGGGGAGAGGCGTCGGCGGAGAAGGAGCCGACGGTGGAGGACCTCCTGAACGAGCTGGAGCAGGGGCCGCTCCTCGCCGCGGGCTCGATGACGGTGGAGGCGCCCGAGGTGCCGGCTAGCGCCGACAAGGCGCCGGAGGGCCCGGCCAGGGAAGAGGGCCCGGGGTCGAGCCTTCCCTCGATCGATCCGCAACAGGAAGTGCCGGCGGAGGGACGGAGGGAGTCGGGGCCCGTGCCGTCGGGCGGCGGGTCGCTGTCGGGGCAGCTCGAGGCGGAGGAGGATCTGCCCGACATCGAGCTCGACCGACCGATATGGCCGTTTCCCGTCCCACTGAGCCCGCCCCTTGCCGTGGTTCCCATCGAGCAGCCGGCCCAGCGGGGGGCCCGCGCGAGGTGCGGTCCATCTTCCGGGAGGTGGCCGTGCTTATGGCGGAGGCGGAGCGGTCCTGCTCCGAGGAGGCGGGCCGGTCCGCACAGGTGTCAGCCGCCCTCGCGCGGGCTGAGGCGGAGCTTCGAGATCTCCGCGCGGAGCTGAGCCGGAACGCCCAGATGGCGAGCCGGCTTAACGAGGCGGAGGCGGAGGTCCGGGTGGCTCGAGGCGAGGTCGCTCGATCCAAGGAGGAGGCCGCCGCCGTTCTCGAAGCGTCGAGGAAGGAGGCCGCGGACGCCCGAAGCGAGGCCACCTCTGCCCGGGCTGAAGCCGAGGCGGCGAAGCAGGAGGCTGCTGACGCCCGTGGCGAGGCCGCCGCTGCCCGAACCGCAGCGGAGGCGGCGAGAAAAGAGGCCGAAGACGCCGAGAGTGGTGCCGCCACCGCCCGAGCTGCCGAGGGGGCGGCGCGGCAGGAGGTGATCCGCAAGGATCTGGCCCTGGTGGAGGCGGGCCGGCTGATCGAGGACCTTAGGTCCGAGAAGCTCCTCACGCTGGCCGAGAAGCGCAGGCTGGAGCAGCGTGCTGAGGGCCTGACCAGCGACCTCGCCGCACTGGGGCAACACTGCGACGGTGAGGCTTACACCTTGTTCTTGTTTGGGTCTCGAAGTTTTTTGTTACGCCGCAGTCTCACTCTTCCTTGTTTGTTGCGCAGGGGTCGAGAAGACGGTCGAGGAGCTCCGCGGACGAACCAGGCTCTCTTGGACCAACTCCAAGACGAGACGATGGTGGCGGAGCGGGCTCGCTCCTCTCTCGACCGGCTCGGCCCCATGTGGGGTGCTCCTCCTGTGACCGCGGCAGAAGGTGCAGTGGCTCGGGGCGATGCCTTGGTCGACGCCTTGTGCTTCTTCGACGCAGCCGCGCGGGACCGTGTCCGGCAAGCTCTCCATCACGGCGTCAAGCAGACACTCGCGGTCGTTCGCTCCGGTTTCCGCTTCCCGGTCCACGTTGTCGCGAATGGCTTCATCGAGATCGAGGGGAAGGATGAGGAGTGGAACAACCGCCGTGTCGACAAAATTTTGGAGAAGATGGAGAGGCCGGGGACGTCGCTCGCGAAGATCTTCGAGGAGGACGTGCTGCCTCCTGACGCCAGCAGCGGTGTCGGGAGCCCTCCTCCTTCGAGCTCGGGCGTCGAGGTGAGCCCGCCGCGGAAGACCTCGGGGAGGAGTACCGCACCGACGAAGACTAGGGCCTGCGCGCCAAATTTGGGCACCGGGGCCCTTGTAAGAATTTTATGACGTGAATGAGGGTACGTCGAGACCCGAATGTATATATGACTTGTTTGTTAAAAGGGGTTGTTTTCCTTTCAAATGCGTTTGACCACTTCTCTTTGTCGCAAGCTCGAGTTTCTGCTAACTTAGTCTGTGTTCCTTCGATACGTCGCGAGCCCCTCGAGGGGAGGCGTAGGTAGGGCACCGTAGCCCGGGGGCGTAGGTGGCCGTCTACGTCGACGCCCCCCGACCTTGGAGGCTCGAGGTACTTTAGGATTTAGACGTCGCTAGTTCACTCGAGGCACGAGTCGAGACGAGGGTCAAAATTTTAGAAAGAAAACGCGTATTTTTTCCGGAGTCTGGGGGGGGGCCCCCCCGTCAGCCCCCGAGGGAGGCTTGACCCTGAGCAAAGCAGGGTCGAGGCTACCTTAAGATGCGAAGCAACATGAACGACAATGCACGAGTTTGTTCATTCATTTTGACATGTTTGTACAAAGTGATAAAATGAACAAGGCCTCGAGGCCTTTAAGGGTAGAAGCGACGTAGCTGAGATATGTTCCACGCGTTCGCCAGGATCCTGCCTTGGTCGTCGTAGAGCTTGTATGTTCCTGGCTTGAGCACTTCGGCCACGGTGTATGGGCCTTCCCACGGAGGGGTGAGCTTATGGCGCCCTCGATTATCTTGCAGCCGTCGAAGCACGAGGTCCCCCACCGCCAGGTCCCTTTTGCGCACGTGCTTGTCGTGGTAGCATCGAAGTGTTTGCTGGTAGCGTGCAGAGTTGATGAGCGCCACGTCTCGGGCCTCCTCGAGCTGGTCCTTGGCGTTGGCGAGCCTTTCGTCGCTGGTTTGCTCGTTGTAGGCTCGAAGTCGAGGTGAGCCGTACTCGAGGTCCGTAGGTAAGACGGCCTCGGCGCCGTAGGTTAGGAAAAACGGAGGAGTGAACCCGGTGGCTCGACTCGGCGTAGTCCTGAGGCCCCACAGCACCGAGGGGAGTTCTGTAGCCCACCCCTTTCCGAAATTCTTGAGGGTCTTGAACAGCCTCGGCTTAGCCCATGGAGTATCATGCCGTTGGCGCGCTCGACCTGCCCGTTGCATTGGGGGTATGCGACCGAGGCCCAGGTTACGCGAATGTTGTTGTCATCGCAGAAGTTGGTGAACTTTTTGCCCGTGAATTGGTGAATTGGGTGCCATTGTCGGTGATGATGACATTAGGCACCCCGAACCGGTACATGATGTTGGCGATGAACTCGACAGCCCTCTCGGAGGTGGGGTCTCCTATCGGCTTAGCCTCGATCCACTTGGTGAACTTGTCGACGGCCACGAGCATGTGTGTGTACCCTCCACTTGTCCTTTTGAGGGGACCCACAAGGTCGAGCCCCCAAACGGCAAATGGCCAAGTGATTGGGATCATCTGCAGGGCGTGTGCGGGCTGGTGCGTTTGCTTGGCGTAGAATTGACACCCATGGCACGCTTGGACCAAACGCTTGGCGTCCCCAATGGCGGTCGGCCAATAGAAGCCTTGACGGAAGGCGTTCCCAACCAGGGCCCTCGGCGCTGCGTGGTGGCCGCAAGCCCCGAGTGCATATCGTCGAGGAGCTTGCGCCCTTCCTCGAGTGGGATGCAGCGTTGAAGGATCCCAGTCGGACTTCGTCGGTATAGCTCCCGTTCGTCGCCGTAGATGACGTAGGTCTTGGCCCTCCGAGCGATGCGTCGGGCCTCCGTCTTGTCTTCTGGTAGCTCGCCTCGCGTCAGGTAGTCGAGGTAGGGCGTCCGCCAGTCGAGGGGCCGTGATGACGAAGAGGCGTGTGCGTCGACCTGCATCGCCTCCGCGGACGTCGAGGGGTCTTTCGAGGGGTGGCGTTGAGAGTCGAGCCCCCGTGTCTTGCTCGAGGGGTGGCGTCGAGGGGCCAGCCCCCGGGTCGATTTCGACGGATGGCTCGAAGACGTCCCTCGAGAAGACGTCTGGCGGTACCGTGCCGCGCGTGGACGCCAACTTTGCCAGCTCGTCTGCGGCCTCGTTGTACTTCCGAGCTATGTGGTTGAGCTCGAGGCCGTAAAACTTGTCTTCCAGCTTGCGCACCTCCCCGCAGTATGCCTCCATCTTGGGATCGATGCAGCTTGAAGCCTTCATAACCTGGTTGATGACGAGCTGCGAGTCTCCTCGGGCGTCGAGGCGTCGGACCCCGAGCTCGAGGGCGATGCGCAGCCCATTGACGAGGGCCTCGTACTCGGCGACGTTGTTGGAGGCGGGGAAGTGCAAGCGTAGCAGGTAGCGCATGTGTACTCCGAGGGGTGAGATGAAGAGCAGGCCTGCTCCTGCCCCCGTCTTCGTGAGGGATCCATCGAAGTACATGGTCCAGAGCTCGGCTTGAATCTGTGCCGGCGGGAGCTGAGTGTCGGTCCATTCAGCAACGAAGTCCGCCAACGCTTGCGACTTGATGGCCTTCGCGGGGCATAGGTGATGGTCTCCCCCATTAGTTCGGCGGACCACTTGGCGATGCGCCCCGTGGCCTCCCGATTGTTGACGATCTCTCCGAGGGGGAAGGACGACACCACCGTCACGGGATGAGCGAGGAAGTAGTGCTGGAGCTTGCGCCTTGTGACGATGATGCCGTAGAGCAGCTTCTGGATGTGCGGATACCGGACCTTGGCCTCGGAGAGTACCTCACTGGTGAAGTATACCGGTCGTTGGACCGGCAATGTATGACCCTCCTCGTGCCTCTCGACGGCTATGACCGCGCTAACCACCTGAGTGGTTGCGGCCACATAGAGGAGGAGGGGCTCGGGGGAATCGCCACCTTCGGCTGGTCGCGGGGGCACGAGAATTGGTGCAGAAGTCAGCAACCCCTTCAACTTGGTTAAGGCCTCCTCGGCTTCGGCGGTCCACGCAAAGTGTTCCGTCTTTTTAGCAGGCGGTAGAGGGGTAGTGCTTTTCCCCCAGCCTCGAGATGAATCTGCTGAGAGCGGCTAGGCAGCCTGTCACTTTCTGCACACCCTTGAGGTCACGAATCGGGCCCATCCTCGTGACTGCTGAGATTTTTTCAGGGTTTGCCTCGATCCCCCGTTGTGAGACGATGTAGCCAAGTAGCATGCCTCGAGGCACACCAAAGACACACTTCTCGGGGTTGAGCTTCACATTCTTGGCCCGGAGGCACTCGAACGTGGTCTCGAGGTTGCTGATGAGGTTCCCGACTTTTTTAGTTTTAACCACGATGTCATCGACGTAGGCCTCGACGGTCTTGCCTATGTGCTCGCCAAAGATGTGCTGCATACATCGTTGGTACGTTGCCCCGGCGTTTCGAAGGCCGAAGGGCATCGTAACATAGCAATACATACCAAATGGCGTGATAAAAGAGGGTCGCGAGTTCATCGGATTTTCTCATCCTAATTTGGTGGTAGCCGGAATACGCATCAAGGAACGAAAGCACTTCGCACCCAGCAGTGGAATCGACGATCTGGTCAATTCTAGGTAAAGGAAATGGAACTTTTGGACATGCTTTATTCAGACCAGTGTAATCTACACACATCCGCATTTTTCCATTCTTTTTCCTAACTAGTACAGGGTTAGCTAGCCACTCTGGGTAAAATACCTCCTTGATGAATCCGGCCGCCAAAAGCTTGTGCACCTCCTCGCCGATGATCCTGCGCTTTTCCTCGTCGAAGCGGCGCAGGCGTTGCTTCACCGGTCTGGACCCGGCCTGGATCTCCAAGGCGTGCTCGGCGACTTCCCTCGGTATGCCCGGCATGTCCGAGGGGTTCCATGCAAACATGTCGATGTTCGCACGGAGAAAGTCGACGAGCACTGCTTCCTATTTGGGCTCGAGGCTGGTACTGATGGTCAGCGTCTTGCCATTGGCCGAGGTCGGGTCGACGGGTATTTGCTTGGTGTGCTCAGCCGGCTCGAAGGTGCCGGCGTGACGCTTTGCTTCTGGGGCCCCCTCGGTGGCCAGAGCTGCCAAGGCCTCGAGCGAGTCGAGGTGGACGTTGGCCTCCCCCCGCTCGACGCACTCCACGTCGCAGTGGTATGCGTGCTCGTAGGAGGGTCAACGGTGATGACCCCTTTTGGCCCCGGCATCTTGAGCTTCAAGTACGTGTAGTTAGGAATCGCCATGAACTTGGCGTAGCCTGGCCGGCCGATGATGGCGTGGTAGGTCCCTTGGAAGCCGACCACCTCGAAGGTGAGCGTTTCCTGACGGAAGTTTGCCGGCGTGCCGAAGCAAACCGGCAGGTCGATGCGCCCGAGGGGGTGGGCCTTCTTTCCTGGTACTACTCCGTGGAATCCCCCGACGCTGGGTCGGAGCTGTCCCTCTGAAATCCCCAGGAGGTCGAGGGTCTCGAGGTATATGATGTTGAGGCTCGAGCCCCCATCCATCAACACCTTGGAGAACCGAACGTCGATTATGATGGGGTCGACGACGAGGGGGTAAGCCCCGGGTTTATGACACGGTCCGGATGGTCGTCACGGTCGAACGTGATTGGCGCATCGGACCAGTCAAGATACCGGGGGGCGTCGTGGCCAAGCGAAAAGATTTCCCGGCGCTCCTTCTTTCTTTCTCGAGCTGAGAGCCCGACGGTCGGCCCCCCGTAGATCATGTAGCAGTCGCGCACCGGGGGGAAGTCGCCATCTGCGTTCCTGCCGCCGCGTCGATCGGTTCCTTTCCCTTAGGCGCGTCTTCCCTCTTATCGCCGAGCTTGGAGTAGTAGCCCTTCAACAGTCGGCAGTCTTTCAACTTGTGGTTTACGGGGCCCCTGTGGTAGGTGCAGGGATCCTCGAGCATCTGGTCGAAAACAGCCCCGTCGGGGGGCCTCGGGGCTTCTTAGGCTCGAGGGCGCCCGCGAGCACCTCTTTGTCGTCGTCGTCATCGGCGCCACGCTTCGCCTTCTGGCCCTTGCGTTTGTTTTTCTTCCTTTTGTTGCCGTCATTGTTGTCGTTCTTGGCGTCGTTGCCCTTGTTGGAGCCCTCCGGCGCGATCACCGCCTTGCCTTTGTCCGTGGAACGGCCAAAGAAGGCCCCCACTGCTTCGTCGCCCGAAGCAAAGCTGGTGACGCGATCCATCAGGTCCTCGACCGTCCCGGGACGGTAGCGTCCTAGCTCATGAACAAGCTCTTGGCATGTCGTGCCCGCGAGGAACGCTGAGATGACGTCCTCGTCAGGCACGTGGGGGAGCTCGAGACGCTGCTTCGAGAACCGTCGAGCGAAGTCGCGGAGGGGCTCGTCCGCCGCCTGCCTGCAACGCCGTAGGTCCCAGGGGTTGCCTGGACGCACGCAGGTCCCCTTGAAATTCCCGTCGAAGACCCTGACTAGGTCGGCCCAGTCATGGATCCGATCCGGCGGGAGCCCCTCGAGCCACCGGCGGGCGGTGTCCGAGAGGTAAAGTGGGAGTTGACGTATGATCACGCGGTCGTCGTTCTTCGCTCCGCCCAGTTGGCAGCCAAGGCGGAAGTCCGAGAGCCAGAGCTTGGGCTCGACCTCCCCGTCATACTTCACGATGTTGGTCGGCGGTCGGAAGCGGTCGGGGAGGGTCGAGCTGCGGATGGCCCGGCTGAAGACTCGGGGGCCCGGGGGCTCGAGGACCTGCCGGTCCTCGTCGCTGTCGTAGCGCCCCCTCGATGGGCGCTATAGCCACGCTCTTGGGCCCCCTTGTCCTTGCGCCGTCGGTTGGTTGATGTCGTTGCGGGCGTCGTTGGGGTCTCGAGGTGGCCGGTTGTCGACGATCCGTTCGCGGACTGGCCTAGCTCGAGAGGCGTCCGGCTGGTGGACGGATGCCTCGCGAGCGTCGTGGGGCGTGTCCGCCGGTCTCCCCGAGGCTGCTCCGCGTCGGCGTGACGCCGAGCTCTCGGCCTGCTGTACCGCGGCTGTCTCGAGGAGGTTTTTCATTTCTCCGAGCATGCGCCTGGCATCGGGGTTGGAGACGGCGGGCAGGTCACGGAGCATCATAGCCGCCGCCACCACGTTCTGCCCGGCTCGCGGGAAACATACTTCAGGGCGTGCTGGTGCCCCGTCCTCGAGGATCCGCCGGTGGACCTCTCGAGCCCGGCCTCGAGCTCCGGCTCCTCGGGGCTGGGGTGGTTCCTGCATCAGGGTTTGCCGGAGCTGCAGCAGGTGTCGCCGTTCTTCCTCGGCTTTGGTGATTGCCTCTTGCACTTGTGCGAGTTGCGCCGCCCGGCCATCGTCGTGCTTAGGCGGTACAGCCGGTGCTGGAGGTTCGTCCCTTCCCTGAACGCGTGATCCGCCTGCCGCGGCCACGTCGCTAGGTCCCTCTAGGTCGAGCGCCGGCCTGTCGTCGTCGCCTTCGTCCTCGGTATCGCATACGACTCCCTCGAGTTGGAAGCACTCCCTGGTGGGATCCCAGAGGTCGGGGTCGTGGTAGTCGTATTCGTCGGAGTCGGAGCTGTTGACGGCACGCCGCCTTGACCGATGCTGGGACCGCAGCTCGCGGTACCATTCTCCGACGGTGGCTCGCCGAGGTGGCTCGAAGGCTCGCAAGAAGTCGCGGTCGACGCACGCGGGGTGGACGATCTCCAGGCTGGCCATGGCCTGCAGCAGCGCGCCCGAACGCTGCTCCCGGTCCGCCACCGTCTGGTCCTGATGGCGCTCGTCGAGGCGGTGGGCGTATACAGCCGCAGAGTTGTCGAGGCCGACCGGGAACCGCTGGCGTCGAGCGCGGCGCGACCCGTGCGGGAGGAGGCTGAGTGGCGTCGACGGCGCACGGCTCGGAGGCCTCTGGCCTGGTTTCCCGGTCCGTACGCATGATGAATGCGAAGTCGCTAGGCGGGCGCGGGTGCGCCCTGGAGGTCTCCGGCCGCGCGCCGGGCTGGTTTCCCCTTGGGGACCCTGCACCGGCTACGGGGGCGTAGGTGTTTGCCGCGGGCACCGCCTGCGCCCGGCGACGACGGTGACGACGGCGCCGCTCGCGATGTGGCGACGTGTGGTGGTGCGGGCGACGCGTCACGCCCCCCGCGCGGGGTGGCGTGACACGCACTCCGCTCAGGCCCTTCGTGGAGAGCAGAGTCAGCTCGTTGCCGTTGCCTGTGGCCAGGAACTCGAGGCTCCCGAACCAGACGACGGCACCAGCCGAGAACGGAAGAGGGGATGAAGCCATCCAGGAATCAACGAGAAATCGGCTCGGACACGCGAAGTCCCCTACCTGGCGCGCCAACTGTCGGTGTTTCGTACCCGGGGGTATCACACCAACGAGTGATATGATCGCGTGCTTCTCTTCCTGGATGGTGATGCAAGAGGACACAAGGATTTATCCTGGTTCGGGCAAAGAAGGCCCTACGTCCAGCGGGGGGGGGATGTTCTTGTATTACTTGCACCTAAGTGCTTGTACAGGGGAGAATACAAGCTCAGTGAGCGTGGACCGGAGTCCGGACTCGTGCCTGTGTGTGGACTCGTGTGTTGTGTCCGTCCCCGAATGAGGGCCCTAGTGTCCCCTTTTATAGAGCAAGGGGAGGCCAGGGTTACATAAAGGTATTACAGGTGTCGGGGCGTATGGTGCCCCATACGGAGAAGGGTAGGAACCCTGTCTTGTCGGGGCCACTGGAGCCGATGTGATCGTTGCTGTTGAGGCGTCCTTGGGTCGTGGCTTCCATCCTGGGCGCGGACGTGGTGGCGCGACAAGGCGGGAGCCGTACAGCACCCATCCCGGAATGTACAGTACGTCGGCGGGGTCCCTCGGGTCTTGGGGTACCTGTCCTCCAATAGCATGAAAGTAGTTAGGGCTCGAAGGGCGCGGAGCCGGCTTCGAGGTGGTGCCACGGGGGCTCGAGGGGCGCGGAGCCGGCCTCGAGGGGTTACAGTGCAGGGCTCGAGGGGCGCGTAGCCGGCCTCGAGGGTTACAGTGCAGGGCTCGAGGGGCGCGTAGCCTCGAGGGGTTACTGCAGGGCTCGAGGGGCGCGTTGCCGGCCTCGAGGGGTGCAGTGCCTGGCTTGGCCGAACAGTGCTGTACTGGTGCCCTTTTGCCCATGCTTGTGGTGTGAAAACGAGACTTGACCTTTACACCGAGTTACTGTGGTACATGCTGTGCACTAGTGGACATGACCGGAGTAGTGTGAAGGCATTAAATGCGTGGTATGGGCTGGTACGGCTGTCTGTACAGCTCGAGGTCCGTGCGTTAAGGCTCGAGGTGTGGGGGCGCGCTCGCCCGAGGCCTGGAGGGCTCGGGCGAGACGGAGAAAGAGCGTTCGCCCGAGGCCTGGCTGGGAGGCTCGGGCGAGACGGAGACAGAGCGTTCGCCCGAGGCCTGGCTGGGAGGGCTCGGGCGAGACGGAGATAGAGCGTTCGCCCGAGGCCTGGCTGGGAGGGCTCGGGCGAGACGGAGATAGAGCGTTCGCCCGAGGCCTGGCTGGGAGGGCTCGGGCGAGACGGAGATAGAGCGTTCGCCCGAGGCCTGGCTGGGAGGGCTGGGCGCGAGGCGGAGAGGCGGAGATAGAGCGTTCGCCCGAGGCCTGGCTGGGAGGGCTCGGGCGAGACGGGGATAGAGCGTTCGCCCGAGGCCTGGCTGGGAGGGCTCGGGCGAGACGGGGATAGAGCGTTCGGGTGTTTGCGTTGATTGGGGGTACCCTTTTTCGTACCACCGACAAGTCTTGTTGACCCTCGTTA
This sequence comes from Coix lacryma-jobi var. lacryma-jobi, assembly GCA_009763385.1. Taxonomy (NCBI): domain Eukaryota; kingdom Viridiplantae; phylum Streptophyta; class Magnoliopsida; order Poales; family Poaceae; genus Coix; species Coix lacryma-jobi. The sequence goes on from CM019828.1 coordinate 65,684,478, forward strand.
AGAGACTTTTCATGCTCTTAAGATTCAAGATCACGTACACACCTCATATACATGCTGTTCTATACTGGAAGTACGCAGAACCAGCCTTTCATTTCCACCAAATAGTGTTTCATACTCCAAGTGTTAGGAATCTCTCTCAATTATTTAGATGAGACTCAAAAGGCTAGGCAAAAAAAGCAAAAAATATGGACAAGTGAAAGTCATGAAAAAAGAAAGATGGACAAGTGAAAGTCATGAAAAAAAATGCTAGCCATGTTCATTAGAAAAGAGAAAAAAAAGAAAAAAAAATATAGAGAGATAGATCTTATCAAATAAAGAAGCAACCTAATCCACCATACACCACACACTTGCACATCTTGATCTGGGAGTATGACACTTCTCTTCTAGGATCCGAGCTTTGACTTCGCAACAAAATGCAAGTAAGTATGTCATCTTCTTTCATCTCTACCTTGAGCTACACATAAGCCTATTTAGAAGTAGGATATGAAATAAAGAAGGCAACACTTATCATATGCCTTGGTGAGGAATCATACACCATTTGAGCGACATGAGAGAACCATATGAGGAACATTAACTCTTTCTTTTGAAAAATATTGCAAAACCTCCGGTATGAAACTTGCTAAAAAACAAGAAAGTTAGTGCTCAAGTCAACTGTTCTATCTTTCAACACCTAAGACAAAGGAAAAGCCATAAGCCCCATAGAGTACTAAGGTAATATGGGTGATTTACATAGCTAATTTTTCCATTCAAAGAGAAGAACTTTGTTGTGCACATGGAACTCTTGAAATGTGATGCATAGTAACAATACTGATCCACCAAGGCCAAGTTTGATTGTTTGCTCGGGACGAGCAAAGGTTAAGCTTGGGGGATCTTGTTGACGGAAGTTATAGCATGTTTTACCTTATCAAAATACCATCAACAGGCCTCGGTTTCAAGGAAGAATAGCATATCATGAGCATATTTATCACTAATAAGTTCCACTTGTACTCTTAGCTTGTAAACTTGTAGGAGATGGCAAAATGAACAAAATGAGGCCAGGTGGGCCCACCAAGGGGGTCGGCCGACCCCATCTTGGGGCCACCTCGGCCATGGTGACATGGCATGATCCAAGAGAAGCATGTTCAAGCCAATATCAACCATTGGCTCAAGCATGTGCTTTGCTCAATGGTGCAAGATGAGAAGCACATGGATTCATGGGTCCACACCGAAAACCAAATGCAACCAACTTCACAAGACTTGCTCCATGACATGTGGGGTCACCAAGGGAGAGAAGAAGGTGGGCCAGCCCTGTCATAGGGGGGTCGGCCGATCCCGTCTTGGTGGGACCCAGCAGCACTATTCATCAGGGTGACATCAGCACCTTCTAGAAGATGTACCCCAGGCCCACATGTCAGGGACAGGGGTCGGCCGACCCCATGGTGACCCTCATCCAAGTCGGTGGCAAAGTGCATGTTTCACACGTGAAACATATCCAAGCCATTCATCAAGGTCGGTTACTATGGCGGAGGATCCAAGGGTGAAGAGAGGATGAGCACACGGATCGCTGATGTGGTGCCGGAGTAGCCCCTACTCCACCTCCACTATAAATAGAGGCCTCCACCCTCTCATTCTTCACACCCCAAGATATCTCACACATCTCCACTCTCAAGTGAGATCAAGCAAGAGCAGTAGTAGTTAGTCTAGAGTGGGAGTTAGAGTCGAGTCGGGCGAAGCTCGGGTCTCCGGAGTCGTCTTCTAGGAATCTGGTATAGCCCTTGTATCTTTCTTCTTTTGTAAGACTTTATTTATTTAATATATTATTCTTTCTTTACATTACTTTGCATTTACTTAAGTATTTACTTTCCAAGTATTTATTTAAGTATTTACTTAGTGCAAGTCTATATTTATATAGTCTTGTTGTGTGCTTATCTTAGTTCTATAGTTGTCTTAGTTAGATTGATTTCCTTTAAATAGCTTCTTGTGTGTGCGTCATCGTCCTATCTTAGGATAGGGGCTTTAGCTTTTGATCGATAGCTAAAGGTGTAGATAAGTGTGACCGTGGTGTTCATACTTCATCTTATCTTTGACTACCGCTGGCTTGCACGGACAATAGGGGCGCATGGGCAAAAGGTGACAGATTTTGCCTGGCTACCTAGATCCCCTCACGTGAACTCAGGCTAGTTCTTAAAAGGTAAGGCGTCCATAAGCCAAATATCGCTTGAGTACTGGGTTAGGTGAACAACCTTCTATCGCTTTACTCTCTCGTTTATCCCTCTCACACAAGTAGCAAGGCGTCAATCTAGTTAAGTCATCTATTTAATTAGGAGTTCCATAGGAGTAAAGGTAGAAACATAGGAGTACTTTATACTCACTCGTTGTCCTCCCACCTAGCTAACTCTACTAAAGTTATCTTTCATATCATATACTCTTAGCTTAACTTATTTATCTTATCTATCTATCCTCCCTTATATCCACTTATACCCCTTTGCTTCTCTAATTGATAATAGATTATAGTAAGACTAAAGGATCTATCTTTCCACTCTCTACATCTTTCCTAGCTTGCTTTCCTTTGGGATAAAAATAAATAACGATACCTTGGAATACTCCCGGGTGAAGTGCACATCGGTATATTCTGTGCGCTTGCGGAACTATCCAATAGTCAATAGTTTTACCACCAAGACACTTCTAGCGCCGTTGCTGGGGTTAGGCTCCATAGTCTAGTTCTAGTGGTTGCGTTAAGAAGTGTTAACAAGCGTTTCTGGCGCCGTTGCCAGGGATAGATTAAAACTCTATTCTTAGTAGCGACGCTAAGAAATACCAACAAGCATTTCTAGCGCTGTTGCCAGAGATAGATTAAAACTCTATTCTTAGTAGCGATGCTAAGAAATACCAACAGTCGCCACACTCGAAACATCCCGAGCGTCCTCCTCCGCGGCGACGGTTCATGCGGGTTGTTGTAAAACCGCGAGAACCGGTTGGCGAGCAAAGCCAACTCGTCATCCCGCATGAACTCCAGCTGCTCCTCTGTGACAGAAAGAAGAGAAGACAGTGCAAAGCCTCAAGAGGGGTTAGCAGAAGAGCCAGAAACCAAAGCCATCGACGGGCCAGAAGAATTTTCATAAGAAGCCCATGCCATGGCATCAATCTCACTGGACTTGAGCTTACTAAAGAGCTCGTCGCTTGTGAGGGTCTCATAGTTAGGTGATTCGATGATCGCCTGAACCTTTGAGTCCCACACCGATCGATCGAGAGTATGCAAAAGCTTCAAAGCTCTTTCATGATTGTCTAAAGGCAACAGCTCCTTGTTAGCCCTCATCCTGTTGACAATCACCTGAAAGCGAGCGAATAAACTCTCTATGCTCTCGCCAGGCATATGTCGAAAGTTCTCGTACTCCCGCTTGTGCGACTCGTAGAGACGGGTTTTGACTTGATAGGTTCCCTCATGCAAACGCATGAGGGATGCCCAAATCTCCCGAGCCGTAGCGAGGTGAGAAACGCGATCAAACTCCGTCATGCTCAAACATGAGAAAAGAGCATTACGGGCTCGGCTATTGGCATCGTGATCATCGATCTGACGCTGAGTCACACGTGCAGCCAAGACCACATAATCAGCAGAGTTGCAAATATCCCAGATGAAAGCACCCATACTCTACAGATAGGCTGACATGCGTATCGTCTAATACACATAGTTCGTCCCATCGAAAAACGGCGGTTTGCCCACGCCGCGATCCATGTCGCCTTTTGTGGATCTGGAACCGGCTAAGGTGGAAGATCCTTAACCCGCTCCGATACCAATTGAAGGACAGAGAATGCAATAGCAAGGCGACCAGAGGGGGGGTGAATGGGAGCTCAAAAATTTCTCTCGAAACGTTGGCCTTTTGTCCCCAAAATCAACCCCAAGAGCTTCGATCGAAACCTTGATGCTCACGACCCTTGAAAGAGGGTGGATGATCCCTAGGATCACAACAAACCAATCGGCAAAAGCACCGGAACAAGTTCGACCCTCAAAAACCAAGTCCCGAACGTAGATAGATGGCTACGTCGAGAAATCCCCAAATACCTATGCTAACAAGTAGCAAAGATACCTAGAGAGGTTCCTTGGTCAACTCTAGGGCCAAACGAGAAGTCCAGAAACCAAACGAAGAAGCCGGGAGAGCAAACGCACTAAACCGGAGGCTTCAGCCAAATCCCGGACTATCCGACCCTGGGGTCCCGGACTGTCCGCCCCTACTGCGGACTGTCCGCGAGGGGATGGCAGACTGTCCGCCGGTCAAAACACCAAAACAACACTGCTCCTGCAAGTCCGTTGGACAGTCCCGGACTATCCGCGGTTTATACCGGCGGACTGTCCGCCGGTCAACCGAGACCCAAATAGCAGAGACTCGCAGCCACTGCTCTGGCCAAGTCCCCGACGTGCGAACTGTCCGCGGGAGGAACGGCGGACTGTCCGCGACCTCCCAGTGAGGGCGATTTCGGTCGCCCCTCACACAACTCTTCCCAAATCCGAATCAAAACTCAATCCCACGTTCCCAAACTTGGAGAAGATGATCACGATGTAGTTAGGAGACTATCCCCAAGAAATCATCCGCTCAAATCAACTCAAACACCGGGAAATCGAAAGGGGAGGAGTATGAACGAAAAAGCGTCACGAAAACGAAATCAACCCGATCTACTTGTTCGTGAGGAGTTAGATGAATTCCTTCAGTGGAAATGATCTCCTCACTATAAAGAACAAGTTGATTCAAACGGATTTCGTAAAGACGCAGTAGAGAGGGAGATCGAGTGACGGGAAAATCACGGAGAAACGAAGAACGCGAAGAACACGAACAAAACGCGAATCAAGTCATCGATCTGCAACCGTGTGGCTACCACACGCTACAACAGTGAGATTACGGTCTCACTTCCTCAAAATCTCTAGTACACAGAGGTATGATTCTCTGCGGATCTCAGTAGCTACAGCAGGGAATTGGGAGAGCAGGAAACCCTAGAAGCAAAGAGCAAATGACTGAGATAGATGGGGAGGTGGGTGTCTCCCCCTACTTATCCTAATTCTAATTCCCACTCTACCCCTAACTAATTACAGAGCGAACCAGCTAATCCCTAGGGTTATTCTGGACCAACTCAGGTAGGTGGTGATCCGACGGCCATGCCCGCACAACTGGTAGCGTTGCCTCGACGCAACCTCACCGATCGCCGCCACGTGCCGCCACCGCTTCGCTTGTCCTTTTCCTGGATGTCGCACCCCCGGTTTTGTGGCCCAAACCGGGAAACCAGCCTTCACAGCCAACCCCCGGTTTTGAGGCCCAAACCGGGAAACCAGCCGACCATCGCCTGAGTTTTGTGGCCCAAACTCAGAAACCCGCAGCACCCAGGTTTTGAGGCCGAAACCTGGAAACCGTCCTCAGCCCGAGTTTTGTGGCCGAAACTCGGAAACCATCAGCGCCCAGGTTTTGAGGCCCAAACCTGGAAACCGTCCACTCGGTGGTTTTTCTGTGGCCCAACCACCAAACCGAGCCGTAGAAGGGATGCACCGCCCGTGCACCCCGTCCACCCGCAAGTCTTTGCTCATCGATGTCCCAGGCTATCAGCCACCATAGCTGATCCTCAGGCCACCGGTCCCTCAGTCCAAGCCTCACGTCCGCCCTTCGCCACTCTCGATCCATTGGCACGACACGTCTCTACTTGACCTTCACCTTGCCTTCGATCACTGTATCCGTGCTCGACACCTGCACAACACAAGCCAAAGAACAAGCGCATTATCCCAGTTGACACACTGATCACACAGAGACTCGGCATACACCCATGTATCCACAATTTGGTCCAAATCCTGCATTCAAATAAAAATCTATGGACATGTGGAATTTGGTTAGTTTGAAACCTATTTGACTACTTTTCATGCCTTTTTGTTGAATTTTTTTGGGTAAAATGTTGATGGTAAAATAACTATTTAAGGACCATCAACACCAGCCAGCGTCCGGTCGGCCCGACGCCAGAGTCCGGTCAACCCGAAAAACGCATTTCGTCCACCGATTCGATTCGATCTCTCCCAAAACAAAACCTCTAGGGTTCAAACTTGGAGAGATGAGTCACAAGGAGGATAGTGAGCTACTCCTAGGAGATCATGGCACGAACCTATCTCCAAATCGATGAATCGAAGAAATTTGGGAAAGAGGGGAGAAATGTTGATCCAAAACGAAAAACGACTGATTTACTTGTTCGTGAGGTTTGAGATTAATTCCTTCGGTGGAAATGTTCCCCTCACATTAAAGAACAAGTTGAATCAAACGGTTTTGCAAACGGAACAACGTAAAAAGAGAATGATCAAAGGGAAAATCATGGAGAAAAGCAATCCGCGAAGAACAACACCAAAACGCGAATCACAATCACGAATTTGCAGCCGAAATTCGTCCCCACGAGGAGACAACGAGATTACGGTCTCATTTTCTCAAAAAGCAAATACACAGAGGTATTGTTCACCGTCTTTGCGGATCTCAGTGGCTACAGCAGGGATGTGGGGGAGCTGGAAACCCTAGAAGGCAAAATAGCAAATGACTGAGATAAGATTGGAGGTGGGTGTCTCGCTCTACTTATCCTAATTCTAGTCCCACTCTACCCCTAACTAATTACAGAGCGAACCAGCTAAACCCTAAGGTTATTCTGGACCAATTCGTGGTAGGTGGTGATCCGACGGCCACACCCGCACAACTGGTAGCGTTGCCTCGACGCAACCTCACGATTGCCGCCACGTGCCGCCACCGCTCTGCTTGTCCTTTTCCCAGACTTCACCCCTGGTTTTGAGGCCCAAACCAGGAAACCAGCCTTCTTGATCAACCCCCGGTTATGAGGCCTAAACCAGGAAACCAGCTGTCCATCGCCTGAGTTTTGTGGCCCAAACACAGAAACCCGTAGCGCCCAGGTTTTGAGGCCCAAACCTGGAAACCGTCCTCAGCCCGATTTTTGTGGCCCAAACTCGGAAAGCATCAGCGCCTAGGTTTTGAGGCCCAAACCTGGAAACAGTCCACTCCATGGTTTTTCTGTGGCTCAACCATCAAACCGAGCCGTAGAGGGGATGCACCGCCCGTGCACCCCGTCCATCGACACGTGTCCCCATGTCCTCAACCCAAGCAACACTGTGCCCACAAGTCTTTGCTCGTCGATGTCCCAGGCTGTCAGCCACCACAGCTAGTCCTCAGGCCACCGGTCCCTCAGTCCAAGCCTCACGTCCGCCCTTCGCCACTCTCGATCCATCGGCACAGCACGTCTCTACTTGACCTTCACCTTGCCTTCGATCACTGTATCCGTGCTCGACACCTGCACAACACAAGCCAAAGAACATGCGCATTATCCCAGTTGACACACTGATCACTCAGAGACTCGACATACACCCATGTATCCGCAATTTGGTAAAAATTCTGCATTCAAATAAAAATCTATGGACATGTGGAATTTGGTTAGTTTGAAACCTATTTGACTACTTTTCATGCCTTTTTGTTGAATTTTTTGGGTAAAATATTGATGGTAAAATAACTGTTTACGGACCATCAACACCAGCCAGCGTCCGGTCGGCCCGACGCCAGAGTCCGGTCAACCCGAAACACGCATTTCGTCCACCGATTTGATTCGATCTCTCCCAAAACAAAAACTCTAGGGTTCAAACTTGGAGAGATGAGTCACAAGGAGGATAGTGAGCTACTCCTAGGAGGTCATGGCTCGAACCTATCTCCAAATCGATGAATCGAAGAAATTTGCGAAAGAGGGGAGAAAAGTTGATCCAAAATGAAAACCAACCGATTTACTTGTTCATGAGGTTTGAGATTAATTCCTTCGGTTGAAATGGTCCCCTCACATCAAAGAACAAGTTGAATCAAACGTTTTTGCAAACGGAGCAATGTAGAAAGAGAACGATCAAAGGGAAAATCATGGAGAAAAGCAATCTGCGAAGAACAACACCAAAACGGGAATCCCAATCACAAATTTGCAGCCTAAATTCGTCCCCACGAGGAGACAACGAGATTACGGTCTCGTTTCCTCAAAAAGAAAATACATAGAGGTATTGTTCACCGTCTCTGCGGATCTCAGTGGCTACAACAGGGATGTGGGAGAGCTGGAAACCCTAGAAGGCAAAATAGCAAATGACTGAGATAAGATGGGAGGTGGGTGTCTCCCTCTACTTATCCTAATTCTAGTTCCCACTCTACCCCTAACTAATTACAGAGTGAACCAGCTAAACCCTAAGGTTATTCTGGACCAACTCGTGGTAGGTGGTGATCCGACGGCCACACCCGCACAACTGGTAGCGTTGCCTCGACGCAACCTCATGATTGCCGCCACGTGCAGCCACCGCTCTACTTGTCCTTTTCCCGGACATCGCCCCCGGTTTTGAGGCCCAAACCGGGAAACCAGCCTTCTTGATCAACCCCCGATTTTGAGGCCCAAACCGGGAAACCAGCTGTCCATTGCCTGAGTTTTGTGGCCCAAACTCAGTAACCCGCAGCTCCCAGGTTTTGGGGCCCAAACCTGGAAACCGTCCTCAGCCCGAGTTTTGTGGCCAAAACTTGGAAACCATCAGCGCCCAGGTTTTGAGGCCCAAACCTGGAAACCGTCCACACGATGCTTTTTCTGTGGCTCAACCATCAAACCGAGCCGTAGAGGGGATGCACCGCCCGTGCACCCCGTCCACCGACACGTGTCCCCAGGTCCTCGACCCAAGCAACATCGTGCCTGCAAGTCTTCACTTGTCGCGGTCCCAGGCTGTCAGCCACCACAGCTGATCCTCAGGCCACCAGTCCCTCAGTCCAAGCCTCACGTCCGCTCTTCGCCAGTCTCGGTCCATCGGCACGGCACGTTTCTAGACCTTCACCTTGCCTTCGATCACTGTATCCGTGCTCGACACCTGCACAACACAAGCCAAGGAACATGCACATTATCCAAGTTGACAATCACTCATCACTCAGAGACTCGGCATACACCCATGTATCCGCAATTTGGTCCAAATCCAGCATTCAAATAAAAATATATGGACATGTGGAATTTGGTTAGTTTGAAACCTATTTGACTACTTTTCATGCCTTTTTGTTGAATTTTTTGGGTAAAATGTTGATGGTAAAATAAGTGTTTAAGGACCATCAACACCAGCCAGCGTCCGGTCGGCCCGACGCCAGAGTCCAGTCAACCCGAAACACGCAGTTCATCCACCAATTTGATTCGATCTCTCCCAAAATGAAACCTCTAGGGTTCAAACTTGGAGAGATGAGTCACAAGGAGGATAGTGAGCTACTCCTAAGAGATCATGGCTCGAACCTATCTCCAAATCGATGAATCAAAGAAATTTGGGAAAGAGGGGAGAAAAGTTGATCCAAACGAAAACCGACCGATTTACATGTTCGTGAGGTTTGAGATTAATTCCTTCGGTGGAAATGTTCCCCTCACATCAAAGAACAAGTTGAATCAAACGGTTTTGCAAACGGAGCAACGTAGAAAGAGAACGATCAAAGGGAAAATCATGGAGAAAAGCAAACCGCGAGGAACAACACCAAAACACGAATCATTGTCACGAATTTGCAGCCGAAATTCATCCCCACGAGGAGACAATGAGATTACGGTCTCGTTTCCTTAAAAAGCAAATACACAGAGGTATTGTTCCCCGTCTCTGCAGATCTCAGTGGCTACAGCAGGGATGTGGGAGAGCTGGAAACCCTAGAAGGCAAAATAGCAAATGACTGAGATAAGATGGGAGGTGGGTGTCTCCCTCTACTTATCCTAATTCTAGTTCCCACTCTACCCCTAACTAATTACAGAGCGAACCAGCTAAACCCTAAGGTTATTCTGGACCAACTCGTGGTAGGTGGTGATCCGACGGCCACGCCCGCACAACTGGTAACGTTGCCTCGACGCAACCTCACGATTGCCGCCACGTGCCGCCACGGCTCTGCTTGTCCTTTTGCTGGACTTCGCCCCTGGTTTTGAGGCCCAAACCGGGAAACCAGCCTTCTTGATCAACCCCTGGTTTTGAGGCCCAAACCGGGAAACCAGCTGTCCATCGCCTGAGTTTTGTGGCCCAAACTCAAAAACCCGCAGCGCCCAAGTTTTGAGGCCCAAACCTGGAAACCGTCCTCAGCCCGAGTTTTGTGGCCCAAACTCGGAAACCATCAGCGCCTAGGTTTTGAGGCCCAAACTTGGAAACCGTCCACTCGATGGTTTTTCTGTGGCTGAACCATCAAACCGAGCCGTAGAGGGGATGCACCACCCGTGCACCCCGTCCACGAACACGTGTCCCCAGGTCCTCGACCCAAGCAACACCGTGCCCGCAAGTCTTCACTCGTCGTTGTCCCAGGCTGTCAGCCACCACAGCTGATCCTCAGGCCACCGGTCCCTCAGTCCAAGCCTCACGTCCGCCCTTCGCCACTCTCGGTCCATCAGCATGGCACGTCTCTACTTGACCTTCACCTTGCCTTCGATCACTGTATCCATGCTCGACGCCTGCACAACACAAGCCAAAGAACATACACATTATCCCAGTTGACAATCACTCATCACTCGAGACTCGGCATACACCCATGTATACGCAATCTCCCCCTTGATGAGTGCATTGTCAACTACCAACACAAATCATAATGAAATAGAGGAAGGGAGGAAGAAGGAGAAAGAACTCGACCAAATGACCCAAAAGCATAGCAAAGCCGAAGAAGGTCAAGTGGAAAGAGCAAGACAACTTGGTCCCTAAAGACATGGGCAACGGCTCGACGCAACAAAGCAAAGCAAAGCTAGCCCTCAAGAAGAGGTAGAACAGGCTCAACACCACTAGCGAGAAAGCTCGACACCAATTGAAATACCAATTGAAATTCAAGCAGAATAGAGCTAGCCCTCAAGAAGAGGCAGAACGGGCTCAACACCGCTAGCGAGAAAACTCGATACCAACTGAAGAGCATAAAAGCAAAGTCGCTAGTCCCTCAACAAAGAGGCAAAGGCTCAACACAACTAGCTACCAAAAATGCTCCGAACCAATTGGAAAAAACAAAATCCCAAAAATTCGAGCCAACTCAAACTCCCCCTCCAATAGTGCACACAACCAAGATAAGATTTCCCCTTATGATTTGGCAAATTTCTCCCCCTTAGTTGAAAATGCACTATCAAGTGTCTCCCCTCCAAAATGCAAGTTAGCAGCTTCAGCAATATAGTCGATAGAATATGAAGATGCTCGACAAAGTGCTGATCCAATGACTCAATAATAAGCACAAGATGCTACCAAAGGCTCAAACTGATCACTAAATACGAAAGATGAACATTTGAGCAAAGTGAGCAATTTTTAGCCAAAAAGGTATTCACCATCAAAATAGCACTAAACATGTATAGACATGAAGTCAAACAAGTGCTAAACATGTATACAGAGTGAACTACCCCTAGCAAGGTTCAATCATCATGCTATAGAGTGAAACATAGACTTGTGTATTCAAATTTTATCGGAGTTGCAGCGGTTAAATTACACAAGTTCAAATTTCAGCATGTGATTGCGAGAGGTTGAGAGCTTGTCATTGCCTAACTTTTCAACTGTGCGAAGCCTATGCAGAAGCAATCAGAAGCTTAAAGCAACAGTTTTGGTCATACACTACACAGCTCAAGTTTAACTCAAAGTGCAATGAGAAACAGTCTCGATACTGTGATGTGCTGACAAGCAATCCCATCTCGATCTTTCCAGTTCACTTAGCTTGGTTCAAATTTAAAGCAGAATATGAACATACCAAGCAAGTGAATGACTCAGAACTAGAGACATAGCAACCTAGCATATATGAAAAGCACGAGTGAATTCAGCATATCCTATACATGCTAGTTGCATATCTCAATGGTGAACAATTTCATCTTTTATGTTCATTAAGCAGGTTCACCATCTTAAAAAATAGCTCAGCTCACAACATATATCAGTGATCAGAAGGAGCATAAGCTACAAGCATCATCATATAGCATCGGAGCAAAACTAGATAGAGCATAATCACATTCTAAGGATTATATACATGAAGCTCAGAAAGTAAAAATGCATGATGAAATGCTCAAGCTAAAAGAGAAGAGTCAGTCTATGATACACAAGAACCAAAATGTTTCCCCAACTAAAAGGGGAAACACACATCAAGCTCACCTCTCAACCTAACAAAGGTGGATTGATCCAAAGGCTTGGTGAAAATATCAACCAACTGATGATGAGTATCGACATGGCGAAGGTCGATACCACCCTTCTCATAGTGGTCTCGCAGAAAATGAAAGCGCACATCAATGTGTTTGGTCTTAGAATGCAGCACGGGGTTCTTAGCAACGCTAATAGCACTCGTGCTGTCACAAAGCAGAGGAATGCGAGAAAAGCTTAGACCAAGATCATGGAAAGTGGCCATCATCCAAAGCAATTGGGAACAACAGCTAGCCGCAGCAACATACTCAGCCTCTGTGGTAGACTGGGCGACACTAGACTGCTTGCGAGAAGACCACGAAACAACAGAAGAACCAATAAACTGACAAGTCCCAGAAGTGGACTTGCGCTCAATTCGGCAACCAGCAAAATCGGCATCAGAATAACCGCAAAGAGAGAGGGTGGAGGAAGCAGAATACCAAATCCCAAACTCTGGAGTGAAGCATAAGTACCTCATAATGCGCTTGATGGCCTGACGGTGAGAGGTGCGTGGCGACGACTAAAATCGCGCGCAAAGACACACCGCGAACTGAATGTGCAGGCGTGTCGCCGTCAGGTACAGCAGCGACCTGATCATACTCCGGTACTCCTTCTGGTCCACAGCTTCTCCATCCTTGTCCGCATCCAGGGCCGTCGTGGTCGACATGGGTGTTGGAAGAGGCTTCGCCTCACCCATATCGAATTTCTTCAGGATATCCTTGGTATACTTACCCTGGTGCACAAACATTCCCTCTCAAGATTGCTTGATTTACAACCCAAGGAAAAACGTCAACTCGCCCATCATGCTCATCTCAAACTCCCTGCTCATAGTGTCTGCAAACTTGGCAACCAAAGCGTGAGAAGAACCACAGAAAATGATATCATCCACGTAAATCTAGACCAAGAGAGTGTCATTGCCTTGCTTGAGGAGAAAAAGCGTTTTATCCACACATCCCATATTAAAACCCTTAGCAAGCAAAAAGGTTTTCAACATATCATACCAGGCTCTAGGGGCTTGTTTCAAACCATAAAAAGCTTTGTGTAGTTTAAAAAGATGGTTTGGAAACTTGGGATTTTTGAAACCGGGAGGTTGTTTCACATACACCTCTTCTTCTATGTAGCCATTTAAGAAGGCACTCTTCACATCCATTTGAAAAAGTTTAAACCCTTTGAATGCAGCAAAAGCCAAGAGTATCGTAATCGCCTCCAAACGAGCTACAGGAGCAAACGTCTCCTCATAGTTTATCCCCTCCTTCTGACTATACCCCTGGGCTACAAGTCTGGCCTTGTTTCTCACAACATGGTCATCCTCTCCTTGTTTGTTTTTGAAAACCCATTTTGTACCAATAGGGTGACGCTCAGGAGGAGGTGGAACCAAAACCCAAACTCGATTTCTTTCAAAGTTTTCTAACTCCTCATGCATGGCATTGACCCAATCAGGATCAGATAAAGGGTGTCCAACATCTCAGGGTTCAAAATCAGCAACAAATGCAGAATGAGCAAAGTGAGACATTTGTTGTGACCTTGACCGAGTGACATGTTCGTCGATTGTGCCGATCATCTGTTGAGGTGGGTGTTGGCGCTGAATGTGTCGTGGCGCCTCCCGAGCTGAAGAAACCTCCCCCTCAACAGCAGCCGGTGCCTCCTAGGGTACAAAAGGTACCGCTCGAGGTGGCGGATCCCACGGCCCCCAAGTAGTCGACGAAGAGGGGTTGGGGCCATGAGTCGTCGTAGTAGAAGTCGATGCTTGCGGCACAGCAGGTGGAGGTAGTGCTGGATCATCCATCCCTTCAGCACCCTCGTCCTCGTCATCAAAAAGAGGCTCACCAACCTGATGATCACCTGCACGCTCAAAACGAGAAGAAGGACAAACCATGGTCTCGTCGAAGGTGACAACGGATGTCTCCATGACTCGGTTAGTATCAAGGTTGAGTACACGATATGCACGAGTATGAGTGCCATAACCCAAAAATACACCGTCAGAAGAACGAGACTCAAACTTGTCCAGGTTGCCTTTCTTGAGTATAAAACAATGGCAACCAAAAACTCTAAAATAACTCACTTTGGGTTGTTTTCCAAAACGCAACTCATAAGAAGTCTTTTTCAAGAAAGCTCAGAGAAAAATGCGATTGGAAATATAGCATGCAGTGTTCATAGCTTCGGCCCAATATCGCCTAGGAGTCCTATGCTCATCGAGCATCATCCTGGCCATCTCTACAAGGGTCAGATTCTTCCTTTCCACAACACCATTTTGTGGCGGTGTGTACGGGGAAGAAAACTGATGCTCTAAACCCAAAGAGTTACAAAACTTCTCAAAGTCCAAATTCTTGAATTCGGAACCATTATCACTACGAATAGTTCGCATTGAGTTCAAAGGGAACTCATTCTGAAGACATAAAATCAGATTGCGAGCAAAAGAGAAAGTATCAGTTTTCTCATCAGCCAAAAAGAAAACCCACGAATATCTTGAAAAATCGTCAACAACAACAAGCACGTACCACTTACCCCCAACTAAGCTCACCCGAGCGGGACCAACAAGGTCCATGTGTAAAAGCTCTCCAGATCGCTTAGTCATGACCTGAGTCACTGGATGGTGGGGAGCGGCAACCATCTTCCCATGTCTACAAGAATGGCAAACAAGATCCTTCTCCATGCATAACTTGGGCAATCCTCGGATTAAGCCAAGTGAGCTAAGCCTTGCAAGCAAGTCAAAGCTCAGGTGACCAAGTCTCCTATGCCACTTCCAAGGATCATAGGAGGAAGGTCCAGCCAAAAGACAACGAGAAATCCCAAATGACTCTGAGAAATTCGCACGAAAGACATTCCCAAAGGGCGAAATCATACATACAAGAATGCCCTGAGGATCTAAAATACGACTCAGATTCGGCTTAAAACGAATCTCATAGTCAGCATTGAAAAGTTGCGAAACAGAAAGAAGGTTAAAATGCAAGTTAGAAACAAGAGCAACATCATGCAACACAAAGTGCTCATTAATTCGCACCGACCCACAAGACAACACTTTACCTTTGCTATTGTCGCCGAAGGTGATAAACTCCTTTCCAGCGACCGGACTAAGACTGGAGAACCACTTGGTGTTTCCGGTCATGTGCCTTGAACAACCGGAATCCACCAACCAAACGTTCTCCAATAGTTTTACCTACATCAATAAAAAGACATAGGGTGAGCATACGGTCCAACACTGGGGTTAGTGAAGTAGGAAGAATACCAGTGTTGGGCCGGCTGCTCAAAAGAACGGTTAGCAGAAAAACCATTCCTAGCACACCTACCGGAGGAGCGATCACCACGTAGAGGAAAACGTGGTCCGCTAAGGGAAGAGCGTCCATCGCGATACTCAAAACGCGATGGGGAAAAATGCTCAACTACAAAACCACCGCCACGTTGTCCATATCCCACAACTACAGGCTCCCGCCGGGCACGACCTCCTCACAACCTAGGCCTAGGAACTTGAGGTTTTGGACCTCTAGGCCTAGCAGCACGCCTATGAACATTCGGCACATGTACATCATGGAAAGGATGGTACATGTCTGTGTTGTTCATCTCCTTTGCACGGCGCGCCTCTCTCTTGCGCTGAAAGCAAAACTCACTGAAGTGTCCATCTCTCCCACAGTGCTCACAATGTTACCTCATCGCTCTCATAGGGTGTTGTTGGTACTCACGGTAGTGGGTGTGGATCACTTTGCCCTTCTGTGGCATAAGCTCCTCCTAGATAGGTGGCATTGTGTCTAGTTTGTTCTTCAAGTGGTTTGGTTTTGGAGCCCACGACCGTTTCTTGGGTGGAGCTCTCGGAGGTTCGACAAACACCCCATCCTTGGTGTTAGGCTTTAGAGGCTCTTTGGGTGGAATCTTGTTAAGCTTGGGAGTAGTGGTGGAGTTGGGCTTCTCACTCGGGTTAAGACCACTTGACTCTCCAACCTTGCCAAAAGATGAAGCACACTCGACACCCTGAGCAAAGCCTACACTTGGACCTCCAGCAGCACGCTTGAATTGGGAGATCATGATCCCAAGTTGCGGCTCACCACAAGACACCCATGACAAGATAGTCCGAAGGTATGTGTTTTCTTCCTCGGTTTGCATCTTGTCATGCTGCACATTCGCAATCTCCATCTCCAAACCCTCACACAAAGTGCACCTAGTCACACAAGTGCTACCCGAGCTGGCCTTCTCAAGAGACACAATCTTGGCATTCTTCACTGCCAACTCGGATTGCAAGCCTGCACAAGATGTGCACGCACCCAACAGCGAGGATCTAGCCTTAAGCTCATCCACCTCTCCTACCAACACAGCAAACTTACCTCTCAAAGTGAGAAGGTCAGTCATGTGTGTGGTGCACATCTCACACTCATCCTCCTCGGTGACAACAACGGTGGACTTGACAGATTCAAGTTCCTTCACCGTATCCTCTCACTTCTGCCTAAACTCCTTCCGCTCTCTTGCAGCACGCCTAAGCAACTTATCTTGACTAAGAAGGGCGGCAGTAAGTTTCTCGACCTCAACAGAAAGCTCATCGGGGGTCTGAGATAACTGAGAGGTGTCGTCATCGTCGTCGTTCCGAGGGATCTCCTCCAGCTCACCGTCGACCTCCTTGCCGAGGGCCATGGTGCAAAAGCCCTCGTTGTCAGCGAAGAAGCATAGGCCGTTCAGCTTGTTCTCGATCCTCTTCTTCTTCTCGGACTCGTCATCGCTCGAGGAAGCAGAGTCGTCATCCGAGTCGTCGACGTCGCTGAGCGTGGCGAAGAAGGCACGCTGCTTAGCCTGGGCCTTCTCCAAGTACTTCGTCTTGATGTACTCCTTGTTGAAGCCGCCCCTCCGCTTGTGCTTCGCGGGGACGTACTTCTCTTTGCGCTTGTCGGAGTCATACTTGTGCCCATGATCCGCCTTGCCGAAGACTTGCTTGTTCTTTGTTGGTAGTTCTTAACTACACCTTGGATAGGGTAGCTAAAGTAGCTATCTACTAATGCCAAGTGGCGTTGTTCGTCCCGACACTAGTAGGAACTAACTAGCGAGAATGCAATCTACCAGGACGAGATTCTGCAAGCACGCAGAACTATCATAGTAGCACTTCCCTGGGAGTACCAGGTGTCAATTTATTTGATCCCAAAGGAAGGCTAGGGTGGTGTATTAGTCGAGTCAAGGAGGGGATGAGAGTCAAAGAATAAGAAAAGGGAAAGATGAGAAGAGAGGAGATGAAAGGGATGAGAGAGGATGAGAGGCTAGAAAGAATATATGGATGGATATGTAAGGATGAATGAAATGGCTAAGGTAAGGTGGATAAATAGGTAGATAGATAGAATGGGATAACTAAGGATAACTAATATAACTAACTAATAACTAATAACTACTCCTAGATAACTATGAAGCAAGATAACTACGAAGCAAGATAGGCAAATGTCAATAAAGCAACCAAGTTAAGTATAATTTTATTCCTATCTTGTCAAGTACCGAGGCGTACTAGCCTTTACCACTGACTTAGGTTGAACTCTAGCACAACGAGCCTTACTGTTAAACTGGGCCAAATACGTGGTGGAATTCAAGGCGCACAGTGCTGTCACCACCTACTTGCTACCACAGCTATCTGGGTGTCCAGCCGTATCTGAAGGTAAGTCTATAACTAAGCACCACACTTAATTATATTCTAACTATCTCTACCCTAGCTTTGAATAGAGACACCCTTGCTGATGTCAGAGCAAATACTTGACTTAATAAGATAAACACTAAACTAACTAAGCAACCTATTGGCAAAGATCAAACAGTAAGCACACTAGAGATTAACTACTATGGCTAAGTGAATTGAACTGTAGGATAGCTAGGCACTCAAGCAATCAATCAAGTATACTACTCAATACTGGTAAGTAGAATAAAGTAATACTTGAATTGATGAACTAGAATATAGTAAAGTGCTTGAGTAACAAGAGCAAAACCTGAACTAGAGATGAAGGAGGACTCTTCCCAGCTCCAGGACCGATCACTCGCACGCTTCTACTCTTGAGCTAAGCATTGAGCAGCGCTTCCGCGAGGGCAATGAGGCAAGGATGCATTGCTCTACTAGCTACCTACTTGCCTATGCTTGGCTAAATCCTAAGCTATTAGCCTGGCTTTCTATGCTTCCTTTCCTTCCTTGCTTTAAATGAAGTGACGCCTTCAGGGGGGGTATTTATAGCCCTGTGGAGTGCGGGGGGTACTTATAGGGGGCAGCCAACCGACCTAGGGCAAACCCTAGTGGCGGGCGTCAGCCCTAGGTGGCGGCTGCCACCCCCCTGGCCGTTGGATGCACCGTCATTGATCCTACGGTCTCCAGGGACTCCTCCAAGGCGGTTGCATGTCTGTTGCATGTCCAGATAACCGTCATTCAGTCATGATCCATGCCACTCCCCTCCTGAGCCCTCTGATGCCACTGACCTAGTGACCAAGGGCCAAGATTTGGCCCTGGGGTGGTCACACGGATCAGTGACGTGGCAGGGGGAGTTTGGGCTTCTCCCTTGTGGCGGGCGCCACCTAGGGGTGGCGGGCGCCACCCCACTAGGGCCCAAATGGGCTCTGGTGAGTGGTCTCGGCCCCTGGTGGGTCCATGCTCCAAATTTGGTCCAAATCCTGTATTCAAATAAAAATCTATGGACATGTGGAATTTGGTTAGTTTGAAACCTATTTGACTACATTTCATGCCTTTTTGGTGAATTTTTGGGTAAAGTGTTGATGGTAAAATAGGTGTTTAAGGACCATCAACAAGCTCCCCCAAGCTAACATGTTGCTCGTCCTCGAGCAACAATGCGGTTTAAGCTTTGAGCATGAAACAGATAGCAACTTAAGATGTATACAAGTGCATATTGTATAGTGAGAAATAACTTAGTATATATCATTAATCATAGCAACGTGGGGCTTATAGCTTTTCACTTCAAACATGCAAGAGTGAAATAAAGCAGTAGATAGGAAACTTTTATCTTGCTTAGGTTTGACTAGGATTCTGTCTGGAGGTTTTTTAAGGTTTTCAAAAGATAAAAACTTGCTTAAGTCCTTCCAGATTCACTCAACCACTCAGTGGTGTTTAAATCCTCACTTAGGCCAAAATGTAGCCTCTCCTATTTCTAAAGAATGATATGTGGAGTTATAGGTAGGCTAAGAATCATGAGCAAATTGCCTAATGTTTATTGCTAAGCTAGACACTCAGATCATAAGGAGCAGCAAATCATAAAAATTGATCAAGATGTGCTTGTGTGGTTATGTGGAAGTGTATAAAGAGATATTTCATAATCCTTCCTAGTTAATTTCTGGGGTCTAGAGCTAATGATAACTCTCTCTCTCTCTCTTTTTTCGATACATAGTGAGTAGACAAAAATGTGTCCTCACATTTTCTCAGGACATAGTCCGCTCTTGAGCTACTTTGCTCACTTTTTTTCATACCTCTCTTTTTTAGCTCTAGATTTCCCCAGATTGTCTATAGGAAAGGATTTTAGAAATGAAAAGGAGGAAGAGAGAGAAATGCTTATTCCCAGTGTAGGAATAGCATAAGGCTAGCAATGGAATGTTTGGCAAGGTATTGCATATCTCCAGTGTAGATAATGAGCAATTTATTTGGTGGTTGCGAACTTCCAAAGTGGATAGTAACCAATATGGTGGGTGTGTGTAACTTGATCAAAAGATATGATAAGATTCTCTACTAAGATCTATGAGATCTAACAAAGCTCAACACAGTCAAAGCTCTTTGTGGTTTTGATTAACAAATATTTGGCTAGTGGTGGGATGGGATAAAATCCAGGAGGAACTTTTAAAGGACCGAGAATGCACCCAGAAAGCGACCAGAGGGGGGGGGTGAATGGGAGCTTCAAAATTCCTTTCGGAAACTTGTCACAACTGTCCCAAAAATCAACCCCAAGAGCAAACCCTAGAGCTCATAAGTGTCCACGACCATAGAGATAGGGTGGATGCTTCCAAGAAGCACAGCGTGACACTTCACGACTCTAGAAACCCAACGCAAAAGCCGGAAATCAAAACCGACAATGAACGAACAAACCGCGGACGAAACCTGCACAAACCAGCAGTGACCGGACTCTGGCCTGCGTTCGGTCAGTGAGCACCGGACGCGTCCGGTCTGAAAAATTCCTCTTGGGAACCTTACTGTTCGTGACCGGACTCACAGACAAGGAGCGTCCGGTCATGAACAGAGCGTCCGGTCAGTAGCAAAGACGCAAATGAACAGTGAAGGAGGCGCGTCCAGTCACACCCTGAAGCCAGCGTCCGGTCAAGTCACAGATGAACACGCTGAGCATTCAACGACCGGACGCACAGGGTCAGCGTCCGGTCAGCATGTGCCCAGCGTCCGGTCACCCCGAAACAGCACTGTTCGTCCACCGATTCGACTCGATCTCACCCAAAACAAATCCTCTGGGGATCAAACTTGGTGAGAGGAGTCACAAAGAGTATAGTGAGCTATCTCTAAGAGATCATGGCTCGAACCTATCTCCAAATCGATGAATCGAAGAATTTCGGGGGAAGGGAGAAAAACTTGACCCGCAACCAAAATCGATCGATCTCCTAGACCGTGAGGTTAGAGGTGAATTCCTTCGGTGGAAAGAAGTGCCTCACGACCAAGAACACTTTGGTTCAATCGGATTTGCAAAAGATGAACCGAGCAAAGAGATCGAGCGACGGGAAAATGAGGAGAAAAAGGATTCCGCGAAGAACACAAACAAAACGCGAATCACAGCCACCAAATTGCAACCGTGTGGCTACCACACGCTACAATAGTGAGGTTACGACCTCACTTCCTCAAAATCTCATGAACACAAAGGTATTGTTCTCTTCTCTGTGGATCTCAGGTGCGCTACAGCAGGGGATTGGGAGAGCAGGAAACCCTAGAAGCAAAGAGCAAATGACTGAGATAGATGGGGAGGTGGGTGTCTCCCCCTACTTATCCTAATTCTAACTATTCCTAATTCCCACTCTACCCCTAACTACTTACAGAGCGAACCAGCTAAACCCTAAGGTTATTCTGGACCAACTCGATGGTAGGTGGATCCGACGGCCACGCCCGCACAACTCGTAGCGTTGCCTTGACGCAACCTCCCGATTGCCGCCACGTGCCGCCACCGCTCTGCGCCCTTTTCACGGACTCCGCCCCCGGTTTTGTGGCCGAAACCGGGAAACCAGGCCTTCACGTCCACCCCCGGTTTTGAGGCCCAAACCAGGAAACCAGCCCACGTAGCCTGAGTTTTGTGGCCCAAACTCAGCAAACCCGCAGCACCCAGGTTTTGAGGCCCAAACCTGGAAACCGTCCTCAGCCCGAGTTTTGTGGCCAAACTCGAAAACCGTCCACGTCCAGGTTTTGAGGCCCAAACCAGGAAACCGTCCACCCGATGGTTTTTCTCTGGCTCTACCACCAAACCGAAGCTGTAGAAGGGATGCACCGCCCGTGCACCCCATCCACCGACACCTGTCCCCAGGTCCTCGACCCAAGCAACACCGTGCCCACAAGTCTCCGCTCATCGCTATCCCAGGCTGGCAGCCACCACAGCTGATCCTTGGGCCACCGGTCCCTCAGTCCAAGCCTCACGTCCGCCCTTCGCCACTCTCGATCCCTCAGCATGGCACGTCTCTACTTGACCTTCACCTTGCCTCTAATCACTGTATCCGTGCTCGACACCTGCACAACACAAGCCAAAGAACATGCGCATTATCCCAGTTGACAATCACTCATCACTCAGAGACTCGGCATACACCCATGTATCTGCAATCTCCCCCTTGATGAGTGCATTGTCAACTACCAACACAAATCATAATGAAAGAAGGAAGGAAGTAAGAAAGAGAAAGAACTCGACCAAATGACCCAAAAGCATAGCAAAGCCGAAGAAGGTCAAGTGGAAGAAGCGAAACAACTTGGTTCCCAAAGACATGGGCAACGGCTCGACGCAACCAAGCAAAGCAAAGCTAGCCCTCAAGAAGAGGTAGAACAGGCTCAACACCGCTTGTAGGAAAACTCGACACCAATTGGAAAATCAACTGAACGTCAAGCAAAAACAAAACTAGCCCTCAAGAAGAGGTAGAACAGGCTTAACACCGCTAGCAAAACCAATTGAAAAATCCGCAGATACCAATTGAGAAGTCGAGGCAAGGCAAATGCTAGTCCCTCAAGACAGAGGCACAGAGGCTCAACACAACTAGCAAAGAAAGCTCGATACCAAAGCCTTACAGCTGACAAAAAGCAGTAGACTCCGCCTCGAAAAGTGCACACAACTAAAGCACTCCCCCATAGTTGAACTTAGGGAAGCATATGATTTGCAAATTCTCCCCCTTAGTTGAGAATGCACCATCAAGCACAAGGAACCGAAAGCAATGTTCTCCCCCTCAGAAAATGCACCATCAAAAGTGCCAACAAGAGAAGTTCTCCCCCTTCTAAAATGCATATGAATGCAAGTTAGCAGCTTCAGGAATATAGTCAAGAAAATGCAAAGATGCTCTACATAGTATAAGTCCAATGACGCAACTGAAGCACACATGCTAGCAAAGGCTCAAACTGATCACCACTTATGAAATATGAACATATGAGCAAAGTGAGCAATTTTAGCCAAAAAGGAGTCACCATCAAAATAGCACTAGACAAGTATAGACAGGAAGTCAAACAAGTGCTAAACATGTATACAAGGTGAACTACCCCTAGCAAAGTTCAATCATCATGCTATAGAATGAAACATAGACTTGTGTATCCAGATTTTATCGGAGTTGCAGCGGTTAAATTACACAAGTTTAAATTTTAGCATGTGAAAGCGAGAGGTTGAAAGCTTGTCTTGCCTAACTTTTCAACTGTGCGAAGCCTATGCAGAAGCAATCAGAAGCTTAAAGCAACGGTTTCGGTCATACACTACACAGCTCAAGTTTAACTCAAAGTGCAATGAGAAACAGTCTCGAAACTGTGATGTGTTGACAAGTAATCCCATCTCGATCTTTTTGATTCCCTTAACTTGGTTCAAATTAAAGATAGTATATGAACAGACCAAACAAGTGATCAACTCAGAACTAGAGACATAGCAACCTAGCATATATGAAAAGCACAAGTGTGATTTCAACATATTCTACACAAGCTAGTTGCACATCTCAATGGTGAACATTTGCAGATTTTTAGTTTGTTAACAAGTTGACCATTTCAAAATAGCTCGGCTCATAGTATGGATTAGTGATCAGAAAGAGCATAAGCTACAAGAATCATAAAGCATCGGAGCATACTACATAGAGCATAGTTACATTCTAAAGATTATATGCTTGAAGCTCAGAATGTAAATGCGTATGCTAAAGTGCAAAAGAAAACAAAGTCAAATGAAAAAGAGTCAGACTATGATACAAAATCCAAAATGTTTCCCCCATCTAAAAGGGGAAACACACACCAAGCTCACCCCTCAACCGATTAAAGGTTGATTCGTCCAAAGGCTTGGTGAAAATATCAGCCAGTTGATGATGAGTATCGACATGGCGAAGGTCGATATCACCCTTCTCCTGGTGGTCTCGCAAAAAATGAAAGCGCACATCAATGTGTTTGGTCTTCGAGTGAAGCACGGGGTTCTTAGCAACGCTAATAGCACTCGTGTTGTCACAAAGCAAAGGAACACGAGTAAAGCTTAGACCAAAATCACGCAAAGTGGCCATCATCCAAAGCAACTGGGAACAGCTGCTAGCCGCAGCAACATACTCAGCCTCTGTGGCAGACTGGGCGACACTAGACTGCTTGCGAGAAGACCATGATACAAGAGAAGATCCAATAAATTGGCAAGTCCCAGAAGTGGACTTGCGCTCAATGCGACAACCAGCAAAATCGGCATCGGAATAACCACAAAGGGAGAGAGTGGAGGAAGCTGAATACCAAATCTCAAACCCAGGTGTGAAATGAAGGTACCTGAAAATGTGCTTGACCGCCTGATGGTGAGAAGTGCGCGGCGACGCCTAAAAGCCCGCGCACAGACACACCGCGAACTGGATGTCCGGGCGTGTCGCCGTCAGGTAGAGCAGCGACCCGATCATGCTTCGGTACTCCTTCTGGTCCACAGCTTCTCCATCCTTGTCCGCATCCAGGGCCGTCATGGTCGACATGGGTGTTGGAAGAGGCTTGGCCTCACCCATATCGAACCTCTTCAGCAAGTCCTTGGTATACTTGCCCTGGTGCACAAACGTCTCTTCTCGGGATTGCTTAATTTGCAATCCGAGAAAGAAAGTCAGCTCGCCCATCATGCTCATCTTGAACTCCCTGCTCATAGTATCTGCAAACTTGGCAACCCAGGCGTGAGAAGAACCACCGAAAATGATATAATCCACGTAAATCTGGACCAAGAGAGTGTCTTTGCCTTGCTTGAGGAGAAAAAGCGTTTTATCTACACATCCCATTTTAAAACCCTTAGCAAGCAAAAAGGTTTTCAACCTATCATACCAGGCTCTAGGGGCTTGTTTCAAACCATATAAAGCTTTGTGGAGTTTGAAAACATGGTTTGGAAACTTGGGATTTTCAAAATCGGGGGGTTGTTCAACATACACCTCTTCTTCCATGTAGCCGTTTAAGAAGGCACTCTTGACATCCATTTGAAAAAGTTTGAAACCTTTGGATGCAGAAAAAGCCAAGAGTATCCTAATAGCCTCCAAATGAGCTACAGGAGCAAAAGTCTCCTCATAGTCTATCCCCTCCTTCTGACTATAGCCTTTCGTTACAAGCCTGGCCTTGTTTCTAACAACGTGGCCATCCTGTCCTTGCTTGTTTTTGAAAACCCATTTTGTCCCAATAGGCTTACAGTCTAGAGGAGGTGGAACTAATACCCAAACCCAATTTCGCTCAAAGTTCTCTAACTCCTCATGCATGGCATTGACCCAGTTGGGATCCGTCAAAGCGTGTCCAACATCTCGGGGCTCAAAATCAGCAACAAAAGCAGAATGAGCAAAGTGAGAGATTTGAGATCTGGACCGAGTGACACGTTCGTCAATATTGCCGATCATCTGCTGAGGGGGGTGTTGGCGCTGGATATGTCGTGGCGCCTCCCGTGCAGAAGTGATCTCCCCCTCAACAGCAGCTGGTGCCTCCCCGGGTACAAAAGGTACCGCTCGGGGTGGCGGATCCCACGGCCCCCAGGAAGAAGACATGTCGGGGCCGTGAGTCGTCGTAGAAGCCGCTCTTTGCGGCACAGCAGGTGGAGGGGGTGCTGGATCATCCATACAATCAACACCCTCATCCTCGTCATCAAAAAGAGGCTCACCAACCTCATGAGCACCTGCACGCTCAAAACGAGAAGAAGGACAAACCATGGTCTCATCGAAGGTGACATCGGATGTCTCCATGACTCGGTTAGTGTCAAGGTTAAGTACACAATAAGCTCGAGTGTGAGTGCCATAACCCAAAAACACACCGTCAGAAGAACGAGACTCAAATTTGTCCAAGTTGCCCTTTTTGAGTATAAAACAATGGCAACCTAAAACTCGAAAATAACTCACCTTGGGCAGTTTTCCAAAATGCAACTCATAAGAAGTCTTTTTCAAGAAAGCTCGGAGAAAAATGCGATTGGAAATGTAGCATGCAGTGCTCATGGCTTCGGCCCAATATCGCCTAGGAGTCCTATGCTCATCGAGCATCGTCCTGGCCATCTCTACAAGGGTCCGATTCTTCCTCTCTACAACACCAATCTGAGGGGGTGTGTAGGGGGAAGAAAACTGATGCTCTAAACCCAACGAGTTACAGAACTTCTCAAAATCCGAATTCTTGAATTCGGAACCATTATCACTCCTAATAGCTCGCATTGAGTTCAAAGGGAACTCATTCTGAAGACACAAAATCAGATTGCGAGCGAAGGAGAAAGTCTCGGTCTTCTCAGTCAAAAAGAATACCCACGAATACCTCGAAAAGTCGTCAACAACAACAAGCACATACCACTTCCCCCCAACCGAGCTCACCCGAGCCGGACCAACAAGATCCATGTGCAAAAGCTCTCCAGGGCGCTTGGTCATGACCTGAGTCACTGGATGGTGGGGAGCGGCAACCATCTTCCCATGTCTACAAGAGTGGCAAACAAGATCCTTCTCCATGGATAACTTGGGCAATCCTCGGATTAGGCCAAGTGATCTCAGTCTTGCAAGCAAGTCGAAGCTCAGGTGACCTAGTCTCCTATGCCACTTCCAAAGATCAGAAGAGGAAGGTCCAGCCACAAGACAACGAGAAGTGCCAATAGACTCCGAGAAATTCGCACGAAAGACTTTTCCAAAGGGCGAAATCAAACACACAAGATTGCCCTGAGGATCCAAAATACGACTTAGATTCGGTTTAAAACGAATCTCATAGTCGTCATCAAAGAGTTGCGAAACAGAAAGAAGGTTAAAATGCAAGTTAGAAACAAGAGCAACATCGCGCAACACAAAGTGCTCATTAACTCGCACCGACCCACGAGACAAGACTTTACCTTTGCTATTGTCGCCGAAGGTGATAAACTCCTTTCCGGCGACCAGACTAAGACTGGAGAACCACTTGGCGTTTCCGGTCATGTGCCTCGAGCAACCGGAATCCACCAACCAAACGTTCTCCAATCGTTTTACCTACATCAATAAAAAGACATAGGGTGAGCATATGGTCCAACACTGGGGTTAGTGAAGTAAGGGGAATACCAGTGTTGGGCCGGCTGCTCAAAAGAACGGTTAGTAGAAAAACCATTCCTAGCACACCTACGGAGGAAGCGATCAACATGTTTAGAAAAACGTGGTCCGCTAAGGGAGGAGCGTCCATCGCGATACTCAAAACGCGGTGGGGGAAAACGCTCAACTACAAAGCCACCGCCACGGAGTCCATGGCCCACAACTGCAGGCTCCCGCCGGGCATGTCCTCTCCTCTGCTGCCTAGGCCTAGGAACTTGAGGTTCTGGACCTCTGGGCCTAGCAGCTCTCCTCGGAGCTCTCCTCTGAACATTCGGCACATGTACATCATGGAAAGGATGGTACATGTCCGGGTTGTTCATCTCCCTAGCACGGCGCGCCTCTCTCTTACGCCGAAAGCAAAACTCACTCAAGTGACCATCTCACCCACAGTGCTCACAATGGTACCTCACCGCTCTCAAAGGGGTTGTTGGTATTCACGGTTGTGGGTATGGATCACTTTGCCCTTCTGTGGCATAAGCTCCTCTTGGATGGGTGGCATTGTGTCCAACTTGTTCTTGAGGTGGTTGGGTTGGGATGCCACACTTGGTTCTTGGGTGGAGCTCTTGGAGCTTCCTCAAACACTCCATCCTTGGTGTTAGGCTTGAGAGGCTCTTTGGGTGGAAGCTTGGTAAGTTTGGGAGTAGTGGTGGAGTTGGGCTTCTCACTCGGGTTCAAACCACTCGACTCTCCAATCTTCCCAAAAGCAGAAACATCAACGCCCGGAGCAAAGCCTACACCAGGACCTCCAGCAGCTCACTTGAATTGGGAGATCATCATCCTGAGCTGTGGCTCACCACTAGACACCCATGACAAGATGGTCCGAAGGTATGTGTTTTCTTCCTCGGTTTGCATCTTGTCATGCTTCACGTTCGCAATCTCCATCTCCAAACCCTCACAAAGAACACACCTAGCCACACAAGTGCTACCTGAGTTAGCCTCTTCAAGAGACACAATCTTGGCATTCTTCTCTGCCAACTCAGATTGCAAGACAGGACAAGTCTTGCATGCACCGAACAGCGAGGGTCTAGCCTTCAGCTCATCCACCTCTCCTACCAATGCAGCATACTTACCTCTCAAAGTGAGAAGGTCAATGATGTTCGTGGTGCACATCTCACACTCCACCTCCTCAGAAATGACTACGGTGGACTTGGCAAACTCAAGCTCCCTCACTGTGTCCTCCCACTTCTGCCTAAACTCCTTGCGCTCTCTAGCGACACGCCTAAGCAGCTTATCCTGACTAAGCAAGGCAGCAGTAAGCTTCTCGACCTCAGCAGAAAGCTCGTCATGGGTGAGAGATACCTGGGAGGTGTCGTCGTCGTCGTCGTTCCGAGGGGAGTCCTCCAGCTTGCTGTCGACCTCATCGCCAAGGGCCATGGTGCAGAAGCCGTCGTCGTCGGCAAAGAAGCAGAGACTGTTCAGCTTGTCCTTGATCCTCTTCTTCTTCTCGAACTCGTCATCGCTTGAGCAAGCGGTGTCGTCATCCAAGCCGTCGACATCACTGAGCGTGGCGAAGAACGCACGCTGCTCAGCCTGGGCCTTCTCCAAGTACTTCTTCTTAATGTACTCCTTGTCGAAGCCGCCCCTCCGCTTGTGCCTCGCGGGGACGTACTTCTCCTTGCGCTTGCCGGAGTCATACTTGTGCCCAAGATCGCCCTTCCCAGATGTGTTCTTCTTCTCGGGACAGTTGGCGATGAAGTGGTCGGGGTCGCCGCACTTGAAACAGCCCGAGCGTCCTCCTCCGCGGCGACGGTTCATGTGGTTGTTGTGGAACCGCGAGAACCGGTTGGCGAGCATCGCCAACTCGTCATCCCCCAAAGACTCCAGCTGGTCCTCTATGACAGAAAAGAGTGAAGAGAGTGCAAATCCTCCAGAGGGGTCAGCAGAAGAGCCAGAAACCAAAGCCATAGTCGGGCCAGAAGGATTTTCATAAGAAGCCCTCGACATGGCATCAATCTCACTAGACTTGAGCCTACTAAAGTGCTCGTCGCAAGTGAGGGTCTCATAGTTAGACGATTCGATGATCGCCTGGACCTTTGAGTCCCACACCGACCGATCAAGAGTGTGCAAAAGCTTCAAAGCTCTCTCATGATCGTCGAAAGGCAACAGCTCCTTGTTTGCTCTCATCTTGTTGACAATGACCTGAAAGCGAGCGAATAAACTCTCTATGCTCTCGCCAGGCATATGTCGAAAGTTCTCATACTCCCGCTTGTGCGACTCTTAGAGAGGAGATTTGACTTGAGTGGTTCCCTCATGGAAGCGCATGAGGGTCGCCCAAATCTCACGAGTCGTGGGGAGGTAAGAAACGCGATCAAACTCGGACATGCTCAAACAGGAGAAAAGAGCGTTACGTGCTCGGCTATTGGCTTCGTGCTCATCGATCTGGAGCTGAGAGACACGAGCAGCCAAGACAACGTAATCGTCCTTGTTGCAAATCTCCCAAACAGAAGAGCCCATGCTCTAGAGATAGGCCGACATGCGTATCTTCCAATACGCATAGTTCATCCCATCAAAGAACGGCGGTTTGCCCACGCCACGATCCATGTCGCCTTCTATGGATCTGGAACCGGCTAAGGTGGAAGATCCTTAACCCACTCCGATACCAATTGAAGGACCGAGAATGCACCCAGAAAGCGACCAGAGGGGGGGTGAATGGGAGCTTCAAAATTCCTTTCGGAAACTTGTCGCAACTGTCCCGAAAATCAACCCCAAGAGCAAACCCTAGAGCTCGTAAGTGTCCACAACCCTAGAGATAGGGTGGATGCTTCCAAGAAGCACAGCGTGACACTTCACGACTCTAGAAACCCAATGCAAAAGCCGGAAATCAAAACCGACAATGAACGAACGAACCGCGGATGAAACCTGCACAAACCAACAGTGACCGGACTCTAGCGTGCGTTCGGTCAGTGACCACCGGACGCGTCCGGTCTGAAAAATTCCTCTCGGGAACCTTACTGTTCGTGACCGGACTCACAGACATGGAGCGTCCGGTTAGTAGCAAAGACGCAAATGAACAGTGAAGGAGGCGCGTCCGGTCACACCCTGAAGCCAGCGTCCGGTCAAGTCACAGATGAACACGCTGAGCATTCAACGACCGGACGCACAGGGTCAGCGTCCGGTCAGCACAAAACAGCACTGTTCGTCCACCGATTCAACTCGATCTCACCCAAAACAAATCCTCTAGGGATCAAACTTGGTGAGAGGAGTCACAAAGAGTATAGTGAGCTATCTCTAAGAGATCATGGCTCGAACCTATCTCCAAATTGATGAATCAAAGAATTTCTGGGGAAGGGAGAAAAACTTGACCCGCATCCAAAATCGATCGATCTCCTAGACCGTAAGGTTAGAGGTGAATTCCTTCGGTGGAAAGAAGTGCCTCACGACCAAGAATACTTTGGTTCAAACGGATTTGCAACAGATGAACCGAGCAAAGAGATCGAGCGACGGGAAAACGAGGAGAAAAAGGATTCCGCGAAGAACACAAACAAAACGCGAATCACAGCCACCAAATTGCAACCGTGTGGCTACCACACGCTACAACAGTGAGGTTATGGCCTCACTTCCTCAAAATCTCATGAACACAGAGGTATTGTTCTCTTCTCTGTGGATCTCAGGTTCTCTACAGCAGGGGATCGGGAGAGCAGGAAACCCTAGAAGCAAAGAGAAAATGACTGAGATAGATGGGGAGGTGGGTGTCTCCGCCTACTTATCCTAATTCTAACTATTCCTAATTCCCACTCTACCCCTAACTACTTATAGAGCGAACCAGCTAAACCCTAAGGTTATTCTGGACCAACTCGATGGTATGTGGATCCGACGGCCACGCCCGCACAACTCGTAGCGTTGCCTTTACGCAACCTCCCGACTGCTGCCACGTGCCGCCACCGCTCTATGTCCTTTTCAGGGACTCCGCCCCCGGTTTTGTGGCCGAAACCGGGAAACCAGGCCTTCACGTCCACCCCCGGTTTTGAGGCCCAAACCGGGAAACCAGCCAACGTAGCCTGAGTTTTGTGGCCCAAACTCAGCAAACCCGCAGCACCCAGGTTTTGAGGCCCAAACCTGGAAACCGTCCTCAGCCCGAGTTTTGTGGCCAAACTCGGAAACCGTCCACGCCCAGGTTTTGAGGCCCAAACCTGGAAACCGTCCACCCGATGGTTTTTCTCTGGCTCTACCACCAAACTGAAGCTGTAGAAGGGATGCACCGCCCGTGCACCCCATCCACCGACACGTGTCCCCAGGTCCTCGACCCAAGCAACACTGTGCCCGCAAGTCTCCGCTCGTCGCTGTCCCAGGCTGCCAGCCACCATAGCTGATCCTCGGGCCACCGGTCCCTCAGTCCAAGCCTCACGTCCGCCCTTCGCCACTCTCGGTCCCTCGGTACGGCACGTCTCTACTTGACCTTCACCTTGCCTCTGATCACTGTATCTGTGCTCGACACCTACACAACACAAGCCAAAGAACATGCGCATTATCCTAGTTGACAATCACTCATCACTCAGAGACTCGGCATACACCCATGTATCCGCAACTTTTAGCAAGGTTTTCATAATGTTTAAAAGAAATCCTCCAGATTGGGTCCTAATTTCACCTTAGCAAGTTTAAAGAATTACTTCATTTCTAACTAACTTTATTCACTAAGCATGATTTTAGTTAAAACATGTGCAACCCACAAAAGCTACAACTTAGATAAAACTAGTTATTCTAACAATAACAATAGCATTTGCATGGCATATTTTATTTCTTATTCAGGTTTCAACTTGTTTAAGCAGATTTCATCAATTTTATTCATGGAATGGTTACTTAGGCAAGCATATAACATTCAAAAGATATAGAATTTAAGAACTGAACATAAAGAGTAAGGTTGAAACATACCTCATTGGCGCGAGGATCTCCCCCAAGTTGGCTTCTTGCTTGGTGAAGGGTCTTCATCTTTCTCGGTCGGAGCTCTTGTTCTCATTTTATTAAAAATGAAACTATCTAATGTTGTGAAAAAGGGAAACTATCCTATTATGATATTTTATTATTCTAGCTAAGTTAACATATACTTATGCATATAACTAATGATAACTGATTTGTTTTAGTTACATGCATGACATATGTTATTTATTTGAAAAAGGGAAATTTGAAGGGAAAAAATTAAAAGTAAATCCATACCTTAGATCCATGGAATTTCATCCTTATTGGGTTGATCTTCTTCCTTGGGTGCTTCTTCTTTAAGTACTTCATCGGGTTCTTCTTCTTTTGGCACCTCTCCCTTGTTATGTGAATTACACAACTCAAGATAAGGTGGTTCTTTCTTTCTGTTCCACCTTGTTCTTAGGCGCCTCTTCTTGGTACGAACGAGTTTTGCTTCCTACATGTTAGCGGCATATGCGGCACCACGGGAAAAGGAGAATATTTCCTTCCTCCCTCCTAATGTCATTTGCATTTTACCACTCCCCACATATATGCAAGCATCAATAGTGTTCAAGAAAGGTCTACCTAAGATTAGAGGCACATCTTTTCTATTTCCTATATCTAAAATCATGAAATCAGCAGGAACATAGGAGCCTCTAATTTGAAACGGTAAATCAGTTACTATCCCTTCTATATAGCAAGTGGATTGATCAGCTAGCGCAACATAGGCAGATGTGGATGACATGGGTTGAAAGAATGAGTTTTCATAAAAATCTTTAGATAGAATGTTCACACT
Source organism: Coix lacryma-jobi var. lacryma-jobi (assembly GCA_009763385.1). Taxonomy (NCBI): domain Eukaryota; kingdom Viridiplantae; phylum Streptophyta; class Magnoliopsida; order Poales; family Poaceae; genus Coix; species Coix lacryma-jobi. The sequence continues at coordinate 65,716,961 of CM019828.1, forward strand.
CGATCCTAAATCACACATGGCATTTTTAAAGACTTCACCAAAGATTGAGCATCTAATTATGGGACTACCAGGATCACCATTTTTAACAGTCATGGTTTGATCTTCATAATAGTTAAAATATTTTATTTCAACCATATTTGCAGTTTCCATTTTAGGTTTAGCCGGAATTTTGCCAGTTTCAAAAGATGGTATGATAGCAGCAAGTTGAGCTAATTGGGTTTCTAACATCTTATTAAAGCTAAGTTGATTTTTCAGAGCAGATGAGAAATCTTCCAATTTAGCATTTATGTTCTCAAGCATTTTATCATTTGACATTAATTTCTTATTCAAAAATTCAGTAGTTCAACCTTGAGAGTAGACTAGATTCTTTAAGAACGAGAAATTATCACTACTTTGGAAATTAGAGCGAGGGAATGAATTATTACCTTGAGAGTTGGAGTGCTGATTCCATCCTTGATTTTGTTGGCGGAAACCGTTGTTGTTGTTGTTGATGATGAAGTTCAAATCTTCATGTAACTCGAGGGCAGTGGTTCCCAGAATGTCCGGTTTCTCCACAGACTTCACAAGTCATGTAGGATTCCAGAGATTGGACACTCTCTTGTTGGTTCATCTTCTCACAGCTGTCTAGCTTCTTTGCCAGCAGGTCCATCTTGGCCACGATCATGTCGGCCTCCTTAAGGGAATGCATACCTCGCTTACGGCGCTGCAGTCTCTCATCATTCCATCCTTGGTTCGACACCATCTACTCAATGAGAGCCTTAGCATCTGCAACATTCAGAGAAAAGAATGCACTGCCGGCGGCGACATCCAAATGGCTTCTGGATAGTGGGGTTAGGCCATGCTAGAAGTTCTGGATTAATAGCTAGTCCTCCATACCATGGTGCGGACAAGCAGCGACGTACTCTTGCATTCTCTCCCAAGCCTCGGGAATAGATTCCTCGGCTTGTTGCGTAAAGCTGGAGATTTTGTTGCGAAGAGCGTTCGTCTTGCCCATCGGAAATAATTTGGCGAGAAAAGCATTGGAACACTTGTCCCATGTATCTACAGCGTTGCGATCGGTATAGAACCATTGCTTCGCTTTTCCTAGAAGAGAAAAGGGAAAGAGACGAAGACGGATGGCTTCTTGGGTTATCCCCTTAATGGTGAAGGTGCCGCAAATCTCCAAAAATTGTTGGAGGTGACCATTGGCATCCTCATGAGCTTTGCCATAGAACGGGCTAGCTTGGACCATCGTGATCAGAGCTGGTTTCAACTCAAAATTGAGGTTGGCATCGATCACGGCTGGTCCTGTCGCTACATTGGCGGTAGAAGGAGCAGAAAACTCACGAATGGTCTTGTTGGCCATCGTGAAGATAGAACGAGATAAGAAAGAAAGAAGTTGAAGAAGATGAAGGAAAAAGATAAGAAGGACTAAGGGAAGAAAGAATGGGGAAAGATGGGATTCGCTAAGCGGAAGCTTAAGCGAAGATAAATTCGACACGGACTCAACCGATACACCAATTGCCTTCCCCGGCAACGGCGCCATAAATGCTTGTTGGTAGTTCTTAACTACACCTAGGATAGGGTAGCTAAAGTAGCTATCTACTAATGCCAAGCGGGGTTGTTAGTCCCGACACTAGTAGGAGCTAACTAGCGAGAATGCAATCTACTAGGAGGAGATTCTGCAAGCGCACAGAACTATCGTAGTAGCACTTCTCTGGGAGTACCAGGTGTCGATTTATTTGATCCCAAAGGAAGGCTAGGGTGGTGTATGAGTCAAGTCAAGGAGGGGACGAGAGTCGAAGAATAAGAAAAGGGAAAGAGGAGAAGAGAGGAGATGAAAGGGATGAGAGAGGATGAGAGGCTAGAAAGAATATATGGATGGATAGGTAAGGATGAATGAAATGGCTAAGGTAAGGTGGATAAATAGGTAGATAGATAGAATGGGATAACTAAGGATAACTAATATAACTAACTAATAACTAATAACTACTCCTAGATAACTACGAAGCAAGATAACTACGAAGCAAGATAGGCAAATGTCAATAAAGCAACCAAGTTAAGTATAGTTTTATTCCTATCTTGTCAAGTACCGAGGCGTACTAGCCTTTACCACTGACTTAGGTTGAACGCTAGCACAACGAGCCTTACTATTAAACTGGGCCAACTACGTGGTGGAATTCAAGGCGCACAGGGTTGTCACCACCTGCTTGCTACCACAGCTATCCGAGGGTCCAGCTGTACCTAAAGGTAAGTCTATAACTAAGCACCACACTTAATTATATTCTAACTATCTCTACCCTAGCTTTGAATAGAGACACCCTTGCGGACGTCAGAGCAAATACTTGACTTAATAAGATAAACACTAAACTAAATAAGCAACCTATTGGCAAAGATCAAACACTAAGCACACTAGAGATTAACTACTATGGCTAAGTGAATTGAACTGTAGCATAGCTAGGCACTCAAGCAATCAATCAAGTACACTACTCAATACTGGTAAGTAGAATAAAGTAATACTTGAATTGATGAACTAGAATATAGTAAAGTGCTTGAGTAACAAGAGCAAAACCTGAACTGGAGATGAAGGAAGACTCTTCCCAGCTCCAGGACCGATCACTCGCACGCTTCTACTCTTGAGCTAAGCCTTGAGCAGCGTTTTCGCGAGGGCAATGAGGCAAGGATGCCTTGCTCTACTAGCTAACTACTTGCCTAAGCTTGGCAAAATCCTAGGCTATTAGCGTTGCTTTCTTTGCTTCCTTTCCTTCCTTGCTTTGAATGAAGTGACACCTCCAGGGGGTATTTATAGCCTTGTGGAGTGAGGGGGGTACTTATAGGGGGCAGCCAACCAACCTAGCGAAAACCCTAGTGGCGGGCGCCAGCCCTAGGTGGCGGCCGCCACCCCCCTAGTCGTTGGATGCACCGTCATTGATCCTACGGTCTCCAGGGACTCCTCCAAGGCGGTTGCATGTCGGTTGCATGTCCAGATAACCGTCATTCGGTCATGATCCATGCCACTCCCCTCCTGAGCCCCTCGATGCCACTGACCTAGTGACCAAGGGCCAAGATTTGGCCCTGGGGTGGTCACACGGATCAGTGACGTGGCAGGGGGAGGTTGGGCTTCTCCCTTGTGGCGGGCGCGACCTAGGGGTGCGGGCGCCACCCCACTAGGGCCCAAATGGGCTCTGGTGAGCGGTCTCGGCCCCTGCTGGGTCCATGCTCCAAATTTGGTCCAAATCCTGTATTCAAATAAAAATATATGGACATGTGGAATTTGGTTAGTTTGAAACATATTTGACTACATTTCATGCCTTTTTGGTGAATTTTTGGGTAAAGTGTTGATGGTAAAACAGGTGCTTAAGGACCATCTACATTCTTCTTCGGGCAATTGGCAATGAAGTGGTTGGGGTCGCCGCACTCGAAACAACCCGAGCGTCCTCCTCCGCAGCTGTTGGCACCAAAAGTGGCGCACTGTGCCAATCACACAGCAAGCCGGAGAAGCTGGCTTCAAACGTGGCCCGGGTACTCAGAAGTCCGATGCGTGCCAGTCAGTTTGCCCTGCAACTAACAAGGGAGATAAATTGTTAAATACAAAGCTGGAACATGTCGGGTATGACCAGACAGTTCCAAAATATACGGCCCTGAAGCCACTTACGACGACATATAGCTATGCAAGCTATCTGTCAACAGGTTTATTCGGCAATATGAACAGAGTTACGTGAACAACAGGTTGCCGAACACGTTTGCATAAAATCGTACTTGCATGATGTATTAGATATAAGTTAAAACTTAACCAATCTCGATTGTACAACCGAGTTGGGATCCATGGAGATTGAACACACAAACTAAGCATGACTGAGCTAATCTAAAGCCTACGCCTGCCGCACGACACCTAGCCTTATCATAGATCAAACACACTTAACATGCATGAACCCTCACCATGTGGCAATCCAGATACGATCCGATCGGCTATTACGAACAATAGATCTACTGCATAAAAGACCTTTCAATAATAAACGTGAAAGAACAGAGCAGATCTATAAAGATGAAGCCGAACCGAACGGTACCTAGATTGGGCAAAAGTGTTATGATGAGATAAACATAACAAAACATATAACACAAGGTAACTTAATGAATCTATCAGATTGCCAAATCTAACAGAGCCGATAACTATTTTTACTCATGACTCAATCCGCCGCACGATACATGGCATAAGCAAAAACCTCCCGTCATAAGCTTAAATCCGCCGCACGATACTAAGCTTAACGTACGAGACTACTTGCACCATATCTAAATCCGTCGCACGATACTAGACATGATAACAAGGTTGCCGGAACTTATGGAGGTCGACGGATCGATGGCCCCTCTCGAAGAACACAACAACACGACTTGGACTCGAAGACGGCACGGGGCCGGGTTGGTTGTATTGATTGTGAACGTCTTTACAATAGTCTCAGGGTTTATATTTATACCGTGGTGTTCTCTGAGTCCTAGAAGGATACGATTACAATGATAAATTAGGAAACTATCAAAAACATGATGCCTTTTGCTCCAAGCTTCCTTTAATAACCGGCATGCGCTAAAATGACGAGATTCCCATCGCTAAATCTTCTTGACATGCCGTATTCGTCGCAAACCGACTTGGCTTGAGGTAACCGACCGTAGCGTTACGTTGCCGAATCTGCTCGCCGTTGACTAGTTGCTTTCACAGCCTTGCCGAATACATTGAGTTAGCCGACCGCATCCGCCGTCTGCCGAATCCTTCAAGCGGCGACGTTCGCCGAATCTTCATAATGTCGGTCCACTTGTCATAGTGCGAAAACTCGGTGTTAACACATGCCCCCTAATTTTGGGATAAATGTTTTATTCTAAAATTCATTTTCTCCTTTTCGCACCACTGTAGAGTCTCTGGAAGCATCCGACTTCCCACGTCATTAATCATCACAGCTGCCGACTCGCCTCCTGATGCACTCGAGATCCTTTAAAACTTCCTCTCTTTTCCATTTCGGCCTGAGCTTCCCGCATTCCTCTGTTCAGCTTCTTCATCTAGAAAAACCCTCTCTTCTCTTGCCCTGAACCGGAAAATGTCTTCCCAAGCAAGCCGTTACAGTCTCGAGCTCGGCGACACCAGCACTTCTAAGAGAAGGTTGCTTCTTCTTTGATCTTCTTTTGAATGATCTTAATCATGATTTTGTTAGAAGCCTCTGCCTGCCCATTGGCCTGTGCATAATAAGGAGAGGAATTATATAACTTAATCCCCATCCCTTCGGCAAAGCCACAAAACTCCGAGGAAGTGAACTGAGTTCCCTGATCGGTAGTGATGGACTGAGGGATGCCGAATTGGTAAATGATGTGCTCCCTGACGAAGGACACCATGTTCTCTGATGTCACCTTCTTCAATGGGATGGCTTCAACCCACTTAGTGAAATAATCCGTGGCTAACAAAACAAACTTATGTCCCTTGCTAGATGGAGGGTGGATTTGGCCGATCAAATCAGTGCCCCACCCTCTGAAAGGCCAAGGCTTGATGATCGGATTCATGGCCGATGCTGGGGCCCTTTGCACATTGCCGAATCGCTGGCAATCCCGACAACCTCTGTAGTACTCAAAGCAATCTTCGAGCATAGTCAGCCAAAAATATCCAGTCCTCCTGATTAACCATCTCATACGGTGAGCTGACTGGTGTGCACCACATACGCCTTCGTGCACCTCATACATCAGTTTCCTAGCCCCGTCTTGGTTCAGGCATTTAAGCAAAACCCCATCTATGGATTTGTAGTACAATTGATTGTCCAAGAGCGTGAACTTAAGAGCCTTGTACCTGAGTTTTTAGGAGACTTTCCTGGATGGGTCCCTGAGGTAATCGGCAATGCTGTCTCTCCAGTCTTCAATTGCCTGATTATCACTTGGGATTGCTTGATCATCTTCTGGGGTTGCTTGCTCTTCCTCAAGTGCAAAAATGTTTTGATTCTCCCTATACCCGGATGCTGCCTGAGCCAACTGGTTTGCTTCTTCGTTTTGCCCCCTAGGAATATGTTGCAAGGTTGCCGATCGAAACTGTCTAAGGAGCTCTTGGCAACCTTTGAGATATTCCTGCAGCGCTTCATTTTTGCATTCGTACTCACCTGTCAGCTGCCTGATCACCAACTCCGAGTCACCGAAGATCTCTACGGCGTCTGCCTTAATGTCCACGAGCAACCTCAATCCCCGAAGCAATGCCTCATACTCCGCTTGATTATTAGTCACCGGGTACTCGACCGGTATAGAGTATTTGAAAGGTGCCCCCTTGGGAGAAATCAACATGATCTCGATTCCACCACCTTTGCTACACGACGATCCGTCAAAAAACAACGCCCAGGGGGCAATGGTTACTATGTTAGCGTTAGAATCACGATGGTGAGTGACGAAATCAGCCATAATCTGGCCTTTAACAGCCTTTGCCGATTCAAAACGCAAATCAAACTCAGAAAGGGCTAAAACCCATTTGCCGATCCTTCCACTTAAAATCGGCATTGACAACATGTGCTTGATTACATCAAACTCTGATACTACCACGCATTCGGCATTCAATAGATAGTGCCGAAACTTAGTACAGGAATAGAAAACACACAAGCACAACTTTTCCGTAGCCGAATACCTCGTTTCGGGGTCTAGTAGCTTTCGGCTAAGATAGGCTATGACTCTCTCTTTTCCTTCGAATTCTTGCATGAGGGCCGACCCTATTGTTAGGTTGTCGGCCGCCACGTACAACTTGAAAGGCCTGTCGAGTTGTGGAGGAACCAATACTGGTGGTGCCTTCATGTACTCCTTGATCTCATCGAAAGCCTTTTGTTGCACGTCACCCCACACGAACTCCTGATCTTTCTTGAGCTTCAACAGTGGAGAAAATGGCAGCACGCGCTAGGACAAGTTGGATATGAACCTTCTGAAAAAGTTGATTTTGCCGAGCAGTGACTGAAGTTCTTTGAGATTGGTCGGCGGCACTACCTTATCAATTGCTTCCATGCTCTTCTTGCCGACTTCGATCCCCTTTTTGTGGACCAGGAATCCCAGAAACTCACCAGCCGACACCCCAAATGCACACTTGGTTGGATTCATCTTTAAACCATGTTTCCTTGTGCACTCCAAGGTCTTCCTTAAATCGGCTAAGTGTCTTTCTTTGCCTCTGGATTTGATCACCACGTCATCAATGTAGATTTCTACGATTTTTGCCGATCAGCTCATGGAATATGTAATTCATGGCTCGCTGGTAAGTGGCACCAACATTTTTCAAACCAAAAGTCATGACCATCTATTCAAACAAACCTATATGGCCGGGGCACCTGAAGGCGGTCTTTGCCACATCCTCTACAGCCATGAAGATCTGATTGTAACCTGCGTTGCCATCCATATAGCTTATGATTTCAAAACCGGCCGAAGCATCTACTAGCAAATCGGCCACCGGCATTGGATAACCATCCATTGGAGTGGCTTTGTTGAGGTTCCTGAAGTCGATGCATACTCTCATCTTCCCGTTCTTCTTGTACACCGGGACAATATTGGAGATCCATTCCGCATATCGACACGGCCGAATGAAGTTAGCTTCTAGTAATCTTTCCACTTCCTTTTTCACGTCGGCCAACACCTCCTCCTTGTAGATCCTGCGCGGAGGTTGTTTGTATGGGCGGTATCCAGGTTTGATCGGCAATTTATGCTCAACAATGGACCGATCTAATCCGGGCATCTCTGTGTAGTCCCACGCAAAACAGTCTTTGAACTCCTTTAGAAGATCTACTAGCTGCACTCTGAAATCAGGGTCTAAACTGGAACTTACAAACATCGGCCTCTTCTTACTCGTATCACCAACATCCACCTCCTCTAATTTGTCAGCTGACGTTAAACCATGTCCCAGTTTGCCCTCGCTGCTGTCGGTCGGGTTGTCCATCTAAAAGAAGCTTTGAGAGCCGATTGCTTGGATCGGCTGTTGATCCCTGCCGTAGACGTTGACAGGACCCTCTCCCCACACACGATCGGAGAAGCAGTCTACCCCGTCGAATTCCCAGTAGGTGGGCTCAATGGTGGCAACACTTACCGAGTCGTCAGCTTGGACAATCTCGATGTCATCTCCAACCCACTGTATGAGTATTTGATGCATGGTTGAAGGTATGCAGCAGTTGGCGTGGATCCAATCCCTGCCCAAAAGCAGGCTATATGCCCCCTTGCCATCAATGACAAAGAAGGTCGTAATGAGCGTCTTGGATCCAATCATCAGTTCCACGTGCACGGCACCCCGAGTGTCGGAGGGATTGCCGGCAAAGTCGCGGAGTATCATATCCGTTTTGAGTAGGTCTTCATCGTTCATGCCCAGCTTTCTGAACGTGGCGTAAGGCATGATGTTGATTGCTGCACCGCCGTCAACAAACATCTTGGTTAGCGGCTTCCCGTTGACGTACCCCTTGACATACAACGGCTTCAAATGCCGATGCTTGGCTGGCTTGTCAAATGCTGCTTTCTGAGACAGCATGAGCTGTGCCGCGAGCTCGTCGTGCTCGGCCTCGTCGGAATCCGAATACACCTCATCCTGTGCCCCCCGGCCGGCAGGAGCCAGGAACTCCAGGGGAAGGAAAAAAGTCATGGCCACGTCAGCGCCCTTGTCGGCGTCATCTGGTTTTTCCTTCGGGCGTCATTCTTGCTTCTTCCCATTGGCGGCTGCTTCTTCCAACTCCCTGTTCCGGAGGCGCTGCACTCTCCTTTTCTGGCTTTTTCTGAGCCCTGGTGGGCACCACTGCCCCTTTTGCCACCTATATGGGCGAGGCTGTGCCTCCTCGCCGTCGTCCTGGTGGTGCCCCCACTCTCGATCGGTATATCTCTTAGCTTGCCGGCCCGGGCTCTCCGTTTTCAGGCGCCGATCGCTCATCGGGATGCGAGCTCCCAACCTTTCGTGAGCAGGACGGCGGTTGACCCGATCCTGCCTATACCCCCTGTACTGGTCGCTGCATTCGGGGCAGTTGTTGACGGCAGGCAGTTTCAAGCCTTCGTTCCAGCAGTGGCGGAAGAACGGGCAGCCCCAGTGCTCTTGCTCCCGCTCTTGGCGGTGTTCTTGTTCCCAACGATGGGCCTGTTCTCTGTGGTAAGCCCTCTCCTCCAGACGATACCGGTGCTCTCCTGTGTGACCGTCTTCACGCTGGTATTCCTCTTCGAGTTCTCGCTCTTCGCGTTGGAGACGCCTCTGCTCTTTCTCATTTTGCCGGCGCCATTTGTTAAGGAGATCTCTATGGGTAGGCCTGCGCCTGGAAGATGACTCTCCGTGCTCGTATCGGCTATTCGTGGCTTGGGCGCGCTGCCGGAGCTCATCGCCAGTGATTTGCCGATCGGGATCCACTACGCCAGATTCGCGTGCCTTGTCGGAGGTGAGGACTTTGACTTTGCCCTTGCCTCTGGGATCCGTCGGGGTTACCATGTTCACTGAGAAGAACACGGCGTTCTGGGAAAAGGGGTTTGCATCGATCTTCATCTTGCCATTGAACTTGATGTGGCCGTCCTGGATGGCTTTCTAGATTCTCGTCTTGAACACACGATAATCATTAATAGAATGAGTGTTAGTGTTATGAAAACCGCAGTACTTCTTGTCCTTGACTCCTCCAGGACGCAGCATCGGGTGATCCGGGGGTAGCTTGACTCTTCCTTCGGCAACCAGGAACTCGAAGAGCTTGTCAGCTTTGGTGACGTCGAAGTCGTATGCCCCCTTCTGCTGGCGCAGCCATTGCTTGTTGGCTTGGGTCGGCTCCTTGTCCCAGTTGAGCTCTGCAGCGGCCACCTCATCTTCCGCGTCAGTATAGTCATCGGCTTCGTCCAGGAAAGCCTGATACATCTGCGCCGCGACATTGTCCTTTTGGAAACGCCCTTCCCTCCGGAAGCCTTGCGCTTGGATAGTCATCTCATTCAGCCGGCGGGAGAGATGACCCAAGTCTTCAAACTCCTGACCGAACAGCTTGTCCCTGATGCTCGGGAGCATGCCTGCCACGGCCAACGGTGGAAGCTGATCGTCCGGCAGGTGCATGCCGAAGCACAGGCTCTTGACTTCCCTGAACCTGCGCAGGTAGTCCTGCGGTGTCTCATTTGGCTTCTGGCGTACGTACATGATGTCCACCAGTTTCTTCTCCTTGGTGCCCGTGTAGAAGTGTGTATGGAACTTTTGTTCCAAGTCCGCCCAAGAGAGAATAGAGCCCGGCAGTAGTGACGTGAACCATGCGAATGCCGGTCCAGTGAGTGACGACGGGAAGTACCGAACCCTGAAGGCGTCTTCGGTATTGGCCTCCCCAAGCTGGAGCAGATAACGACTGACGTGCTCCACCGTGCTGGTGTCGTCTAAGCTGGAGAACTTGGACAGGTCCGTCGGCACTTTGACTCTGGGAGGTAGAGCCACATGGTGGAACCATTCGGGGAACGGAGACCTGTAAGCATACGTGCCCTTAGGCTTCAGGCCGAAAGTGCGCTGCATCATATCCGCCATCCTCTCTAGCATGACATCGACATTAGAGTCGGCGGTTTTCTCGGCCGTCGGCTTCCCATATCCTGGATGCGGGGCGCCCTCTATGTTGTGGGGCTCAAGCATCTCATGGTACCCGTTTCCGTAGTAGTCCTTTATGAGCCTATAGGTTTGCGGGGAGATCTTGTGTGTTGACTCTGGCGGCTGACCCTTAGTGCCGAACGTGAGCTGCCCCATGGTCGGCAACTGGCCTACTGGCGTGTGCTTCTCTTGAATGGTCATCCCGCTTGATTGAGCCTTAGGCGGGGTCTCCTCACCGGCAGCTCCTGCCCCCTTGAGGTGATTCGGCAGATTGAAAAGATGTGGTCCTGCTATAGGGCCAAACTCGGCCTCCATAAGTTCATCGGCCTTGGGGCCGAATTGGGCGATCATGATGGTGCAGAAAGTGTTGAGAAACGCCCCATGCATGCGACCGATGGCACCAGAGACAGCTTTGTTGATCATATCAGACATTTTCAACACTGCCTCTGCTTCCCCGGGATCATTCGGGTTGAGCTGGACGGGCTTCGGCAGATCGTGCAAACGGCGAACCTTTCCGCTTTTGTTCTTGGAAAAGGCTTCTAGGCACTTGGCCTGGAATTCGGCACAAGCATCATCCACCTGCTCCCTGTACTCGTCGGGTAGTTCAGTGAGCTGCACCTGCACGAGCCCCGCCTTGTTGCTGGCCTCGGCTTCAGTGACTTCGACCATCGCTGCAGGAAAAAAGGGTGTCCCACCGGGCGTGCCAAAAAGTGTGTTGGCACCAAAAGTGGCGCACTGTGCCAATCACACAGCAAGCCGGAGAAGCTGGCTTCAAACGTGGCCCGGGTACTCAGAAGTCCGGTGCGTGCCAGTCAGTTTGCCCTGCAACTAACAAGGGAGATAAACTGTTAAATACAAAGCTGGAACATGTCGGGTATGACCAGACAGTTCCAAAATATACGGCCCTGAAGCCACTTACGACGACATATAGCTATGCAAGCTATCTGTCAACAGGTTTATTCGGCAATATGAACAGAGTTACGTGAACAACAGGTTGCCGAACACGTTTGCATAAAATCGTACTTGCATGATGTATTAGATATAAGTTAAAACTTAACCAATCTCGATTGTACAACCGAGTTGGGATCCATGGAGATTGAACACACAAACTAAGCATGACTGAGCTAATCTAAAGCCTGCGCCTGCCGCACGACACCTAGCCTTATCATAGATCAAACACACTTAACATGCATGAACCCTCACCATGTGGCAATCCAGATACGATCCGATCGGCTATTACGAACAATAGATCTACTGCATAAAAGACCTTTCAATAATAAACGTGAAAGAACAGAGCAGATCTATAAAGATGAAGCCGAACCGAACGGTACCTAGATTGGGCAAAAGTGTTATGATGAGATAAACATAACAAAACATATAACACAAGGTAACTTAATGAATCTATCAGATTGCCAAATCTAACAGAGCCGATAACTATTTTTACTCATGACTCAATCCGCCGCACGATACATGGCATAAGCAAAAACCTCCCGTCATAAGCTTAAATCCGCCGCACGATACTAAGCTTAACGTACGAGACTACTTGCACCATATCTAAATCCGCCGCACGATACTAGACATGATAACAAGGTTGCCAGAAATTACGGAGGTCGACGGATCGATGGCCCCTCTCGAAGAACACGACGACACGACTTGGACTCGAAGACGGCACGGGGCCGGGTTGGTTGTATTGATTGTGAACGTCTTTACAATAGTCTCAGGGTTTATATTTATACCCTGGTGTTCTCTGAGTCCTAGAAGGATACGATTACAATGATAAATTAGGAAACTATCAAAAACATGATGCCTTTTGCTCCAAGCTTCCTTTAATAACCGGCATGCGCTAAAATGACGAGATTCCCATCGCTAAATCTTCTTGACATGCCGTATTCGTCGCAAACCGACTTGGCTTGAGGCAACCGACCGTAGCGTTACGTTGCCGAATCTGCTCGCCGTTGACTAGTTGCTTTCACAGCCTTGCCGAATACATTGAGTTAGCCAACCGCATCCGCCGTCTGCCGAATCCTTCAAGCGGCGGCGTTCGCCGAATCTTCATAATGCCGGTCCACTTGTCATAGTGCGAAAACTCGGTGTTAACAGCAGCGATGGTTCATGCGGTTGTTGTGGAACCGCGAGAACCGGTTGGCAAGCAAGGCCAACTCGTCATCCTCCATGAACTCCAGCTGCTCCTCTGTGACAGAAATAAGAGAAGAGAGTGCAAAGCCTCGAGAGGGGTTAGCAGAAGAGCCAGAAAGCAAAGCCATCGACGGGCCAGAAGGATTTTCATAAGAAGCCCTCGCCATGGCATCAATCTCACTGGACTTGAGCTTACTAAAGAGCTCGTCGCATGTGAGGGTCTCATAGTTAGGTGATTCGATGATCGCCTGAACCTTCGAGTCCCACATCGACCGATCAAGAGTGTGCAAAAGCTTCAAAGCTCTCTCATGATCGTCGAAAGGCAACAGCTCCTTGTTAGCCCTCATCCTGTTGATAATCACCTGAAAGCGAGCGAATAAACTCTCTATGCTCTCGCCAGGCATATGTCGAAAGTTCTCATACTCTCGCTTGTGCGACTCATAGAGACGGGTTTTGACTTGAGTGGTTCCCTCATGGAAACGCATGAGGGTAGCCCAAATCTTCCGAGCTGTAGCGAGGTGAGAAACGCGATCAAACTCCGTCATGCTCAAGCATGAGAAAAGAGCATTACGGGCTCGGCTATTGGCATCGTGCTCATCGATCTGAAGCTGAGTAACACGAGCAGCCAAGACCATGTAATCAGCAGAGTTGCAAATATCCCAGATGGAAGCACCCAAACTCTGAAGATAGGCCGACATACGTATCTTCCAATACGCATAGTTCGTCCCATCGAAAACGGCGGTTTGCCTACGCCGCGATCCATGTCACCTTCTGTGCATCTGGAACCGGCTAAGGTGGAAGATCCTTAACCTGCTCTGATACCAATTGAAGGACCGAGAGTGCTACCAGAAAGGGACCAGAGGGGGGTGAATGGGAGCTTCAAAATTTCTTGTCAGAAACTTTTAGCCACTGTCCCGAGAATTACCCCAAGAGCAAACCTAGAGCTTGCGAGTGTCCACGACCCTAGATGTAGGGTGGATGCTTCCAAGAAGCACAGTGAGACACTACACAACTCTAGAAACCCAATGCAAAAACCAAAAATCAAAACCGACAACAGACAAACGAACCGCGGACGAAACAACGCAGAGATACACTGACCGGACTCACTGGAGCATTCGGTCGTCAGGGATCGAACGCGTCCGGTCGGTCAAATTCAGATTTGGGACCTTACTATGTTGGACCGGACTCACTGTCACTATGCGTCCGGTCACAACTCTAGCGTTCGATCGACTCAAGCCAAAGACGATGAACATTGCAAGGGGCGCGTCCGGTCAGTTGGACAGAGAGAGTCTGATCAATGTTTGCTCTAAGAACACACATGGCATTCAACGATCGGACTTACTAGCCAGCGTCCGGTCGGCCCGACGCCAGAGTCCGGTCAACCCGAAACACGCAGTTCGTCCACCGATTCGATTCGATCTCTCCCAAAATGAAACCTCTAGGGTTCAAACTTGGATAGATGAGTCACAAGGAGGATAGTGAGCTACTCCTAGGAGATCATGGCTCGAACCTATCTCCAAATCGATGAATCGAATAAATTCAGGAAAGAAGGGAGAAAAGTTGATCCAAAACGAAAACCGACCGATTTACTTGTTCGTGTGGTTTGAGATTAATTCCTTCGGTGGAAATGTTCCCCTCACATTAAAGAACAAGTTGATTCAAACGGTTTTGCAAATGGAACAACGTAAAAAGAGAACGATCAAAGGGAAAATCATGGAGAAAAGCAAATACACAGAGGTATTGTTCACCGTCTTTGCGGATCTCAATGGCTACAGCAGGGATGTGGGAGAGCTGGAAACCCTAGAAGGCAAAATAGCAAATGACTGAGATAAGATTGGAGGTGGGTGTCTTGCTCTACTTATCCTAATTCTAGTTCCCACTCTACCCCTAACTAATTACAGAGCGAACCAGCTAAACCCTAAGGTTATTCTGGACCAACTCGTGGTAGGTGGTGATCCGACGGCCACACCCGCACAACTGGTAGCGTTGCCTCGACGCAACCTCACGATTGCCGCCATGTGCCGCCACCGCTCTGCTTGTCCTTTTCCCGGACTTCACCCCCGGTTTTGAGGCCCAAACCAGGAAACCAGCCTTCTTGATCAACCCCCGGTTTTGAGGCCTAAACCAGGAAACCAGCTGTCCATCGCCTGAGTTTTGTGGCCCAAACACAGAAACCTGCAGCGCCCAGGTTTTGAGGCCCAAACCTGGAAACCGTCCTCAGCCCGATTTTTGTGGCCCAAACTCGGAAACCATCAGCGCCCAGGTTTTGAGGCCCAAACCTGGAAACCGTCCACTCGATGGTTTTTCTGTGGCTCAACCATCAAACCGAGCCGTAGAGGGGATGCACCGCCCGTGCACCCCGTCCACCGACACGTGTCCCCATGTCCTCAACCCAAGCAACACTGTGCCCACAAGTCTTTGCTCGTCGATGTCCCAGGCTGTCAGCCACCACAGCTGATCCTCCGGCCACCGGTCCCTCAGTCCAAGCCTCACGTCCGCCCTTCGCCACTCTCGATCCACCGGCACAGCACGTCTCTACTTGACCTTCACCTTGCCTTCGGACACTGTATCCGTGCTCGACACCTGCACAACACAAGCCAAAGAACATGCGCATTATCCCAGTTGACAATCACTCATCACTCGAGACTCAGCATACACCCATGTATCTGCATGATGAGGCCAGTCCTCAGCTCAAAAGCCTTGTCGCCATTGTTGACAGCGGGCTCGGTGGGCACGTTGGCAATATCGGGGACAGAAAAGTCACGTAGGGTTTTGGCCATGGCAAGAGTTGAGCTTGATGCAGAAACTGGTGGTTCTTCTATCGGTGGAGCTGCGGAGGAGGAAGAAGATTTCTTCTTTCTCCTGCCGATAGCCTCCGATTGTCGGTGAAGTTATCCGGCTGAAGGACCGGATTAGCGACCAGAGGGGGTGAATGGGAGCCTCAAATTCAACTCGTGAATAGAATGGCCCTTGTCCCAGAATATCACCCCAAAAGCTAAGACTCAAAACGACTGAAGAGTTCACGACCTACGAGTAGGTGGATACCCTAGGAGATGTCCTAGTGGTACAGCGGAACCCCCGGAGAAACACCAAAACCAACTACCAAGGCCTTGGAGCAAAACTGCACAAGCTGCAGATTCGCGGACTATCAGGGGTCAGAGTCCTGGACTGTCCGACGTTGAGTCCCGTACTGTCCGTGACTGGGAGCCGGACTGTCCGCCGGCCAAAACACAGAAACCAAACAGTGTTCCAGGTCTACTGGACAGGTCTCGGACTGTCCGCCATTCACTTCACAGTGAACAGTCAGGGACTGCGCCAGACTGACCTGGCCGAGACCCGATGCGCGGACTGTCCGCCGTCAGGGCGCGGACTGTCCGCCAACACCCAGAAAGCACAAAACTGCTCGGGTTCTAAACCAAATTCGATTCGAGCTCAACCAAAACAAAAGGAACTTCGATCAAACTCCTCCCAGATGTTCCTCTATGTGTTGGGGTGCTAATCCTAAGAAGTCATCGCACCAAACCAAGTTTATCAAGAGAAATCCGAGGATCACCGAAAAAGGGAAAAGAACGAAGAACGAACGCGAAATCAACCCGATCTATGGATTCGTGAGGTTAGGAGAGAATTCCTTTGGTAGAAAGAAGGGGCTCACAACCAAGAACAAATTGATTCAAGTGGAATTGAAAATCATCTCTCGAAGAGGGAGAACGAGGCAAATCCCCGAGAGATGAAAAACCAAAACGTGAAGAACACAAAACACAAGACACGATTCGATTCGATTTCACCCGAAATTCCTCCACACGAGGAGACAACGAGAATACGGTCTCGTTTCCTCAAAAGATCCAAATACACAGAGGTATGATTCCTGTCTCTGCGGATCGCTAGCAGCGAGGTATGATTAGAACCTAAGCGAGGGCTAGAGAGAGAGAGCTCAGGAACAAATGACTGCTAGGATAGGGAGAGAGGAGGGGTGCCTCTCTTATTTATAGCCTAATACAATAATCCCCTTTCTACCCCTAGATACAAGAGCGAAGCGGCCAACCCTAGGGGTATCCCGGTCCAACTCTGCTGATAGTTGATCTGACGGCCACGCGCCTTCCTCACCCTTAGCTTCGCCTCGACGCAAGCCTCAGGATGCCGCCATGTGCCGCCCAGTCGACCGCCGCGCCTTCCTCGTGGATAGCCTCGCCTCTACGCCAGCCTCTCCACACCGTCACGCGTCGACCGTCCTTTTTGCGGACCTCCCCTGGTTTTGAGGCCGAAACCGGGAAACCTGGGCCTTCCCCCGGTTTTGAGGCTGAAACCGGGAAACCTGTCCTCAGGCTGAGTTTTGTGGCCCAAACTCAGAAACCGCGAGCCCAGGTTTTGAGGCCCAAACCTGGAAACCATCCACGCCGAGTTTTGAGGCCCAAACTCGGAAACCAGCTACCCCGAGTTTTGAGGCCCAAACTCGGAAACCGTCGAGGGTAGCTTTTCGAGGCTCAGCTACCGAACCCGCGCCGTAGACGGGATGTGGTTCGCACACCCCGAGTTCCAGGTTGGTAGTTCTTAGCTTCACTAAAGATAGAGCTAGGCGACTATCCCCGGTAATGGCCCAGAAATGCTTGTTGACACTTGCTAACGTTGTTACTAGGAGTAGACTATGAAATCTATTCCTGGCAACGGTGTCAGAAGTGCTTGTAGCAAGTCCGGTCACTATACCTAAAGGAGTGAAGCTAAAGCAGCTATCTACTAATGCCAAATGGGGTTGTCAATCCAGACACTAGTAGGAGCTAGCTAGAGAGGTTGCAATCTACCAAGAGGAGATTCTGCAAGCGCACAAAACTATCATAGTAGCACTTCGCCTGGGAGTACCAGGTGTCGATTTATTTGATCCCAAGGGAAGGCTAGGGTGGTGTATGAGTCGAGTCAAGGAGGGGATGAGAGTCGAAGAAAAGAGAAAAGGGAGAAGGAGAGAAGGGAAGAGAGGGGATGAAAGGCTAGAAAGAATATATGGGTGGATAGGTAGGGATGCAATGGATGCTAAGTTAAGGTGGATAACTAGATAGATAGATAGATTGGGATAGCTAAGGATAACTAACTACTAACTAATAACTACTCCTAGATAACCACGAAGCCAGATAACTACGAAGCAAGATAGTTACGAAGCAAGACAGGCAAATGTCAATTAAGCAACCAAGTTAAAAAAAGTTTTATTCCTATCTTATCAAGTATCGAGGCGTACTAGCCTTGACCACTGACTTAGGTTGAACGCTAGCACAACGAGCCTTACTGTTAAACTGGGCCAACTACGTGGTGGAATTCAAGGCGCACATGGCTGTCACCACCTGCTTGCTACCACAGCTGTAACACCCCTGGTGTTAAGCAACCCTAAATGCATAACTTGACATCTCATAAGCATAGCATCATCATCTCATGTTGCATTCTTTTTGTAAAGTGTCATTTCATGTGTTGGCTTGTAATGTTATGCTTGGTGTGGTGCTTGTTTGACTTGTGTTTGGAGTGTTAGGGTCTCCTAAGTAGTTGAACCTTGTTGAGGAGTCAAAATGAAGCTAGGGTTGTGTTGGTCACTTTGGCTAACCAAGTCACTAACCCTAGATGCCTTAATAGAGCCCTAGGAGTCCTTTTGTTTGACTAACTAAGACCTCCTTGATAGAAGCTTTGCATGGCTATGGGCCTTTAACCAAAAGTGTGTAGAATTTGGAGTAGAACAAAAGTTGTTTTAGGACCAACTCATGAGAATGAGTTGAACAAGGTGTTTTAGGACCCACAAGGAAGAAATGAGGGAGATTAGACTTAAAAAATTTCCTACGTCCTTAACTGGCGAAACAGTTTCGCTAAGCGATCTTTGGAGCTTTTCTGAGAGCAATCTAGGCCGAACCAGAGCTTGATCTTGTAACCAAAGTTGTAGTCGGCATGTAGCTATACTCAATGGAACAAGTGGTTTAGCGTTTCATCGAGTGGATTAGGAGTTAATCGCGCGCAACGTTTGGCTGTCAGTCGGCCTGATGGCCACTGAACCGGCCGTTCAGCCGAGAGCGCGCGTGGCGTCATGGCCGACCGCGTCAGGCATCGCCTGCCGCGTGGCGCGCGACGGCCGGCTGGGCAGCATCCGCGCGCGGCGTGGCGAGCACAAAGGACGCTTGCACGCGCTCGCGTAGACCAGAGTCGCTCCCTCCGCTTTGCCTGCCTCCTCTTGCTCTCGCCGTCCCCCAAGCGGAAAAGAGGGGGGAAATAGAGTGCCACCGCCGTTCACCGCCATCCGGCCGCCTCGCCGCAAGCCCAACCACCCACAAAGCTTCGTCGTGAGCCCCCGCACCTCTTGCTACCCTTAGCGCCCCGTAGGAAACCCTAGGCAAGCCCCAGGATGAGCCGCCGCCATCGCCGCCATGACCGCCGAGCTCGGTTCGCCATGGCCGGCCTCCTTCCCGTGGTTTCGTGTCGCCCTAGCTCACGTTCGAGGGTCAGTGAAGTTCGTGGAAGAGGTAGAAGGTGACGGTTTGGTCGGTTAGGGTTTAGTGACCGCGGTACGCCGCATCCGCCGTGTCCGCCATGGCCGGCGAGCTCGGTCCGCCGTGGCCGACCCCCTTTCCGTGCCCGTCCGTTTGCCCTAGCTAGCGTTCGCGAGTCGCCTTGAACCGTAGAAGACGTTGGTGATGTTGGTTGAGCTGATTAGGGTTTCGTAGTGACGGTACGCCGCTGTCCGCCGCTCGCCATGGTCGCCAGAGTCGGCATGGCCATGGTCGCGGATGCTCGGAGTGAGAACCCTGGTTCCTGAGCCTCGGGATAGGGTTGTGAAGGTCGCCGGAGTAGGAATCGGGAGTTAGTTTAGCTCGGGATGGCCGGAGCCTTCCGGCGTAGCGTGGCCGAACCGCCGTGTCCGCCATGGTCGACGGCGAGCTCGATCCGAGCATGCACTAGGCTTGTGTGTGGTATCGCCGGGTGCGGAAGAAGGAGAGGAGTAGAGTGGCGAGGTCCGTTTCGCCGGGGAGGTCGCCGCCGGCGAGCTTCGCCGCGGTCAACCCTTCCCCTGCTTCTGTGTGGCTGGCAGGTGGGGTCGGTTTCACCCGGGCTCCCGCAAGTCAGTGGCTCGGGTCCCGGCTGTCAGTGTCTTGGGTGCAATAGTTTGTGTTCGTGTAGCAGTTTTGGGTGAAGATTTTTTCAGGTTTTGTTTTAATAGTTTTCAGAAATGCTTATGTGGCTTGCTTAATTCATATCTTGAGTTCTGTAAATGCTAAAAATGTGAAATAAGTTTTGTTAAGTTTGTTGTGATGAGTTCTATGCATGAAAAATATAATATGTCCAGTTTGTGATAAATTTATGTGTAGTTATATTTAATTCATGTTTAGTCTGAAATCTTGTTAAGTGCTTAGTAATCTGTGTATTGCTCAGAAAAATGTGATTCTTGTTTTGTTAGGTTTGTATTGATGAATAGTTTCTGGGAAAATGTAATATGATGTTGTTCTGTGGAATATTTTGGCAGTAGCAATTAAAGTGATGAAATGCTGTTTTCTTGTTTAATTTGTAGTAATTAAAATATGAGGAATATGAACCTGAGAATTTTTATACACTGCTCTTGTGCTAAGAAGTTCAGTAGAAAAATGGGAAATCCGCTGTTTGACACTTTTTGTTAGGGTGTGTAGTTCAAAGCACCTTTTCATGGTAGAATTTATCTTTTTCATAGAGGATGAAGTTTAAATCCAAATGGGTTGAGATTTGGACAGAGGACTAGATTATGTGTTGTTAACTTCCAGTAATTTCTGTAGATTTTTCTGAAGCTGTCTAGGATGGGTTGCTGTTATAGGCTTGATTAAATGGATTTATTTCAGCAAGTAATTAAAGGAGAATAAATTAATTAAGTATAGTGCTTGCTGTAGTAATTGTAAATCCTAACCAACTAATTAGGTAGGTTAATTATTTGGTTGGATGTTAAGGTCCTTTGTAATCCCTAGTTTAATGTTGACTACCTTGTTGAAGAAAATGAAGTAGATGACATGTGCTTATCTCCTGAGTTATCTGTTCCATGTTGCATCCCAATACATCCCATGTGCATTCATATTACTTATACGTGTTATGCATCATACAAGGTCAGTAGTGGAAGTACAGAACCCGCCACCGGAGGAGCCGTGTCCGGAGGAGACCCAGGACGAGAGGACCGAAGGAGACGTCGAGGACCTGCCGAGTGCCGCGACCATCGACCCTCCGACTTTGAACGAGGCAAGCCCCGGAGCATCCCACTCCTACGGTTTGCAAATGCAATTACAAAATTAACCTGATATGTTTGTTGCATTAGGTTATAGGAGTTGAGTGATACCGTTGATGCATTACTTACTTATCCTTGTCCACTTGCAATTGCTATATTGATATCCCTATTAGGTCTAGGCTCGTTTATGCTTAGCCCTGCTTAGAACGGTAAAAGTCAGGTGATTTCCTGTCTCCCGCATATAGGTGGATACTGATCATGACTAGCCTCGTGCTATCATGGAAATAACCATGTGATAATTAATTTGAGACCGGGCGGGATGCAGGAGCAGCAGGACATGGGTCCTGTGTGCTAGTAGTCTTCCGTCTGTGTCGATTATGACCCGACGAAGGCACACCTAAGTCATTTTGAACGCGTCAATCACTTAACGGAGTAGGTCGGAGTACCTCCCGTGAAGCCGAGTTGGGCTACTCGAGCCGGTGATGGAGATGTTGACCCTAACACCCAGGGCCTTATATGTACCGTGGGCAACTATTCTGAGCAACCTGGCATGGTCCATGGACAGGCAGGCCTGATTGACCTGGCATGACCGTGGGCAGTTATAGCTTGAGCGACCTGGCATTGAGATAACCCCCGGTGTAGAAGGGCCCATGACCGTCCCGCGTGTTGTGTTCTCGAATTTCTTGAAGTGGTCGCCGACGGCTGCCTGGCAAGGTGTAATCGGGCGAGTGTGCGACATCTTTGTCCCCAGCTGGGTAGGAATCGATTATAATCGCCATCGCTCCTGGTTAGTGAGTAACTTGACTGAGCATGTGTTACCGTAGTAACTTATGGAACTAAAGATGGTTATGGTGTTTAATCTGAAAGGCTATCGATGAAATAGTCACTCTTGCTTGATTAAGTTGTCAAGTGCTTGCTCTAGATCAGGTGCAAATCTAGTATAATCAGGTTGATTATATAAAATTGACTGCTAATACTCTAATGATGATTATTTAATAATGAAAATGCTTTTATGCAAAAGATAAGTATGGCCAAACCCAGATACAGCCTTGCATACTCCTTGGTGTCGTTTATTTCTAGTTTATGACGGGTAAGTCTAGCTGAGTACCTTCTCGTACTCAGGGTTCTATTCCCTTGTTGTTGCAGATGGACAATGCTTCTTCGGCTATTGCGAGAACTGTCTGTACCCCGTCGAGGGTGGTGACTAGACCATGGGCATGGTCAATTCTTATCCTCTCCTGATGCTTTTGTGGACTGATCAGGCAATGGCACCGTATTGTGAACTGAGAACTTATGTTTAAAACTATGTTGCTTTCGCTTTCGAAATTCGAACTATGGTTTATAATAACTGTTGAACTCCGATGTATTTGAATTATGTGTGAACTGAATGTACCTCGTGGACATGTACGCTAATCTATTACGATCTTGGCTATTGTTGAATGATTGAAATCCTTTGAGATTTCCAGACTACCGGGTTTGTACGAGCTTAAGTACCTGTAATCTCTGTGAAAGTGGGGATTCGGTGCTTAATCTGGTATAAATTGGTCAGTTCTGTCACAGCTGGCATCGGAGCATGGTTGGCGTTACTGTTCATGAGTGTATTTGAAAAAAAAATCATAACTTCAAATCAAAATTTTATTTGCTAAAACTTATACGCTATGATAGGATTTGAAAAATCTTATTGATAAGGATTAAGGTGTGCGAATGATCAAGTCCTTATGCCCAATAGGTTTTTAGGTGGCTATTTAAGTACTAACTTGGGGGTTGTGCATCATATTTAAATTCTGTTGTTTCTGTCGTCCATACGGCAAGGGTGAAATTGTATGGGTGCTATTCTTCGGAATAGTAATGTATGGATCAATTGCCTCTACGCCAAGGTAATAAGTGAGTTATGAGAGCATGATTGGACAACCGCCAATCTAGGGAAGTGCTTGAATGGTACCGGCATGTATGCTTGTTACACACAAGTATATGTGAAGGTATTTAATTGTGGGAGTAATATTATTCTGATGGGTGCATATACTGCTTACGTGTATACTGGGTGTGCACCTAAGTTAGTATTAGATTTAAATTTCAGCAATGCATGATATTCATACTGTGGGCAGGGCTGAAATGTGATTTTCTGCAGGTACACTAACTTGCGAACGTATAGTACGTTTAGTTAACGCTATGAGTGAACGTGTATGCCACCGTCTAGCCGTTAGATTGTTAGATAGTGAGGACGTATGTTATGCACATGCATCATGATCATATAACCTTGCATTAATCTTACTTCCTTCCTTATGTTATCCGTCCCATTTTCCTAATAAAAGTTGTTCTCCATCTAATGAAAATATATGTGGATAAACTTCTTACAGATGGCCCGTACCAAGCGCACAGCTCGTAAGTCAACCGGAGGCAAGAGGCCTAATTACATGTTGGGACCATGGACCGCCGAGGGATCGGAGGACTTCCTAGATGAGTTCGGCATGCCTACCATCCTTTGGGGGGTATTGCACTTGGTGGGATACCAGGAGGGCCAGGAGCCACAGTATGACTGTCATCGCGTGCAGATTTTGGAGGATCGCCATATATACACGGTGGAGGTTGACGTGCCTAGCCGTGATGACCAGGATCACGCCTGGTGCCGCCGGGTGTTCGCGTTGCAGGGGAGGACCCCATGGGATGGAGCCAATAGAGTTGCTTACACCGTTCTTCGGGATATTATGGAGGACCATCCGGAGGTGGTTGCCCAGGCTACAGCCAGCATCTTTTCAACAGCAGATCCTTATCAGTCAGTGTGGCGTCAGCCAGGAGCCGCTATTCTTGAGGCCAGTTCGCTTGAGAGGGAGCATTGTGCAGGACCAGCCGGGAGTGCTATGGCTACACTCATGGCTACTTATGGATGCCTATCGCGTAGCTATGATCACCTGAACCATATTCTTAGTGAGGAGATGGCTGCATAGCATCGCAGGCAGGAGGAGCATGCTTCAGAGATAGACCTCCTCACCACACAGCTAGCTCACATGATCGTGGAGAGGGACCAGGCACTTCAGAGAGAGCAGGAGACCGCTCACCAGCTCAGTGTTCAGTAGGAGTCTGCTACCTTCTTAGCCTTGATCATGAGGGAGACCGAGGAGTCTCTCCGAGGTGTATGTCTTGAGGGCATGCACGCTTCAGAGGAGAACAGGCTGTTGAGGTTGCAAGTGGGAGACCTAGAGCTGCAACTTCACCACCTGCAGGACTACAATGACCGTCTGCACGAGGAGATCCACCGCAGGGAGAATGAGAGGAACCCCATCTTTCCACGGGAGGACCCGGATCCGAGTAGCTCTTCTAGTAGTTCCTCAGATGTGTCTAGTGAGGATGGCGACGATGGTGACATCGCTAGAGAGTAGTCTAGATCGTATGTTAGAGCCTAGTGATCTTTTGTGTATGTTGGCAAGCCCGATCTTTTGCTTTTGTTATGGGCTGGATGTAAGCATGAGTAGTGAACTCTTATGTGTACGTGGTGTGAGACCTTGGAAAGTCCCATGTGTATGGGCAAAACTATGGATGTTTATGTTGGCTTTTGCATGTTATGTATTAAGCGATCTTATTATGTGATGCTACGATGTGGATTGAAATTTATTATGCCTCTGTGATTGTTTGGCGAATTCATTTTCCGAATAAATTCAGTTGGCATGATCTATTGTTCTCTACAATAATTGCAACTCCACCTAATGATCACTTGCTATGAATACATGTAGATGACGACAACTCGTAGTGGAGCTGGCGGTAGTGGTGGAAATGAGGATCCCAGGGACAACCGCAATCCACCACCTCCTCCACCAGCCACTCCCGAGCAGCTTTTCGCTCAATTTCTGGGAAGCCAGCGCAACATTGAAGCTTTACTGCGTGAGAATTTGGCACACAGTCAACAGCGTCCAGAGCCCAATCAATATAGTTCTTTCTGAGATTTCTTGGAAACTAGGCCACTCATCTTCAAGGAAGCTACTGAACCCTTAGAGGCAGAAGAATGGTTGCATACTTTGGAATAGAAGTTTCGTTTGCTCAGGCTCACAGAGGAACTCAAAGCAGAGTATGTCGCGCATCAGCTGCAGGGGCCAGCCGGGATTTGGTGGGGGCATCACCGCACCACCTATCCTGCCAACGTTCCTGTTACTTGGAGGATGTTCACTGAAGCTGTTCCAGGGCACTATATTCCACCAGGCCTGACTCAGATGAAAGTGGCAGAGTTCATGAGCTTAACTCAGGGGACTCGGTCTGTTACTGAGTACCATCACCTGTTTAACTCTTTGTCACGTTATGCTCCAGACTTCGTGAACACAGATGGTAAAAAGATTGCTAGTTTGAAGAGAGGTTTGAACACCCAAATGGGAAAGTCCGTGGGTACATCTTCCCGGGAAGTCTTCAATGACTTTATTAGTGATTGCTTAATCCAAGAGAATCACAAAAATAAGCATGCTGCAAGTAAGGCCCGGAAGAGGACCTTTGATTTAGGACCATCTCAACCTAGGGGACCACCAGCTCAACGTACCCAGTATCGACCACCAGCGCCGGGGGCACGTTTCAGGCCACCGCAAAAGAAAGGTCAGCCGCAAGCTCAGCGCAATCAAATGCCATACAAGATAGCTGCTACCCAAGCTCGTGGAGGTCAGGGCAGCTCAATAGGAGGGAAACCTTTGGTTCGGGGACCCTGTTACAATTGCAACCAAGAGGGGCACTTCGCAAGGTATTGCCCTCACCCAAAGAAGCAACAAGCTAACTATCCCGCACGTCTGCACAACATGACTGTTGAAAAAGCTCATGTCGGAGAGCCCGTGACTGCCGGTATGTGTCTTGTTAACCATCACCCTGTAGTTGTTTTATTTGATACTGGATCATCACATTCATTTATGAGCAAAGCATTTGCACAAAAACATAATCAAGAGATGTCTGAAATGGATTATGGGTTTCGCGTAAGCTCCGTGGGGAGTAGCGTGTTATCTAGGCAGATGGTTTGTAATGCAACCATCGACATTGGAGGGCACAAATTCGGAGCTAATTTAGTAGTTTTGCCAGGACTAAGTATGGATGTAGGCCCAGGGATGAGTTGGATGAGTATGTGGAATGCGGTGTTAGACATTGCAAATAGGGTTCTTACCTTATCTGATGGAAGGACGAATACAAAGCTGCGCATCTCTCTTCCTCGAGGTGCTGACTTCGTCGACTTATCTTGCACTTTATATATAGAAGACCTGTCCAAAATCCCAGTCGTCCGAGATTTTCCGGACATTTTCCCAGATGAATTACCAGGATTACCGCCCAAGCAGGCAGTGGAATTTGCAATTGAACTGTTACCTGGAATAGCACCAATCTCTAAAAGACCTTACCATATGCCGCCCAATGAATTAGCTGAACTTAAAACTCAGATTAAGGAACTTTTGGACAAAGGATTCATTCAACCTAGTATATCCGAGTGGGGTAGCCCAGCATTATTTGTCAAGAAGAAGGATAAATCACTACGTATGTGTGTGGATTACCGGCCGCTCAATGCCGTGACTGTCAAGAACAAATACCCGTTGCCACGGATAGATATTCTGTTTGACCAGTTATCCAGAGCCAAGGTGTTTTCCAAGATTGATTTGAGATCGGGGTATCACCAGATCAGAATCCGACTGCAAGATATCCCAAAGACTGCTTTCTCGACCAGATATGGTTTATATGAGTATCTTGTCATGTCTTTTGGATTGATAAATGCCCCAGCATATTTCATGAGTTTGATAAATTCAGTGTTTATGCTGGAATTGGATAAGTTTGTAGTGGTGTTCATTGATGACATTCTAGTATACTCTGAAAACCCGGACGATCATGCGGAGCATTTGAGGGTTGTTTTGACAAGACTCCGAGAACATAAACTTTATGCTAAGTTTAGCAAATGCGAGTTTTGGTTGAAGCAAGTGCAATTTCTTGGTCATATCCTGTCAGAAGAAGGAATCTCTGTGGACCCTAGTAAGGTACAAGAAGTGATGGATCGGAAAGCTCCTACCTCAGTTGGTGAGATTCGGAGTTTTCTTGGATTAGCAGGGTACTATCGTCGTTTCATTCCCGACTTTTCTAAGATTGCAAAACCAATGACGAGCTTGCTCCAGAAGGATCATAAGTTTGAATGGACAGAAGGGTGCGAATTAGCTTTCCGTACCTTGCGGAAACTATTGACCACTGCTCCTGTCTTAGCTCAACCAGATATCGAGAAGCCTTTTGATGTCTTTTGTAATGCATCGAAGGTTGGGTTAGGTTGCGTTCTTATGCAAGAAGGCAGAGTGATTGCTTATGCATCACGACAGTTGAGGAAACATGAGATTAACTATCCTACACATGATTTAGAGTTAGCCGCTGTAGTACACTCTCTAAAGATTTGGAGACATTATCTGCTTGGTAACATCTGTAACGTGTACACTGATCACAAGAGTCTCAAGTATATCTTCACTCAACCTGAATTGAATATGAGGCAGAGAAGATGGCTTGAACTAATCAAGGATTACAATCTGCAGATACATTATCACCCAGGGAAGGCAAATGTGGTTGCCGACGCTTTGAGCCGGAAATGACACTGCAACAAATTGAGGTTACAACCAGAAGACGAGTTTAGTCTCGTACACCCTGTAATTCTGCACAATATCAAGCTGCAAGGCACCCTAGTTGATCAGATTCTTGAAGGGCAGAAAATCGACAAGGGAATTTATCATATCAAGGAAAGGCTAAAGACCGCAACTGAACCAGTAAAACATTTTTGGATTGATGATGAAGGAGTGTTATGGTTTGACAAGCGCTTAGTAGTGCCTAAGAATAGAGAACTGAAAAACCGGATCATGGATGAAGCTCATCTATCCAAGTTGTCTATTCATCCTGGAAGCACTAAGATGTATCAAGATTTGCGTCCGAGATTTTGGTGGACCAAAATGAAGAAAGAAATTGCCGTATATGTAGCCAGATGCGACACGTGTTGTCGAGTAAAAGCCATTCACCTGAAGCCAGCCGGAACACTTCAACCGTTACCAATACCCGAGTGGAAATGGGAAGAAGTGGGTATGGATTTCATCACCAGTTTACCAACCACCCAGAAGGGAAATGACTCAATTTGGGTGATAGTTGATCGTCTTACCAAGACTGCTCATTTCTTACCAGTTAAAACCTGTTTTCTAGCACCGGACTATGCGGAGATTTATATCAATCAAATTGTTCGACTACATGGTATACCCAAGGTCATAGTTTCGGATCGTGGATCATAGTTTACTGCACCATTTTGGGAGAAACTGCAAAAGGAATTAGGCACAAAGCTACTCCATAGCTCTGCCTATCATCCCCAAACATCAGGATAAACTGAAAGAGTGAATCAAGTTTTGGAGGACATGTTGAGAGCCTGTGTAATTTCAGCAAAAGGGTCTTGGGAGAAATGGTTATCTCTAGCTGAATTTGCATATAATAATAGCTATCAAGACAACATACAAATGGCACCTTTTGAAGCTCTTTATGGTAGAAGGTGCAGGACACCGGTGAATTGGGTTGAACCGGGAGAACGTCGTTACTATGGAATTGATTTTGTTAACGAAGCAGAAGAACAAGTTAGAATAATCCAACAGCATATGGCAGCTGCGCAGTCTCGACAAAAGAGCTATGCAGACAAGAGGAGGACACCGCTTGAGTTTAACGAAGGCGATTATGTGTATCTGAAAGTGTCACCCATGAAAGGTGTCAGACGCTTTGGCGTGAAAAGGAAGCTAGCGCCAAGGTTTATGGGACCTTACAGAATTGTGGAAAGGAGGGGAGAGGTAGCTTATCAGCTACAGCTACCTGAACATTTGAAGGCTATATTCCATGTATTCCATGTATCATAATTAAAGAAATGTCTTCGAGTTCTAGAAGAAGAGGTACAACCAGCCAATATCAAGTTGCAATCCAATCTCACCTACTCAGTGGAACCGTATCGGGTGCTTGATGAAAAAGAAAGAATAACTCGCGGGAGAATAGAAAAGCAGTATAAAGTGTCTTGGAATGAACAAGATGACCGAGATGCCACTTGGGAAACGGAAGACTATCTAAAAGAGGTGTACCCACACTTTTATAAGAAATGGTTAGTAACTCAAATCTCGGGACGAGATTCTTTTAAGGAGGGGAGGGCTGTAACACCCCTGGTGTTAAGCAACCCTAAATGCATAACTTGACATCTCATAAGCATAGCATCATCATCTCATGTTGCATTCTTTTTGTAAAGTGTCATTTCATGTGTTGGCTTGTAATGTTATGCTTGGTGTGGTGCTTGTTTGACTTATGTTTGGAGTGTCAGGGTCTCCTAAGTAGTTGAACCTTGTTGAGGAGTCAAAATGAAGCTAGGGTTGTGTTGGTCACTTTGGCTAACCAAGTCACTAAACCTAGATGCCTTAATAGAGCCCTAGGAGTCCTTTTGTTTGACTAACTAAGACCTCCTTGATAGAAGCTTTGCATGGCTGTGGGCCCTTAACCAAAAGTGTGTAGAATTTGGAGTAGAACAAAAGTTGTTTTAGGACAAACTCATGAGAATGAGTTTAACAAGGTGTTTTAGGACCCACAAGGCAGAAATGGGGGAGATTAGACTTAGAAAATTTCCTAAGTCCTTAACTAGCGAAACAGTTTCGCTGAGCGATCTTTGGAGCTTTTCTGAGAGCAATCTAGGCTGAACCAGAGCTTGATCTTGTAACCAAAGTTGTAGTCGGCATGTAGCTCTACTCAATGGAACAAGTGGTTTAGCATTTCATCGAGTGGATTAGGAGTTAATCACGCGCAAAGTTTGGCTGTCAGTCGGCCTAATGGCCACTGAACCGGTCGTTCAGCCGAGAGCGCGCGCGGCGTCGTGGCCGACCGCGTCAGGCATCGCCCGCCGCGTGGCGCGCGACGGCCGGCCGGGCAGCATCCGCGCACGGCGTCGCGAGCACAAAGGCCGCTTGCACGCGCTCGCGCAGACCAGAGTCGCTTCCTCCGCTTTGCCTGCCTCCTCTTGCTCTCGCCGTCGCCCAAGCCGAAAAGAGCGGGGGAAATAGAGCGCCACCGTAGTTCACCGCCGTCCGGCCGCCTCGCCGCAAGCCCAACCACCCACAAAGCTTCGCCGTGAGCCCCCGCACCTCTTGCTACCCTTAGCGCCCCGTAGGAAACCCTAGGCAAGCCCCGGGATGAGCCGCCGCCATGGCCGCCATGACCGCCGAGCTCGGTTCGCCATGGCCGGCCTCCTTCCCGTGGTTTCATGTCGCCCTAGCTCACGTTTGAGGGTCAGTGAGGTTCGTGGAACAGGTAGAAGGTGACGGTTTGGCCGGTTAGGGATTGGTGACCACGGTACGCCGCATCCGCCATGTCCGCCATGGCCGGCGAGCTCCGTCCGCCGTGGCCAACCCCCTTTCTGTGCCCGTCCGTTTGCCCTTGCTAGCGTTCGCGAGTCGCCTTGAACCGTAGAAGACGTTGGTGATGTTGATTGAGCCGATTAGGGTTTCGTAGTGACGGTACGCCGCCGTCCGCCGCTCGCCATGGTCATCGGAGTCGGCATGGCCATGGTCGCAGATGCTCGGAGTGAGAACCCTGGCTCCTAAGCCTTGGGATAGGGTTGTGAAGGTCGCCGGAGTAGGAATCGGGAGTTAGTTTAGCTCGGGATGGCCGGAGCCGGCCGGCGTAGCGTGGCCGCGCCGCCGTGTCCGCCATGGTCGACGGCGAGCTCGATCCGAGCGTGCGCTAGGCCTGTGTGTGGTATCGCCGGGTGCGGAAGAAGGAGAGGAGTAGAGTGGTGAGGTCCGTTTCGCCGGGGAGGTCGCCGCCGGCGAGCTTCGCCGCAGTCAACCCTTCCCCTGCTTCTGTGTGGCTGGCAGGTGGGGTCGGATTGACCCGGGGTCCCGCAAGTCAGTGGCTCGGGTCCCGACTGTCAGTGTCTTGGGTGCAATAGTTTGTGTTCGTGTAGCTGTTTTGGGTGAAGAATTTTTTAGGTTTTGTTTTAATAGTTTTCAGAAATGCTTATGTGGCTTGTTTAATTCATATCTTGAGTTCTGTAAATGCTAAAAAGGTGAAATAAGTTTTGTTAAGTTTGTTGTAATGAGTTCTATGCATAAAAAATATAATATGTCCAGTTTGTGATAAATTTATGTGTAGTTATATTTAATTGATGTTTAGGCTGAAATCTTGCTAAATGCTTAGTAATCTGTGTATTGCTCAGAAAAATGTGATTCTTGTTTTGTTAGGTTTGTATTGATGAATAGTTTCTGGAAAAAATGTAATATGTTGTTGTTCTGTGGAATATTTTGGCAGTAGCAATTAAAGTGATGAAATGCAGTTTTCTTGTTTAATTTGTAGTAATTAAAATATGAGGAATAAGAATATGAGAATTTTTATACACTGCTCTTGTGCTAAGAAGTTAAGTAGAAAAATGGGAAATTCGCTGTTTGACACTTTTTGTTAGGGTGTGTAGTTCAAAGCACCTTTTCATGGTAGAATTTGTCTTTTTCATAGAGGATGAAGTTTAAGTCCAAATGGGTTGAGATTTGCACAAAGGACTAGATTATTGTTAACTTTTAGTAATTTCTGTAGATTTTTCTGAAGTTGTCTAGGATGGGTTGCTATTATAGGCTTGATTAAATGGATTTATTTCAGCAAGTAATTAAAGGAGAATAAATTAATTAAGTAAAGTGCTTGTTGTAGTAATTGTAAATCCTAACCAACTAATTAGGTAGGTTAATTGTTTGGTTGGATGTTAAGGTCCTTTGTAATGCCTAGTTTAATGTTGACTACCTTGTTGAAGAAAATGAAGTAGACGACATGTGCTTATCTCCTGAGTTATCTGTTCCATGTTGCATCCCAATGCATCCCATGTGCATTTATATTACTTATACGTGTTATGCATCATACACGGTCGGTAGTGGAAGTCTAGAACCCGCCACCGGAGGAGCCGTGTCCGGAGGAGACCTAGGACGAGAGGACCGAAGAAGGAGACGTCGAGGACCTGCCTGAGTGCCGCGACCATCGACCCTCCGACTTTGAACGAGGCAAGCCCCGAAGCATCCCACTCCTACGGTTTGCAAATGCAATTACAAAATTAACCTGATATGTTTGTTGCATTAGGTTATAGGAGTTGAGGGATACCGTTGATGCATTACTTACTTATCCTTGTCCACCTGCAATTGCTATATTGATATCCCTATTAGGTCTAGGCTCGTTTATGCTTAGCCCTGCTTAGAACGGTAAAAGTCGGGTGATTTCCCGTCTCCCGCATATAGGTGGATACTGATCATGACTAGCCTCGTGCTATCATGGAAATAACCATGTGATAATTAATTTGAGACCGGGCGGGATGTAGGAGCAGCAGGACATGGGTCGTGTGTGCTAGTAGTCTCCCATCTGTGTCGATTAGGACCCGACGAAGGCACACCTCAATCATTTTGAACGTGTCAATCACTTAACGGAGTAGGTCGGAGTACCTCCCGTGAAGCCGAGTAGGTCTATTCGAGCCGGTGATGGAGATGTTGACGCCTAACACCCAGGGCCTTATATGTACCGTGGGCAACTATTCTAAGCAACCTGGCATGGTCCGTTGACACGCAGGGCCTGATTGACCTGGCATGACCGTGGGCAGTTATAGCTTGAGCGACCTGGCATTGAGATAACCCCCGGTGTAGAAGGGCCCATGACCGTCCCGCGTGTTGTGTTCTCGAATTTCATGAAGTGGTCGCCGACGGCTGCCTGGCAAGGTGTGATCGGGCGAGTGTGCGGCATCTTTGTCCCCTGCTGGGTAGGAATCGATTATAATCGCCATCGCTCCTGGTTAGTGAGTAACTTGACTGGGCATGTGTTACCGTAGTAACTTATGGAACTAAAGATGGTTATGGTGTTTAATCTGAACGGCTATTGATTTAATAGTCACTCTTGCTTGATTAAGTAGTCAGGTGCTTGCTCTAGATCAGGTGCAAATCTAGTATAATCAGGTTGATTATATAAAATTGACTGCTAATACTCTAATGATGATTATTTAATAATGAAAATGCTTTTATGCAAAAGATAAGTATGGCCAAACCCAGATACAGCCTTGCATACTCCTTGGTGTCATT
The DNA here is from genome assembly GCA_009763385.1 of Coix lacryma-jobi var. lacryma-jobi. Taxonomy (NCBI): domain Eukaryota; kingdom Viridiplantae; phylum Streptophyta; class Magnoliopsida; order Poales; family Poaceae; genus Coix; species Coix lacryma-jobi. Next base: position 65,749,905 of record CM019828.1, read on the forward strand.
TATTTCTGGTTTATGACGGGTAAGTCTAGCTGAGTACCTTCTCGTACTCAGCGTTCTATTCCCTTGTTGTTGCAGATGGGCAATGCTTCTTCGGCTATTGCGAGAACTATCTGTACCCCGTCGACGGTGGTGACTAGACCATGGGCATGGTCAATTCTTATCCTCTCCTGATGCTTTTGTGGACTGATCAGGCAATGGCACCGTATTGTGAACTGAGAACTTATGTTTAAAACTATGTTGCTTCCGCTTTCGAAATTTGAACTATGGTTTGTAAAAACTGTTGAACACTGATGTATTTGAATTATGTGTGAACTGAATGTACCTCGTGGACATGTACGCTAATCTATTACGATCTTGGCTATTGTTGAATGATTGAAATCCTTCGAGATTTCCAGACTACCGGGTTTGTACGAGTTTAAGTACCTGTAATCTCTGTGAAAGTGGGGATTCGGTGCTTAATCTGGTATAAATTGGTCGGTTCTGTCACAACAGCTATCCGGGGGTCCAGCCGTATCTGAAGGTAAGTCTATAACTAAGCACCACGCTTAACTATATTCTAACTATCTCTACCCTAGCTTTGAATAGAGACACCCTTGCGGACGTCAGAGCAAATACATGACTTAATAAGATAAACACTAAACTAACTAAGCAACATATTGGCAAAGATCAAACACTAAGCTCACTAGAGATTAACTACTATGGCTAAGTGAATTGAACTGTAGGATAGCCAGGCACTCAAGCAATCAATCAAGTATACCACTCAATACTGATAAGTAGAATAAAGTAATACTTGAAATGATGAACTAGAATATAGTAAGTGCTTGAGTAACAAGAGCAAAACCTGAACTGGAGATGAAGGAAGACTCTTCCCAGCTCTAGGACCGATCACTCGCACGCCTCTACTCTTGAGCTAAGCCTTGAGCAGCGCTCCCGCGAGGGCAAAGATGCCTTCCTCTACTAGCTACCTACTTGCTTAAGCTCTCTGAGCTCCTAACCTAACTCTCACTTGCTTCTCTTGCTTGGTGTTTGTCTGGGATGGTATGAATGGAATGGTGCCACCAGGGGGGTATTTATAGTCTTGAGGAGTGAGGGGGTACTTATAGGGGGCAGCCAACCGATCTAGGGCTAACCCTAGTGGCGGGCGCCAGCCCTAGGTGGCGGCCGCCACCCTCATCACCGTTGGATGCACCGCCTTGGCTTCAACGGCATCCAGGAGCTCCAGGGAGGCGGTGGTTAGGTCGGTTGCATGTCTGAGTAACTGCCATTTGGTCTTGATCCACGCCATTCCATCCTGAGCCATCCGATGCCACTAACCTAGTGACCAAGGGCCAAAATCTGGCCTTGGGATGGTCACACGGATCAGTGACGTGGCAAAGGGGTAGAGTTTGGCCTCTCCATGTGGCGGGCGCCACATTTGGGTGGCGGGCGCCACCTCCTGTTGGCGGGCGCCACCCCACTCGGGCCCAAATGGGTCCTGGTGAGTGGGCTCGTCTCCTGGTGGGTTCATTCTCCAAATTTGGTCCAAATCCTTCATTCAAATAAAAATCTATGGACATGTGGAATTTGTTTAGTTTGAAACCTATTTGACTACATTTCATTCCTTTTTGGTGAATTTTAGGGTAAAATGTTGATGGTAAAACAGGTGTTTAAGGACCATCAACAAGCTATCCCAAGCTAACCTGTTGCTCATCCTCGAGCAACAATGCGGTTTAAGCATTGAGCATGAAATGGATAGCAACTTAAGATGTATACAAGTGCATATTGTATAGTGAGAAATAACTTAGTATATATCATTAATCATAGCAATGTGGGGCTTATAGCTTTTCACTTCAAACATGCAAGAGTGAAATAAAGTAGTAGATATGAAACTTTTATCTTGCTTAGGTTTGACTAGGATTTTGTCTGGAGGTTTTAAGGTTTTCAAAAGATAAAAACTTGCTTAAGTCCTCCAAGATTCACTCAATCACTCAATGGTGTTTAAATCCTCACTTAGGCCAAAATGTAGCCTCTCCTATTTCTAAAAAATGATATGTGGAGTTATAGGTAGGCTAAGAATCATGAGCAAATTGCCTGATGTTTATTGCTAAGCTAGACACTCAGACAATAAGGAGCAGCAAATCATAAAAAATGATCAAGATGTGCATTTGTGGTTATGTGGAAGTGTATAGAGAGATATTTCATAATCCTTCCTAGTTAATTTCTGGGGTCTAGAGCTAATGATAATTCTATCTCTCTCTTTTTTTGGATACATAGTGAGTAGACAAAAGATGTGTCCTCACATTTTCTTAGGACATAGTCCTCTTTTGAGCTACTTTGCTCACTTATATTCTTAGGACATAGTCCTTTCTTGAGCTACTTTGCCCCTTTTTTTTGATATCTCTCTTTCTTAGCTCTAGATTTCCCCAGACATCTATTGGAAAGGATTTCAGAAATGAAAAGTGGGAAGAGGGAGAAATGCTTATTCCCAGTGTAGGAATAGCATAAGGCTAGCAATGGGATGTTTGGCAAGGTATTGCATATCTCCAGTGTAGAGAATGAGCAATTTATTTGGTGGTTGCAAACTTCCAAAGTGGAAAGTAGGCAATTTATGGTGGGTGTGTGAATCTTGATTCAAAAGATATGATAAGCTTCTCTACTAAGATCTATGAGGTCTAACAAAGCTCAACACAAACAAAGCTCTTTGTGGTTTTGACTAATGACTAAGAAATATTTGGCTGGTGGTGGGATGGGATAAAATCTAGGAGGAACTTTAAGCAAGGTTTTCATAATTTTTTTAAAAGAAATCCTCCAGATTAGGTCCTAATTTCACTTTAGCAAGTTTAAAGAATTACTCCATTTCTTACTAACTTTATTCACTAAGCATGATTTCAGTTAAGGCATGTGCAACCCACAAAAGTTACAACTTAGATAAGACAGTTATTCAAACCATAACAATAGCATTTGCATGACATATTTCAAATCTTATTCAGGTTTCAACTTGTTTAAGCAGATTTTATCGATTTTATTCATGGAATGGTTACTTAGGCAAGCATGTGACATTCAAAAGATATAGAATTTAAGAACTGAATATAAAGTGTAGGCTTGAGACATACCTTATTGGAGCGGGAGTCTCCCCCAAGCTGGCTTCTTGCTTGGTGAAGGGCCTTCTTCTTTCTCGGTCGGAGCTCTTGTTCTCATTTTATTAAAAGGGAAACTATCTAATGTTGTGAAAAAGGGAAACTATCCTATTATGATATTTTATTATTCTAGCTAAGTTAACATATACCTATGCATATAACTGATGATAACTGATTTTTTTTAGTTACATGCATGACATATGTTATTTATTTGAAAAAAGGGAAATTTGAAGGGAAATAAAAATTAAAAGTAAATCCATACCTTAGATCCATGGAGTTTCATCCTTATCGGGTGGATCTTCTTCCTTGGGCACTTCTTCTCTTAGTACTCCATCGGGTTCTTCTTCTTTTGGCACCTCTCCTTTGTTATGTGAATTACACAACTCAGGAGGAGGTGGTTCTTTCTTTCTGCTCCACCTTGTTCTTGGGCGCCTCTTCTTGGTACGAACGAGTTTTGCTTCCTGCATGTTAGCGGCATATGCGGGGCCTCGGGAGAAAGAGAATATTTCCTTCCTCCCTCCTAATGTCATTTGCATTTTACCACTTCCCACATATATGCAGGCATCAACAGTGTTCAAGAAGGGTCTACCTAAGATTAGAGGCACATCTTTCCTATTTCCCATATCTAGTATTATGAAATCAGCAGGAACATATGAACCTCTAATATGAACAGGTAAATCATTAACTATTCCTTCTACATAGCAAGTGGATTGATTAGCTAGCACAACATAGGTAGATGTGGATGACATGGGTGGAAAGAATGAGTTTTCATAAAAATCTTTAGATAAAATGTTCACACTCGATCCTAAATCACACATGGCATTTTTAAAGACTTCACCAAAGATTGAGCATCTAATTATGGGACTACCAGGATCACCGTTTTTAACAGTCATGGTTTGATCTTCATAATAGTTAAAATGTTTTATTTCAACCATATTTGTAGTTTCCATGTCAGGATTAGCAGGAATTTTGCTTGTTTCAAAAGATGGTATGATAGCAGCAAGTTGAGCTAATTGAGTTTCTAACATCTTATTAAAGCTAAGTTGATTTTTCAGAGCAGATGAGAAATCTTCCAATTTAGCATTTATATTCTCAAGAATTTTATCATTCGACATTAATCTCTCTTTCAAGAAATCAGTAGTTTTGCCTTGTGAGTAAACTAAATTTTTCAGGAATGAGAGACTATCAGAATTCTGAAAATTAGAGCGGGGGAATGAATTGTTACCTTGAGAGTTTGCAGGCTGATTCCATCCTTGATTCTGTTGACGGAAACCGTTATTGTTGTTGATGAAGTTCAAATCTTCATGTAGCTCGGGGCAGTGGCTCCCAGAATGTCCGGTTTCTCCACAGACTTCACAGGTCATGTAGGATTCCAGAGATTGGACACTCTCTTGTTGGTTCATCTTCTCACAGCTGTCCAGCTTCTTTGCCAGCAGGTCCATCATGGCCACGATCATGTCGTCTTCCTTAAGGGAATGCATACCTCGCTTACGGGGCTGCAGTCTCTCGTCATTCCATCCTTGGTTCATCACCATCTTCTCTATGAGAGCCTTAGCATCTGCAACATTCAGAGAAAAGAATGCACCGCCGGCGGCGGCATCCAAATGGCTTCTAGAGAGTGGGGTTAGGCCATGGTAGAAGTTCTAGATCAATAGCCAATCCTCCAAACCGTGGTGTGGACAAGCAGCGACATACTCTTGCAACCTCTCCCAAGCCTCGGGAATAGATTCCTCGGCTTGTTGCGTAAAGCTGGAGATTTTGTTGCACAGAGCATTCGTCTTGCCCATAGGAAAGAATTTAGCGAGAAAAGCATTGGAACATTTGTCCCATGTGTCTACAGTGTTGCGATCGGTATAGAACCATTGCTTCGCTTTTCCTAGAAGAGAAAAGGGAAAAAGACGAAGAAGGATGGCTTCTTGGGTTGTCCCCTTAATGGTGAAGGTGCCGCAAATCTCCAAAAATTGTTGGAGGTGAGCATTGGCATCCTCATGAGCTTTGCCATAGAACGGGCTAGCTTGGACCATCGTGATCAGAGCCGGTTTTAACTCAAAATTGAGGTTGGCATCGATCACGTCTGGTCCTATCGCTATATTAGCGGCAGAAGGAGCAGAAAACTCACGAATGATCTTGTTGGCCATCGTGAAGATAGAACGAGATAAGAAAGAAAGAAGTTGAAGAAGATGCAGGAAAAAGATAAGAAGAGTTAAGGGAAGAAAGAATGGGGTAAGATGGGATTCGCTAAGTAGGAGCTTAAGCGAAGATAAATTCGACACGGACTCAACCGATACACCGATTGCCCTCCCCGGCAAAGGCGGCAGAAATGCTTGTTGGTAGTTCTTAGCTTCACTAAAGATAGAGCTAGGCGACTATCCCCGGTAACGGCCCAGAAATGCTTGTTGACACTTGCTAACGTTATTACTAGGAGTAGACTATGAAATCTATTCTTCGCAACGGCGTCAGAAGTGCTTGTGGCAAGTCTGGTCACTATACCTAAAGGAGTGAAGCTAAAGCAGCTATCTACTAATGTCAAATGGGGTTGTCAATCCCGACACTAGTAGGAGCTAGCTAGAGAGGTTGCAATCTACCAAGAGGAGATTCTGCAAGCGCACAAAACTATCGTAGTAGCACTTCGCCTAGGAGTACCAGGTGTCGATTTATTTGATCCCAAGGGAAGGCTATGGTGTGTATGAGTCGAGTCAAGGAGGGGATGAGAGTCGAAGAAAAGAGAAAAGGGAGAAGGAGAGAAGGGAAGAGAGGGGATGAAAGGCTAGAAAGAATATATGGGTGGATAGGTAGGGATGAAATGGATGCTAAGGTATGGTGGATAACTAGATAGATAGAGAGATTGGGATAGCTAAGGATAACTAACTACTAACTAATAACTACTCCTAGATCACCACGAAGCAGGATAACTACGAAGCAAGATAGTTACGAAGCAAGACAGGCAAATGTCAATTAAGAAACCAAGTTAAGTAAAGTTTTATTCCTATCTTATCAAGTATCGAGGCGTACTAGCCTTTACTACTGACTTAGGTTGAACGCTAGCACAACGAGCCTTACTGTTAAACTGGGCCAACTACCACTACTGCACGATGGGCCTTTAGCCCCGGTCCAAAATGGCCTTTAGCCCCGGGCATGGAGCCGGGGCTAAGGAATCGGGACTAAAGGCCCGACCTTTAGCCCCGGTTGCCCGCCCCGGGGCTAAAGGGGGGACCTTTAGCCCCGGTTGGTAATACCAACCGGGACTAAAGAGGTCCCGAGCCGGGCCCCGATGGCTGGCCTCTTTAGTCCCGGTTGGTATTACCAACCGGGGCTAAAGACCCTCGGGGGCTGTCCTCTTTTTTCTCTTCAAATGTGTGGATGTTCTTTAATGCATGGTATAAACATATATTATTCCAACAGAATTTTTCTAACAGAAAATATATTACAGTCCTCAAATATTATAGAATGTTTAAATATTATTCTAACAGAAAATTTATTACAGTCCTCAAATATTACAACTCATGTAACCAAATATTATTGTCCTCAAGCAACAAATAAATCACAAGTCCTCAGACAAAACTGTTCTCAAGAACTCACAAATACTCAAATACACATGTATCATGCCGCAATATAAGAACTCACAAATACTCAACCATACACATGTATCAGTACCTATTAAACAACGATTCTGCAATGCTGTCACGAAAGGCATTCATTTGTGCACGGTCTGCACTATCAGGTGCAGGAACAGTTTCTGGCTGATGAAACGAGGCTTTAGGAGGCACAAACTTAGAATGACGATCCAAAATCTGAAAGTCGTCATCTAATTCCCCACTCAACCTTATGATGTTATGCAACACAACTGCAGCAGTAATAATGTGCGTTTGAGTTTGAGGAGGGTAGCAAGGGATTTTCAACAGTAAGCGCCATTTCATCTTCAAAATGCCAAAGGCCCTCTCAATGATGTTTCTAAGAGATGAGTGTGCACAATTGAATATCTCATGTACACCTTGAAGTTCTCCGGCGTTTTGAAAGTCTTGAATGTGGTACTTCGTTCCCTTGTAAGGAGCAAGGTACCCGGGACGGTTTGGGTAGCCGCCATCCACCAAGTAGAACATCTCTACAGCACCAAGTACCTGTCATTGTTACATGCTTCAATTATAAATGTCAAAACAATTAGCAGCTAGGTTTCTACCTTAAGGAGGGTGAGGAAAGTAATCCTTGAATGTTGATATGGCATCCTGAAACACTCTTGTGTCATGGGCAGACCCTGGCCATCCCGCAAGGAGAAATGTGAAGACCATGTCAAAATCACATACATCCATCACATTTTGAGTGCTGATGCCCTTGCGACACAAGTGCTGCACAAACTTATCTTTTGGTACGACAATAGGGAAGTGATTGCCATCTATAGCTCCTATGCACCTCTCGAATTCAGGATAGAATCTATGGTTTCTCAACCTAGGATGCATTGTCCTAAATTCTGGGTCACGAGGTTTAATGATGTTGTCTACAAGTTTAAGCACACAGGACAACACTCTATAGAACATGTTGTGGACAGTGCCTAGAGATCTCTCAAATCTGTCCTCAGCTTGCCTATACGGTTGTGGAGCACCAAGCATCCATAGGAACAGACCTAAAGCCTCAATAGATGTGGACTTTGCAGTGTCTTTGAGGCCATGCTCAACTACCAAGACCTTATGCAGTCTATAGAACATAGTTGGGGAAATTCTAAACATGTTGTAACACCTAGTTTCATCTGCTAGTTTCTGTTGTACCCACTCCAGGCCAGTCATTGTTGGCACCCTATAGTCTGACCTATTGCAATGCTTTTCGAAATGCAAGGCATACATGTTCATACCAAGCTGTATTGCAGCTTCTTCATCAGCATCAAAGAACATGCTGAAAAATTCGTCCTCCCACTGTTCATCGTCGTCGTCGTCATCATCATCATTGTCATCTGTAGTTACCGAAGCTCCAGGTTGCCCAGCCATCTGAACACATGAAAAAAACAAATGAACACAAATTAGTATCATTTTACAAAAGCCTATATACCCATGCAGCAGTACCTGAAAGATCACTTATACCCAGAAAGAAACACCATCAACAATTCACAACCGCACAAAACAAATTACTTCGCAATTCATCCACGAATGAACATCAGCAATTAATGTGAATAACAGACTTTGTTCAAACATTCAAATCACATAAATAATTCAAACACCACCATATACATGACAGACTTTGTTCACGATACAAAAGGCATGACAAATGCATGGATAAAAGGGTCTAGTTAATGACCCTCGAGCTCGCATGGTCTCTAATGATGGCCAACCTTCCTTTGGGAGCTGAATGCAGGAAAAATCTTGTATCGATTGCATTTTTAGCGATCCTGCCCACAGCAGCCCACAGCTCTTCATTTTCCTCTGTTACCCCTGCCTCTCTAGCCAGCTTTGCAACTAGGTCAACAGTTTTCAGTTTTTCATTGTTCTTGGCCTTGTGAGCCTGCTTCCTCTGACCCCACATCTCCTGCAACACTGCAGTCCTTTTCTCCAAAGTTAAGGTCAAGTTCCTCATGTTCTCATTCATCCTGACTGCTGGACTCCTAGACCTCTTGCTTGAGTACCAGCTGTGCTGTGGTTGCTGAGACTGTTGTAGCTCCTCTTGCTGCCACTGCTCTGAGAGGTGCGCACGTCTTCTTCATCATCAGTACTAACATATAGTGGTGCATTCTTATGGCCAGGAACATAAGCCGTATCCCCAGTCATAGTTGCGCCCCCGAACATGATATCCAAAAGATCCATATATGGTGGCATTGCACCTTTCAGTTGCTCCTGGAAAACAAAAATAGAGATCAACATGTTATAAACTCTCGAAAGCATGCACTGAAGCATGAAAACAGAACCGATTTAGGTGTACCTTGTCGTCGTTCTCCTCCCACCATTCATTTGTAGCATTGACGGAGCCATCTGGATTGCGCCCCAATCCCGTTTCTTTGCTCTGGAGGTTTCGTAGGCTATTCCAGAGAGTCCTCAGCTTACGGTACTTGTAGCCAAAGTTGACGTTATCGTGAACTAATTCGGTGGCTTTGAAGAAAGCCTCCGACAGGTTCTGCCAACCCCACCTGTTCATTTGACCCCCTGGGCAGTTGCCCTTGCGCATCTCTTCAATGTACAACTCACAAAAGATACGAGTGTTTTCCGTACTCCATCGGGCCCTGCTTAGGATGTTCTGAAATTATGCAGAACCTCTGAGTCTTACATGCCATTTCATTAGTCAATAAAGTAACCAATACCAGGTTGCATGTCATTTCATTAGTTAATGATTCATGCAGCAAGCAATGCACAACAAGTAAAGAACAATAAGTAAAGAACAAACAACATTTGCAGTTCATGGACAAAGAAACTTTGTGTATACCAGCACTTCAGTGCGAGGGACGTCATCGGTGGCGGTTGCCTGGGCACCCTGACGACCTCGGGGAGGCACGAGGACAGCAGCACGGCTAGCACGGGCGTTTCCTCCACTGCCTCCTACGACGCGGCGAGGAATTCGGAGGCCAAGGGAACCCTTGCCGCCAATGGAAGGCCCGCGCACGGGATGGGGGCTGCGAGTCCGTCCGCTTCCGCCGTCTTCCTTCGAGAACTGCAGGGTGTGCTGATACCCAGTCATGCCCGGCCACGACGCGCCGGCGTTGAGGTCGAGCGAACCGAACCGGAGGGGTTGCCAAAGCTGTTCAGTGCTAGTGGACGGCGCGTTGTTGCCGAAGCCGGAGGGGTTTCCGAAGCCGGAGGGGTTGCCAAAGACGGAGGGGTTGCCGAAGCCGGAGGGGTTGCCGAAGCCGTAGCCGTAGCCGTAGCCGGAAAACGGCGGTGGCTGCGACATGAAGTCCCTGGTGTTTGAGGCGGCGGAGTTGGGGAACGAGCCGGCGTCGAACTCGCGGTCTTCATTGACGTCGCCGTGGTACCCGTCCATCGCCGTGGAGGACAAGCGGAGACGGGGAGAGACCGGCGGGAGCTGCGGCGGCAGGGGTAGGAGAGACCGCGAGCGGCGGCGGTGGAGACAGAGCGCTACAGGTGGAGAGACCGGGGGTAGGAGTGCTACGGGTGGATGAATGGATAGGCTTTTAGTCCCGGGCGGTGACACCACCCGGGACTAAAAGTCCTTTAGTCCCGGGGCGTACAGCATCCCGGGACTAAAGGTTTGGACCTTTAGTCCCGGGCAGGCTTACGCCCCGGGACTAAAGCTAGACCTTTAGTCCCGGGTGGTGTCACCGCCCGGGACTGATGGGGTTTCTCCCGCCAATGTTTTGGGTTTGCAGTATTTTGGGTTTTATAATAAGTTTTCATTATATAAATATATTGTAATGTTGTTAATTGCATAGTAAAAATATCACATAATTATATCTCTCATTCTTATCAACAAATTTAATTTTCTAGCTCAAATTTATAAACAAGTTCATGACACCCAAATTTAATAAGCATCACTGGTGGCATATAAGTAGTAGCAGTTGAACTTGTCGAATTAATTATTACATCAAGATAACAGTGTAGCCTCATCTACTTGGCCACAACCAAAGCAACTAACAACACCTGCGCATTTTGTCCACATCAGAGTCCAACAAGATGGACTGCCTGCCACTCCAACCTGATAGGAAGGTAAAGTAGTGGTAGGTGCAGTAGGAATTGAGTTGATTCTTGAGTTGAAAGCCTCTAGAGCTGCAGAAGCTTCCTCAAAAGACTTGTACTTTTTATGCATAGCTCCCTTAACTTTGAGGACATACTGACTGCACTCGGTCTAGCTGGTGTAAATACCTGGCTTGGTGCCCTCGAAAACAACATACCAAGCAGGCATCCTTCTGCATTTGTAGTTGAGCAGTAAACTAAAGTATTATATATTTCTACTTTTTGTAAACAAATGATTTAACTGATTTCTATTTCTCCAAAAAATTAAAATAAACTAATTAAACCGTTCACATTATGTAAACTAAAGTATTATATATTTCTAATTTCTGTAAACAAATGATTTAACTGATTTCTATTTCTCCAAAAAAATTAAAATAAAATAATTAAACCGGTCACATTTTGTAAACTAAAGTATTATATATTTCTATTTTTTGTAAGCAAATGATTTAAATGATCTCTATTTCTCTAAAAAATTAAAATAAACTAATTAAACTGGTCACATTTTATTTTTAGGGTACTAATTTAAACTATCAAGTGAATGAACTCAAAATATATATATGGCAGCTAAAATTATGAAAAACTGAAAGCAGTAACCTTTGAATTAGTCGATGTCGACGTAGATATCATGAAATAGATCAATCGCCGGAGATATGTTAACAAACAAAAATCACCGGAGAAGAGAGCAAACAAGCAGCAAAGCAAGAACTCAATGAAAAAAAAAGAAGACTGAGAGAGCTCGGGCAGGGGCTGAAGAAAGTGGAAGAACAGTTCAAATATAGGGAGAGACATTTAGTCCCGGCCCTTGTTCCTAGCCGGGGCTAAATGCCAACATTTAGCCCCGGCTGGATACAGCAACCGGGGCAAAACCTTTAGCCCCGGTTGGTGTCACCAACCGGGGCTAAAGGTCAATCTTTAGCCCCGGTTGGGGACACCAACCGGGACTAAAGGTCTCTCTGACAAATGAGCCGTTGGGCAGGGGAACTTTAGCCCCGGTTGCTGTTACCAACCGGGGCTAAAGACCTTTCTAGTCCCGGGCGCAAATTTTTCCGTGACTAATGCTGATTTTGCAAATCGTCCAAAGGCCTGCTCTCTAGTAGTGTACGTGGTGGAATTCAAGACGCACAGGGCTGTCACCACCTGCTTGCTACCACAGCTATCCAGGGGTCCAGCCGTATCTGAAGGTAAGTCTATAACTAAGCACCACACTTAACTATATTCTAACTATCTCTACCCTAGCTTTGAATAGAGACACCCTTGCGGACGTCAGAGGAAATACTTGACTTAATAAGATAAACACTAAACTAACTAAGCAACCTATTGGCAAAGATCAAACACTAAGCTCACTAGAGATTAACTACTATGGCTAAGTGAATTGAGTTGTAGGATAGCCAGGCACTCAAGCAATCAATCATGTATACCACTCAATACTGATAAGTAGAATAAAGTAATCCTTGAAATGATGAACTAGAATATAGTAAGTGCTTGAGTAACAAGAGCAAAACCTGAACTGGAGATGAAGGAAGACTCTTCCTAGCTCCAGGACCGATCACTCGCACGCCTCTACTCTTGAGCTAAGCCTTGAGCAGCGCTTCCGCGAGGGCAAAGATGCCTTGCTCTACTAGCTACCTACTTGCCTAAGCTCTCTGAGCTCCTAACCTAACTCTCACTTGCTTCTCTTGCTTAGTGTTTCTCTGGGATGGTACGAATGGAATGGTGCCACCAGGGGGGTATTTATAGTCTTGAGGAGTGAGGGGGGTACTTATAGGGGGCAGCCAACCGACCTAGGGCTAACCCTAGTGGCGGGCGCCAGCCCTTGGTGGCGGCCGCCACCCTCATCATCGTTGGATGCACCGCCTTGGCTTCAACGACATCCAGGAGCTCCAGGGAGGCGGTGGTTAGGTCGGTGGCTTGTCTGAGTAACCGCCATTTGGTCTTCACCCACGCCATTCCATCCTAAGCCGTCCGATGCCACTGACCAAGTGACCAAGGGCCAAGATTTGGCCTTGGGATGGTCACACGGATCAGTGACGTGGCAAACGGGGAGAGTTGGGCCTCTCCATGTGGCGGGCGCCACATTTGGGTGGCGGGTGTTGACGGAAGTTATAGCATGTTTTACCTTATCAAAATACCGTCAACAGGCCTCGGTTTCAAGGAAGTATAGCATATCATGAGCATATTTATCACTAATAAGTTCCACTTGTACTCTTAGCTTGTGAACTTGTAGGAGATGCCAAAATGAACAAAATGAGGCCAGGTGGGCCACCAAGGGGGTCGGCCGACCCCACCTTGGTGGCCACCTCGGCCAAGGTGACATGGCACGATCCAAGAGACACATGCTCTGGCCAATATCAACCCTTGGATCAAACATGTGCTTTTACTCAATGGTGCAAGATGAGAAGCACATGGATTCAGGGGTCCACACCGAAACCAAATGCAACCATCACCACAAGACTTGCTCCATGACATGTAGGGTCACCAAGGGAGAGAAGAAGGTGGGCCAACCCTGTCATAGGGGGGTCGGCCGACCCCCCTTTGGTTGGCCCTGGCTACACTGTTCAGCCTGGTGACATCAACACCTTCTAGAAGCAAAGTCGTGGGCCCACCTGTCATTGGCTGGGGTCGGCCGACCCTAGGGTGAACCCCATCCAATGTTGGTTGTTTGCACATGTTTCACACGTGAAGAAATCAAGGCCATCCATCCATGACGGTTACTATGGCGGTTTGATCCAATGGCCAAGGAAGGAGAGCACGCGGATCGCTGACGTGGCACCGGAGTAGCCGCTACTCCACCTCCAAGCTATAAATACCCCCCTAGAGCTCTTCATTTAGATGCATCCAAGGAGAGAAAGCCTACTTAGTAGCTTTAGTGTTAGAAGAGAGGGAAGGGAGTGAGGAGTTCCACGGAGGAGTCTCGGCCTGTCGTGAATCTTCTCCAAGGTGCGCCTCAGCGGATGCGATTCTTCTTGTAAGTGTTACATCTGAGTCCTTCTAGTATTTAATATTCTGGTCTGGTAAATTAAGTTTACATTTCTTTTACATGGTGTAACACCTCAGGTGTTTACATGAATAAAATGTAGCCATGTCATCATAAGCATTTCATAGCATCATGTGCTAGCTCGAATTGAGATGCATTCACTAAAATGAGTTTAATTCCTAATATGTGAGCATCTCTGTTCATATGCTTGTGATGCAGTTCAAAAACCTAATTTAGAATGTCATTATGAAGTAACGTGTCTTCATTCCTAATTGACTAGAGTCATGTAAAGGCATGAACCCAAGTTCAACCCTTCAAAAGGATACAAAATTTACTTAGCCTAAAAATGGGAAAATCACTAAATTTCTATATAAGTTAATTCGCCCTTTTTAGTTAACTCAAAATCTATGCATAATTAGGGGTTCACCCTAAAAGCTTTTTGGTAGATCTTGAGAAGAGGTACAACTTTGGTATTCAAAGTTTCTGTACAAAATTTCAAGTAATTATGAATTTACTCAAACCCTGGAAATGGTTCCCTTTTGACTTTAAACTTGCATTTCAAAAACTATTTGAAGTCTGAGTTCGAGATCTACATCAAAGTGGTAGATAATTTCAAAATGAACATTTTATACATTGCCCATTTTTCAAGTGTCAATGAAAAATCAAAAGTAATTTTGCTTCTACTGCAAAACCCTAGTTCTGTTTCAAATTTCCAATTTGAAATGAATTTGAACTGTTTTGAGCAAATTGACCTATTTCCAGTTGAAATCAGCCAAAGATGGTTAAAACAAAGTTGTACAACTTTTCAAACTCTACATTTCATATATTGGCAAAATTTGAAGTTGTTCAGGAAATTCAAAAGTAATTTTGAAATTCAGTTGGGTCCAAATTCAAATTTGAGCTCTATTTCAAAATCCAGGCAGAATTTGACTCTGGTCCTTAAAGCAAACTTGTAGAACACAAAATTTGGAGCAACTTTTGTTTTCGGAGTTTTTGTCGTGCAGTACAAATATCTGGAGACATTAGAAAGGGGTAAATTAGGTTTGCTACAGTACATGGGAGAGGGGGAAAAGATGAGAGCAGGTGCTCTGCTCCTGACCGCCGCGTGCGCCGCCGCCGTGGCCTTGCCTCCTCCGTGCCACTCCGCGTGTCCGTCCATGTAGCTACCTTCCTCTCTGCTTCACTCAACGCGGTGGCAAGTCCTGAGAGCTCCCCAACCTCCCATCGTCCCCGTCCGCCACCACTTCTTTCTCCTCCACTGTTTCCCAGTCGAGCGCCGGCGAGCTCTCTCTCCACCGTCGCTGCGTCCCTGCACTCTCCACCTCCCAAATAGTTCCACCTAAATCCCTTGCTTCTCCTGAGCTAGCTAACTCGAGCCCGAGAGCTTGCAATCGCCGTCGCCACGGTCTTCTTCCTCGCTGCCGGCAGGGAGCCGCCGCGGGTACCCTAGTCGTGGTCACGGTAAGCCAGAGTTTCTGCGGTCAAACCGACTAATGTTTTAGCTTTGTGATGTGTTGTGGCTCACGTTCGGCTCGCTTTTGAATTCTCTACCACCCTGGCTTGAGCAGTCCGCGGAGGTTGCTGCCGGTGCCAGCTTTGTCATCGCCGCCGCCGTCGTCCACCTCGGTCCAGTGCTCCTCGAGTCAAGGCAAGGTGCGCATCGTAGTCGTGATGAGTTCCTATGCGTGTTGCGCTCCCTAGTTTAGTCTCTACCGGGTCATCTGGGCCGGTTCGCGTGGCTCGCCGTCGGCGCAAGCGCCGCCATGGCCGCCATCGTGGACCATGTTGCTCGGCGTCATCTCCAAGTGAGACTGAGTGCGCATCATAGTCGCAGAGAGTGCCTAAGTGCGGTGCTGCTCTTGTTTAGGTCTTTACCGAGCCCTAGAGGCCGGAACGTTGAGTCGCCGCCACGCTCGACATGGCCGAGCCGCCATGCTCGCCGGCGAGTGCCTTCCGGTGACCTAGAAGCCTAACCGTCTCCTCCAGTGGGTTCGCGGGGTCGAGCTTCAGGGGTTGGTGGCCTTGCCGTTGTCGGGGAGTCTACCGCCGGCGAGAGAGCCGATGGTCAGGGCGGCCGGCAGCCGGTCAAAGCCGGCCGAGCTCTGGTCTGGGCGTGAAGGAGAAGAGCAGAGGCTGACACCTGGGTCCCAGTCGTCAGCGACTCTGGGCCGAAGTTGGGCCGAGCCCAATATGGTTAAGAAAAGTTTTTCTTTTTCTGAAATGGGTGAATAGTGTTAGGTTTTGTCTTTTTGATATGTTTTTGTAGGAAGCGCCAAAAATTGTGAAAATTTTGGTGTAGCTTTCTCAAGCTGTCTAATATTTATGAAAAATATGAAACTTGAGTTTTGAACAAATTTTGAAAGTGGTTTAAATAGGCCTTTTAATTAATAAATGGACTTTGATGATTTTTGTAGGCTTATTTAAATGTCCAAAAATCATAAAACTATTTTTGCCGCTGTTTTTAGTTGAAAATGTATCATCATAAAAATTTTGAGCTCTGTTGGAGAAAATAGATTTTATTCTTATTTCTATGCTGTAATTAATTATTTAAATGTTATAATTTGATTTAATTCTGCAGGTTTAAATGGTTGTTCAAAAATTGTGATATTTGTTTTACCACTGTTATTTGATATAATATATCATCTCTAAAAGTTTGAACTAATTTGGGCATAGTTTGCTTCACAACTTAATTTTTGTGCTAATTAAATTGCTTTCTTTATGAATAAGTGATGTTGTTTAACATGAAAACCTAAGTTTCTTTATGGTAGATTTGGGGGTTAAGTTAGGTGAATTATCTTGATCTGCTGAGTGAATTATCTTGATCTGCTGCTTGATGCAGGCAAGAGTCACTCCTGTAAACCATGTATATTTATACAAGTTGGTTTTGTTGGTTTGCAACTATACCGTGATGGAAAGTTGTTGCGAGTTAAATGTTTATAAGTTAGTAAATTTCCATCTTTACCATGATCATGACATGAGCATCTCATTAAGCATGCACTCCTTTATCGTGTAGTTTCCGAAGGGGTCGATTGTCCGGACGAGGTTGGTCTAGAGAGTTCGGAGTGTCCTGTTGATCCGGAATATCAGGAGTTCCAGACTCTTTCAGTCAACGAAGGCAAGCCCCGGTTCATTTTAACCATTTCCTTGGATTTACAATTACACTTACTTTCGGTAACCTGATGCATTAAATGTTTATCAAATAAATGTTTTAAACCTGTTGATGCATGATCAATCTTGTTATCGATCTATCATTCCTTGATACCTGCTTTATGCAAATAATAGAAATGCTTAGCCTTGCTTTATGAAGCTTTTGATAAATGTTTTCGATACTTATCGTTTTGGAATGATAATGAGAAAGAATGATGGTTAAGACCAGATGGGCACATGCATCGACCCTTGGATCGATGTATGGTGACCCGGATGTGTCAGTTTAGGGTTAACCGTTGTTGGCCTGCTAGATTGAGAAACTGTGAAGTACCGATCATATGCTACGGTAAGCCCTACCTTGGTGGTTCTTAAATGAGAACGGCTAATCGCGCACTGGGAGTGGAGAGATGGCGAGTGTACTAGCTACCCTCGTGGGTTAAAGTCCCGGATTGGAGGTGTACAAGTACTCTCGGGTGGCGCAGACCCGGTCTTGTTTGGAGGATCCGAGGTTGGGGTTGGTATATGTGTGATCACGGGTCTACATATATCGTATGATCGTGGAAAACTCCCAGATCTGGTTGAATCGGTTCGAATCATCGTGCTCCTCGGTTAAGGAGACTCAATCTACTGACCCGCACCGTAGAATGAAAATGAGTCTGGTTTAAGAAAGAATGATAATGATCTTTCATTAATGTTCACTTTCAATTCTTACTATGTACTTAAATGATTAAGTAAAATTTGGATCTAGGATTACTCTAGTAAGCTTTTATGCAAATGAAAAGTACTGTTGAGCCATCCCAAGCCAGCATATCTGTTCCTTCTCTTCTCATGTTGGGTAAGCCTTGTTGAGTACCTTTGTACTCAGGGTTTGTTAATCCCCTGTTGCAGGTGACGTTCACGAGCAGCCTTGCTTTGAGGCTTGTTGCGTGACTATCATTGAGGAGGACGTGTCCGAGGAGGAGTAATGCAACCCTTAGGCGGGGTTGTTTGTGTGCTATACAGTTTTATTAATGCTACTTCCACTACCTAGGGTGAAGTTTGAAACTATGGTTTGTAATAACGATGTGAGTTTGAACAACTGGTTTGTAAAACTTATGGTGTAATACTTCCGCACTCTTATCTCTGATGTATATTATTTGTGAAATGTTGTAATACTGCATGACTCTTGCAATGATCCTGGGATTGTAAAGAAACGTGAATGAGTCGGGTTACCCGATGACACGTGGTGGGTCTTTTGGGTTATTGGGCACAGTGTATGACTGTCTGAGGTCTGTAGGACAAAGACAAGTACACGTGGGCCCTAATAATTCAGGAGGTTCCGTCACAGCTGGTATCAGAGCGATCATTGCAGCCGTCTTGGAGTATTGTTGCAAAATTTCAAAATGATTTGAGTCAAAACTAATTGAAATTTAGTTTGATCCAAAATGCTTTTTACTTACCTTGTTCATGCTCTTCGATCTATGTTCTGTCTTAAACAGTAGATCATGGATTGTTAAGTGGAGCAACATGTTAAGTTATGCCTTAATTTGAAATTTTTGTTAAATTTCTACTCTTATGTAGTGGAGTATAATTTAAATTTTATATGCTTTATGCGTAAGTACGTTTCATGCATCATACTTAATCAACTTGTGGTCTATGGTATAGTTGGGTAAGGGTTAGAATCCAATCCTTTCTTGCTATCCAAAAAGTATTTTCCTTTATCTGCCTAATTCAAAATCTTATCTCACTAGGATGCCGCGCAGTAAGGAGACACCTCGCAAGAGTATGGGTCCTCATGGTGTACCCAAGCACCAACTTGCATCCCGCAAGGAGGAAGGGACCAGCAGCAATCAGGAGGACAATGAGGACTTACGGGCAGAGGTCCATGAGCTGAAATCCCAGTTGGCCGCCACCTCTCGGGAGAAGAGCCTAGCACTTGCCAAAGCTGGAGGCATGAAAATCAAGATGGAAGAGGCCAATCGAAGCGTGGTTAATGCAGAAAAGCTTATGACTAAAATGCTTGGAGAAAGGAACACCGCTTGGCAGCGAGAAGATGCCGCTTTAGCCCGTTTGCATGAGTTGGAGGCGTATGTGACGGATATAGAAGCATTCAATGACCAGTTGCATGAGGAAGTCCATGTGCTGTATGATCAACTCCATCCACCTCCACCTCCAGATGCAGCTGAAGATGAGATGGGTACGATCATTGATGATGGAGAGGAAGATGGGCAGAGTGAGGAAGATCCTGATGTGGTTGAGTCTGCTGATGACAGCGATAGTGAGAGTGAGGGTAATGAGTGAGTCGTCTCCCACTAGAGTGTCAGGCGTGGATCTTGAACCCTAGGGGGTAGGGGCTGTGTAATAGTTTAGCTTAACATAATCCTAAGTTAGTTGAATCATGTATCAGTTCTGTTATGCATGAATAATGTAACATGAGTGTGTAAGCAGTTACTGTTTTTGTATCATAACCCAGAAATCAATAAAGTTTGGTTTGCTTATGAGCAGATGCCTCGTACTCGTGCTGCTGATGGGGCTGGTTCGTCTCATGATGGGGAGGGTGTTCCCAACGCACCCCCAGTTCCGCCGACACTGGCAGAAGCCATTGCTGCACTCATGCAGGCCACCACAGAAAATGCACGGTTGCTGCAGGGCCTAGCTCAGAATGCACCACATGGGCAGCGTGGCCGACATCATCAGCAGGTCCAGGAAAGTACTTATCAGGACTTCACAGAAACCAGGCCGCCAGTTTTCACAAAGGCTGATGAGCCTTTAGAAGCTGCAGATTGGCTCCGTACGATGAATCAGAAGTTTGAGCTAATCCACTGCACTGAAACTCAGAAGCCATCCTTCGCAACCCAGCAGTTGAGGGGAGCTGCGGGGAATTGGTGGGTGAACTTTGTAGCTTCCCAAGCTCCAGGACACCGCATTACCTGGGATGAATTCTTGAGAGCTTTCAAGGCTCACTACATTCCAGCGGGTGTGATGCGGATGAAAGCCGAAGAGTTCTTAGCCCTCAGGCAGGGGGATCAGCCAGTACAGCAGTATATTGGCAAGTTTAATCATTTGTCTCAGTATGCTCTGGATCATGTGAACACCGATGACAAAAAGTGCAGTTGCTTTATGAGGGGGCTAAATACGAAGATGCAGAAGATGCTGGTAATGTGTGATGATGATATATCTTTCAACGATGTGGTGAATAAAGCTATATCTGCAGAAGAGAAGCATCTCAAGCATCTTGAAGCTAAGAAGAGGAAGGGTGGGAGTTCGACTGGATCGTCTAGAGGCAATAAGCAGCGCCAGCGTATCATATACCATCCAGTCCAGCACAACCGTCCACTGTACCATCCACCGTACCGTCCACCCCAACAACAACAAGCCAGCTCACAACAGTCATCTGCTAGAACTGTTGTGAATCCTAACTATCCACGACAGCCGAATGCCCCTGGCATTCGAACCCAAACTCCCAGAACCACAACTACCCATGCTATAACTGTGGGAAACCGGGTCATTTCTCCCGTGACTGCCCGTATCCCAAGAAGAATACTCTAAATATTCCACAAGGACAAGGTAGTCAGAGTTTCCAGCAGCGGCCACAGCAACAGCCACAGCAGAATCGAGGCCGCAATGATAATCAGAAGAATAAGACCGTCCAGAAGACTGGCCGGGTGTACTATGCACAAGCGGCAGATATTCCTGAAGGGGAACCCGTCATGATGGGTATGTTTTCAGTTGCTCACCATCCTGCCGTATTGCTATTTGATTCTGGTGCATCGCATACCTTTATCAGTAAGCGTTTTGTTGAAAAACATCATATACCAACTGGGGAAGCACAATAAAATTTCCATATACACACACCTGGAGGTCGTTTGTATACAAAGGAAGTGGCGCATCAGGTGCCCGTAGAATTTGCCGGGCATACTTATCCCACTAATATGATAGTAATCAAGGATCAGGATATAGATGTGATCCTAGGAATGAACTGGATGTACCAGCAGAAGGCAATATTAGATGCCTTGCATAGAACAGTCAGGTTGAGCATACCTAATAGTACATCTGAACTCTTTATCCAACTTCCGATTCCAAAGAAAACCGTTGACCAGATGTGCGGCAGCGTCTGTGCAGCAATAGTTAAAGAGATTCACGATATCCCAGTAGTCTGTGAGTTCCCAGATGTGTTTCCTGAAGACTTGCCGGGGTTACCACCAGATCGTGATGTTGAGTTCAGCATAGAGCTAAAGCCAGGAACAGCACCAATATCTCGACGAGCCTATAGAATGCCACCTAAAGAACTAGCAGAATTGAAAGTTCAGTTGCAAGAATTACTAGACAAGGGTTATATCAGACCTAGTTCATCACCATGGGGCTGTCCTGCTTTGTTTGTCAAAAAGAAAGACCAAACTTTGAGGCTATGTGTGGACTATCGTCCGCTTAATGAAGTAACAGTGAAGAATAAGTACCCTTTGCCACGGATTGATCTTCTGTTTGATCAACTCGTGGGCGCCAAGGTATTTTCCAAGATAGATCTGAGATCTGGGTATCACCAGATAAAAATAAAGCCTGAAGATATTGCTAAAACTGCTTTCACCACCAGATATGGCCTGTATGAGTATTTAGTCATGTCCTTTGGATTGACCAATGCTCCAGCTCACTTCATGTATCTGATGAACTCCGTGTTCATGCCTGAGCTAGATAAATTTGTAGTGGTATTCATTGATGATATTCTGATATATTCCAAGGATCCACAACAACATGCTGAACATCTCAGAGTAGTGTTGGGCCGTCTGAGAGACCATCAGCTATATGCAAAGTTCAGTAAATGCGAGTTCTGGCTAGACAGAGTTCCATTTTTGTGTCATGTGTTATCGGCTGAAGGTGTAGCTGTGGATCCAGGCAAGGTGCAAGAAATCCTTGAGTGGAAGTCCCCCAGAACTGTCCATCAAGTTCGCAGTTTTCTGAGCATGGCAGGTTATTACCGCAGGTTTATTCCAGACTTCTCCAAAATTGCCAAACCTATAACTAAGTTGTTAAAGAATGAAGTCAAGTTTGTCTGGTTAGATAAATGTGAAGAAGCTTTTCAGAAGTTGAAGGAATTCTTGACTATAGCTCTAGTCTTAGCCCAACCCGATATTGAGAAACCGTTTGATGTGTATTGTGATGCTTCTGGTATCGGGATTGGTTGTGTTTTGATGCAAGAAGGCCGAGTAATAGCTTATGCATCTAGGGAGTTGAAACATCATGAAGAACACTATCCAACTCATGACTTGGAGTTAGCAGCAGTTGTCCATGCCTTGAAGATTTGGCGTCACTACCTCTTGGGCAACACATGTCACATATACACCGACCACAAGAGTCTGAAATATATTTTCACACAGTCAGAGCTGAATATGCGACAACGGAGATGGTTAGAACTAATCAAGGATTATGATCTTGAAGTGCACTACCTTCCCGGAAAGGCAAATGTGGTAACTGATGCTCTTAGTCGGAAGGTTCGTTGTAACTGTACCACTGTCAAACCAGTAGATCTTGCTCTCTGTTCCGAGTTATAAAAACTAGGTATTCAGATGATCACTCAGGGCAGTTTGTCTAACATATCAGTTCAATCATCTATCAAAGACCAGATTGTAGCCGCTCAAAAAGAAAACAAGGGTATTGTTCATCTCAAAGAGAAAGCTGAGGCAGACAAAGCCTCTTGTTTCCGAGTTGATGAAGCAGGAGTGGTATGGTTCAGAGACAGGCTGGTCATTCCGAAGAATCCTGAGTTGAGAAAGCAAATTCTTGATGAAGCTCATCTTACCCCGTTTGTGATTCATCCGGGGAGTACAAAAATGTACCAGGATCTTAAGCAAAGATTCTGGTGGACTAAGATGAAGATCGAGATTGCAAAGTATGTAGCAAGATGTGATACTTGTTAGAAGGTTAAAGCCATTTATCTTAAGTCAGCTGGTGAACTGCAGCCATTGCCAATTCCTGCTTGGAAATGGGAGGACATCAGTATGGACTTTATTGTGGGTTTGCCAAGAACATCCAAGGGCTACGACTCTATTTGGGTTATAGTAGATCGACTGACCAAGGTTTCACACTTTTTACCAGTCAAGACCGCCTACGCGACACCCACATATGCCAAAATATACTTTCAGAGGATTATGAGTTTGCATGGAGTTCCGAAGACTATTGTCTCAGACAGGGGTACTCAGTTTGTTTTGAAATTCTGGGAAAGTCTCCATGAGTCTCTGGGCACTAAGCTCTTACACAGTACAGCTTACCATCCACAGACAGGGGGTCAGACTGAAAGAGTAAATCAGATACTAGAAGATATGCTCAGGGCATGTGCTATTAACTTTCCATTTATGTGGGATGAGTGCTTACCATTAGCGGAGTTCTCATACAACAATAGCAATCAAGAGAGTATCCGTATGGCACCATTTGAAGCTTTATATGGCAGAAGGTGTCGGACTCTGTTACATTGGTCCGAACCCGGTGAAAGATGGTTCTTTGGTGTCGATCTAGTTCAAGAGACTAAACAGAAAGTCAAACTCATACAAAGCAATCTGAAGATAGCACAATCCCGACAGAAGAGTTTTGCAGATAAAAGGCGTAGGCCTTTGGAGTATGCCAAAGGAGATTTCGTGTATCTGAAGGTGTCACCCATTAAAGGTGTCTATTGTTTCGGGGTCAAAGGGAAACTTGCTCCCCGTTACATTGGACCATTTCAAGTCCTCGCCAAGTGTGGCAAAGTGGCATATCGCATTCAACTACCGGCTCATCTGTCAGAAGTTCATAATGTGTTTCACATTTCTCAGCTAAAAAAGTGTCTGCGAATTCCTGACCAAGTGATTGATGTTGAAGGGGTACAACTTAAGCCTGATATGACTTACTCAGAGTATCCCATCAGAGTTCTCGATCAGCGAGATAGAGTGACTCGACGACACACTAGCAGGTTCTATAAAGTTCAATGGAGTCAGCATTCTGAGGAAGAAGCGACTTGGGAAACCGAAGAATTTCTGATGGAGCAGTTTCCTGAGTTCTATGCAACCATACAGTCAGGACACTGAAAGGGGTTGACAAATAGAACATGTTCCTAGTTTTTGTAAAAAGTCTGTAATCTTTATCCCCGTATCCCACAACGTTAGTAGTTGGTTTGGTTTGTGGTTAAATCTCGGGTCGAGATTTCTTTTAGGGGGAAAGGATGTAACACCTCAGGTGTTTACATGAATAAAATGTTGCCATGTCATCATAAGCATTTCATAGCATCATGTGCTAGCTCACCTTGAGATGCATTCACTAAAATGAGTTTAATTCCTAATATGTGAGCATCTCTGTTCATATGCTTGTGATGCAGTTCAAAAAACTAATTTAGAATGTCATTATGACGTAATGTGTGTTCATTCCTAATTGACTAGAGTCATGTAAAGGCATGAACCCAAGTTCAACCCTTCAAAAGGATACAAAATTTACTTAGCCTAAAAATGGGAAAATCACTAAATTTCTATATAAGTTAATTTGCCCTTTTTAGTTAACTCAAAATCTATGCATAATTAGTGGTTGACCCTAAAAGCTTTTTGGTAGATCTTGAGAAGAGGTACAACTTTGGTATTCAAAGTTTTCAAAGTTTCTGTACAAAAGTTCAAGTAATTATGAATTTACTCAAACCCTAGAAATGGTTCCCTTTTGACTTTGAACTTGCATTTCAAAAACTATTTGAAGTCCGAGTTTGAGATCTACATCAAAGTGGTAGAGAATTTCAAAATGAACATTTTATACATTGACCATTTTTCAAGTGTCAATGAAAAATCAAAAGTAATTTTGCTTCTACTGCAAAACCCTAGTTCTGTCCCCTTTTCAAATTTCCAATTTGAAATGGATTTGAAATGTTTTGAGCAAATTGACCTATTTCTATTTGAAATCAGCCAAAGGGTGTTAAAGCAAAGTTGTACAACTTTTCAAACTCTACATTTCATATATTGGCAAAATTTGAAGTTGTTCAGGAAATTCAAAAGTAATTTTGAAATTCAGTTTGGTCCAAATTCAGATGTGAGCTCTATTTCAAAATCCAGGCAGAATTTGACTCTGGTTCTTAAAGCAAACTTGTAGAATACAAAATTTGGAGCAACTTTTGTTTTTGGAGTTTTTGTCGTGCAGTACAAATATCTGGAGAAATTAGAAAGGGGGAAATTAGGTTTGCTACAGTACATGGGAGAGGACGAAAAGATCAGAGCAGGTGCTCTGCTCGTGACCGACGCGTGCGCCGCCGCCGTGGCCTTGCCTCCTCCGCGCCGCTCCGCGTGTCCGTCCACGCAGCTACCTTCCTCTCTGCTTCACTCAGCGCGGTGGCAAGTACTGAGAGCTCCCCAACCTCCCATAGTCCCCGTCCGCCACCTCTTCTGTCTCCTCTGTTTCCCAGTCGAGCGCCGGCGAGCTCTCTCTCCGCCGTCGCTGCGTCCCTTCACTCTCCACCTCCCAAATAGTTCCGCCTAAATCCCTTGCTTCTCCTGAGCTAGCTAACTCGAGCCCGAGAGCTTGCAATCGCCGTCGCCACGGTCTTCTTCCTCGCTGCCGGCAAGGAGCCGCCGCGGGTACCCTGGTCGTGGTCACGGTAAGCCGGAGTTCCCCCGGTCAAACCGACTAATGTTTTAGCTTCGTGATGTGTTGTGGCTCACGTTTGGCTCGCTTTTGAAGTCTCTACCACCCTGGCTTGAGCAGTCCGCGGAGGTTGCCGCCGGTGCCAGCTTTGTCATCGTCGCCGCCGTCGTCCACCTCGGTCCAGTGCTCCTCGAGTCAAGGTAAGGTGCGCATCGTAGTCGTGATGAGTTCCTATGCGTGTTGTGCTCCCTAGTTTAGTCTCTACCGGGTCATCTGGGCCGGTTCGCGTGGCTCGCCGTCGGCGCAAGCACCGCCATGGCCGCCATCGTGGACCATGTTGCTCGGCGTCATCTCCAAGTGAGACTGGGTGCGCATCATAGTCGCAGAGAGTGCCTAAGTGCGGTGCTGCTCTTGTTTAGGTCTCTACCGAGCCCTAGAGGCCGGAACGTTGAGTCGCCGCCGCGCTCGACATGGCCGAGCCGCCATGCTCGCCGGCGAGTGCCTTCCGGTGACCTAGAAGCCTAACCGTCTCCTCCAGTGGGTTCGCGGGGTCGAGCTTCAGGGGTTGGTGGCCTTGCCGTTGTCGGGGAGTCTACCGCCGGCGAGAGAGCCGACGGTCAGCGCGGCCGGCAGCCGGTCAAAGCCGGCCGAGCTCTGGTCTGGGCGTGAAGGAGAAGAGCAGAGGCTGACACCTGGGGTCCAGTCGTCAGCGACTCTGGGCTGAAGTTGGGCCGAGCCCAATAGGGTTTAGAAAAGTTTTTCTTTTTCTGAAATGGGTGAATAGTGTTAGGTTTTGTCTTTTTGATATGTTTTTGTAGGAAGTTCCAAAAATTGTGAAAATTTTTGTGTAGCTTTTTCAAGCTGTCTAATATTTATGAAAAATATGAAACTTGAGTTTTGAACAAATTTTGAAAGTGGTTTAAATAGGCCTTTTAATTAAAAAATAGACTTTGATGATTTTTGTAGGCTTATTTAAATGTCCAAAAATCATAAAACTATTTTTGCCGCTGTTTTTAGATGAAAATGTATCATCACAAAAATTTTGAGCTCTGTTGGAGAAAATAGATTTTATTCTTCTTTCTATGCCGTAATTAATTATTTAAATGTTATAATTTGATTTAATTCTGCAGGTTTAAATGGTTGTTCCAAAATTGTGATATTTGTTTTACCACTGTTATTTGATATAATATATCATCTCTAAAAGTTTGAACTAATTTGGGCATAGTTTGCTTCACAACTTAATTTTTGTGCTAATTAAATTGCTTTCTTTATGAATAAGTGATGTTGTTTAACATGAAAACCTAAGTTTCTTTAAGGTAGATTTGGGGGTTAAGTTAGGTGAATTATCTTGATCTGCTGAGTGAATTATCTTGATCTGCTGCTTGATGCAGGCAAGAGTCACTCCTGTAAACCATGTATATTTATACAAGTTGGTTTTGTTGGTTTGCAACTATACCGTGATGGAAAGTTGTTGCGAGTTAAATGTTTATAAGTTAGTAAATTTCCATCTTTACCATGATCATGACATGAGCATCTCATTAAGCATGCACTCCTTTATCGTGTAGTTTCCGAAGGGGTCGATTGTCCGGACGAGGTTGGTCTAGAGAGTTCGGAGTGTCCTGTTGATCCGGAATATCAGGAGTTC